>JAVGVS010000172.1:125764-725764 GCA_032718565.1 Distichodus sexfasciatus
ATACAAAAACACTCAAAGACCCAACCACAAACCACAACACACAGTGTTCTGTAATGGGCAAGAATATGTACAAACTTTAAATTCCTTATACATTAATGTTGAAAGGACCATAGAGTAAGAACAGTCTTAATCATTATCAGACGAACAACTGATGATATGTTTGGAATATGTGGTCTCTATTGCTCAGCCTGTAAGTGAAGTTAGGTGAGTGATTATTTGTCATCACACCACAGCACAGCACACAGTGCACCACATGAAATGTGACCTTTGCATTTGACCCATCCATCAAGGAGCAGTGGGCAGCTGACAAAGGCAACGCTTGAGGAGCAATGCTTGGGGACAGTACCTTGCTCATGAGCACCTAAGTGGCACCTTTACTGGTCCGGGAATTGAACTGACAACATTCTGCTCACAGGGCCGACTTGTTACTCTACCAATTGCCCCATAACAAAGCTTCTCCATATAAAGCTCTATATAAAGATCTCTAAGCCGTTGAAACAGGCTAACTTCTGTTTTTCACTGTAGATCGTATGTCATGAATTTGACAAAGTTGTTGGAAAATGTCTTGGATTATGATTATTCTTCTGTCCAGGGCCGGAACTTCCATAACGCACATTATGCACTGCACATCGGACACCAAGTGCCGGAGGGGGCAAGCAAAATGGAATCATAAAATCATAACAATCATAATGATGACATATTTAAAATAAAAATATGGACTATTATAATAGATATAAGCAATAAAAAATAACATATTTGCTCGACAAAACGATGAATTATAGCCTGTGTGACCCCCACTCCAATTGCTGTGGTGCCCAACTCCCCACTCTGCCAGTGGTCTGTTGTGTACGACTTTGCCTCCAACTCAAGTTTGACAGACAACTGTATTTATTGTCTTTTTTAATATGGTGGTGGTGTTTTTATTTATTTATTTAAAATTTAACTTAGTTTATTTAATGTCTGTTTCAAATTTAGCTTTATTGTTGGACTGTTTCGGGAAGGGGGAGTGGGGCACCACAAAGCTGCGTTGCTTAGGGCACCCAAATGGTTAGCACCGGCTCTGCTTCTCTCTATCCATGAAAATCACTGAGGTATGCAGAAAACCATGGTTATGGCAAACCATGAGTTCAACATTAAGAAACAGTCAAAGTCAAACTACCAGACACAGCCCAAAAACAAGGCCAAACCAAAACCAGAGAGCAGAAACCATAATCTCAGGGATTGTAATAAGGCAAATACTGAACCCATGTAATGCCAGTACAGAGTCACAGGAACACTCAAAACGCCGAACAAGCCAAACACACAGACCAGAGACAAAAAAAAAGAAGAAAAAAAAAAACCGACAAGCAACACTGGCCAGGCAGGAAATCACGAGCCAGTCTACGACATCTAAAGTGGCTCTGAGTTCCAAATCCAGTCGGCTCCTGATTCCTGCAGACTGCAGCCTGTCAGATTAAATGGTCGTTCAGATCCCGCTAACACCAAGAGACTTCAGAACTCAGGTTGTGTAGAAGTCAGTAAAGGGTAGCAGTGCGTAAAAAAAAAAAAAACCAAAGTGCGAAACCAATGCTGCAAAAAAGTAATGTGCAGATTAATTTCCCGAGACGTGGAACATGCCTGTATGGTTGGGCTGCATATAACTGCAGAAAGCCATCAAAAGAAACAGCATTTTTTGAGGGGGTGGGTTGGCGGGGGGGGGGATCTGGGGGTACCCTGACGGCCCTTTGAACACTTTAAAACATGGGTACTGCAGTTCATTAATGCAGCGAGGGAGTAACTCCTTTATGACACACCACACACACTTCAGAGAGGGCAGCTGGTGTAACACTTCACTCCTGTGTGCTTTTCATTAAGGGCCTTATTGAAGGCAGCCCAGGAATTCTCTCCAGTTCCACCGCTCTGACCGTATGTGCCTTTATAATACAGAGGCCAAGCAATTACAGGGGCCCCCCATGATACATCTTTATGAAATATGAGTTTTAAATTGAGACGTTCTTCATGTAAACAATTTCGCCCATGTGATTACTGGGGGGGTTGCAAAAGAATAAACTCATGTCTATTGATAAATTCATGTCTTGAAAGATAAAAATGTCTCTAAGACATTAAAGAAAAAATGTACCTGTGCAGCCGGACATTCATGCCTTGCTATTTTGTGTGGGTATTTCAACAACTCCTACAATTAAACACTACAAGAGCTAAATAATACTACAGCTACACCAAAGCTGAAAAAACAACACAACATATAATGTTTCTATAAACATATTTATATTTTCCTCACTGATAATACCATTCATACAGAAATGTCCCCACAAAGTCTGACAAATTATTCATTCACTCATTCATTCATTATCCGAACTGCTTAATCCCAACTGGGGTCGCGGGGGGACCGGAGCCTGTCCCGGGAACCTTCGGGCGCAAGGCGGGAAACAACCCTGGGCACGCGCCAACACACCGCAGGGCACACACACACACGCGCACATTCACACCTTACAGGGCCAATTTAGAGTCGCCAATTAACCTATAGAGCATGCCTTTGGACGGTGGGAGGAAACCGGAGTGCCTGGAGGAAACCCACGCAAAGACGGGGAGAGCGTCTGACAAATTACTGTTTTTTAATTTTATTTTAGGTCACAATCAGGCACCCACCTCCACCTCCACACACACACACACACTCAAAAACAAGCACAATCTTGTTATCCTTGTGCGGTTCCAAAACTTAAACTTTAGGTTTTTAAAATCTTAAAATTTTAGTCTTTGCAAATAAATGAGGGCCAGTCTTTAGTACAAAAAGTCCTCACCAACCCCTTAAAATCTCTATCTTTTAGGGGTCAGTCAGAACCTCACAGTGACCTAAAAACCTGTAATGCCAATTCTGAGACACACACACACACCCATCCACAGTCTCTGTATTACTATCTTTGTGAGGTCTTTCCATAGACTCCCATAATGACTAAAGTACATCATTTTACACCTACACCTAATCCTAACCCTAATCTTAACCTCAGTAACCAAAAGCACATCTTTTACCTCTTTTAGTTTCTCAAATAAAACAAGTACATTTTCTATAAAGTCATTTTTCCTCATGGGGGCCTCTCAAATGTCCCCACAAAACCCAAAACAACAGATAAAAGTGGTTTTAGGGGACAAAAAGGTCCCCACAATGCGATAAATACATGAACACACAAAACAACACCTACTTCATTTAACTTCCATTGATTGCTTGATCTAAATAATACTACACATACACCTAACGTTAAGCTTAACTTCAGTATCATCTGAGGCATATTTATTTTCGTTTTTAAAATAATTTTTATCCCTTATGAGGCCCGGTCTACACATACAAATAATTAGTGTTGGGGAGTAACGGAATACATGCACCGCCGTTACGTACTTAGAATACAAAATATGAGTAACTGTATTCCGTTACAATTACCGTTTAAATAGGTGATAATTAGAATACAGTTACTTTGTTGAAATAAATGGATTACACGGTGGTCTTTTCCTGTTTCATATGTTAGGCTACCCCCTCTCTATCCCCTCTCTAATTTTGGTAATTCCACGCATTGTCGGAAACCCAAACAAAACACGCAATAAGAGGCTCTAATGTAAGCGTCCTGTTAATGTTGGTGGCGTCAGTTACACAATGGACCCAGAGCCAGCACAACAGAGCCAGCAGTGCCCGGGCAGGAATGCATTTCTTACTCGGAAATTTCGTGTTTGCTCCTTTAGAGTAAATATATTGTCTATTCAGGGAGATTTGGGCTTAACAGCCAATTGGTAGAAAAAACAAACAAGAATTTGCAGGATGTGATTGCTACATTCATGTAGTTGTAAAAAGCATGACGGTATATTAAGTAATCCAAAGTATTCAGAATACGTTACTCACATTGAGTAACTTAACGGAATACGTTACAAACTACATTTTGGGGCATGTATTCTGTGATCTGTAGTGGAATACATTTTAAAAGTAACCTTCCCAACACTGCAAATAATATTCAGAAAAAGACACAAAAATCTGAATAAATCAGTCGTCCTAAAAACCTGTCCCCTTCCAAACACTGTCTCTCACACACATTCACACACATCCATATCTTGGTGAAGTACTTCTATTACTAGATCTAATACTACACCCAACCCTAAACCTAATCTTAGGCTCAGTCTCCAAAATCTTTAAACAGTTTTCAATAAAACCATTTTTCTCCTTATTAAACCCTCACATTCAAAAAGGTCCTACCAATGTCACTAAAACTTCAGGTTTTCCTATCTGTCTTCCCCACAAAAACATAAGCACACACACACACACACACACACACACACTACACAGAGTTAAGGTTCAACTGGTGGTCTATTGGGAGGTCTGAAATAGCAATCAGCTTTTAACTGAGCTACATTCCCAATAGGTTAACCCTCCCCTCGTGCCCCCACCTCTCTCTCTCTCTCTCTCTCTCTCTTTCTCTGGCATGTCCTGGTTTCTCTCACTCACACAGGGTAATTGGAGTTGGTTGGGCGTGCAGGTATAAGGGCACCGCGTCCAGCCCGGCACACCCAACATGTGCAGTGACCCGAGTGATTACCGCACCTCTAGTGTTGGGATCAAAGGGTCCTACAGGGCAGGCGGGGGGCAGGGCGGGACCCCTCCAACAGCCGTCAGGAGAGCAATAAATACAAACCCTATATTGAGTGCAATATGCCCGCTTAATAATAGACCTCTAGAGACGCACTTATTTGGGGCAAGCCTCCTTCATCAGGCGGGTCGAGGCAGCGCGTGTAGCAGTGGGCGAAAGTGTCGAGCAGAGAAGGGAAACCCTCCAGATCCAGCGGCGATCAACAAAGCCAGGGCAAAGTCGTACAGCAAGAGCCATGAAAGCCTAAGAACCATCTTGGGAGAGCTGAGATTTATGTATGAATTTGAAGATTTATAGCATTATTTTCAACAACAAAAAAATCTAAAATCAAATGTCATTTTTAGCCCCAGTTGGAAAAGTGAAAACCAACTGATTCCAACGGGATCGTAAAATGATTTTTGCTTTGGCAAACTGTACAATTTACCACAAAAGTACTTTTAATTTTGAAAGTGTAACTTTGGTTTTAATTCATGGAATGTTCAGTCTAATGTGTTCTAGCTTCAAAAAGACAGGCAGACACAAGTCTTACCAGTCTAAATAACTTTGTCAGATACTATCACTGACTTCTACAAGTACCAGATGGAAATAATTCAACAGATAAACCAAGTTGTTCAAATAAAACCACGGAAAAGAGAATCATAAAAGCTAAACAAACATTTATTTTTAAACTATATAACTATAAAAGCATTTTGTTTTAATCTCAGATTTTAATCTGAACTGATCATGGGTGAAAATGGTACTGGTTTCAATTAGTATACTTCAAAGCAATGTTTCCAAGATGGTCAAAAACTGCATAAGAAATAATATAGGTTTTTTATTTTTGCTTAGTGCCATTTAGTGTGTGATTATTATCATTGTGAACACAGCACAGCACACAGTGCACCACAAAGAAATGCGACCTCTGCATTTGACATAAAGGAGCAGGGGGCAGCTTTTTGGCAGTGCCCGTGTAGCTGCGTTTGGGGACGGTACCTTGATCATGAGTAAGTAAGATACAACAGTTACTAATTATAATCTTAACCTCAGTAACCAAATGCTAATCTTTTCACTCTTGTAGTTTTTCAAATGAAAGCTAAAACTTTTGATTTTAGACTGTATGTTAAATCAAATCAAATCAAACAAAATGTATTCGTAAAGCACAATTAAAAAACACCATAGTGTTGTGCCAAAGTGCTGTACAATAAAATCAAGCAATGTACAATAGTACAACAAAAACACAGGAGCACTAAAACAAATAGGTTAAAGGACTTCAAAGATTAAATTACTAAAAAAAACACTGCGATTATCTAAATTACAACCCATGTTGCTCATGAACAGTTAAAAGCAGCTGAGAACATGTGTGTTTGAAGTGAAAGTGAGTAATTATTTGTCATTGTGAACACACCACAGCACAGCACACAGTGCACCACAACAAAATGTGACTTCTGCATTTAACCCATCTGTGAAGGAGCAGCGGGCAGCTAACAAGCGCCTGGGGGACAGTGCTTGGAGACAGTACCTTGCTCATAAGTACCGCAGTGGTAAATTTACCAGCCCTGGATTCGAACCTACGACCTTCTGATCACGGGGCGAACACCCTACCGTTATGCCTCCAACTGCCCCGTTTAAGCCTTTTAAACATTTGAATTGTCGAAGAAGCTCGAATTTCGATTGGAAGAACGTTCCAAAGTTTCGGTGCTAAAACTGAGAAGGCACGTTCACCCCTGGTCTTCCTCCTAAACTTAGGTATGACCAACAAGGACCGTTCAGAGGAGCGAAGAGACCAAACCGGTACATACGGGACTAGCAGCTCAGACAGATAAATAGGGGCAGCACCATTCAAGGCCTTAAAAACCAAAAGGAAATTTTTAAACTTTATTCTATATGCGACTGGGAGCCAGTGAAGCGAAGCCAAAAGTCAAGTAATAGACTCATACTTGCGAGAGCCAGTAAGGAAACGAGCAGCAGCATTTTTTTATGAAAGCAGTTTCACTTGACAAATATTGCAACCTCCTAACTGTAACACTATCACTGTCCCGATCCATGTTAAATCTGTGTAAGACCAAAAAGTGAACACTCTCCCTATAGATGAAGTAACAAAGAAACCAAGAAACACCAAAGGTTGCATGAATTTTTCCCTCCACTTGTTCCTGGTTGTTAGAGGTGGGACCAATCTACTAAATTGCTTTTCTTACTACGAGGTACATCCACCATTAGCAATCTCTGAGTACTGTGCAGACCAAAAATGATTTCCTTCCCTCATATCAGACAGCAGAAAAAATCAGATAATAAACCTGGCACATATGAACAGTCCAATACGCACACAGTGGATGGTTGGGCGTCTTCCTGTCAATGTACTCGTTGAACTTGATGAGGAACTCTGTGTTATTTCCCTCTGGCTCCAGGTCTTCGCAGTACTCTCTACGAGACAGGACACGAGGAGAGGGACAAGAAGTTTGAGTCAATATCACAGTCCTTTTAAATCATTTATAACATCTTATAAAATCTCTTTGAGACCATCTTGCATCCATGGTGTTGTCATGAGATTTACTGATCATGACATTTCCTTTCGTCCACTCACCTGGGGGCGATGAAGGTGTGTCCAGTCTCCTCAAACTTCTCCACCTGTAGGCTTTCCGAGACTAAGAAGGAGAACAAAGCACTCAGATTCTTTAAACAGAATTACTGCCTTGGTGAGTGACACTAAGGACTACAAGTTCTCTGACCTGATGGCAAATGCTACTACGAACACACAGCTGCAACAAATAAGCTCTCCTGTGATCATTTGCAGACACAAATTATTGCCATACAACAATGATTTGGTTAATACAGGACAGAGGCCTGGCTGTTGTCTATATATTGAAACTCTATTCTGAAGCATATGGTGCCAGAAATACCCAAAATTACCAAACACCATACCCCAGCACACTGAAAACGGAGTGAGAGTAGTGATAGGTGTTTAAAATGTGGTGAAAGTAACACATTTCAATTACTCTACTGTACTGTACTTTACTGTAATTCATTCTCCTTGTGGGTATTTTTACAACATTTTTGTCAGTTCTACTCAAGTATGTTTTGCATTTTACTGTATTCGAAAGCAAATACTGAGTAGGGTGGACATGTCATTCTGGCATCTTTAGACCAAATACCATAGCAAATGTTAGCTAGCTGTACACCCAAGTTTTGGAATCCAGAGTCAGAACTACAGTACAAAACTCTTGAACCCCCACTCATTGCTGTAACTGTTCCAGCTGCTATACAGCATCTCCAGGACAAGAGGAGAGCAGCTACAAGAACTGCTTTGTTATCTAAACTTACTGTTTGCTTGGTATTTAAGGACTAACTCGACTTTAAACTGGTTTTTTTTTAAATGATATAAGCTGAACTCTCAGTAAACCGACTGTGTATTATCTGAAGATATAACATTTATGTCATTGCGTACATTTACATTTTTTCGGCATTTAGCAGACGCTCTTATCTAGAGCAACTTCCATTTCCACATTTCTGGGACAGTCTCCCTGAGAGGACCTTGGGGTCGGGGACAGAGTGATTGTAGTGCTGGAGGTAGGATTCCTATTGGTCCAGAGGTGAATAGACTAACCACTAGACCATCATCAATACCTTTAGTTTCTGAGAAGAACTCTTTTTATTTAAGTACTGGTGCATTTCAATATAAACCCTTCATATTATCTACAGCATTAACCTCAGAAAAATAACATCAAGCAACAAGTGAACAAATACATGGAGTCAAGTTTCCCCACAAGAGTCCCCACTCTATAAGAAATCATTTAAGATCATTGTTTCTGGAAAGTTAAAATCCCATAACCCCATAGTAATGTTTTCTTACCTTTTTGTGCTTTAAAATGATATACACTGCTGGGCAAAAAATTGAGGCAAACACAAATAATTGCACATTCTACGATTATTCTACTTGTTCAACAAATCCAGGTGAAATAAGCAAGTGTTTGACAATATTGTATGTATTGTCTGTAGCCAGTGTACAGTTTAGAAGGGAACTGCTTTTCCCTTGTTTGTCTTAAAAAAAAAATCAGGCGTTTCGTGAGCTGTCTTACAGCCTTTCACAGTGTGCTGCATCAGTGCTGTTCCATTCATGTCTGACTGCTTCCGACAACTAGTCAGCGCTCTTAAATTAAGCGAGGCCCTGACGTGTGTCAATATGTAACTAAAAAGGACACTATTTAACTACAACTTGACACTGCCTGATCTCAGCAGGAATTCCATACAAAAATGTGCACTACATGTATACAATATTGTGTTACAAGGTTACTTCTTGCTTACACTCTTGCATTTGTTCAAATAAAAAGTACAGATAAACTCTGTTTGCCACATTTTCGCCCAGCATTGTGTCATTTGTAATACCTCTCATATTTGCACACTGGTGGCAGGAAAATAATTTGCACCATCTATACACACTCTACATGCATTTACCATTTAAGTGTGTGTTATTAGGTTCTTGCATCAATGATGCCATATGCATAACAGACACACAAAGGATAACACACAAGGAGAGAAAAGCTGAAACATACACTTACCATCTTCTGTAGCGGGGTCACGTCCCACACAAGAGAGAAGAGAGAGGGGCGGGAAGAAGTGACCGAGGAGGGAAAAGGAGGAGGGGAGAGTGAGGCTTAAGGGCAAAACCACAAGGTTTAAAGGTCATCAATATTTTATTCACAGAGCAAGCCTTGAATAAAAATATTGCATATTGATCAAAAGCTCTTTCTCTCAGCACATGGGGGGGAGTTTTGAGGAGGGTCTTAAATGTGGTGTGCTGATGCCACGGAGCTACCTTCCACAGCATCCGGTGTGAATTATGCATCGCGGGAGATTAAACGAGTCGGCGCTCGGCCCAAAGAGGCGCAGTCTTTACTGCTAATGTGGAAAAATAATGACAGTTGTCAAGTTGTTTATGTTTCTCCCCCCCCAAGTATGCTGGAAGTGGAAAGAGGCACGTTGCAGGACTGCGGTAAAATGTAAAGCCATGCAGAGAATGAACAAGATGTTGCTTTTTGTCTAGAGGGAGGTTGGTCCTAAATAAGCAAGACCGGCTTGCTCAAACACTCACAGACACAGACACTTTTATTGCCATTGTTGCAGACAGTTTGCTTTGATTTGTGTATGGCTATGAAGATTTGAAGAAATTAAGATTTGCCTACACCGAAAACGACTTTTAATTTAGATGCGGTAACCAAGCTTAAATAGTCCCAAAAGTGGAACGCTCCCACATCAAAAATGAAACATTTTTCAATCACAGAGACATCTGGCCCCTGCGCTGAGCAAAATACCCCCACAACTTACACACACAAAAAGAGACAAAATACACAGTCTGAGTCTCATTAAACAAATAGGGCTGTTAAGTAAGAGAAATGCTTCAGCGAGACAGAGGACATAAAAAAGCAGATTAGTGAAGTTGTCAGGGTCAGTGACAGCGTTAAACCCTTGCGCGCGCATTCACACACGTGCGCGCACACACACACACACACACATCTAATAAAAGCAGTCACTGACAAGAAATCATCAACACACACCAAAGCAGAGCCACGAAGCATGGGCACCCACAGCATGGTAAACTCTGTGTTAAAGTGTGTATATAGGCCTGCATTAAACCTGTGTGTCAGCCTAGAGGCGTGAATATTAGGGCACGGGAGCGAGAGAACGGGTGGAAAATACTTGCCAGAAGAAATGGAAGGTGTCCAGGCTGGAGACAGACAAGGAGGGAGGGAGGGAATGGTGGAGAGGGAGAGAAAAAGACAGAGAGAGAGCGATTGAGGACAAGAGATAATAGATAGTGAGAGCGAGAGAGAGAGAGAGAGAGAGAGAGAAGGATGGTGGGGAGGTGGGGTGGGGAGTGGTGATGAGAGGGAAAAAACAGGGAAAGAACATAAGGAATTAACCAATATTTTATTCAACTCCAGTAGCTTTGAATAACAATATTGCGTAGAGAATGGAAGGTCAAAGGGGGAAGCTCTCGGACCGGAGGCTCCTGTCACACTCATTTCCTGATTCCCGAGGCCACGGGGCATGAGGGGAGCTGAGCTGTGTCTTTCGAGGAAAATGTCGTTTAAAATGTACGGGGAAAGGTGCTTTTGAGTGAGTTGCCTCCAAGGGCTAGAACCATGTTGGTCCGGCGCTGTGGGCCAGCAGCTTCAACGTTTCAAAGGGACTTGTGGAAAAGAACATGGACTGCTGGTGGAGCTGGTGAAGCTGGTGGAGGTGAAGAGGGTCTCTAGGGTTTTACACAAGTAATCCTTTATTTAAATGGAAGAAGGAATAACCGTACCTCGGTAAGGAATGTGTATTTAGGTAAGGAACGTGAGGGCTGCTTACATTTGGCCTGCGTGATAGTGTCGCCTATCCTGGCCTGGATGTATTTTTGGCTGTACTCCGGCAACACTAATGCAAGACTGCAGATGGGGAGAGAGAGAGAGAGAGAGAGAGAGAGGAGAACGGGGGAGAGAGAGAGAGAGAACAGTGAAGGCAAAAAAAAGGTGGAGGTATAATAAGACAATGCTTAATAATTATTACGGCATTAATATTTACAGTAAAACAAACTGTCTTCACACAAATCATGTCATTTTTAGCTAATAATTTTTGTTGTTTTGAAATCTGTGTCTTATTTCACAATAAGACTAGCCATATAAATGGGTTATACTGTAAATGATTTATAATCAGGTTGTTAATAAGGCTGTAAGCAATAAAAAGCAGTGGTAAATATGTCATCAGTCATCAAACATTGATACAGGCTCACTATTTGGCAAGATCTAAGATCTTGCTAGTTGCTTAGCTTGTCCCTTTTACATTTAGATTTATGGCATTTATCAGACACCGTTATCCAGAGCAATAAGGGGTTAAGCGTCTTGCTTAGGGACCCAATGATGGTAGCGCTGGAGATAGGATTCCAACCCATGACCTCTTGGTCCAAAGATGAGTATCCTAACCACTAGACCACCACCACCACTGCACCGTCTCAGGTTGAATATTAAACTATCAGCATCAACAGGTATTTTTAACATGCTACTACCAGCAAAACACCAATAAACTTATAGTTGGGTGATAGTCTTCTTCCTTTATAGGACATCATCTGTGTTCTGCATAAACCAACTTTGGTGTTGACGTTGATGACTTTCCCATCCATCCATGGCGTTTTTATGACTAATTATTCAGGAGTTACTAACATCTATATAGTGTAAAAAAAACGACATCTATTTATCTAAATGCGGTACCCAAGCTGAAATCTTTCCAAAAGGGAAACGCTCCCACATCAAAAATGACACATTTTACGATCATGGAGACATCTGGGCTCTGAGCAGAGGAAATGTCCCTAAAACTAGGAAATGGAAGTCGGTTTGGATAAGAGTGTCTTCTAAATGCTGTAAAGGTAAACATAAATGAAAAGGATCTGAGATCTATAGTGAGCCTGTATCAATGTATGAAGACTGCTATAACGTGTTTACCTCTGCTTAATAAAACTTTTAAAACTGTATACAGCCTAATTAACAGCCAGATTACAAATCACTTATGACTTATAAAATGGTACCAGTTTGATTTAAAAAGAAAAAAACAACCTGAGGAGTGTAAGGAAGTCAGAAAGGAGCAGTTTAATCACTGCTTACTCATGATTTACAGACTGCCAACAACCTAATTAGCAATCTGATTATAAATCATCTAAGGTGATGGTAAGGTGGTGAGAAAGAAAGATGGAGGTGGAGAGCGAGTGAGAGAAAGAAAGAGGTGGGGAACTGGAAGAGATGAAGAAAGAGATACAGAGGTGGAGAAATAGAGGAGATGGAGAGGGAGAGAGAGAGATGGAGGTAGAGAAAGATAGAAGAGGCGGTGAGTGGAGGTGTTGAGAGGGAAAGAGAGAGAAAGACACAGTGGTAGAGAGAGATGGAGGTGGGGAGAGAAAGAGAGGTGAAGGAGGAAAAGAAAGAGAGGAGGAGGAGGATAGGGAGAGAGGTGAAGTTAGAGACAAAGAGAGGAGAGGGAGCGGGGAGGGGAGAGATCAAGCCAGAGGAAGAGGAGAGAAATTAAGACCAGTGAAGGAGAGAGAGAAAAGAGTAAATAAGAGAATGAGAGATTGAGGACATATTATACTCAGTGAGAAAGCAAGAAATAAAGAGTTAGTGGGGTGGTGGAGAGATAGAAAGATAGAGTGAGAGAGAAAGAGTGAGGCAGAGAAAAAAGGGAGAGTCTGAGTGAACGTGATATGAACGTCGCCCCCTAGTGAGTAACAAGTACAATTTCACCAAAATCATTTTTCATACTCTCCCTCTCTCTCTCTCTCTCTCTCTCTCTCACACACACACACACACACACACATACAGTAACGTTACCCCTTACCTGTAGTCAGTGTGGCTCACTGGGCCGTAGGTGTAAGTTCTCTTGCCACTGTCTATATAACGCTGCAATTGTGAAGCAACAAACATAAAACTGTTATCAACACCAGTCTGTTAATACTAAACCCCTCACATATCTCTTCCACCCCAATTCCAATGGCTGGTGCTTCTTTTCTTGATATTTTTAAGGAATCAATGTACTTTTGCGTAGTTGGTCTGCGCCCCCAGTTCATAATACCAATTATGAACACAACTGAAAAATCAAAAAAGCTTCTGGATGCTATACTTTATAATACATTAACAATTATTTGGGATATATTCCCTACAGCGGGTGGCACGGTGGGGCAGTGGTTAGCACTGCCGCCTCACAGCAAGAAGGTTCTGGGTTCAATCCCCGGGTCGGCCTTAGGGGCCTCTCTGTGTGGAGTTTGCATTCTCTCTCCTTGTTCGTGTGGGTTTCCTCCAGGTGCTCCGGTTTCCTCCCACACTCCAAAAGCCCGCACTATAGGTTAATTGCCGATTCTAAATTGGTGTAAGCGTGTGAATGTGTGTAGGACTGTGTGAGTGTGTGTGCCCTGCGGTGTGTTGCCGCCTTGCGCCCATAAGTTCCCGGGACAGGCTCCAGTCCCCCCACAGCCCCAGTCGGGATTAAGCAGCTCGGATAATGATTGCATGAAGGAATATTTCCTATATTTATTCTGTATGTATTTCTATATATTTTACTTTTGTTTTAACCTTTTATACTTCTCGGAAGGTAATTTATTGTTATTCTTAAGTGCACAGTCTCATGACTGATTTGGGACAGTTCACTACATGTTGGACTTGGTATGACTGTGTATGTGCCAAATAATGAATGCTTGGATCTTGAATCATTTGAATGGACCCAAGACAGCTTTAACCAGTCACTGTGGCATCTTAAGGACTTAAAATCTTAAGATGATGAACAAGTATAAACAGTGTTGTAATGCAATTACAGTAATGTATTATATTTGGCTGTAAAATAAAAATGTAAGACATTACTAAAAGATTTTCAGTAATATTACACTCGTTCCATATTTCAGTAATGTGCGTGACAACACACTTCAAGCCCAAAGCTGTTTCTGTTTGTAAAAAATCAACAACACCACAAGACCTGGCACAAGAGAAAAATTCAGCAAGTGAAAGAGCTATTTCCTACAGAGTGTACGCAGTCATCATGCTACACCACATCGCCCTCCACTGGATACAGAATGAACTGCAGTAAACTACATTTTAGCTCAGTTATTTTGGTAAATGTAACTCAAAATTAATACAAGAGTCTTGTAACGCATTACAATTCAGAGACAGTAATATTGTAATGTAAAGAATTACTCTGAAATAACAGTAACTACTAATCTATAATGTATTACATTTAGGAAGCAACTTGTCCAATACTGGGTATAAAGAGCTCACTGGGTCGAAGTGTTTATTTTAGCATCCATTCTACTCAGAGTCCACAAAAGCCAACATGTACAAAGTGAAAAAGTGGTGGCAAAAGCACTTGCAGGCTTGAATCTTAGTTGGTAGCATAAGGGTTAGGGCGTTCACCCTGTGGTTGGTAGGTCGCCGGTTACCGTCCCCAAGCACTGCTCCCCGGGCACTGCCCATGTTGGCTGCCCACTGCCCCTTCACAGATGGGTCAAATACAGGGGTCCTATTTCGTTGTGGTACACTGTGTGCTGTGCTGTGGTGTGTTCCCAATGACAAAAAAATCACTCACTTTCACTTTTGACCAAGCAGATGAGTGTAAAATTACCTCATCCAGGGACTTCACCAGCGTCTGGATGGTTACATTAGCCTGCTCTCCGTCTATCATGTTCTTTCTGATCTACAGACAGAAAAGAGGCGCGTGGCTGGCGTGAAATGGCAAGCGGCCTCTACTTCCAACATACGTAATGGCTGCAAAACAAAAACTGGCTCTCACCTTCACTTTGATCTCATCCTCCAGCTCCGCATCCAGAAAGTCTAAGGTCACCGGCTCCTGGAACTTGGTGTTCTATTTGATTCGGGAGAAGATCGTGGGGGGACAGCGAGGTTAAGGCGTCATCATAAGTCACTCAACATAGGAAATCAGCATCTAAATGTCTTTCACCGGCTTTCCTGGCAACGCTCTGATAAACAGCCCTATCGAAGAGGCCTTTTCGGAACGCGGCTGAGGTTTACCAGCAGTGCCGATAGTTGTAAATATTTGGCCAGGCCGAACGATGGACTCGGGATAAATGACGCGGCGGAACCGTTTGGCCTTCTGACTGAATACATAAACACACTAAAACGCCGTTTTCATCACAGACGGCCCACGCCGTCAGCCCACGCCGTAACGAACACAGGAAGCGGGCAGATGTGACGGCCTGTTTTCATGGTATTGTGAGTTGCTCGGCATGTCGAGCATGTGGAAAAAACAGGTGGTGTGGACCTACAGAAAACTCTTCAAAGGGCAGAGTAAAGACCAAGCCAAACAAATCAGTGATCCGTGTAGGGCTGCAGAGCGAGATATGAAGACTGGGTAATGAGAGGAATGGGGAGAGAGAGAATCTAATTTTCCAAAACATTTCTACCCGATTGGAGACATGACCTGTCCACATGAAAAAAGCTTTAAAAGATGTTAAGTCTACAAAAAGAAAGAAAGAAATCCACTACACAAATATAAAAAATAAAAATATAAAATAATGCTAAATAAAATGCTAAATAAAATGCTAAAATATAAAAAAGAGGAACTGGGAGAGAGAGAGGGGTGAAGGCAGAGAAAAGAGGGAAGGAGACAAGGAGAGTAGGAGAAAGAGATGGAGACGGGGAGAGAGAGATGGTGATGGAGAGCATAAAAGATGGCGTGGACAGAGACAGAGAGAGAGATGGAGATGGTGACAGAAATGGAGGAGGGGTGAAAGAGAGATGGCGCGTGAGAGAGAGATGGAGGTGAAAAGAGAGAGATGGAAATTTACAGTGAGACAGAAGTGGAAAGAGAGAAAGACAGAGGTGAAGCGAGACAGTGAAAAACAGATGAAGATGGAGAGAGAGATGGAGCTAGAGAAAGAGAGGAAGATGGAAAGAGAGATGGAGAGAGAGTAAGATGGAGATGGAGAGAGAGATGGAGGTTGAGAAAGAGAGGGAGATGGAAAGAGAGATGGAGAGAGAGAGAGAGATGGAGGTGGAGAGAGATGGAGGTGGAGAGATGGAGATGGAGAGAGATGGAGGTGGAGAGAGAGATGGAGAGAGATGGAGGTGGAGAGAGAGATGGTGAGAGAGTGAGATGGAGATGGAGAGAGGGATGGAGATGGAGAGAGAGGAAGAGGAAGAGAGGTCATTTGGAGCTACCTTTGGCTGCAGGTTGGGGTGAAGCACCACATAGCCGTTGGGGTCGATGGCAAAGTAATATCCGTTGGGACCGAGCTGGTTGAAGAAAAAGAAAGTGAGATAAGAAGTGATGAAGATACGCATCTACATCGACAAAGACCAGCAGAGGCCATAACGCAGCACAGCAGAACAAACATTCAAATAAGGACCAGATGAAGGGCCGATAAAACAGGAACAGCCGTGACTGGTCCAGATAATACTACCAGGAGCAGCGACAGTGTGCATGGCCTTACTGTGAAGCGCGGGGTCAGCCTCTTAATGTCCTCCAGTGACACGTCAATGGCCATCACGCCCAGGATGAGCTGGTTTTTACTGCTCGCCTACACAGCACAGATACACCAAACGTCACCGCGCATTCATGACTCACTATACACTGCATCAAACACAAACCAACTTACAGGAAGCTACAGACCACATGTCCACAGAGTAAGGTCTCAAACCGAATCCAGACAAGAATCCGGAGCGACTGCCTGATCCAAATTCTAGTTCCCAGCTTTCACAACAGCCCTTATTTAGTAGATCAGGGTCACCTGAGTTTGTACTAGCCACGCCTTTGTTTCTTAGTGTAAATAACTTCCAATTTCCCAGCGTTTTCTGGTTGCAACTCCCTGTGTATCGACAAGTGTCATGTTTCTGGATTATTCTTTGCCCCCTGGTTTGGGTTTGGATCTGTTTATTCCGCACACTGCCTCTTCTGGTCGCAGTTTGGGGCAGGTGGTAGCGTAGTGGTTAGGGCGTTTACCCCGTGATCAGAAGGTTGCCAGTTCGAATCCTGGACCGATAGAGGTACTCATTCCATCCCCAAACACTGCTCCCCAGGCGCTGACTCATGACGGATGGGTCAAATGCAAAAGGAAATTTGGATTTTGTGCTTGTCTAACTTTTCTTGGAAATCTAATTTCCGCTGAGAGCCATGGTTAGATGCCAGCGTTACTCACGTCTAACTAACTGTAGGATTAGGGTGTTCACCCCGTAATCGGAAGGTCGCTGGTTCGAATCCCAGATTGGTAAAAGGCACCACTGAGGTGCTCATGAACAAGTTACCGTCTCCAAGCGCTGGTCCCAGGGTGCTGCTCATGTTAGCTGCCCACTGCACCTTCACGGATCCTCTTTCATTGTGGTGCATTGTGTGCCATGATGTGTTCTCAATGACAAATGCTCACTCACTTTTACTTTATTGCTAAAAACCTTTTGCAGGCCAGGGCAGGTATACTACAGTTGAAGGGATGGGTCGAAATGAAACTTTTCAAACACAATATATGTTTCAAATATGTAGTCAAATATTCAAGAACTGTTTGGTTCTTGAAGGTTAAAGCTGTTTAAAATGGTAAGGATGCCCTCTATCCGTGTGTACTTTGTCTTTGTCCTACGTCTGCTGTCTATCAAGAAGGTTGTTTTGTGTTCCTGAGTTTGGTTTGGTTTTGTTTCTCTTTATTTGTCATTAAAGCTTTCAGTTTCACCTCGCTCCTGCATCCCATTTAGTCGGTATTGCACCTCCCTCCGCTTGCTGAAATTACTCAAAATTTGCCGAATTTCCCATTTATTAATGAATTTTCATTTGCCGATTCCAAATTATGTGTTATCCCCACTGGCTTCTGATCTGCAGATATTATGGAGATGTGACGGTGGTCTAGTGGCTTATCTATGGACCAAGGGTCAGAGGTTCAAATCTGTCTCTGTCCTACCTCCAGAACTAGCACCATTAATTCCCTGATTAAGACCCTCAACCTCAAGTTGCTTCAGGGAGATTGTCCCTGTAATTAGGACATGTAAACTGCTCTCAATACGAGCATCTCATATAGATTTTAATCAGATTTTATTAGCTGGCCTCTAAAGTGGACATCACACATAAAAGGGATGTAGTTCATCGCTGTAGGAGTAGTTTGTCGCTGTTTAACTTCATGTGAGCCATCATCACCTTGACGTTCCGTTTGTTTGTGCCGGTCTTGTTGAAAACAGGTAGCGTTCCTGTGATGACCAGGCCGAGCTCCTGCAGAAGAGCCGAGACACGCTGGGTCAAAACCAATCCCATCCGCAACTCCAATCAAACGTGACGCAAAGCAGATCATGGCTTGACTTACCAGGGCGTCGTTGTAAACGTTGGTCCACTGCACTTTCTTAGCCTTTTTGTCATTCTTCACCATGGGTCTCCCTAACACGTCCAGATACTCCTGCAAGAGTGTACAAAATTCATAGAGGGTACATCTACTTTTATCTGATGTTGTCAACAAATTATTTAAAATTGTTATTTAAGCTTAATCATCCTATTTTAAAATGTACACAGTCTTCACAATAGGCTACTGCATAATGTTGCTCGCCCCAAAGCAATGAGATAAGCAAAAAGAGTTACGATTAATGTTACTATCCAGGCTCGCATGGTTCACAACATGAAAGGAGACAAACACACCGAAATGAAGTTATGACCTGTGTCCACCAAACATGTTTTTTGCACTGGCAGCGCCTTTTTTTAACACAAATCCTATGAGCTTCAGCATTCAGAGCACTAAGCGCCTAAGCGACATTGTTTTGTCTCTTGTCTCTCAATCTCGTCTCGAAGATGCCACACTGCCACTAAAGATGCGATTTCTCTCCATCTTGTCGGCTAAACTAACAATATCAAAAAAAACGTGTTGAAATAGGAATGAATGCGGAAGTGCCGAATGGCGCATTTCAGAACTTAGCAACAATGACGCTGAGAGAACACACTGAAGAAGTGGTCTGGAAGGGAGGTTTTGAGCGCTCTCAGGGAGAAAAAAATGTATTTGGTGGACACAGGCCCTTAACCAGAAATAGATTTATTTCTATTAAAAAAAGATGTCTAGGGAAATGAGGCTTCTGATTGTGGATGTAATGAATGGAATGCCAGCCAAGAAATCTGGCTGAGAGTGGTAAAAGGTTGTAGTGTAAAGAGAAATGTTGCGTGCGTGCATGTCGTGCAGGAGTTAGCTTGTGAGTAAGTGTCTGAGTGGGCGATGCCGAGTCTCTCCATAGGAGCAAATTATCCCACCCCCTCGTAACAGCATCCAGGTGAGGCCAATTTCAATTATTTTGACCATCACGGATATTAAGTAATTACAAGGTCTCTTCTCTGCCGGCTCTTCTTTCTGTGCCGTTTGCTTGCGACTCGCTGATTCATTTAATGTCCCACCCACACCAGTCTCTGATTGGCTATATGTCACACAAGAAGTAGCCAATCACCAATGAAGCTTTGTTGTAAATCACACCACACTCAAACATGAGCTCAACGTAGAGCTCTGAGAGGGAAAAAAGGAGAGTTTCAGCTCTGAAAATGTTCAAAATTTTGAACGAGATTTTCTTTTTATCAGTTCCAAATATTGGTTATCGGCCAAGTTGACTAGCAATAATCAGTATCGATACTGGCACTGGAAAAACCATTATTTAATATACAACCTCTAAATAATATACAGTTAAGAATGTGTAGAAATGAAATAAGTTGGAGCAATAAAGCTAGCTGCGTTTACCTGTGTATTTATCCTGATGGCTCCAATGGAGGGAATCTCATAATAATATCCTGGAAAAACGATATTCCATATTTCATGACTTTTACAAACTGTACAAATAACATTCATACTTTACATGACCCTAAGATCAGACATTCTATAGTATGATCAGAAACAAATGCAACGACATGGTGCAGCATTAATACATTACTACATATTATAAAATGAATGGAATATAAATGTATCCAATGTAAATCATATTGTGAACAAGAATTGAACAAATGTACACTCCACCTTTATTTCTGCAGGCCATCCACTGGATAGGTCCTTTATCATAATTGTGCTGGCCCACGGAAAAAGTGAAAATGCGAACCTGGAAGGATTAAATAGCACCGTCACTTTCCAGCAAGGAGTGTTCATATGGAGGAAAGGAGGATCTTAAGGAGGTGAATATTAAAGTGATGTTTTCTTCACCTTCCTGTCAGCATTATACTTCTCAAAGATCTCGGAAGCTTTCTCTTCACCTCCATCCGTGAAAAGCATGATGATTTTGTTGCAGTTTGCCCTTGAAATGTTCATCTGTAAACACACATATATTGATTTGAACAGGGGACAGGAAAAAATACTATCTTGTCTTCTGTCTCTAATTCCCATTCCTAAAATCTCAATAACACATATGGGGTAAAGCCACTTTAAATATCCTTTTGACCAGTGCACATCAAGCTCTTCATTTGTGTTGAGAATAAAAAATACTTGCTGAAGGCACACAGTCCCAAGGACTAAAAATGAACGATCTCTTTTCAGACTGCAGCCATCATAGCAGATTACAGTCAGCAGATGGCGCTCTTCACTCATCATCATCATCATCTCAAGGTTCCCTTAGCCCCAGAATTAGGGGTTAAACCAATCTTAAAGGAGGCCAAATTTCATAAAATTAACCAAGTCATGGACTGACTAGTTACATAAGGTAAAATCTTTAATGGAAAAAAATATTATATCGAAAATATTTAATAAAAAACTTCCTCACCAACACATACTACGCTCAACACATTTCATTTACTGTCATTTAAAGCACTTTCTCAAATGCAAAAGTTAAGCTGATGCGGTAGCAGTAAACTTGAACATGCCTTTAATACGGTTTCAGTCACCAATCATTTTCTAAGGGAAAGACTTATTATTTCAGCTGTTTAAGAAGCACTGGCCTACGTTACCGTGCTTTATTTTGAGCCTCGATTGGAAAATTATGTATAAAAAATCGAAGCGCCATTCTCTACTTAAAATGTTACTCAATGTGAATATATTGTGTGTATTGGGTTTGTCTGATTTGTCTCAGTCTTTAGTGAAAAATGAAAATAATATCCATATTTTCACAGCTTTTAAGAGCTTAAGACCTTCAATATTAACCTTTGCGGAGGAGCAAACGCTATTCATGGAAATAGCTAGTGGAGAAGCAACTTTAAGCAAGTAAGCCACTGCTTAGTCTTGTTGTTTAATTAATGAGCACTTCTTGAGTAAACATACTTTTTTTTTAGGTTCGCCAAAATATAATACAGTCCAAAAGATGAGCCAAAGGCTATTTAAATCTCTGCTCTGGCTGTGATTGGTCAAGATGCCGGACTTTGGATATTCCTGTCCACGGCACATTCAATCCTTTTGAACAACTGCAGACTGACCTACAGTGTAGTTTCAAAAGTCTACATCAAAGTTAATCCTAGCTCTCTGCCTAAAGATATTGGTGTGGCTAATGAATGAAACGAAATGCTTTGGGGCAGCTGGTACAGTAACGGTTAGGGCTTTCATCCTGTGATTGGAAGGGCACCAGTTCGAATATCAGACCCGTAAATGTGCCACTGAAGTACTCCCGAGCAAGGTACCGCCCAAAAACATTGCTCCCCAGGTGCTGCCCATGTTAGCTGCCCACTGCTCCTTCACGGATGAGTCAAATGCAGATGTCACATTTCCTTGTGGGGCACTGTGTGCTGTGCTGTGATGCGTTCACAATGACAAATAATCTCTTACTTTGGTTTCCTTTCCTTAAATTCTAAGGTAACGCTCAGGTAGCTCCAGTGTCTTTAGGTGCAGCCATTTTCACATCTGGTGTAACTGTGTTTGTGAGAAGAGTTGGGGAGTTACGCACAACAGAGAGCTGCTTGAAGGCCTCCTCGAAGCCCTGCTTGTAGTTGGTGATGCCCTGGGCCTTGACTTCCTGCACCGCCATCTTCAGTAGCTTCTTGTTGCGGACGTTGGCCTGGACAAGGTTGGTGAAGCAGGCCGCATTCCATGTTGTGTTGTTGAACTGAAGGAGAGAGCGACATTGCTGGTCAGAGCCATGTTGAAAAGCAGATTTTCTTAAGCTTACAATTCAAGAACTTGAATATAACTATAAACATTTAATATAAATAATCTGGTCATGTGTAACTTTTACTGCACTGACTGATATATTTGTTAACAGAATGTTCAAAAATGAATGAATGAATGAATGAATGAACAAAAAAAATCTGTCTGCGATATTTTAGTTGCCATAGCTACGTAACATAATTAAACTGTATTTTTACAGTGTATTGCCATTATTTTTATGAAAGCAGGACACAGTCTAAATGTTAACTTCTAATGAAAGCTTTTTTAAAGTTCAAACTGTTCTTCAAAGCCTGAGGATAGGCAAAAAATGTGATATAAAAAGACAAATCCAAAAGGCAGGAAGAAGGCAGTTTCAAGAAATACAAACTCAGAGGATGTCTAAAACATTTTAAGCCTGAGGTCAGAAGCAAGATGCAAGATAAGTTAAAACCAGAACAGTTAAAAATGCTAGTGAATCGAGCTAACAACAACAGAGCCAATATTCTCCAAGGACAACAGGGATATAACTACAAGGACTGATGACAAAATTAGCGCACAAGTAAATAAAAAAAATTTAGGCAACTTTCTTGGAGTGGCAGAGCTGAAGGTGGCGAGGCTCAGATCCACCACCTCTTGGTCCCTATCTTTACATATGTTACTTCCATTACAAGCTCCAATTCCCCCAGCACATAAACACACACACACACACACGAGCATTTGCACATACACATGTCTTTGTGCATGCATGCAAGTGAGTGTGTGCATGGCATTTTCTATAAGCGGATCGTGAGAATGATTATAGGTGAGGGGAGCACGTCCAGCCTAAGTCTTTAAAACACTTCCTAATTATGTCTAATCTATGCAGGAACTATAATGTAAATAACATTGATAAAGACAGATCTCAGCAGTCTCTCTCTTAGCCCTCCGGCATACAGTCCTAGCCACACCCCCACCCACTACGGACTGAGGGTAATCTGAGTGATGGGACCGGCACGGGGCTTGGGAAAACTAGTGGTTAACAAATGACGAATGGTTTGTGACAACAGTGGGTTTGTGTATCCCCACATTCACACACACACACACACACACACAGGCCCATTATGAAAGTATTCAGCAATGTTTTGATAAATGTACTCTAAAGCCTCTTGGCTCGTGCTCACCAATAACACTTACAACCCAACTAACTGATCTCATTAGCATGAAGTCACATTGCAGCACTTAGAGCATGAAATATGTCCTCCAACTAATCACAGAAATGGAAGGAGAAATCCAAATGAGATGTATAGAAACAACTCGTTCCTGTTAAGCCCAGAAGCACAGCCTCAATCATTTTAAACTCTGCAAATAAAAAAACCTAACTCAAAACAATCAATAGTATGTAAAAGCTGGATAATACGACATTTTATTAAATGCCTATTCTATTGACTAGTTGATGTCAGAATGATAGGAACCTTTCTTCAATTCTTCAGTTCAAACATTTCAAATGTGGCGAATTGGCCAAAAGAGCTCTGGGAAGAAAGTTATCTAATCATTATTATCTTTATAACATTTTTTTCAAAAAATGCAACACATATTTGAATGACTAAAATTAGGGATGCATTGATTCAACTTTTTCAGTTCTGATACTAATGCTGATACTTGGGCTTTAGGTGTTGTCCGATCCCGAATACAGAAAACCAGTTTTTAATTATTAAGTTGTGTATTTCTCTGTAAGGAGGAGACTGAGATTATTCTTTTAAGTAAATACTTAAGTAAATGCTTAGGCTAATACCTGACTTAAATACTGTTTTCCTAACCAAAACAATGTAATAAATACACAACCATATGTATATGCTAAATTATTTAATATTAAAATTAATTAAAAATTATTCGCTCAAACACAGTTGTGTAATTTTGTGACGGTCCCTAATCCTGCGGCGCTAAAACAACTAGTAACACAGAGATTGTGAGCGAGAGCTGGTGTTGTTAAGGAAATTAAACAGTATAATCAGGTGATTTGCTTTTAGGGTTGTAGTGTGTTGCGTTGCTTGCTCCGCTCATTGTCATACCAATATGTACAAATTAGTGCGAATGTTGAACAAAAAAACAGCTTTGCTGCAGTGCCACTTCCCATGCATAACAAATTGCATACGCAAACACAGAAAAACCAATCGAATACAATTCAATCGAACAAATGGGCTCCATAGATCGGCCCAATGCCACTGATACCCAATCAACAAGGTAGATGTTCTAAATAATAGATAATTAAGTTAATTCATAAAAAGTAGTGCAGGAGTCTTCAACCTTTTTCAGTCCTAGGACCCCTTGGCTGAGAGAGACACTGAGAACGAAACCCCCACCCCACATGCCCCAGTTAGGTCTGATATCCATGCCTTACCATTACTTATGGAACCTAGTTTCACACATACACAAGTCTAACTACACTCCCCTAGATATATGCAGTGAGTGACATTTTTCTTTCTTACCTTTAGGCACCACTCTGTTATTGTATAAACACATAGCAAGTAGTTGTTTCAACGTTCTACCATGTTTTTGTAGTATCCGATGTTTTTTGTTTTTATCCGGAAAAAGCTTCAGATCATTTGTTGGACCCCCTGCAGTACCTCCGAAGACCCGCTAGGGGTCATAAACCCCAGGTTGAAGACCAATGAAGTAGTGGATACATTCTGGGTAGCTTGCCAGGTCAAAATCCCAGTACTTTGCTTACAAATGTGGACAGACGAGGTGAAGGGGAGATGGACTAATAAAATATCAATATCCCATCAGACCCTCGGTTGCTCGGTTTCAGCAGAAGAGAAACGGAAACAGAAATGTGCACTAAGTGAAAACGTCTGTCCCGCTTGCCAACTGCCTGCCTTTGCTGATGAGCTGCTGAGATCACTTTCACTCTCACGGTCTTTGCATTATAGTTCATAAAGCAGATGACAAATGTGGCTTGTAAAACAAAGGGACATGGCTGGAAGGGGACAGTTTTTTAGCTGAAACTACATATCTTTTAATGCAATCTTAAAGCTAAATATCTCAAAAGTGCAAGACTCATAAGTGCGTTTCTGGGTTCCACAGAATGCAAGGTGTTTTTACCATGTTTTTATGTATTGTGGGGACCTTTTGGGGGCTTCTGTCCCATAAAATCACTTTTATTTGTTTTTTATGGGTTTGTGGGGACATTAGAGAGGTCCTCATGATGAAAAATGAGTTTTTAGAAAATGTGCTTTTTTAATTTGAGAAACTATGAGGTACAAGATGTGCTTTTGGTTACTGATAGTTGTACAAGTTTGTGTGTGTGTGTGTGTGTGTGTGGGAGAAAGAAGGAAATACTTACAAACACCACATTGACAAAGTCGTCATCAGAGAGGGTCTCCAGCATCTCATTAACCGAAGTGCGAATCAGTTTAAGGGTCAGTCCAGACACACTGCCACTCCTATACACAATGAAAATCTAATGTAATGTCATTTAGTCTCATACATTAAACAATACAGTTTAATACTGTGTACATGCATCTACTTTGGCGTAGAACAGACAACAAGAAAAGGTTAGATTTATTGCTGCCATGTTAATGTTAGCATATTGTGCCTCGCACATGAAAAAACTAATAACTAAAATCAAATTTCATATCCTGTTGTACAATATATCAATGTAATATACTGTAAATCATTATGCCTCTATTATGTAGTGCAATTTTTTTTACATGATAGAACCTTATCAGGAGTGGCACAGTGGTGCAGTGGTTAGCGCAGCCACCTCACATGTTTGCATGGATTTTCTCCGGGTGCTCCGGTTTCCTCCCACAGTCCAAAAGCATGCACTACAGATTAAGTGGCGATTCTAAATTGGCCCCATAAGGTGTGAATGTGAAGGTGAGTGTGTGTGCCCTGCGGTGTGTTGGCGGCTGCTCAGGGTTGGTCCCCGCCTTGCCCCCGTTGTGCATAGGGTCTGGTCCCCATGACCCTAAGAATCTGCTTTGGAGTGTTGTATGGTCTCAAGGTTTAGGAAGTTACTCCATCACAAAAGTCTGTAAGTAATGATATCACCCCTTCAGTACAAAAATAAAATGTATAAAAATAATAAAGGTGCAAGACGTCAAAAGTAAAGAGTGTCATCAGTAGAAAAGCACTCTAGTGTAATGGTTAGGGAGTTGGCCGCGTGATCGGATTGTAGACGGTTCAAGTCCTGGACCGGTAAAGGTACCACTAGGGTAAGGCCAAAATTGGAACCGCACCTCCTTACTTATCAGCACTGATTAAACAACATGTCACTTCTCGTCCTCTCAGAGCATCAAGCGCTGCTCGTCTGGAACCACCTCTACTTAAAAGAAGAGGAAGACATGCATTAAGACTCTTTGCAGTGCTGGCTCCTCAGTGGTGGAACCAACTTCCTCTTGCCATAAGAACTGCTGAGTCCCTTGCTGTCTTCAAACGTCGTCTGAAGAAACACCTCTTCAAGGAGTATCTAGGGGACTAATTTACCCCTCACTGTTTACGTTGTCTTACCCCTTAAGGAAAAAACCCCCACTAACATTTATGTTTGTCTGTGAACGTTCATTTTCTCTAACCCATTTTTGTTAAAGTATAAAACTCAGTCGGCGGTAACTTGGTTTAATCACAGTTGTTGATTTTAAACATAGCTTTACAGATCAAAGACCAGTCGTGGTGCTGTCGTAAGTCGCTCTGGATAAGAGCATCTGGTAAATGCTGTAAATGTAAATGAGGTACTGGTCCCTGTGCATTGCCAAAAAACTGGCCAAATGCAGAGGTCAGATTTTGTTGTAGTGCACTTGAATCTTGAATCATGAAGTGCTTAACTTACAGTAATGCACAGCCAAAAGAGCAATTTCATACAGTAGATTTTGCATGTCATGTTAAAATCCAGTATGTTAAAAGCTGTTTAATATTCATGGTGTTTCATGTCAGACAACTGATAAACAATATTCAAATTAAGCAGTCTGTCAATCATACTTGCCAATTATCTGCAGTGCTGTTTTTTTATTGCGCATGGATAACACTGAGAACCATGTGCAGAATTTTAGTCGAGCTCTCTCTCTCTCCCTCTTTCTCTCTGGCTGTTTCTTTTGCTTCCTCTGTCTCTCCATCTCTAATATTGATAAATGACTTTAATTCACAGCATGCATATTAGAGTCAGTCTTCCGTGCCGAAAGTGTGCGGTGATTAAATCAACCGTTGTATGAAATTTCACATGCCAACAGTCTCACATCCAGGGGAAAAGCATCTAATCAGTATTGACGTGCGTAAGGGAGAGGCGTGAAGTCATTTCTCACATTCCACATGAACATGTACAAACTTTAGAGGTCATATTTGTGAGGTCTTACTACTGGTGAAGCTTGAAAACAGAAGCAACTCGGTTTAATCACAGCATTGCTGGGCTAACGTGTGTGTGAGAGAAATTAGAGGGAGAGAAGAGAGAGGGCAAAAAGGAGAGAGGGAGAGAAAGTAAAAATGAGAGAATGAGAAAGAAAGAGCAAAAGTGAGAGAAAATAGAGTGTGATAGTGTCTGTGTGAGAGTGAGAGAGAAAAGAGAAATAGAGAGACTGTGAGAGAAAGAGAAAGAGAGGGACGAGAGAAACAGAGAGAGAACAATGAAAGAGTAAAAAAAGAAAGAAAAGAGAGGGAGAGAAATATATATAGAGAGAGAGAGAGAGACAGAGCGAGAGAGAGAGAGAGTAACATTGAAAGAGAGAAAGAAAAAAAAGAGAGAAATAGAGAGAGTAAAAGAAAGAGCGAGAGAGCAAAATATTAACTGAGAAAGAAAGAGGGAAAGAAAAGGAAGAAAAGCGAGACAAAGAGAGAGAAACAGAAGGAGTGTGAAAAAACTAACAGATAGAGAGAGAAAGCAAAAGATAGAGTGAGAAAGACTGAGAAAGAGAATGTAGAGAGAGAGTTAGAAGAAGACAGAGAAAGAAACAAAGAAAATGAGAGTGAAAGAGAAAAGCAAAGAAGGAGAGCAAGAGAGAGCGAGAAAATGAAAGAGAGGAACAGAAAAAGAGAAAGAAAGTGAGGAGAGACAAGGAGTAAAAGAAAAAAAGAAAAAATCAAATAAGAGAGAGGGAAAAGAGAGAAAGAGAAAAAGGGAGAGAAAGAGTGAAAGACCGGAAATGAGAATGAGAGAGGAAGTTAGAGTAATATAGAAAGAGAGAGTGAAAGAGTTAGAGAAAATGAGAGAGTGAAAAAGAGAGAGGGAGACAAAAAGAAAAAAAAGAGATGAGAGAGATAGAAAGAGTGAAAGAAAGAGGGTAAAAGATCAAACAAGCAAGCGGGAAAGTGAGAGAGAAGGCGAGAGAGAGAAAGAATGAGGGAGCGGAAATGAGAATGAGAGAGAAAGAGAGAGAAATACAGAAAGAGAGGAAGAGAGAGAAAAATAGAGAGGGGGGGAATGGAATGAGGGAATGAATCATGAAAGAAGTCACTCACGCATCCACCAAAATCAGCATGTCCTTGGGAGAGGCTGCACCCTGTATATACCTACAGTTCAACACACACACACACACACACACAGCAACAATGTCACAACAGATGGTTAGACATGAGTTAACACTGCAGAAATGAACTGATCTCTGACGTGTATCTCTCCCTCTCACACACACAGACACACACACACAATAATCTTAACAATGTAACTAAAAATAAATTGTAAAGAATAAATTAAAGAACCAGCCAAGTGTGTCCAAAAAGGTACGTCACATACAGAACACACTCCACACACATTCCCCCAAACACACACACACATACACACACACATAGGTGTAGATCTGCACTAGCTCACCATGGCCTCCTCCGTACATCGTACAGGTCAATTTTATTAGCCGCTTTCTTTTTGCTCGTCCATGGTGATGCTGAAATGGATATTTTGGGAAAAAAATCAGTGTTGGATGTGCGTGTTTGTGTAAGAGCCACTGTAAAGATCTCCTCAGGAGCCTGTAGGTGTGTCAGTTTGTGTGTGAGTGTGTGTGTTTTGCTATATATAAGCACAATGTAATATATACTGTAATACTGTATATAAGCATAATGGTAATGTATACTGTAATGCCGTATATAAGCATAATGTAATATAAACTGTAATGCTGTATATAAGCATAATGTAATACTTTGAATAAGCATAATGATAATATATACTGCAATGGCGTATATAAGCATAATGGTAAAATATACTGTAATGCTGTATATAAGCATAATGGTGATATATACTGCAATGCTGTACATAAGCATTAGGGTAAAATATACTGCAATGGTGTATATAAGCATAATGATAATATATACTGTAATGTTGTATATAAACATAATGGTGATATATACTGTGATGCTGTATATAAGCATAATGGTGATATATGCTGCAATGCCATGTATAAGCATAATGGTAATATATACTGTAATGCTGTATATAAGCATAATGTAATATAAACTGTAATTTTGTATATAAGCATAATGGTAATATATACTGTAATTTTGTATATAAGCATAAGGTAATATAAACTGTAATTTTGTATATAAGCATAATGGTAATATATACTGTAATGCCGTATATAAGCATAATGTAATATAAACTGTAATTTTATATATAAGCATAATGGTAATATATACTGTAATGCCGTATATAAGCATAATGTAATATAAACTGTAATTTTGTATATAAGCATAATGATAATATATACCGTAATGCCGTATATAAGCATAATGTAATATAAACTGTAATTTTGTATATAAGCATAATGGTAATATATACGGTAATACAGCATACAAGCATAATGTAATACTTTGTGTAAGCATAATGATAATATATACTGCAATGGTGTATATAAGCATAATGGTAATATTTAATGTAATAATGTATATAAGTATAATGGTAATGTATACTGCAATGCTGTATATAAGCATAATGGTAATATATACTGCAATGCCGTATATAAGCATAATGGTGATATATACTACAATTCTGTACATAAGCATAATGGTGATATATACTGTAATACTGTATATAAGCATAATGGTGATATATACTGTAATTCTGTATATAAGCATAATGGTGATATATACTGTAATTCTGTACATAAGCATGTAAGCACAATGCTGTACATAAGCACATGAGCACAAATGATGCTAGGTTTTTAGCATCATTTGCACATAAAGTTATAGTTAACAGTATAAATCTTTATTTAGAAACATATTTTTCTATATTTATTTTATATACACAGTCATTGTATTTAGTTATGTTTTAGTTTATTTCAAGGTTTCTTTAACTTAATCTGTTATTCTTTTCTAATTTCTAAAATTCTACTTCAACAGTCTCAGGAGTGATCAGGGTACATTTTACTACATGATGCACTTGTATAACCATGTATGCAACAAACTCACCTGGGAAGTATCTGGTGAGGCCGGTGGCACTGCCAAACACCTGCCAGAGTAGAGAGGGGACCTCCTCCTTGTTCTTCTTAAACACCTCGTCCAGCCCCGCCGTCCAAGTCAGCTCATTCAGGATCTCAGTGGCTGCAGCACACAAACACACCACTTACCAAGTTTCTACTCCAAAATCCACAATATGTGAAAATGAAAAAGAATGAATTCAGTGATGGATTGGATGATAACTTCAGGCTCATGCTACAGAAATGATCATGGTATTGGCAGGCTGGCTGGGGTGTTACAGACAGAACAGACACAAATGCTAGACATCTTTCCAAGAGTTTTATTTAGAAAAAAATATTTAAGTGAATTTAAGTGAGTGGTTATTAGTCACCACAGTATACCACACAGTGCACCACAACCAAATGTGACCATTTGACCCATACTTGAAGGAGCAGTGGGCAGCTATAGAGCAGCGCGGTACCTCAGTGGTACCTTTACCGGACTGGAACTGGAACTGACAACTCCCTGATCACAGGACCAATAAGCTTTCAGGAGATTTAAACCTTGAATTTTCAGTAGATACAAATATTTTTTATGGTTTTGTCACATTTTAACATTTTAAAATTTTCATTGTGCAAATCAATAAACAAATAGCATGCACTTTTGGCCCATTCCATGACACATTAATCCATCATAATGGAAACATGGGATCTGAAAGCGGAGTCTGTGGCGCTCGAGCAGGCAAGGCTGAGGCTGAATGGAACAGACTCGGTAATGGAAAGAGGCTATTAGCTAATGCAGAGCAAATGTGATTAGGTGGAAATGGCGGCCCTTTTTCCTGAGAAAACTGGAGGTCTGGACCAGCAAGAAAACAGGCCTCGGGCAGGCTAGGAGCAAGTGATGTTTACACAAGTGTACGGACAGATGTAAACAAAGCACAATTGAGCTTTTTATCCTCATTAGTGTCTGGGTGATGAAAAGAGTGGGTCGTATTTTTGGAGGAAACCTCTGGTGAACTTCTCCCACTATGGCGGCTCTTCTGACTGCAGGACATTATGTGTCTTGACTGGGTTGGTGTGGGAATCATGGCGGAGCGCCCTGATCTCAGATTCTTAGAGACTAGTGTCTTTTTACATGTGTTGAGAGAAAGACAGAGAGTATATACAGAACAGTCATCAAAGCACTGGGCTGAGTGTGAGTGGTAGAGATGGGCCAATACCACTTTTTTATGTCCGATACCGATATTGTAAATTTGGATATCTGCCGATACCGATACAAATCCGATACAGTCCGTCTTTTTTAAACATAAAATAATGCTTTAAAATGTCTAAATACATGACTGAGATTATTGTTAGGTTTAAGGAAATGCTTGATTTAAATACTGTTTTCCGACTAAAACAATGTAATAATTACACACACACATGTAGATGCTAAATTATTTGTTCTCAAAAATTGTTCGTTTAGACATAAACATTTCTTCTTTCTTATTGATTACACTATATTATACCAAATTTGATCAAATGAAAATGAAATACTGAAGTTTGTCATTTTGAACCAATTTGGCCTATAGAATGAGCTGCTTTTGCAGAGAACTACATTTCCCTACGATCCTCTGGGCATGCCCCGGAGCCACGTCACAATGATGCGTTGGGCGCGCGTTCCAGAATAAACGATGGAAAATCTATAGGAAGATCTAAATAAACGGCAGAATTGTGAGTAGAACGTTGGTTATTGTGGTTATTTATCATCTAAAATATGGTTTGTGTCTGTAATAAAGGCAACATTTTGACCGAACGTCAAATGTTTTGCGAGTAACGGCGCTCATGCGCGCGGTCATTAACACAGCGCGTGTATTTACATCGTGAAAAAACGATGTTTTTATGCATTTACTTCTGTTTTAGTGCACGGAACATCTCACAAATACTTTCACATACAGAGGGATCAGGTCTTGTCTTGATCGCGCCTCTGAAAACGTTGAGTGTCACTTTTAAGCCTCCGTGTGAAATACAAGCAGAGCTGCTCTAGTGAGTAAAATGAATTAAACGAAGCTTTGATTCTAGAAAAATTGCCTCGACCATTTTTGTAATATAATTATTTGAGTTATTGGAACAATCGTTTCAGCGCTACTTCACCGCAGTGCCACTTCCCATGCATAACAAATTGAGTGTACACGCATTTACAGATCGGCTCCATAGAACGGCCCAATGCCGCCGATACCTGATCCAGCTGTCTGAGCCCGTTATCGGACCGATACCGATCCACATATTGGATCGGCTACATCTCTAGTGAGTGGAAGAGGTAAAAGAGAGAGCGAAGCAAAAGAGATGAAGAAGGAGAATCAAAGGAGAAAGAGTGTGTCAAAGGAGAGAGAAACTGTATGGACAAAAAGAGAGTCTGAAAGAAGACAAAGAAAGGAGGAAAGAGGAAGAGAGACAAAGCAGAGAGATTGAGGATGGAGAGAGGCAAAAGAGATAAAGGAGGAAAAAGAGAGCAATATATATGAGAATCAAAGAAGAGAAAAGTCTGGATAGAGAGAGAGAAAATATGGCAAAAGGAGGGCGAGAAGTAAAAGAAAGAGATAGGGAAGGTTAGGACAGAGTTGGTTTTTTGAGAGACAAAAGAGATGAAAGAAGAGAAAGAGAAGGGGATAGGAGAGAGTAAAAAGAGAAGGAGAATTGAGGAAGCAAAGGAGAGAGAGAGGAAAGGGGGAGAGGCAAAGGAATGTAAAGAAAAAGAGAAAGGAAGAAAGAGGGGGGCAGGAGAGAGTGAAAAGGGGAGAGAGAGAGAGAGAGAGAGAGAGAGAGAGAAAATTGGGATGGAGATGAAGGAGAGAAAGTAAAAAGGAGGACAGAAGAGAGTCAAAGGAGAAAGACAATCTAAAGAGAAAAAGAGAGTGTGTGTACAGACATGGAGGGTGGAGGAAGAAAGCAAAAAAGAGAAAGAAGGAGAGTCGAAGGAGAAAGAGGGAAAGTCTGCATGGACAGAAAGAGAGTTGGAACGGAGAGAGATAAAAGATGGAAGGAGAAGGCAGAGAAGCAAGGCAGAGAGAGAAAGGAAAGGGGGAGAGGCAAAGGAAGGTAAGGAAAAAGATAAAGGGGACGAGAGACAAGAAAAAGAGAAAGAGAGTGAGTATATAGAGAGCAAAAAAGATGAAGGAGGAGAAAGAGAAGGGGGACAGGGAACAGAGAGAGAGAGAAAGAGAGACAGCGTGATACAGAAAGAGAAATGTGTTTGATACATTCCACAGGACAAGCGCTTCATTAACCTCAGGTTCAAGAATGAATACACACACACAGCACACACACACAAACAGACAGAGTTCTCGCTTCACTCCCATCATCACCGGCTTGTCTCACAGATCAATATGGCCTTCCTGCAGCAGCCTGGGGCCGTGACCATCAGCTGTGGCCCTACCCATCAGGGTTAAGTGGCCCCTTGGGGCCCTAACGAGAGGGGCGGGGGTCCTGGCTGCCTGTAAGCACATCTGTCTTCCTCCATACAAAGTGGGAGGGCCCCGGGTGTCCAGCCCTGCGTGCTGCCGCTGATGGAGACGCAGAGGAGTCGGACAGAAAACAAGGCCGCCAATCAGCTGCCATCAGCGCACACGCCAAACAAGGGTACAGGTCCGGGCTCGGGGCCAAGGGTATGTGTGTCTAAGTGAGAGAGAGTCTATCTTGTACTTCTTGCTTGTTGTCCCAACTAAAAGTGCCCATGATTGAACAAAACATGGCTTTATGCATTTTGCAGACATTTTGTTTTAGATTAGAAGTACACATGTCAATATTTTGCTCAGTGATTCTCAACATCTGAGAATCCATAGATCTTTATCTATATATACAGACGTGGACAAAATTGTTGGTACCCTTCCGTTACAAAAAGAAAAACCCACAATGGTCACTGAAATAACTTGAAACTGACAAAAGGAATAATACATAACAATTTACTGAAAATTAACAAATGAAAATCAGACATTGCTTTTGAATTGTGGTTCAGCAGAATTACTTTAAAAAATAAACTAATGAAACTGGCCTGGACAAAAATGATGGTACCCCCAACTTAATATTTTGTTGCACAACCTTTTGAGGCTATCACTGCAATCAAGCGATTCCTGTAACTCTCCATGAGAATTTTGCACCTGTCGACAGGTATTTTGACCCACTCTTTGTGAGCAAACTGCTCCAACTGTCTCAGGTTTGAAGGGTGCCTTCTCCAGACTGCACGTTTCAGCTCTTCCACAGATGTTCAATAAGATTTAGATCAGGGCTCATAGAAGGCCACTTCAGAACAGTCCAATGTTTTGTTCTTAGCCATTCTTGGGTGTTTTAGCTGTGTGTTTTGGGTCCTATCCTGTTGGAGGACCCATGACATTTTGTTCCAGAATGACTTGATAGTCTCGAGATTTCAGTGTACCTTACACAGATTCAAGACTCCCTGTGCCAGACGCAGCAAAGCAGCTCCAGAACATAATTGAACCTTCTCCATGTTTCAAAGTAGGTACAGTGTTCTTTTTCTTTGCATGCTTCATTTTTGCGTCTGTGAACATAGAGCTGATGTGACTTGCCAAAAAGCTCCAGTTTTGTCTCATCTGTCCAAAGGACATTCTCCCAGAAGCTTTGTGGTTTGTCAGTATGCATTTTGGCAACTTCCAGTCTTGCTTTTTTATCATTCGCTTTCAGCAGTGGTGTCTTCCATTAAGTCCACTTTGGCCCAAACAGTGACGGATGGTGCGATTGGACACTGATGTACCTTGTCCTTGGAGTACACCTCTAATCTCTTTGGGAGTTGTCCTGGGCTCTTTGGTTACCATTCGTATTATCCGTCTCTTCAATTTGTCACCAATTTTCCTCTTGTGGCCACATCCAGGGAGGCTGGCTACAGTCCCGTGGACCTTAAACTTCTGAATAATATGTGCAACTGTTGTTACAGGAACATCAAGTTGCTTGGAGATGGTCTTATAGCCGTTACCTTTAACATGCTTGTCTATCATTTTCTTTCTAATCTCTTGAGACAATTCTCTCCTTAGCTGTCTGTGGTCTATGTTCAGTGTGGTACACACCATAATACCAAACAGCACAGGGACTACATTTCACACTTTAAATAGGCAGACTGACTGATTGCAAGCTTGAAGACACCTGTGATGCTAATTACAGGACACACCTTAGTTTAACTTGTCCCTATAGTCAAATAATGTTCAGTCTTTTCTAGGGGTACCATCATTTTTGTCCAGACCAGTTTCATAAGTTTGTTCTTTAATATAATTCTGTTGAACCACAATTCAAAAGCAATGTCTGATTTTCATTTGTTAATTTTCAGTAAATTGCTATGTATTATTCCTTTTGTCAGTTTCAAGTTATTTCAGTGACCATTGTGGGTTTTTCTTTCTGTAACGGAAGGGTACCAACAATTTTGTCCACGTCTATATATATGCTGTATATAGAGGGTCGACAGATTATCGGCCGGGCTGATTATTGGGGGCTGATATTAGAATTCTCGGTATCTGTGTTTAATTTTGACCATTATTGATATTAAGTAATTACAAGGTGCGCTACTGTAGCTCCACTGCCGTCTCTTCTCTCTGTGCCGTTTGCTCACGACTTGCTGCTTCATTTATGTCCCACCCATAACAATCTCAGATTGGCTATATTTCACACGAGTAGTAGCCAATCAACGTTGAAGCCTTGTTGTCATTCACACCACACTTATATACGAATGCAGCCAAGCTCAGAGAAGGAGAAGAGGAGAGAGGAGAGTTTCATCTGAGCTTGGTGTTTGTAAAATTCAAACTTTTGACATATATCAGTTGCAAATATTGGTTATCGGCTCTGTTAACTAGCAATAATTGGTACTGATACCAAAATGGTGTATGTTGAATGTGTGAGCGAGCGAGTGAGTATTTTTGTGTGTGAATTGCCATAATTAAAGGCTTCCATATGGACTTGAAGTTTTCATGATGCTAGAAAAGCATGACATTATGGAGACAGTTTGCTGCTCATCTAGTTTTGTACTTTCATTCATTCATTATCCAAACCGCTTAATCCCAACTGGGGTCATAGGGAGACTGGAGCCTATCCTGGGAACTACGACACAAGGCGGGGACCAACCCTGTGCACCCACCGCAGGGCACACACACTCACACAATCACACACATTCACACCTTACGGGGCCAATTTAGAGTCACCAATTAACCCATACTGCATGGTTTCGGACTGTGGGAGGAAACCGGAGCACCCGGAGGAAACCCACACGAACACGGGGAGAGCATGCAAACTCCACACAGAAATGGCCCCATAGCTGACCCAAGGTTTAAACCCAGGACCTTCTCGCTGTGAGGCGGCAGCACTAACCACTGCGCCACCGTGCCACCCTAGTTTTGTACTTGTAATGTAATGTTTCTAATGTGATTAGTACATATTTTATTATTTAGCCTGTGTCTCTGTGTGTGTAAGCTTCCTTAAGACGCTAGAATAAACCAATTCCTGTTCCAGATGAGGAGTAGATATGGTATTATTTAGTTACTGCGTGTATCAGAAGGCCATAAAGTCACTAACAGCCAAGAGCCAATTGCTTCTCTGGCATACAGCAACAAAGCCGGAGAGAGAGAGAGAACATCACCCAGGGGGCTCCATCAATCTCCTGTCTGTCTCTCTAACGCGCCTTCATTCGCATCTCTCACTCTGTCTAACCCCCTCCCGCCCCTTACTTTCCGACTTCCTAAAATCGATCATCCTGTCACCATTCATCCTCCCGTACCTCCATCACTCCATCTCTCTCTCTTTCTCTCTTAATCTCTCATATCTGACACCTTTCGGCTGTTGTTCCTAGTGTGTAACCTGTGTGATCCATGACATGTAACTGGGGCACCCCGAAGGCAGGCACACACACACACACACACACATACACACTCAAAGATGCTGTCACTGATGCTGTAGAAAGTTAGTAATATCAGTTGTAATAGCAGAGTAAAGATGTACTTGCCCTAACTGCAAGATCCTTGTTAACTCTCTGTGAGCAAAGAGCCCACATAAACACAACCACAAACATACAGAGTAAAAGAGTGTGATACAAACTTTTCATATTACTCAGCTGTTACTCTTATGCACACCCGCAAATATCTAGTAATGACAACATGCAACAAATCAATAAACAAAATCTACAAAGTATTCTATAGACAATCCATGGAGATTAAAGTCTTCTAGACAATTCCAAACTGAAAACAAGACCCCACTTCTGACACTGTACCTCTGTATCTGACACATCTTAATTTGTATTTTCATCATCTATCACACAACACAATTACACAATGAACTTTCTAGATGTATTTACATTTCATTTCATATTGTATCTTTGTATGTGAGAAATAAAAAATCTTGAATCTTCTTGTTCTTGACAATGAGCTAAAACTAGTAGGGATGCCCAATATAGGAATTGTTGGCCAATGCCAATATCCAATGGTTTTCATGCTTATATCTGCCAATGCCAATACCGATGCACATAAATGAAGAAAGCAGACTCAAGCAAGTAAAGACAAAATATTTTGCTCGCCAAAGTTCCACTGGGTGCTCAGAATTTTGGCACAAAAGCATTTTGAGCGTAGCGCACAACATTTTAAGGATGTTGTGCACCAAGTTAAATAGAGCGCGTGTGACACTCCATATGCACTACCTACAGTAGTGTGTAGAGAGCCGTTAAGCTACAACCCCGGCTACTTCCTGATTTGCATACTACCACATAGAAAAGTATGATAACAGCGCCTTACCTACCATACTATTATGTGTGGCAGTACGCCGCTTGGGACACAGCCCATGTGCAAGCTCAGGTTCACTAAGTGAAGTAAACATGCAGTTTAGTTAGTCAAAACAATTCCCATGTGCAGGCAGAGCTGAGCACGAGAAGACAAGAGCATTACATTTTAAGATACATTTTAAGACAGAAGGCGCTGGCCGTATAAAATCCGAACTTTCACATGTCTGGCACATGCGCTACCTTTCCTACAATAAAAGCCTGAGGAAATATCGTCTGAAAATATCAGGCAAATCTAAGCATCGATCCGATGCCAATGACTTTTTAAAAAAGCAATTGTCGGCCGATCCCGATATGATTCTGATGTACATTCCTAAAAACCAGAAAGTAAATACACACTGAATCTGCTTAATACATTGCTGCCCCTTCAGGTGTCACTAAAACTGCTCAGACCTGTAATAGACTGGACAAGATCTCTGAAAGTGAGCCAAAGCACTCCGACATTACCAGCAGATGCTTTGCCTGTGAGTGATGAGTGAAAATGAGTGAAAACCCCAAAGCAAATATATATTAAGTCACTAATGCATTGTCATTCCTCCAGGTCCCACTAAAACAGTTCAGACCTGCTGAGGCCAGGAGTTCACGAGATCCATAAAGGTATTGTGTAGCACTCAGACATTACCACAAGATCCTTCATCTGCTGCAAGTAGCTTCAATTTAAGAAGCTGCTTTTCTACATCCCACATTTGTCATTAAGACTGAGAGCAACTGCTCATATTTACACCTTCCAGCAGTTCTTCCAAGCTGTCATGTTGATATTTCTCCTCAAATCAGGTTTTAAAAAGAGAATCATTTTTGACATTCATAGCTGATATTTACAAACATTTTAAGGGATAATATTTTTTTGCACGGGTATAAAGATATCAAATAGTTTGATTAATGTCAATGCGACTTTTAATTTCCATTTTCGACATTTTTTACTGACTATTCATCCATTATAGTTGCTTATACGGTTGGCGATTTCATGTTCAGTCCGAGGCCGACTCCTGACAGTGATCCTCATTAAAGATCGTGCTTCATCATTAAATAATCAAAGTAAAAGTAAACAAAGGTCATTCTATCTGGTTATAGTGACAGAAATCTTCAAAAGTAGTTTTGTAACAATACATTAGAAACAATGTATTTTCTACATGTTTCAGACATTGTTATCCAGAGCGATATCCCTATCTCAATTGTTGAGACAGCCTCCCTTGAGGTTAGGGGCCTTCCTCAGAGGCTAACTGGAGGCGTGAGGCTGTTTAGTGATTCTAACCAACAATCTTATTGCCACCAACACATGGTTTTAGTCACTAAGATCACTTCAGGTTCAGGCTAACCCTTTTTGCTCATCCCCTTAAGCATTGTAAGTGGATGTTGGATCAAGGGAAGAGGTTGTGTTGAATTGTGTTTTCTGTTGCATCGTGTGGACAGCTGGGAAGGTGTCAGGAGAAAAAAGGGATGATCATGGGCATTCTGACTGGCCTGTGGTTACACAATCTCCTTTGCAGAACGGTTTGGATTTGCTATTGGTTTGTACCAGATGGTATGGCCCTCATTGGCCTCTCTCACTGATGAGAATGTTGCTTTTGTTTCAGTCATGTGTGTGTGTTGTGGGCAGTTTTTTAAGTTGTTGTGAGGACCTATTATCCCCCTAAAAGAGAAGGAATGCTGAGATTTGTGACTTTGTAAGGACATTTTTAAATGTAAGGCCCTCATGAGAGGAAAAAACTTTTACAGAAAAGTCCCAGCTTTATTTAAAAAAAAAAAAACTAAAAGAGTTTGCTTTTGGTTACAGATAGTACCAATCAATATTTTCAATCTCTTTCCTACATGTATGGCTATGTATGTCATTGTGTGTGTATGTCCTCACACAAATATGCACATGGACACACATGAATGCCACCCAATCTCTCATGCTCTTTCTGAGAAAAAGACACACTCACACAAAGTATGCACACAAACACACATGCAGTTTGAGCTTGTCTGCATCTACAGCACAATTGAGGTGACAGATGACACACAGAGTTGAAGGAAACTGCCATCAGAGCTACAAACTGTATGGCCCTTTTCTTTAATGAGCCTCAAAAAACAACACCCAAGCATGAATACTCTACACACATGCACACACACGCTACTATCCACATACTTCATTACAGAAAGAGAAGAGGCAAAGCAAAGGGGTCGCAAATAAACAGTGCTAAATGCAGGCATCCCATAATATCACTGACCGGTTCAGACAGGCCCAGGGTTAGTAGAGCCTTGTTTCTATAAAACCAAAACAAGCTGGATGCAGGATATATATTTTTTCTAAGGTGGGAGGTGGATGCTAGGAGTGACAGAGCCATGCCTGTGGCATACACCAAAAGCAAGGACACAGAGAGAGAGGCAGAGGCAGTGAGAGAGGGAGGACAGAGGGAGGATGACTCACACAAAGTGCCACCCGCCCTCATCACCATTTAGTTCGCTGAAGTCACATCGCGCTCATTTGCTGTGAAATATTGTGATGGCTGTGCTGCTATAACGACACGGTTGTGGGGGTCCGACTGGGAGACTCTCTCCTTTCGTATCACAACACAGCAAGTTAAAACGCCTGCCTAGTTCCATACAACATGCCGTAAACAACTCCGGGCAGCCTTTACATCTCGTCCATCTGTGTCAGCCGGCTGGTACAAACAGGATCCAAGCCAGTAAAAATCCAGTGAAAGGCCCAGATGCCCCGCCCTTCTTTGATTCTAAAATACTGCTAAAAAACTGCTAAAATATTTGCACAATTTTTGCACTGCCGCTACTTATTTGCTCAACATTGAGCAAATGTATATGTATAAATGTATATATTACTGGTAACTTTTTAACTAACTGTATCTGCACAAATTATTGAAAAGAATTGCACAGAATCTGGTTCTCCAATGCTGTTATAATATTCGCACAAACTTAAATGTTAGTAGGCCTTTTTAAGAAGATACTTTTATTAATAGACTGGATATAGAATTTTTCATATTGAAACTGTTACTAACCTCATGCACATTCAGTGAAAAAGTCAATTTCCACTTTTGTAGGTTAATACTGCATCCAAATTGTCCCTCTTTCTACTTCTATTTCTAGTTCTAGTTTAAAGTTTATATTTAATACTACATTTCTAGCTTAAAATGTATATTTTGTATTCTGTATATATTTTGTATTTATATATATTATTTATTCCATGTGCCCTAGCTTTTCTTTGTTCCCTGTTTCTTGTTGCACTGTGTAAACTGGAGAAATGTCACCTCATCTCTCTGTATATCTGTACAGTATATAGCAGAGATGACAAAGTTTACTTTGACTTTGATTCCTTGTAATGTTCATGCAAAGACCTTGATCTTGTCTGGGTTCATCTGGGTTTGGACAGGGACTTTATAGGAGCACACCGAAATCATTACCAAATGAATCAAATACTGCATTGCAACTTGCACTGACCTCTTGAACTGAACTAAATACTAAAATATTGGATGGATGATTATTTGTCACTGTGAACACACCACAAGGTGTGCTACAGCAAAATGAAACCTCTGCATTTGATCCATCCGTGAAGAAGCAGTGGGCAGCTTAGGAATGGTACCTTGCTTACGGAAACCTCTGTGATACCTTTGCCTGTCTGGGATTTGAACCAGAAACCCTCAAATCGCAGAGGCAACTCCCTATCTGCTACATGTACACTCTTCAAATGTGTGAGCAGCGTCAACCACAGGAGGACACTGGGTTTTCTGCTTGGTTCCTCTTAAGCTTCCTTCCTAGTCACTACAGAGGGAGTTAGTCCTCTCCACTGTTGTCCTAGACTTGCCTGTTAGAAGCATGGATCCGGTAATATGTGAAGCTGCGCTGTGACAGTGTCTGCTGTAAAAAGCACTATAAAGATAAATAAAATAGATTTGGACAAGCCAAGTCCCGGTGCAAACACACCCTAAAGGGGCACAAACAAGCTCCAGTTTTAGTAGCTCATCCCTTACTTCAAGATGCTATAATTCTGAAGGTGTGGATTTTTCATAGATTGCTCAAGATTATTAGACCAGATAACGATTAAACATAAACATAGTCTTTGACCATGTTTGATGAAATGTGTCATTTTATGGGTACAAGAGGTAGTCAGTAGTCAGCAGTGTATACAGTAATTGTGTATTCAATTTAGAATGGTATGAAATGACCTTTGTGCAGAGAACAGTTTTATATTCTGTATCACCACACTGGATGTCTTACACCAACACATTTTTCCAGAGCGGTACCCTCCTTCCTCAAACACCCTCCAAAGTGAAGATTTTTCAAAACACAGTATTCTGTGCATAAACCTTTTGTTTAACCGAATTTCATGTTAACGCAATTAAACAAATAAACATATAAAAATATGTGTTTATAAAAATATCGACATACATGTAAACAGGCCCCAAGTCTTGCAATATCGTGCCTCCAATACTATCACCATTGAGCCCTTGAGCCAATTCACCCCAAGTCCCTGCAGAAAAATAAAAGTCCATGGATAAAGAGCTTGATAAATGTGGTGAGAATAACTGTTGGTTCAAGAACAAACACACACACTGAATTATCCTCTTGTGGGGCCGTGAGATCATCATTACCTTTCAATTGGAATTTCAAGATCTCAACCAATGATCCTCTGCACCCCCTCACCTCTACCCCCAATCAGGATAGTATCATTGTAAATAAACCTTTAAATGTCGGGTGAAAATGCGTTTAGCAGAATTATGCCTTTCGGGGCTTCCTGTTCCTGGCCACATCTATTTTGTGCGTGAGTGGGGTGGAGAATTAGTGGGAACATTTAGTCAGGAATTTGCCAGTAAACATGAGACACACACACACACTTACACTGGCAGATAAATATTTTGCTCCTTCACAGATAAAAACACATTTTGAAGCTTTATGTTATCCCCAGTCAAACAGATATATGTGTGGATCTCTCTTAGGAGTTTTAGAGCACTGCATAGCCACCCCATAACACACACACACACACAGTGCCTAATGGGCTAAATAAAGCCTAGTGACGCAGACAGGCTGAGAACATGGCATGGCAGGCCACAGGGAGTGGTGGGAGTGGTGGGACCCCTACAGTAGTAGTCTCCCACACACACCACGCCACACAACGCATCACAAACATGAGACACTCACAGACACAGCAGGGCGCATCACAGGACTGTAGGTGATGCCTAACAGCCATTTCAGGCCTAGAGTGGGCAAATGTCTTTGACCTCTGTTTCTGACCTTGTGCTCTAATGATAAAAGACAACATGAAAACAGGCCATAGTGGTCTGAAGCGGCCTACTTTGAAACAGTTTAGAGTTTTTGTTCAAATATGATGGGATCTAGAAGGTAATTAATTATGGTTTGACTGGCAGGAGATAAAGTAATGTGGTATTCGTGTCCAAAGTGGTAATTTTAGTATTTTTGGAAGTGTCAGACATGATGAAAACATGGAACTTATGTTTATGTTTAAAAGCAAAATGCTTAAAAAAACTTAACAATAAAAACACTGAACTGACCTTATTCGGCATTACTTTAACAAGAATATCTATGAATCAATTATTTGTTTGGGTGCAAATACAAATTTATAAACTGAATGAACAGAGTAAGCTCCATATGGTGGGGAAAATGCATAGGAAAAGCCAGAATTATCATATGAACTATATCCCTGGCTACGTGCATGTCATGTCTGCGGCTCCTCCCCGACGTTTGGGCTCGCCAGAGTATTGAACCTGAGCTATCATGACAGATGGACGGACCGATATGATGGACGCAGCAGGGACTCCCCTGCCGGAAGATGAGATCACCTCCCTGACTCGTACAGTGGTCCGTCAGCAGGGGCAGATAGACCAGCTCACCCGCACGCTCACGGAATTCATGCAGGTGATGCGGACTCCACCGGCACCGCAGGTTCCAGCTTCAACGGCGCCCGCTGCTCCGCTACCGTGACGAACACACGTGTCTTTGCCGGAGCGATACGTGGGAGATCCGGACAGATGCCAACGGTTCGTAATGACATGCAAGCTTTATTTCGCTGACAACCCGGACATGACATCCCGGGACAAAGTTTCCATGCTGTTACAACGGCTCACCAGACACGCTAAGGACTGGGCCACCACACTGTGGAAGCTACAAGCTCCAGCCCTTGCCCACTACGATGTTTTTCTCGAGCACTTCAAAGCGGTTTTCCTGCACTCCGATCAGGGGAAATCCCGCATGGAGATTCTGCTCCATTTTCGCCAGGGCTCATTATCCGCGGCCGACTACACGGTGCAATTCCAGATCCTCACAGCCGATAGTGGCTGGAACGAGGTGGCACTGCGAGCGTCATATGTGTCTATATTGTGGCACGGTTGGACATTACGCCACCTTATGTCCACTGAAAGGACGCCCACTAGTAGCAGTACCAGATCACACACTACATACTAATCAGTTTATAATTTCTGGTTTTGTGCATGTCAATAATTCTCCTGTTTCTGTTTCTGTGTTGTTAGATTCAGGATCGGCTGGTAATTTTATTTTAAGTTCCCTGGTGTCCTCCTTATATGTTCCTGTGGTCGACATTGCCAGCCCCATCTCTGTTAAAGCCATAGATGGCCACCCCGTTAGTTCTACACCCGTCACTCATCTCACCACACCCATTCACCTAGATATACAACCACATCACTCCAAACTCATACAACTGTTAGTCTTAGATCACACCCACCCTGCCATCATATTAGGTTTGCCATGGCTATGCACTTACAACCCCACCATAGATTGGAACACAGCCTGTGTTCGTTCTTGGTCGCCTAACTGCACTCACTCTCATTTGTTGAATTCTATTCCAGTTCATGCCACCTCCATCGAAAGCCCCAATGCACAGTCACATATTAGCCTTCCACCTGAATATTCAGACTTAGCAGAGATGTTTAGTGTATCTAAGGCCACACGTCTCCCGCCTCATCAACCGTGGGATTGCGCTATTGACCTGTTGCCTGGCACTGCACCTCCCCAGTCCTGGGTCTATCCATTGACGGAGGTGGAAACCAAAGCAATGGAGGATTACGTGGCTGAGGCGCTCAGGCAAGAGACCATTAGCCGGTCCATATCCCCTGCCTCTGCAAGTTTCTTCTTTATTGAAAAGAAAGATGGCGGGCTCCGCCCCTGCATCGACTACCGAGGGCTCAACGCGGTCACAGTGATGTATCCACACCCCCTTCTGCTCATTCCCTCGGCCATCGAACAACTCTGGGGGTCAACGTTTTTTACGAAACTAAACCTCCAGAGCGCGTACAATCTGGTTCTCATTCGAGCAGGTGACGAATGGAAGACTGCCTTTAGTACGACATCGGGTCATTGTCAATATAATGTCATGCCGTTCGGACTAGCCAACGTGCCTTCATTTTTTCAGTCTTTTGTTAACGACGTTTTTTGGGACATGATCAACCGGTTTATAATTATTTATCTTGATGACATCCTTGTTTTTTCCCCTGATTTTCAGACCCACATTTGGCACGTGAGGGCAGTCCTTTGTCGTGAATTCCACCGGAAGGAGGTCTCGTTTCTTGGCTATAACATAGTTGGTCTTGGCTATAACTGAGGTTGGTCTGGGTGGGAGATCTTGTACCCCGGAGAAGTTACATCCATGCGCCTTCTTCTCCAGAGAGTTAGCAGAGGCAGAGCAGAATTACAACACAGGTAACTGCAAACTGTTAGCTGTCAAGGTGGCATTAGAGGAATAGCATCATTGGCTAGAGGGGGCTTGTCATCCCTTTGTTGTGTTCACAGATCACCGCAATCTAGAATACATCCGGCAGGCGAAGCAGCTCAACCCTAGACAAGCTCGATGGTAATTATTCTTTACTGGGTTCAATTTTCACATCACATACCATCCTGGGTTTAAAAAATGGTAAAGCCAATGCTTTGTCTAGGCGTTGGCCTTGCCTCGTCTGAAGTCGTGAAGGTTCCGGAGCCCATTTTGCCACCTGAGATGGTGGTGGCCCTGATCACATGGGACCTGGACAGGGAGATCGCCCAATTGATGGAGGGTCATGCTCCACCGTCGGGTTGTCCGCCTGAAAGGGTCTTTGTGCCTGAGTCATTGCAGGACTGGGTGGTGGAATGGGTCCACACTATGCCTGCTAGTGGTCATCCGGGAATGTTTGGAACCTTGTGGCTTGTGCAAGGTAAGTACTGGTGGCCCACGATGAAACAAGACATTCAGAGGGCAGTTGCTTCTTGTTCCGTATGCATGGCCACCAAGAGCTCAAATCAGTTACCTGTCGGAAAATTAACACCCCTACCGATACCAAACAGACTGTGGTCTCACATGGCAGTGGACTTCGTCACAGATCTGCCAGTGTCGAGTGGGTACACCACTATCCTAGTGGTAGTGTATTGGTTTTCGAAGGGTGTACGATTTATCCCTTTAGTTTCTCTTCCCTTTGCCTTGCAGGTAGCTGAGGCCCTGTTCCAGAACGTGTTCCGGGTGTATGGGTTGCCGGAGGATATCCTCTCCGACCGCGGGCCCTAGTTTATCTCACGGGTCTGGAGAGCCTTCATGGATAAACTGGGGGTTACCATAAGCCTGACCTCAGGGTATCATCCCTAGTCTAATGGTCAGGCTGAATACACCAACCAGGAACTAGGGAGATTCCTCCGGTCATACTGCTATGCCAGGCAACACGACTGAGCGGAGTTCTTGGTTTGGGCAGAGTACGCCCAGAATTCAATGTGCCTCAGGCTCACCAGAGTATTGAACCTGAGGTTTGATGGAGTCTGCGTCAGGGTTGTTATGGTTACGGTGCGTAATCCTTTTAAGGATTCCCCTTTAGTCACTCCCGGGTTTGCTGCATCGTGGGTTGGCCCTGACTTTCTTTCTGTGTTCATCTATTAGCAATGTATGTGTCATTATCTCACTGGTTTCTTTTAGTTAATTAGTTTTTGTCTTTTTCTATTTAAATCAGACAGTCGCATCATTCTGTGTCCGTCCACCCTCATGTGCTCCGACTGTTCTGCTCTTTGTATCTCTTTCTCAGAAGCCAGACCACGCTGACCGAAGCTAAGCCGCGCTTCCACCAAGCTATGGCTAACAGATGGGCTAACCGCTGACTGTGGCTATCGGGACTGTATTTTAGGTCTCCGTCTGTGTTTCTAGCCTTTCTTCAAGGACTTACTGCCGGACTTGGCTTGGCGTGGCTGTGTGTTCATCACGAACTTTGGTGTTTGCATTTTGGGTGGCTGTGTGTGTGTGTTCACCAAATAAACACTGCATTTCTGGATTCCTGCATTTGCGTCCGACTCCTTAGCACGAGCAGCTATCATGACAGAGCATAACCAAAGTTTAATTAAATATGTTAAAAGGAGTTAGTATGAGAGAGGCTGAGAGAGAGAGAAAGAGAGAGAGAGAGAGAAGGAGGCAGAGTTAGAAAGAGAAAGAGAGGCAGAAAGAGGTAGAGATAAGAAGGCCAAAACAGAGAGAAAGGGAGTGAGAAGGAGAGAGAGGGAGTGAGAAGGAGAGAGAGGGACCCTAGCAAGAGGGGGTGGGGGGCTGAGAGAGAGATATAAAAAGGAGACAGAGAAAGAAAGTAGGAGGGGGGAGAGGCTAACAGACACTTCTCCTGTGATCCAGCTGCTACTCTACAAATAGACAGTATTGACAACATACAACAAATCAATAAGTAAAAAGAAAAGGTCGATGACAGACATCATAGCATAGACATCAAACATATCAGTGTCTCCAGTTAAAAATGACTGGACTGGAGTTTCCCTTAAGCAGTCACGTACGTGAACAAATCTCTCATGCAGTGCCAAGGGCTCAAGGCCAAACGGTGGCTTGGTGAAAGGTGCAAACATGTCCATTACTACGCTTGTAGTGTGTCTGCCAATTAGCAGCAATTTTTGCCTGCGAGAACTACCAACATGTCGAGAACTTATAGCAAACCATGTGCTTTTATAGGCACCTTCAATTAAACCAGGGAAATTAATACTAAAATTACAAATTTTGAGTGCAATGTATTGCTGTGAATGTGTTTTTTAATCCATATATTATAGACTATGTAAATAGTTGGCCCCTGAGGTTATCAAAACAACCTAAAAGGACCTAAACTCTTTCAGACTTTCCCCTCTGGCAGAAGGCTGCACTCCATTAAAACCTAAACCTCACACCACAAGGCCAGCTTTTTCCCCACTGCAACTGGCCTATACTACGCTTTTGCACACCTATAACGGCTGTGAGCATGACAATTCCCCCCAAGTCCACCCCAACAGACACACTGAATTATCCTCTTGAGCTCCTCAAAAGTGGCATCAACATTACCTTTCATATGTAATTTCAAATGCAATCTCAACCAGTTTTTGGGAGCATCCCCCCTCACCTCTAGCCCCAGTCAGGACAGTATCATTACAAATAAACATTTAAACGTTGGGAATTATTCAAACTCACTGCACACATTCTTTACTTATGGCTCCTAAACTGATGTGTTAAACGCAGAGGTCACAATTTGTGCTGTCCTGTGGTGTGTTCATGATGCCAAAAAATCATTCACTTAACCCCAAAAGTAAGGGAATACATGTACACCTCAGGCAGAAATGCAACAAAAAGCATCAAGCAACTTCTGGAGTAGAAAAGCCTTTAACGAGAACTGGTGGCCAAAAATATGGACGTCTACATTAACGTTCGCAGGTCGTAACGTGTCCTTGCAGGGCAGAGAAGCCTGTGGGCCAGGCAGAGAGCGGTGCGAGGGGAGCAGCTGCTGTTAAAGGTGAATGAGAGGCCGTGTCGCGCCAGGACGCCACTCTAAATTTAGTGCAGCAGGGCCTTCAGCTGTCCACACGACACAGAGTGATTAAGTGACCAAAAGGGGCTTAAGTGCCACGCTAATATGTTAAGAGCATTTTTACCACAAGGTGCCATTTGACCAAGATTGATTCACAGGCCGTGTGTGCTTGGTTGTGTGTGTTTGTGTGAGAGAACAGTTGAGAACTTACAGCCTTCATAGATGTCAGTAGGGATGTGAACAGCCGTGTTGTTGTATGATACTGGGCGCTTAAAGGCTGGGTCCTCCATCAGGTCCAACATCACTTTGGTACTGTTAATCTATGGATGCAGAGAATAATGTTAGAAAAACTTTCTGACAAACACATAACTGATACTTACAAACCATACTGTAAGCATATACAATTACAGTGATAGTTACAGGTGGTGGTCTAGTGGTAACAGCTCTATCTAGCTCTATCCTACTTCCACAACTAACATCACTTAAGTGCCTCAGCAATAAAATGAGAAAAATGTCTCTGAAATGAGGAAATGGAAGTCGCTCTGAAAAAGGGTGACTGATAAATGCCAAAAGCTAAATGTTAAAATTATTACTCATCCATGAGAAATCAGACTTTTTTCTTAATTCTCTAGAGTGACGACAGAGCATAGGAAGGCGCGGCCCTGGATTTGGTCCTTGGGTCGGCAATGGAGCCAATCTGCGTGTTTTTGTGGTTGCTCAGGTTTCCTCCCACAGTCCAAAAGTATGCACTGTAGGTTGACTGGTTAATCTAAATTGCCCCCTTAGGTATAAATGTGAGTGTGCCCCCAGGATTGATTCCCACTTCACACCTGAAGCGCTGGCTCCAGTCCACTTGACTTCGATTGGGATTAAGCGGGTTTAGATAATGACTGAATGAGGATTACAGAGTATAAAGTTCAAGGTATAAAGTTTAATATCTCCAGATTGGTGCCATCTGGGTTAATCCCCTTAACTGAGGTATAACAACTTTGATGAAAATTGGGGATTTTGAAGGATAATGTGAAGAACTCACAGTGAGACTCACTCTAAGTCACCTTTTGGGTCTTCCAGCCAGACAGTAAAGCATGCACAGAACAACCACAAGTTGGTCCAGAAGTTCTGAATGACCCCTACATTCCTCAAAAGTCCTTGAAGTGACGGCTCAAGGCCCACATTTCAATCCTACTGAGAATTATTGGCCAAGGTCCAGGTAAACAAACCATTTAATTTTCACAAGCTGGAGCAATTTGCCAGGGAGGAATGGGCTACAGTTCCTCAAATGGCTTACAACAGCCTTTGTTATGGAAATATACAATGATGACTAATACTTGTCACTGTTGATCATTTTCACCTTGCCATTTTGTTTTTCAGTTCATAGTATATAGACTCTCTTTATTCTTTTCCATTAAACTACATTATGGATCCTTTTGAATGAGGTCAATTGTTTGGAAGAGCTAAATGTTTTCATTGCAGGTGTAATGACTTTGACCATAACTGTTCACACACATACATGCAGTTTATACAGACAAAAAATGATCAGCTTCAGTACTGCGTAACACCTTTTTTCCACTGAAGTCAAAATAACGGCCGCTGCTACAATGTAACACTGCTTTTGAATGACCACAGCTAAATGGTTAGATTAAGATAAAAATGAATATTAAAAATGGTGTCATATTTTGCTAATAATCCTTACCTCTTCTTTGGCATTGTAATAAAGAATATCACCCTCCTGTAAAAGAAAACAACAAAGTATGTAAGTTAAAATATATTCGCTTCTGCATGAGTGTATGTGGAATACAGTTGTTTCATTGAGAGTGTCTGTAGCGTGAGAAAGTGTGTCTCCTCAGTTTCTCTACCTCCTCCCCCTCAGACTGAGAATGATGTGTCAGGGCACTAGATAGCGAGGCGCTAACGATCACACGTGCTACCTGCCATATGTTTGACCTGGAGCAATTTGCTACGTAGCGCCACCTGTCAGATGATGTGGAAAAAACAGCAGCCTCAACACCTGTGATGCCTGCTGGCTTGTTAACGGAGCTCTGAACGCTAAATGCATTTCTAAAGCTCTCTCTACTGTTAGCAGCAATACACTGACACATAGACACAGACATACATACTACACCAACAGTCAACTGCCATCTTAATCACCACTCCTGATTCGTCCTACACGTGCACACTGCACACACCACTTGCTTACAGGTGGCACTGACTGCGATAACGCTAATGTTGCTCACAAAGAACGAAAGCTAACATGAGCCACTAGCATGGATTTTGTTGACTGGTTAACATTTTGACATCGTTTCCAACCTTACCATTGCAAAGTTATAAAATCTTTGATATTACATGGGGCAGTTGGTAAAATAACAGTTAGGGCATTCACCCTGTGATCGAAGGTCGCCGGTTCGAATACTAGAGCCTGTAAACCCTTAGCAAAAAGTAGTATACTTGAAGTTATTAAGTATGCTTGAGTATAAGTATAGCAAGTATACTACGGACCATGTACCATGTACCTTGTAGTGTATATATATAAATGTAAATATAGTATATAAAAAGTAAACTTCAAGTATACTGCCTCAGTTTTAGTATATAATAAGTATACTCGTAGTACACTTAAATTAACTACTTTTTGCTAAGGGAAGGTACCACTGAGGTACTCATGAGCAAGGTGCTGCCCAGGTTAGCTGCCCACTGGTCCTTTACAGATGGGTAAAATGCAGAGGTCACTTTTTATTGTAGTGCACTCTGCGTGTGCTATGGTGTGTTCACAATGATAGATAAGTACTCATTTTCACTTTCACACAATAATGGAGTAATGGTTAGGGAGTTGAAAGGTCGCTGGTTCAAGTCTCGGACTAATAAAGGTACCACTGAGGTACTCATGAGCAAGGTACTATCCCCAGGTGCTGCCCATGTTAGCTGCTCCTTCACAGATGGGTCAAATGCAGAGGTCACTTTTCGTTGTGCTGCACTGTGTGCTGTGGTGTGTTCAACAAAAATTTACTCTGGGTTGCGTCCAAGTTGTCCCTGATCGAGGGCTTAGGCCGGGGTCACAAAACAACCTTAAAATTGTGTAGTGTGAACAAGACTTTACTCTATGCTGTGCTCCGTCTGAGGGATTCCTGCAAAATGCAGCTCACACCACAGGAACAGTATGGTTTTGATACTGACTTTTCAAACCGTGGTGTACCTTGAAAATGGAAACCAGCCCATGCTTAATGAATTGGGATTCAGTCTGTTGAAGTGTGTCTGTGTGATTGACGGTGCGAGGCTGACAGCTCCGAGTGTCAGCTCTCTTTGACAGAGCTGCCGTCTGCTGCAACATAATGGGAGATTTCTGGCTGTGGGCTTTTAGATAAAGGGGGGGGGTGTGAACTCACGTGGCCCCCCTGTCTGAGGCAGAGGTACTTAAGGAGTGTTACAGGAGAGTGAGAGCTCCCTCAGCACTCTGTCAGCCTCCTGATTCTCAAATACCAGTTCTGCTGCACACATGTGACAAGATCTGACCACCTGGCCATTTCCAGGTCACATGTAGTCTCACACTATAACCTCTCCCTCTCACACACACACATACTCACGCTACCCGGGGGAGTGGGGACATTGTGCAGGATCACATGCTGGTGCTGAAACTGAGAATTCCGCTCCAGGCACTGAGGGCTGGCTGAAATCACAGCACAGCTGGGCCTGCACACAGCAGCCCTCACTTAACCTCTCCTCTCTTTCCCTTTCTTTCTCTTTCCTCTTTTTTTCTCTTCTCTCTTTTGTTCTCCTCACATTCTCTCTCTCTTCTTTCATCTCGTCCACTCTCTTTCTTTCCCCTTTAACTCCTTTCCTTTCTTTTGCTTCCCTCGCTTTCCTTGTTCTTTCTTTCTCTCTCTTCTCAGCTTCCCTCCTCTCTTTATCTCTCCTCTTAGCTCCTCTCTTTGGCTTTCCTCTCTTTCTCTCCCTTCTCAGTTTGTGTCCTCTCTTCCCCTCTCCTCTTTCAATCTCCTCTCCTTCTCTCTCCTCCAAGTTACTACCTTACTTTCTCTCTCCTGTATTTGTCTCTTCTCTCTCCTCTAAGCTCCACCCCTTTCTTTCTCAGTCCTCTCTTTCTCTCTGCTCTGTTATTCTCCTCTCACTCCCTCTCTTCACCTCTTTCTCTCTGCTTTAATTTACTCTCTCTCTCTCTCTCCCTCTCTTCTCTGTCTCCCTTCCCCTCCTTTCCTCTAAGCTCCACTCCTCTTTCACTCTCCTCTTTCCCTCTCCTCTAAACTTCTCTCCTGTTTCTCTCTCCTCTCATTTCCTATCCTCTTTTTTCTTTTTTCTCTCTCTACTGTTTCTCTCTCCTCTCAGTTCCTCTTCCCTGCTTCACTTTCCTCTAAGCTCCTCTTATGTCTTTCTCACTCCTCTCAACTAGTCTCCTCTCTTTCTCTCTCTCTCCTTACTTTCTCTCTTCACTCTTTGTCTCTCATCGAAGTTCCTCTCCTCCTCACGCCCCTCAGCTCTTCTCCTCTCTTTCTCTCTTTTTCTCTTTTCTCAGCTCATCTCCTCTTTCCCTCTCTTTGCCTCCATTCTCCTCATCTTTCATCTTCAAAGACGATACATCAGTATAAAAGCTTCTTGCAATTTCTCTACTTCTATTTCTTTCGACAAAAACAATTACATCAACAATTATCACAAGCAGGGACATCATATCATCTCACTGAAAAGAATATAAATTGCGACAATTTCTGTCACTCTGGATCAGAGCGCGTCCCAGTGCTGCAAATCTAAACATAGTTGCATATTAATCGTGTACTTTATTGCTGATCTTTCCTCTGAAAAATCCATCTTTGCGCTGCATTAGCAAAGAAACGGATGACACATTAAAGCAAGAGCTTCTTTCTCAAATTCACTCTGTCGTTCCTGTCAGGATGGTGACTATATCAAAGCCAGAAGTAGGAACCCAAGATAGCTGCATGGACAAAAGAGTCCACATCAATTTTCATCCCTTGAAATATTAAATGTGGAGTGTATCACAGCACTTGAGGATCAGCTCAGTGACGTGCTGACCACAAGGACCTGAAATCCTTAGAGCTGCCTGAACCTGCTCTCTAAGAGCTCCTACACAGACACACAGTCATATGCATGCTCAGCAACTGCCAGACATTTTAACCAATCTGTGAAAAGTGAACTGCTAAGAGACATGGTGCAATAGTCTGTTAAAAAGTCTTTCTTCTCCACATTTACCAGTAACCAAAATGGACTTAACTGTTCAAATGAGTTAGGAATGCTTATGACCACAGATCGAATTACACGGGGCTAAAGTTCAATTCAGTTTTATTTATGTAGCGCTCTTAACAATGGTTATTGTTACAAAGCGCTTAACATACAACCGTCCCAAACCCCCAACAAGCAATTATAAAAGCATTATTTCTTTTTTTTTTCTATCATTCATTTAATTTGTTTTAGTAGTTGAGCCAGATCTGACAAGGGGAGGGGGAAGGGAGAAAGAAAGAAAAAGAGAGAAAGAGAGGGAAGAGAAGAAACAGAATCCAAACACACACAAAAAACATGGGCAACACTGTGATAACACGACAGAAGTCTGCCTGGGATCCTAAGTTGTGTTTATGTGTGTGTGCCTAAGTATGCGGAGGTATGCGTGTTTGTCTATATCTGTGTATGTATACGTGCATATATGTGCATGTGTATGGATGCGTGTATATGGATGCCTGTGTGGGCCCGTACGCACGTATGAATATATGTATGTGCGCACGCATGTGTACTTGACTGTGTGTGCACGTATGTCACGGAATGGTTTATAATGAGAGTGGAAGGCCACAACAATCAACGCCGGCCCACTGCCCAAGGCAGACCAAGAAAGCTACAGAGTGCACAGGGACCCAGTAATCCTACCAATGGCTAGGAGACCTTGGCCGCATGCCACGGGAAGGTCGCGCATCCGCCCCAGAAGGTGAAGGGGGGGCCTCAGACGTGAACCAGCCCGTGACCGCGAGGCAGGAGTCTCCCGATGACCAGAGTCGGGAGTGCACCAGCCCCCACCAGGGGCCGACCAGGCGGGCACTGACCGAGTACGGGACCCAGGGCCCCGCGAGCCCAGGAGCCACCCACTTATCGGACAGGAACCCTGCAGGCCCCAGGGAGGTTTACGCCACCCCCGACCATAGCCCCCAAGGGGGCAGACCGACAACGGCCAGACGCCCTGGGAACCACCAGGCGCCCTCACCCCCAGGCTTGCCGTGGAGAGTATCGGGGAAGGGGGAGCAACCCCCCCACCCCCTCTACACTCCAACCATCCAGTAACCCCCCCGCCCCACTCACTCATACACACACACACACATACACATGAGTGTAATGTCTGAAGTGTAGTTAAAAAATGAGAGTTGGGGGGGAGTAACCGCTCACCCCTTGTGATGCCTGTCTGTGGCTTGTGATGTTGGTGGGGGGGGGCACTTGGCCAAGAATGATTATATTTAATAAATTAGGCATCCCTACTCCCTGCGGCAGCACGGCGGACACCGAGCAACACATGCCCGGAAGCACGGAGACAACATCCAGGGGTACCGCAGATCCCCAAGAGCAGTGTCCACCCAACTCGGGCTGGGGTCTCATCCACGAGCGGCCCAGTCGATGTGCCAAACGCATGCACCCACACACACATGCATAGCACGCACACAGCCACGCCCACCCCTGCCCACATCCCCGAGGAGCTCAGGCGCACCGGAGCCCCGGGCCACCAGCCGAATGCCGACCTACCCCTAGGAGGGGCATGCCCGGTGGGATGCACATGCCCCAGGACAAGCAAGCCGCCCCCAGGGCGCAGACCCCGCGCTCCAGCCCGCACCAGTGAGGCCCAGCCACCCGGCCAGGGCCGCACCCACCACCACTGGCTGCCAGCAACCCCCTCCCCATCCCCTCCTGATCAATATCACTTAGGTTGCCTAGCATACATAGTTTTGGGGAAACTGAAACATTACTCCCTAAACATATTGATAAGTCTTTGCATACCCTCTGCCAAAACCTCTGAACAGGTGTGCATTAATTAATCATTTTTAAAGAAGTGGTGATGCAAAAATAGTCCAAAGGATGCTTTTGAATCCCGAGTTGTTGGGTCGCTTGCTAAGATCCACTCAGCGACGTTAAGCTAAAATTGTGTCATTGTGAACACCGCACAGCAACAAAATGTGACCTCTGCATTTGACCCATCCATGAAGGAGCAGTGGATAGCTGATGTGCAGCACCTGGGTATGAGTTAGGTTAGGGAGTAGATCCTTGGGAATGGTACCTTGCTCATGAATACCTCAGTGGTACCTTTACTGGTCTGAGATTTGAACCGGAGACCTTTTGATCACTGGGCAAACACTCAGCTGCCATGCTACCAATTGCCCCAAGTGGTGTAATTCATACTTCATGCTTATGACCACCTAACTGTCAGGAAAAGTAGTCTTTAATCTGTTTAAAATACAGTGTTTTGTCCATGTCCACTTTGTCCAGTGCTTTGACTTTGCAAAGCATGACATTAAGTGATAGTATGAAATGGTTCTTTTACTGCTATTAACACTGTGTCACATATGAAGAAAATATCTGAAGCACTCCAACCTAAAAAATACCCCCAATATAATTCTGAAGTCCAGTTCTGAAGTCCAGAGTGTATTGCACGTTTAGGTTGCTTTAATATTTACATTTACAATTACATTTACAGCATTTAGCAGACTTACAACAGTGCTTTGTAGTCCACGACTGTTCTTTGATCTGTAAAGCTATGTTTAAAATCAACAACTGTCATTAAACCAAGTTACCGTCGACTAAGTTTTATACTTTAACAAAAATTGGTAGAGAAAATTAAAGTTCAATATGAAGTGAGTTACCACTCAACACAATAAAAATATATATTAAATTATAAACAAATCAAATGTGTTCTATGTATGTAGTCCAAATTACCAACACGCTTGGCAAGACTAACTGGCAGTTGCCCTAAGTAGCATTATCATGTTGTACAACCCTGACGTCTGGTAAACCTACACACTTAAATGATATTTTTTTCATTATTTAAAACAGGTACAATTGTTCATAAAATAGTAAATTAAATGGCACTCAACCAACTTTAAGAATTCTATGCATATGTGTATGTATGCTTGTGTGTGCATGCTCAATTCTGAAGGAATCTGCACAACTAAATCACAGTATACAATATATGTTGCGTTACTTATTAGTCCATATGATATATTTAGGCCTGATTAATATTCTGCTTTGAGAGAAATAAGAAATTCAGAGGAATCTGGTTGTATTATTTAAAACATGTAATCTTTACAGGCACAGATTTGCTGAATCACAAGTTTGTGCAAGATTTATTTTGATGTTAGAAAATAGAAAGGAAAGCTGCCAGTTAGTCTTGTTACACATATAAGCAATTTGGGATTACATTCAGTAAATTACGTTTGACAGTGTTTAGACTTTAATATAATATTCATTGTGATTTAAATTGTACTGATATGAAACATTACTTAAGCGTAATATTTATACTATTAAATTACAACATTCAAAGGCTATCATTTCACCACTGAAGTAATATAATTTTCTGTCAGGGTCCTATAGTTTATTTTCTAACGTCTGTTGCCACTCTGTAATTCAGAAATAACTTAGTTAACGCTATTTATATGTTCCCTAAACCTAGAAGTTATTTCTAATTACAGAGTGGCAACTCTCTAATAAGCAAGACTGTAAAACCTCATATTGGAATTGATAGTCCAGCCCAGCGGTCAAATTAAGAATGTAATGAAACAGTGGTCAGAAAACAGGTACAATTAAATTGCTGGACAGGAACACATTGATTACCTGCAAATTCAGATAATAATCTAATTCTGTCTGGCATGGGGGTGTGTGTTAGACAGATGGAGCAGGCTGCCCTGAGAGCTCCACACATAATTAGGCCTAATAGGGAGCAGACGGTGAACATCATGACTTGGGTTGCATTTTCTAAATCAGAAAACACTGTGTGTGTGGGTGTGTGTGTGTGTGTGTGTGTCTGTGTGTTTCAGTTGTTACCTTCAAACTATTGTTCCACTGGTGTTCCATCTGAAGCTTCTCTGCAGCTGTGGCCAGAGTCTAAAAACACAAAAGACAGACATGTTAATATATTGGAGAAATTTGTCTAATGAGATGACTGTTGACTGTTGGTTGACCAATAAAAAACTTGAAGAAGTGAACAAAAACAATTAGTTGATGTAATCAATGATACAATTTTAGTATGGATGCATCACATTATAAAACCCTGTAAATGTTCATTTGTAGCTGTAACGCACAATTGAAAGTTTACTAATGAAGAAGAACGCACTTATGTTGGCAAGTATGGGAGCATTTCATGGAAAACACAATGAAACAACTTGAATGCAGAGGCTTCTATGTTCAGTTACTTATTTGCATATCTTTGTTATTTGGGAGAAGTTGGTGGCGTAACCGTAGGGTGTTTGCCTTGTGAACAGAAGGTCGCAGGTTTGAATCCAGGGCTGGTAAAGTTACCACTGAGGAACTCATGAGCAAGGTACTGTCCCCAAGCACTGCTCCCCGGGCCCTTGTTAGCTGCCCGCTGCTCCTTCACAGATTGGTTAAATGCAGAGGTCACATTTCTTTGTGGTGCACTGTGTGCTGTGCTGTGGTGTGTTCACAATGACAAATAATCACTCACTTTTATTATAGTTTGTTACAACAGAGTGACTTTGACAGGTGTGCAGTTTTCAGCAAGTGAGGCAAAACATGCCTCGGAACAAGAGGCAGGTCCAAAGGAAGGCATGACAGAAACACAATTTGGCTAAAGTCGAAAACAAGTGGAAAAAATATTTAAGAGATTAGTTGACTATGAAAATAATCTTTAATTGTCCTAGAAAACAAATGTAGAAATCAAGGACTAGTTTAACGTTTTAGATGAATCCAAGTCTGGACGTAAGTTAAAAAAGACAGTGGTTATCACTCAGGACCCAGTAAGTCTAGTAATGCCTTAATGTCGTAGAAATAGCCTTAAATTTGTAATATACAGTACTGTGCAAAAGTTTTAGGCAGGTGTGAAAAAATGCTGTAAACAAAGAATGCTTTCAGAAATATAAATAATGATTAATCTATAATCTATTTACAAAATGCAAAGTGAGCGAACAAAAGAAAAATCTAAATCAAATCAATATTTGGTGTTACTACCTTTTGCCTTCAAACCAGCATCAGTTCTTATAGGTACACTTGCACAAAGTCAGGGATTTTGTAGGATTATAGTCATTATATTATTTTTTAGTCATTATATTATTTTGTAGGATATTAGGATTATAGATCTGTGGTTAGTTCTCCAAGATGTTTGGAACAACCTACCAGCCGAGTTCCTTCAAAAACTGTGTGCAAGTGTACCTAGAAGAATTGATGCTGTTTTGAAGGCAAAGGGTGGTCACACCAAATATTGATTTGATTTAGATTTCTCTTTTGTTCATTCACTGCATTTTGTTGACTGATGAAAATAAACAATTAACACTTCCATTTTTGAAAGCATTCTTTGTTTACAGTATTTTTTCACACCTGCCTAAAACTTTTGCACAGTACTGTACATCATTTAGTACAAGTTGGAATTGCGCTTTCTACTTTTATCAAAATAAACAAAATTACGATCCTCATTTTTCCTTCTACAAATGTCATTTAAAAACGCAACTTTGAGACACTGTTGACATCAAAAATGAAATTAAATAACAAAATATATAAATATAAATAATAAAACAGAACCTCACAGTAACCTTAGATTATATAATTAGTTTATACAATCACTGCAATCAAAACATGTTCACTTCTTCTAAGACTACATTTTCCTAGCTTGAAGCAGCAGTGAAAATCACAGGCTCTAAAATATTTCAAGCTGAAAACATTCTCATTTTTAACCCTAGAAGTACTTCTAAGTGAGTGATTGTCATTATGAAGTGCACCACAATGACATGTGAACTTTAGCAGTGCGTCTCCAGCTTTTTAAAAGAGAATCTCCTCCGTGTGAGTCACATTTAATTTACACCCTCAGTAGTGAGGACAATCTTTACTTCAAAATGAGCTCAACGGCTCGTCTCTGATAACAGCTAGCTTAATGCTAACATAATTGCGCCTTATTTACATTCTCGGTGTAATCCTGCCTCCCCCTGGGAAATACCACGTCTAGCTTCCCACTCTGACAGCCGATGGCCCTTCTCACGTTATAATATGGGACAGGTTTGGGTCTATCAGGGAGTCAGAGAATATCACGATGAATGGGAAGTGAAATTAGCGTATTCTGGGAGTGTGTTTTTTCACCGCAGTGCCATGTCACATCAGCTTCAGAACGGGCGTCCTCGGGCCACACAATCCCTGTTCTTCCGCGGTGAACTCAGTCCACATTAGTCGTGTCACAAAAGCAAAAGGTTTCACACGATCACACTCGTCGGTTCTAACAAGGAGACCAGATGTATACGTAAGGAACACAGGCATCCCTCTTCTAACATTGCGGGCTGGAGATGACAGGGTAGTATTAGTAAATGTTGCTGGCACAACGGATGTGAGAGGCTTATTATTAGTGCTGTAGATTCAACGCAGCACAAATCCTGTTTTAGCATCAGCTTTTACACAGCGTGTTTATTTGAATGTCTTCTCCTCTAACATTAACACTATTATTATGACAGATTCCACGCTGTAGAAGAGGGGAGGGGTAGTACTAGAGGAGGAACGGGAGAAAAAAAGCCCAAGAGCGAATGCTTGAGAAAATGGGCCAAGAAAAGAGCAAAGGTCAGTGCAAGTCATTAGGACAATCGGGATGCTTGATGTTTTAAAATGACAGATACTCTGATATACTGGTGTAAATTCCAATAGTAGTATTCTTATATTTATGCTTATGGCATTTGGCAGACGCTTTTATCCAGAACATTGTATGCTGGTGCTTTGTGGTCTACCGAGAGAACCGGTTCTTCATACTAAGACTAAAATGAAGAAACACTGTTCAACTATGTCACTTCTAGCTCAGCTATTTACCATTCCAAACCCTGTCAAAAGTCAAAAGTTGATATCTACACAGTGAAAACTACATTCAAGAAAGCTAAAGGTTAAGGGAGCAAAATTCTCTTTTCTATTCAAATCATTAACAAAATGATAAGTGTGAGGAGTAGTTAGTGCCCTAGGTACTCCTTAAAGAGATGAGTCTTCAGCAAGAGACTTGCATTTTGGACAGTGAGGGGACCACTGAGGAGCCAGGACTATTAAGTGTAAGGTCTTCCTCTTCTTTTGAGTAGTGGGGGTTCAAGACAAGCAGCGTGACACTCTGATAGGACAATAAGTGACTTACTCCTTGATTTGTGCTGATAAGTATTAAGGTGCCAGGCCATTTTTGGCCTTGAAGGCAAATGTTAAGGATTTGAACACGATTAGAAATGAAGATTTTCAAGTCTTAAGCTATTAAGCAAATTGCAGAATACGTCCATGTACATGAGCCGGACATTAGACAATACTTGTTTTTTGCCAGACATACTTGCATCTTGTTATTTTCCTCTTTGCACACTAAAAGGAATTAAAACTTTTTTCTAGTTACGTCCTTTAAGTGAGGCTCAATTCTCTGAAACAAGCTGCTTCAGCGGGCAAAAGAGAGTAAATAAGCAAGAGTAAATGACTTTAGGGCAAAGCTAACATTATTACATGCAATTTAGACAGCTAATAAGTCTACATACAGATAGAAACTGTACATAGTGAGAGCCATGAGATTCTAACAAATGCACTGAAAACTGTGTTTGGTTTTGTTTTCTCAGTAAATTATAAATTACATTAAATTCACATTTACGGAATCTAGTAGATATTCTTATCCAGAGCTTTCCACTTCCTAATTACAGAGACTCTCTCTGGAGCATCCTGTTGTTAAGGGCCTTGCTAAGGGGCACAACACTGGCTTTGGACTCTTCCAGGACTCTGACCCCCAATTCTGAGGACAACGACACATCACTTCACTTACTTAAACCAGTAAAACTGAAAAATCTATCATTCATTCATTCATTCATTATCTGAACCAATCGATCCTAACCCTGTGAACGGGCGCAAGGTGGGGAACAACCCTGGGTAGGCGACAACACACCGCAGGGCACACACACTTACACAATCAGACTCACATTCACACCTTACGGGACCAATTTACCTACACAATTAACAATTACAATTACAATTAACCTACAGTACTGTGCAAAAGTTTTCGGCAGGTGTGAAAAAATGCTGTAAACAAAGAATGCTTTCAGAAATATAAATAATGATTGTTTATTTTTATCAATTTACAAAATGCAAAGTGAGTGAACAAAAGAAAAATCTAAATCAAATCAATATTTGGTGTTACTACCTTTTGCCTTTAAACCAGCATCAAACCAGCATCTTATAGGTACACTTGCACAAAGTCAGGGATTTTGTAGGATTATAGTCAGGTATATGATCAACCAATTATGCCAAACAGGTGCTAGTGATCATCAATGTCACACGTAGGTTGAAACGCAGTCATTAACTGAAACAGAAACAGCTGTGTAGGAGGCTTAAAACTGGGTGAGGAACAGCCAAACTCTGCTACCAAGGTGAGGTTGTGGAAGACAGTTTCATGTCATGGCAAGATTGAGCACAGCAACAAGACACAAGGTAGTTATACTGCATCAGCAAGGTCTCTCCCAGACAAAGATTTCAAAGCAGACTGGGGTTACAAGATGTGCTGTTCAAGCTCTTTTGAAGAAGCACAAAGAAACGGGCAATGTTGAGGATCATGGACGCAGTGGTCAGCCAAGGAAACTTAGTGCAGCAGATGAAAGACACATCAAGCTTATTACCCTTCGAAATCGGAAGATGTCCAGCAGTGCCATCAGCTCAGAACTGGCAGAAACCAGTGGCACCCAGGTACATCCATGTACTGTCCGGAGAAGTCTGGCCAGAAGTGGTCTTCATGGAAGAGTTGCAGCCAAAAAGTCATATCTCCAACGTGGAAACAAGGCCAAGCGACTCAAGTTTGCACGAAAACATAGGAACTGGGGTGTAGAAAAATGGCAGCAGGTGCTCTGGACTGATGAGTCAAAATTTGAAATAGCTGGCTGTAGCAGAAGGCAGTTTGTTCGTCGAAGGGCTGGAGAGCGGTACAATAATGAGTGTCTGCAGGCAACAGTGAAGAATGGTGGAAGTTCCTTGAACGTTTGGGGCTGCATTTCTGCAAATGGAGTTGGAGATTTGGTCAGGATTAATGGTGTTCTCAATGCTGAGAAATACAGGCAGATACTTATCCATCATGCAATACCATCAGGGAGGCGTATGATTGGCCCCAAATTTATTCTGCAGCAGGACAACGACCCCAAACATACAGCCAAAGTCATTAAGAACTATCTTCAGCGTAAAGAAGAACAAGAAGTCCTCGAAGTGATGGTATGGCCCCCACAGAGCCCTGATCTCAACATCATCGAGTGTGTCTGGGATTACATGAAGAGACAGAAGGATGTGAGGAAGCCTACATCCACAGAAGATCTGTGGTTAGTTCTCCAAGATGTTTGGAACAACCTACCAGCCGAGTTCCTTCAAAAACTGTGTGCAAGTGTACCTAGAAGATTGATGCTGTTTTGAAGGCGAAGGGTGGTCACACAAAATATTGATTTATTTAGATTTCTCTTTTGTTCATTCACTGCATTTTGTTGATTGATGAACATAAATGATTAACACTTCCATTTTTGAACGCATTCTTTGTTTACAGCATTTTTTCACACCTGCCTAAAACTTTTGCACAGTACTGTATATCGCATGCCTTTGGACTGTGGGATGAAACCGGAGCACCCGAAGGAAACCCACAAACTCCACACAGAAAGGCCTTAAGGCCATCCCCATTAAGCCCACACTAGTTCAGTGTCCAGTACTGGCTGCACATGTTAAGATAAAAAATTTCACCAATTTTAATTAGATGTTGCTACAACAATCCTGATGGTTTCCACTCATCAGCGAGGCACTGGGCCTGAAAGTTTTTATAGAAATTTAATTATATCCCAGATCATTTGGATTAGTTATATATTTAGGTGTAGGAAATGTCGAGGAATATTACTGTAACTACTCTGGTGATACTACATATATACATATACTGTACATATAACATATATACACTATATACACCATTTAAATATTATTGTACCATTATATTTTATATGATATGCATCAATACCACTGATGCTTCCCTTTTTGTGACTACCAGCCAAACAATTTTAGTTAATTATCGAGAGGATAAAACAGACTACAATAGGAATTCACACACACATTATTAGTATCACAGGTCAGGTCACTGCTCATTCTCTAGGGTATAGTGTGAGCTCAATGGTCAAAACCTTTCTGTCATGACCTTTGCACTCACAAGGGTTTCATTATGAGGTCCAGAAGAGCTTGAGGACTTTCATTTATTTTCAAGTTAATTGGCTATATACTGTTTATTGAGGTCCTGTACACGCATAGCCCTTTATTTATAAAAAGTGATATTTTTTCTCCTCTCTTTTCGAAAATAACTTTGTACACATGAGCCCGTTTTCAAGAATATCTTTCTACGCACGAATCTGGATAAATACGCCGTCAAGAGCTGTGTAGAACCATGTCAGACAATCAGAATCCTGGAAAAAAAGAAAGAATTACATCTGGTTACAATGACTTTTACATTCGGTTGTTTTGTAAACAATGGCGAATAGAGGATGCTTCATATGGACAGATAGAGAAGTCGAGTTACTTTTAAACTTTTAGCAGGTGCAAACAAGCACAAATAGCTTGAATAAGGGAGACCAGACCTGCTGCTCTGACAGTATCCATTTTCAGTTTTCAATGTAAACAAACGTCCCACACCTGGCGTCAACACATTTCCTGTCGCACACTTATGACTTATAATTTATGACAGTGACTGAAACCTCCGTTTGTGTGTGGACAATAGCCGCCTCATAAAAATATCTGTTTTTATAAATATCCAACTACGTGTGTACGGGGCCTGAATATGCGGGGAACGGACTCAATTGTGGTTCTGGTTTTAATCGTTGTTAAACCTCAAGAGGTAACTTACACAGGATGGAACATCATAGAGTGTCACAAAGTCCAGGCAAGAGTTTGTTACCAGTAAACAGAGCAATACAGGCAGGGCAAAATACTCAGTCCACGGCAAACATCCGAATATCCAAAGCAAGGGCTAGAACTCGTGGTCACAAATGCAAAAGTTAAAATATCAAATTACACAATAGACTGTTTAGTACCCAACAAGTTGGCAATACTGCGCAAAGTCTAGGTTCTTGTATACCAGTGAACCGGAAATGCTGTCGGACCAGCACCCAGAATCGCTACATACTGTACATTTGCACTGCAGATGAAGGCAAGATCTGAATCAATCACACACATACACCCCCCACCCCCACCAACATACATACATCCCACCACCCTACACACTCACACCTCACCATCCACCCACAACCCCCCACACATATGCTTCCAATCACCACTCCACCCACACACTCAAATCCACCCAATGCACACATACATCTATTCACCCACCAGCTCACACACATTCACACCCTTCACATTTCACTGCATGTTGTACCTGTATAACTTGCACGTGACAAATAAAGAATCTTGAATCTTGAATCTTGAATCTTAACTAAACTTATGCTAGAGTCAGTAAATTCCAAATTATTGCAATATCTATTATTTGATTGCCCAAGAAAGGTAATAGTATTTCTCTCATCATAAAGATCCTTTAGTCTATATTTAAAGCAACAACTTTGTTATGGCCACTGGGCATTTATCCTTCTGCGCGGGAGACAACAAGGACGAGTAAGGTGTGTAAGAGACTAAAACCTAACCGTTTCACACCTCCTCCTTTTGAAAATGATTTCCGCTGAGATCCTTCCACTTGATGAGATTAAAATGAGTAAACTGTCTCAAACAAGGTCCCGAAATAAGAAACGCTGAGAAACCCTATACATTTCAAATATTTTCCCATGCTAAGGTCTTTAGAGAAGCGCTCTTGTAACTGCTGCTCTGCAGTTGTACTCTAGTGAGTCGCCCTTGATAAAGCCGGTTAGCCCTGAGTGCTGCCAGAGCACATAAACACGATAAAAAAGAAGACTGCAACAACAGTCGGGCCATGACGGCTTTCCTTGCTGCACTTTCAAAATATCTCAATCTTAATATATGCTCTGCTTCTTTTTTTTTTTTTAGAGAGGCGGGGCTGTGTGTGTATGTGTGCGTCAGGCTGTCTGGTGCATGAGCAAGCCGACCTGGCTTGATGACACAGGCAAAAGGGCCCGGCGCTTGCGCTGTAATGTGTGTGGCCCAGAAAAGCAAAGCTCTCCTTCAAATCATATCACTTTTTCACACTCGGTCCATTTGCAGGACAACAGCTCCTGTGGCTGTCTGTCTCTATAGCCCAGCAAGTGTGACAGAACAGAGAGGCAGACAAAGGGAAGTGGACAGCTGGGACGACAAAAAGGGGAAAAAAACATGCTCACACACACAAAAGTAGACTAGCACACACATAAGGACACATACCCAAACAGAACGGAGGAAGTGGCAAATAATAATGAGTTAGAGGATAATGAGTCATGGTTGTCTGTGAGGCCACTGCTATTCTCCATCACCTCTCTCTCTCCCTGTCTATCCCCCTCTCTCTTTCATGGTGTTCCTTAAAAAACATGGTGTTTGCATTGTTGGCAGGGGTGCAGCATCACTCAGCAGCTGTTCTTACAACCAAACAACTAATTGTAGTCTCCAGTGCATACAAAAGCTACAAAACCACCTGTGACTGCATTTCGCTGTGGAATCAAACAAATTCTCGATACAATGTCACGATTACACCAAGCGGCTATGCTATATCCATTTACATTAATGGGATTTTTCAGACACCCTTCACCAGAGCCACAAATTACCAGTTTCCCTGAGGCAACTAGGGGATAGGGGTTTTGTTTAGGGCCCAACAGTGTTTTTTAGGTTCTCCTAGGATTGGAACCTCCAATCTTATGGTCACAATTCAGTTATCAGACCTAGGAGTGGGTGATATATTGAATATACTCGATGTATCTCGTCTTGTTCCATGCGCAACATAGCAAATGACTGTATCATGAATATAGAGTCCAAATTCTTACGTTAATGTTAAACAGACAACATGCACATCACTTTCAAGTTCGGCTTCTCTGCCCTCTCTCCTAGCACCTTGTTACGTGCTTGTAGAAGACACACGTGTATGTTTTTGTTTTTTCCGCTGAAAATAAAGTTTGATGGTGGCATCGGTTTAGCATTTATCTACATACCGGAGCTGACAGATGGCGGCGTTCACTGTTATTCTGTGCACAAAAACAGAAGTAAATGCGTAAACGCATATAAATGATATTTTTCCAGATGTAAACACACTGTGTGCGGGTGCTCGTGACTTGATGTGGGTGCTCATGATACGGAACACTCCAGTTCAGTCAAATCTTCCCCTGTATTACAGACAAAACCCTGATTAATAACCAGGGTTTTACTCACAATACAGTTGTTTACTTGATATTATTCCGGAAGCACATCCATCGCATTACTGTGACTGGGCTCCGAGTCACGGCGTAGGGGACTGTGGGAAATGTAGTTCCCTCCCAGAAAAAGTGAATATATCAAGATATATGTCGTGTATTGCCACATAGCTTAAAAATATTGTTAAATTGTTTTTAGGCCATATCGTCCAGCCCTTATCAGACTCCTCTGCCACTGCCACTGCCAGTATAGGGTATTATTAGGAGCAGTTGCTAGCATAATGGTTAGGGAGCTGTCCCCATGCTCAGAGGATCGCCAATTCATGTTCTGGACCGGTAAAGGTACAGCTTTGGTACTTGTGAGCAAGGTACTGTTTCCAGGTGTTGCCTGTTATGCTCCTTCACAAATGGGTCAAATGAGACATCACAGGTCACATTCTGTTGTGGCGCTGTGCTGTGGTGTGTTCACAATGAAAAATAATTAATCACTTTAATTCATCTTAAAATGATGTACTTTTGCAGATACACAACATTCTTATTTATATTTGGCCTTTCGTTACTTCACGTTAAAACTGATGCCCTGTAAGTAATAAACATTTTTTAAAAAGACATTTACCTTGGGGTAAGTGATTTAGCAAAACATCAAATAAAAAGGCAAAATTAGACATATTAAAACATCCAGTTTTTATTGATTTTTATTAAGCGGAGATCCAAAAGGTTCACTCAAAATGATCTACACTAGAGGGTTAGAAATCTGTGACCTCTCTAATGCCTTATCGACTCAATCAGGATAAATCAGCGTGACTGTAAACATTTGAGTGTTAGTGCAGATTTGTACATGCAAATGTAGTCTTCACTCTTTGTTATTCTTGGTTACCTCTCCAGAGCTGAGCTTTACTACCCCGACAGTCAAAGTTTAGCACGATTCAAATGAATCCTATTGTAAAACACAAAGACCTGCTTTTGAATGGGCATTGATTTGAGACAACACTTGACCGTCCAAATAGTTCAAACATTTTCCAAGGGATGTTGGCATCGTGGTGTGTCAACTGCAATAATCGATAAATTTCATTTGATTGGCTTGAGCTAACAAAGCTTAGTCACTTTTGATTCATTCCAACTTAAACTAATAAACAAAATGAAGCGACATTATTACTTGTGTCATTTGCCAAACATCAAGGCACAACACATGTCCAGACCCAGTGTTCTAAATGAAGTAATTGAAGTTGAAAATTAGAAGTGATTCTCTAACTACCACACCTCCACAACTAATTTGGGCAATTTGCAAAATAAAAGAAGGGCTCAAACCCATAAACCCATGCCTTGGCTGTTTGGCCACTTTAGAGGTCAATAGAAAATTAGCTGTAACACACTGTTCTAACAGGAACTGAGTACATGCCAGTCTAGCTCACAACCTCTAATTACTCCTCTTCATGTTGTACATGCACATTGTGGCCTTAAGACATAACGAAAATGCCTTGTTCTGGCACACATCACCAAAATTGGGGGCCATTTTGGCTCAAGGCAAGGAAGGTCGTGCCACCTGTCACCAAGCCAAGATTGGAGTAAAAAAAAAAACTCTATCCTTCCAACCACTAAAAGCGTACTGCAGGGTAGAACACTTGCTACACTGAGCAAGAGGCTGCGTTTCACACAGCTGTTTGCATATGTGTGTGTGAGAGTAGGAGCATTCTGTCTACAAGTATGTTCTATCCTCTGTTTCGCTCAAAACAATATTATGATTGCATTATGAAGCAACAAACAAGTTGGTAAAGAAAGAGGCAAGTGGCCCGGGATTTAAGAAGTGAAATCTGTTGGTCAGTAGAGGCCATTTAAAGCTTAACCTAATTATACTCCTTATGACTGTCATCAATACTTGTCAAAATTATTCAGACTCAACCACAGGAGAATTAACTGCTGAGGTCCATCAGCGTCTTTCACCCCTCCATAATCTTCACAACCCTACTCTCTTATTTCTGACATCGCTTCGCCCCTTGAACTTGGCCACTTGTTTAGTCACTCCGGACTGACTGTAATTGCCAGGGTTTGGGTCTTGATTTGCATTTTGTGTACACATGAATACAAAATACAATACACTCAAAATGGACACCTCAGATAAATCTTCAATGCTCTCACACCCATGGGTAAAATATGATTTCGAATTCACACACTTAAAAAAATGTACTCTGGCTTCTAATCTCATTCGAACAGAAGACATCTGAATCTGAATCTGAAAGGGTAAATAACAGAATCCCATTCTCTGTCTCCTCTCCTCTTAAAAGGAAGAATTACTGAATCCACCACTGGGGCACTTTCCTGCCACAGTCCAGCGTTACTGCACTCAAATCGCCTTTCAGGAACTACTTGATACCCAGAAATGACATCAACGAAGCCAAACTCACATATAACAATTACCATCTGACACTGATAAAGCAGCAGGGGCAGCACAATTTGTCGAATATCCTCGTTGCCATTCTGGTTCTTAGCTTCCCCGCTGAGGGGCATGTTAGGAGAGGGCTCTTCTGTAAGAGCCCTATAGGGATAAGAGGATAAGGGCTGGAATTACAGCACTTATTGACCCACCACAACACACACGGTGTAGCTGAGATAAGGCCATGTAGGTTTCAGGGCAAAGTCCCTGCGTGGGCAGGAAGCAGTTTAATGACTTAATCTTAAGTTTAAAAGAAGGCAAAAGCCAGAGTGCTGTCTCTATGTAACTCCTGATTTCTTTAATTGTTCAAGTTGGCCTTCAGGAACTACTTAAGGAAGAAATTCCCTTCATTTTGATGTGGGACAGAAACACAACTGTTTATCTGTTTATGGCACCAAGGTAGCATAGCAACCCAGAGTCCTAGCAACCAGCAGCCAATGGGATACTAGTGGAGAGGAGACAGTGTGTCCCTGCAGCTTCTGGCCAGTGCAACAAATCACATGTGGGGTGTGTCAGGCAAATATACAAAATCTTATTTAAGACTTCAAACTCTTAAATGGCTGCAGAACCAGACCGGACTCTCAGATTTGTGATTAATTTCCATCACAGCTCAGTCTGCTAAATGAAAATGACAGGCCCAGAATGGAGAGTTTACTTGGAATGGAGCAGCCAGTGATGGACAAGCAAGGCTGGAGGTCAGCCAACACCTTTTAAAGTGGATGAAAGGCACCAAATACATTCCCCAAGCTCAGAGCATACCACAAATCAATGATTAATTGCTTTCACACACACATACACACACACACCATTTGTCTCTTCCACCTTCACTTCTCAAAATCTCAAGAGACAAAAAATTTGAGTGCTTAAGTATATTATACTATGATGTCATTTCCTTTTTTGCCTCTGCCCCAAACTGTGAGCAATCCCAATCCGTGCCAACAAGCATTTAAATTAACACAAGCCTCAAGGTGGAGTTCTCCTTGTCGGGATCTAATCAACAGGTCTACAATCTTATATTCTCCTAATGCAGCAGGGCTGCGGGATCCTGAAATATGGGTTGGACAATGAACTGGTTTTAGCATATTTTTGTCTATGTGTGTGATGGCAGCCTCAGTGGCTTGTGAAGAGAATAACACATTCTGTGAGATACATTATATTGGGGCAAGTGGTGCGGGGGGCTGAGAGACTAAAATTCTGTACTGCTGACCATAAGATTCAAATCCCACATGAGATTAGAATTACTGTTGGCCACCTGAGCTAGATCCTTAACCCCAAGTTGCTCCAGAGAGACTGTCCCTGTATTTAGAAATGGAAGTTGCTCCGTATATGAGTGTCTGATAACTGATAAAATGAGAGAACATGAATGAGTAAATACGCAAAAGTGGACATTAATTATGTATCTGATCATATATTATACACATTATTTCTTGCTGAGATTTAATCAACACGTCTAGAATCGTATAACACTAAAATGCAGACATAAGACTACAGATTAGACCTCTTCACAACAGACTATGTCAGCTCCAGACCACACAAAGAAGGCTGTGCGTTTTTTAGCTTCTATTTTTGCTTGTGTGCATAAAGGACATATAGTAAGTGGAAATACTGGCAATTCATCAAAACACTGCAGTTTGAAAAGCTGATATAAGGTTCAAATAAAGTTTCCTTTAGATTATTACAAATAAATGGTTATTATTATGAATATTTATAGCAGGTAGTGTTGCTTAAAGTATTTAACTCTGCCAGTGCCATTTGAGTAAATGAATTTAATTGAGTGATTATTTGTCCTTGTGAACACAGCACAGCACACAGTGCACCACTACAAAATGTACTTTATGGCAATGGGGAGCAGTACTTGGAGATGGTACCTTGTTCACAAGTACCTCAGTGGTACCTTAGACCTTACATACCTTACACTAGACCGGTGACCTTCCCATCACTAGCAACTGCCCCAAATTTCTTTTGGCCCATACAGGGCTCAAACCTGCCACCTTGGCATTATTAGCACCACTCACTTACCAACTGAGCTATCTGGCCTCAGTATTCAACTTACCTATTTAACCCTAATGGTCCCTGTATGTCATGACACAGAATGTGAAAAAGATGCAAAGAAAAGATTATTCTCTTCATTGTTCACCCAAATTACACTGTAACTGTTAGTAGGCAGTATATTCTTCATAACTCACATGATCCATATAATTAAATGCATCTTAATTAATACATTTGATTATGAACTGTCTGAGAAACACATTATGCACATAACACCTTTAGGAGGTTAGCTTTTGCTACATTTTTACATTTACGGCATTTAGCAGACACTCTTATCCAGAGCCTCAAATTTCCTAATTTTAGGGACAGACTCTCCGAGAGCAACTTGGGGTTAAGGGTCTTGCTTAGGGACCCAGTGATGGTAATGTCAGAGGTAAGACACAAACCTGTGCCCTCTTGGTCCAGAGGCAAGTGTCATTTCAAGAGATTTAAAGTAGGATTGTATCTTGTGTAGAATATGTAGGTGACTTTTAAAACGTAAGATTTGTTTACATGCTGAAATATTGCTAAATCATCAAATGGCACCGTATTAGCAAGAAAGTATGTGTGTGAGCTTCACAGGTGTTTGAGTGTTGGAGTATGTATGACGTGATGATAGAGCAGAATGATACTACACCTAAAAGCTCTAACAATATTACTCAGAGAGTACTCCAGAAAGAGCTTTTAACCCTAGACCCCATGCCCCTGCCCCCAAAACGTACATCACAGCACACACGAGGGCAGCTGAATTATTTATTAAACCTACGCTGAACAGTACCTGTGGTGTGAAAGAAACAGTGTCAACAAAGGCAGAATGAGTTCAGTCAGGATATAACATTCACATTTCTGTGCTACAGTAATATAACATATGTGCTTATTAATTCATTCGTTTCCTCTTCAGTAGCACTAAATATAAGTATGACTAATAAGCTCCCATCATCTCCTCATGCAGCAGGGCTGCGGACACTGATATATGTTCCGGGCAAAGAACTTGTTTTAGAATATTTTTGTCTATAAGCGTGATGGCGGCCTCAATAGCTTTGAAAGAGAATAATACATTTTGTGATGTACTGGTGACCATAAGATTCATATCCCACATGAGACTAGGACTACTGTTGGCCACCTGAGCTAGATCCTTAACCCCAAGTTGCTCCAGAGAGACTGTCCCTGTATTTAGAAATGGAAGTTGCTCTGGATATGAATGTAATATAAAATAACTGATAAAATGAGCATAAATATGCAAAAAGAACATTAATTATGTATCTGTTTATACATTATATACATTACATATGTGTGTGTGTTTTTGTAGTGTAATCATTTTAGGCTGTGTTTATTTTATGACAGAAGTTTTACAAGTCTCGCAAATTCCATTTTCTAATAATATTTTCATCCTTTTCTGCTGATCTCTACATGGTCATACAACACGGAAGCAATTTTATTAGTGACTTAAGGTCTAGCCATCTTATGATTGCTTGAAGTTCCCTTGAACTGAATTTTAACGCATTTCTCAACCACTCACGATGTTGACTCCATATTTATGCCTTGGCAAAAAGTAGTATACTTGAAGTTGATTTTATTAAGTATGCTTGAGTATAAGTATAGCAACTATACTACGGACCATGTACCATGTACCTTGTAGTGTACTAGAAAGTATACTAATTTAATACTTCTTCGGACTAAATTGGAACATTTTTAAGTTTATAAAAGTATACTTTAAGTATACTTTATGAGGTCATTTTAAGATTACAAAAGTAAACTTTTCTTTATATTTATCAGTGTAAGTCAAGTATACTTCACTACACTATTCTTAAGCATATAAAATATAGTATATAAAAAGTAAACTTCAAGTATACTGCCTCAGTTTTAGTATATAATAAGTATACTCGTAGTACCCTTGAATAAACTACTTTTTGCTAAGGGTTATAAGAAAAGAAGCTGCATGGCTAGCAATAACCATACAAAGAAAAAAACATTTTCAGCTGCAATTTATTCCATCGTAAGCTAGAATGCTTTACACCTAATCGGGCTAGCGTGCTAATATCGCCATTGTTTACTACAGCATTGTTCTGAAACAAAATGACACTTCCTGTTTGACTCCCGCTTTTTCACTCAACTCTGTAAAGTCTTTTCATCACTAGTCTGTTACTGTACTTTTAGTGTTCCTTATAAGGTGACGTAAAGGCTGCTAGAAGTGGTGAAATATTTCCTCAATCAGCACTCCATTTCGGCCATATCCTCCTGCCTACAGCTGTACACTTTGCAGTGGAAGGGAGGTGGGAAAGAGAAAGAGAGGGTGCAGTTAAAGTTTAGTGTTTATAGTGGCAGTTTCCAGGGGCGGTGATCTGCAGGCCTGCTTACAGAAGCACAGCTCTAATGATATTTAGCTGTCTACGAAAACAGTGCATCGGCTGACTCATCCATCTGCTTCTGTTTTATCTGCTATATCAAAGGGCTCCTGGAGCACACGCACACAGGGGCGGAAAGCAGGGGAAGAAAGAAAAAATAGCAAACACACTGCCTGTGTTTCCTGTTCCTTGTTTTCATGTCGTACTCCCTTATGGACAGTACTCGGAATCAGCACAAAAATACTGAGACCACTCAGCCCTCTCCAGACATCTCAGTATAAGCAAGACTAAACAGGAATGATCCAAAGGGACTGAGATGAAAAACACCACCACAAAAATAATCTTATTTTATGGATATTCAAATAGTTCCAGTATATTTCATATATTATATATTTTAGGTGGTCTTGTCAAATAACAGCCTTCCTGAGGCCATCCAGGAAAGCTGAGTTGGTGATGGAAGAGCTGTTGGTACTAACTTTCTGAAGATTCTTGGGCATCTTTCTAAAAGAGTCAGGGGGGAATCTTCATGTCCTTCCAAAATTTAACACCATGATTGTGCTGGTGTATAATGGTTGCTGGGGAAACATCCAGGTGGAGCTGACCATTGGTGCTGGTTGAAGGTGGTTGAAGTGCTTTGGGTCTCTAGAAAGGGTATAATAAAAAACCCTTTTCTTCCATCATCAGTGTTCCACCTGGCTCCTTGAATCCGCATCAGTACATTCACCACACATTAGCTAAGATGGTGAAAGGTCAAAAGAGAAGTAGCCAGTAGAGATAGTGGGTTATTAGGAGACCAGGTTTGAAAGGGCAATGGTGGTCAACTTCAGCAGAACATCAGAGTTCCAGCCTCTTCTCTTTTAAAAAGATGCCCAGGGATCTTCAAGAACACACAGACGGTACCTCATGCTTTGTCCAAAAGACTGAATGAACAAACATTTGTTGACAGACAGGGACAAATGAAAGGTGTGCCCTAATCAACTTAACCTTCCCGTCAATCAGTCAGTCTAATTCAATCCCCCGGCACTCACTGCAATCACATTCAGGCTCAGACCATAAAACAGCCCTGCTCACGTTGTGTTAAGAGGGAGTGAGAAATGTCCTTCACCTGGTAATGTAGAAGGGAAAGACAGAAAGAGAGGTGACAGCCCAAATGAGCTATTGAGGCTGTTATCTCTTTCCCTCTTTAAAGGGGCATGAAACCTCCCGGTTTTCATAAAGCTCTGCCCTCACCAGAACTCAACATAAGCACAGTTGAAAGATGTTTTAAACTGGCTGAGTTTAGTGGTTATGAGGCGGGGGCGAACCCAGAAAAAGAGATGAAAGAAGCATTTGACGTTCTTATGTATGGTTATCACTATCAATAACCACATTTGGTTAACCTTTTGACTATTTTATCCTTTTGAATATTCAATTAATATTCACTATGTGCTTATCTTCCAAACTTACACCATTGAACTGATCACAACCATTCATTCAAATGCAATCTTTTGAAGTCATGACATTTACGGCACAAAGAAATTTCATTAAAATAATCATAACAAAATATTCAGGTTTCAACAAGCCCAGTGTGCAAGAACACACACACACCGACACCGTCAATCAATAAAGAATAAGCCTAGAACACTTACGAAATGGAACTTTATTAAAGCAGGCTTTATTATGGCTTTGAGGGTATTTAGCAGCTACAAGAACAAATGAAATTAAAAATTCCTATTAATGGTAATTTAGGGTGGTTTTGTCTTGCTGGTGGTCCATATTGACTAGCGCCTGTGTGTTTTTTCTTCAAGAGTTGCTGTAGACATCCAAACAGAGATCAAAACACTTTTTTTGTTTTCTTGTCATTACTCCCATGCTTTCAAAGCAACTTTTAAACTTAGCGACTGAGTCACTGATGTTTTAAAATGTCATGTTGACTGAAGGTTAATTCAAAACAGACTGATGTCATTCATGCCCCATTTACATAGCAATAATGAAGAAACAATATCTGTTACAGCAAGAAGGTCCTGGGTTGATCATAGGGGCTTTCTGTGTGGACTTTTCATGCTCTCCCCAGATTCATGTGGGTCTTCTCCTGGTGCTCCGGTTTCCTCCCGCAGTCCAAAAGCATGCACTAAAGGTTGAGTGGTTACTCTAAATTGCCCTCTTAGGTGTAAATGTGAGTATGTTTGTGTGTGTTGGACCTTCTGCGTGTTGGTGCCTACCCAGCGCTGGTCTCAGCCTCGCACCCAAAGTTCTGGGATAGGCTCCGGTCCCCGCAATCCCAAGAGGGATTAAGCGGTTGATATAATGAATGACTCAATATCTGTTACAATTATTTGAAGCATTTTAGATATCAACATCTTAAAAACTATGCACTTCATCAACTGCTCCCAGCAGCACTATTCATATTAAAGTGAGTGATTATATGTCATTATAAACACAACAGCACAAAGAAATGTGACCGCTACATTTAACCCATCTGTGAAGGAGCAGAGGGCAGCGGATGTGCAGCGCCTGGGGAGCAGTGCTCGGGGATGGTATCTACCCTCCAATCACAGGGCCAACTCCCTAACACTTATGCTTCCAACTGCCCCTGATACAACTGACATCTTCAACAAAAAGCGACATCTGGCTTAAAGGTTATGACACTCAGTTACTAAGAGATCAAGGGTTCAGGTCTGGCTTCATCTTACTGCCAACATTTCCATGGCCCCTGAACCAGACTCTTAATTTGCTCCAGAGATACTATACCTGTAATTAGGAAAAGGAAGTCACTCTGGATAAGAGCGTCTGGTTAATGTCATAAACGTTACGCCAATAAAATGGTAAACTATTACTGCTCCAGCTGCAGTCCTATGTGTAACTTACAAACCTCAAAATGTCTCAAGATCGCATGGTGTCCCTTTCCGTTCGACCAAGAGAAAGCACTCTCTCTGTCATCTTATTTAGAGAGCATGTGTGAGAGCGTATGAGAGTAGAGGGCAGTGGAGTTGGTGAAAAAATAAAAGCAATTTTCCAAATTGGTTCAAATGAGGACGGAGAAAAAAACTCGGGGCACTTGGAGCGAGCCTGAAGGCCATTAGCTCCAACAATAGCCATAGACATGGATCTCTGGAGTCGGTCCATCCACTCAGGCACTCAGTACTGGTGTAGCTGTAGCCACCTGTAATAATCACTAACCTCCCTACTGCATGGCTGCTAGGCTGGCCGTATGAAATGAGATCAAGAGAGAGAGAGACAGAGATGGAGGGAGGGAGGGAGGGAGGAAGGGAGGGGGGCAGGGTGAGAGACTGAAAGGGAGAGAAAAAGCGAGAGAGATGAAAGGTCAATACTTTCATTTAGTCATCTGAGTGAGCTGTCAGTGAGGTGCTTAATGCTCGCCCATAAAAGCACCTTCTTCCAGCCAGGAGCATGCATTACGGCAGCCAGAAGCTAGAGTTAAACGTTCATAATATTGACCAGACCACTGTATGAATCTACACACTCGCATACACACACTTACGCAAAGACAGTGTTATGGAGTAGCTAACTACAAACAGTGATACTACTAACTTAACTACTTTCTTCAGCAGTTTATCTGTAGCAAGCCTATTTTTAAAACACTGCAGCTTTAAAAGGAAACAACTTTTAAAAAAAACAATGCAATCTAATAAAAATATATCACTTTAGGAAGATGGGTATTTTTTTAACTACCAGGTGTTTATGATTGGTGTTGAACAGAAGTTGCATCTGATAGGCTACCATGCCCATGTGGGACCCGCTTACCACATCACAGCACGCTCTTGGTACAATTGAGTCCACCTTAGCAAAGATGGAAGCAAGAATCTATGGCTGTGAAATAGCGTCAATGTAGTTAGCTACTTTTTCTCTGTAGTTCGTAGTGTAGCTAACTGCTATATTAAAACAGTAGCTTGGCTATAGCTTAGCTTTTGTAACCATGAGTAGCTTGTAGCTTGAAAATACACCGCTTAAAAGTAGCTTCCCTAACACTGCACACACAGATGACAGCACGACAGATGGTGTGTTCCTTGCTGTCTCAGTAAACGAGGTATTTAAAAATGTCCATCAGACCGACCACCGCCTTTTGCTGCCATGCTCACTTTGAAACGCTCCCATTCCAGTTAAGTTAAAGTACCAAAAGTCTCCACCCCAATGCAATTACAGGCCTTGGTCCAGCTCGAGGCGGCTCTCCACTGCGTTCAGATCAATGCCGATCGATGGAGACGAGGACCGGCTCCAGCTCCTCATTTAGTTCTAGTGTAGCTGGTGCACATGTGGTGTGCATGGCCAAATGAAGGCAAGCCAGTTTCAAAAGGTTCTAACGCACCTGCTTAAGCTGCTCCACTTTACTGGCCACCAGTCCAAACCATCTTAAACCATGCATTCAAATCATGATGTGGGAGACAAGGCCTTTATATGAGTACACAAAAACTGTCACGTTTTTGTATTTGGACACCATAAGATCCAGTGCTATCATACACAAGGTGTTTCACATCCTTCCCTTTCCCACTTTTAACTTGGTTAATAACACAGAAACCGACTCCGATCTCTTTGAAGACACTGTTCATCACACAATGCAGTTGCCCATATAAATGTGTTATTTCAATATTTACTTTAAGTTAGGGGTGGGCGATATATCGATATACTCGATGTATGTCGGCTTGTTCCACGTGCGATGTAGTAAATGACCATTGAGTATAAATCCTAACGTTATTTTTAAATAGACAGCATGTACTTCGCTTTCGCGTTTTGCTTTTCCGCCGCGTCAAAGCAGACAGCTCGCTCCCCAGCCCATCCAGAAAACTCTCCTACCGCATGCACGTTTTGTACCGCTTTCGCGTTTCGCTTGTCTGCTCGCTCCCCCGCCTATGGCGTCACATCAATGCCAAAACTAGAGCGCGCAAAATGGCTTGCCGCAAAAATTCCGCGAGCGCAAATGTGAAACTCGAGAGCACAAAATTAAGAATCGAGTGGGCGGTTGTGATAATATTACGAGCAAACTATTTTTCCTCTCGCAAATGTCTTTTTTCCTCTCGATGTGTTAAATGTCCTCGCGCGCAAAGTAGATTACCGACGAGCACCTTTTTTGCTCAAGTGAAAAATCTACGTGCGCGGTTTTAAAAGGGGCGGGGTTTTGGCAGTTTCTGCCTGTGAATCCTATTGGCCGATGGCTCCGGGTTTTGTGATTGACTGCACGCTACAGACAGTTTCTACAGAAAAACCAAAGATGGAGTTATAGTTATAGTTTATCGACATTATAATTATAATTTAATAGTTAGATCTTACACGTTTAATAAGCACGCAATCAATGGCTCCTCTTGCCCACTTGTCTGTCCCCAATATAAAGTATAAAGTTTGCTATATTATACTTTGGTTTAAAATAAAAGCATTTACTATGTTAAACTTTGGCTAAATATATTATATTGGTGTCATTTTATGCAATATAGGGCCGAATTTATCATTTATACAGTGATTTAGAGGAAATTTCAAGGTATTGAGATATATATCGTGTATCGTGACATAGCTTAAAGATATCGCGATATTATTTTTATGCCATATCGTCATACTTTAAGTGAATATTTTTTTCTCTATAGGTTTTTCCATCTATAATTGTAGCTTTTCTTTAACATTTTAAAATTATTCTATTAGTTCATTTTACATTATTCAAAATTATTTGAACTCTCAGGAGGGAAAACCTTTTACATTTCACCAAATGTATACAGCAAATCTTGAAATCTTAACTCAGCATGACATGAAAGGCTTAATGAAGTCTGGATGATCAGCTCACTGTTTAAATCTGGGCTCTGCTGCTTCAGTCTGGAGTCTGAGCAAACACTCACCTCCAGTGCCTTGGAGCGATTGTCCAGGAGCCTCTCAATGTTACGAGCAGCGCTGGCAACCAGATCCTGGGCATTGTTCTTTTCCACACTGTAGTATTTCTTTAGACTGTGGAAAATCTGCAAGAGACAGAGAGAAAGCAAGAAATAAAATGATGAGGCTGCAGGTTCAAGTTCTGGCTGCTGGTTCTCTAAAACACGTCAAGCCTCTTCATCTACAGACATGTTCAGCTAACTCCCAAGCCAATTGTCCGACCTCCAAGTTAACTAATGTTGCGACAGAGAAGGCGAGGGACTTTCGGTTGTGTTCCTGGTTGTGGAACATTTCAGTGTGTAAGCAAATCTCAAAAATGCCAAACAGCCAATTATTTAGCGTCCCCAGGGCGCATTCATTGGGTGACGTTAAACCTTCAGAAAGACAAGACTCGTTCTATATCATTTGATGCATCTAACCGCAGGGCTTTTGCGTAGTCCTCTGCTTGTCTGAGTCATGAGCGAGTCTGACAGAGATTCTCAACATGGCATCACGAGCAAAAGCTCGGAAAGTCTGAAGAGCAAAAGGGCCCCGAGGAGGTGCTGCCTGCCCAGCCACCAAGAGGAAGATGAGGAAGAGAACAGGGAAGAGAGCATGACTGGGTGGTGCAACTTTAATGACTGGCACGTTGGTTTCCAAGAAGTAAAGCAGCTACTCCATTTGAAGCAAGAACATGTCTGATGTAGGTCTTTGTGATAACAATGCTATCAATATGTAGACCTGGGCCAATATTAAATCTCCGATAATTTTTAACCTACACACAATTCGCGATTCAGATACAAATAGTTTCTTCTAAATGTATTTATTTATTCAAAAAAGCATTCAAAAAGTTTTGTTTTTTATTTTAGCTATGTCAACAGAAAGTTTAAGAACAGCAAAAAGTGAAGTGCTCTGAAGGCAGATTTAGAACTGGAACTGTTCCCTGAGTCACTGCTCTTAGTAGTTCAACTAGGTTTACAAAGAATACATTTCTCTATAAGGATCAATAGTGAAAGTGAGTGATTATTTGTCATTGTGAAGGTACTACAGCAACAAAATGTCATCTCTGCCTTTGACCCATTCATGAAGGAGCAGTGTACAGCTGACATGGACAGCGCCTGGGGAGCAAACGCCCTAATCGTTACCAACTACCACGAATGAAGTGTAAACCCAAATAACAATCATAAATAACGGGTGCCTATTCTGGGAACTATGGGCACAAGGCGGGGACCAACCCTGGGCAGCTACGTCAACCAGCCCTGGTCAGTCAGCTGCTTTTGTGGTATTTATGACAAAGGCAGTAATGTAGTGTAGAGACAACCACTTGTGGGACTGTACCTCGTTAAGTTGTTGCATGCCACTCTCAGCTTCAACCAGCTGCACAAGGTCCTCCTGTATCTGCTCCGCCCATTCCCGTGCCCTGGGGACACAAGCATCCAATCAGTTTCACTGCTCATTGGTCAAAAGCCAAACTTCATCTCTGACGTAAAATCTTACAGAAACATTTTATCTTTGTCTTAGAACGGGATCATTCAGTGCTGTACGGATTATCTAAAAACGAAAAATGAAATGCTTTTTCATCTAAAAATGAAAAAGTTCCTATCAGAGAAGATCACAGTAAAGAATTCCTACTTGAATACTAGAATAGTACTTGAGTAAAAGTACTAAAGTACTTTAACAGTACTTAAATATTACAAGTATTTTGCTAGGGTCCAAAGATTTAAAATTAAATATTTTAATTTTCTTGTATTAAAATATGATGCTAATTCTCTTTTTTTTCCAATTCTCAAAATGATACCAGTCAGACTCTGACACAAATTACTACTTATCTTGATATGGAGCAAAAGTCTGCAACAAACAGTATCATTTTCCAAATAAAAGCCCTTTTCTGTCTATGCAGACCAAAAACTCTATGTCCAGTCAAGAAGGGAGTGAATGTTGCTAATACTGATAATACTACACTAAATTAGAAGTACAGATACTCATGTAAAAATACTCTTGTAAAAGTAGAAGTGCTTGAAGTCACTCAAGTAAAAGTGAAAGAATGACAGGTTTAAAATGTACACAAAGTATAAAAGTACTCGTATTTTGAGCAAAACAACTCCATCACAGAGATCACATCCAGTTTCTTCTTGTGAGTCTGCCTTTTTATTGCATCTTTTTCACAGCCTGTTTCATTTTTTTTTGTTGCTCTTAATGTGCACCAATAAATCAATTGATGGTGTTTTCTGTGTTTTTGCAGCATACATTAAGGCTTGACATCAATATGGCTTGATAGGTATGATTTTTGGAAATGTACAAAGTACATTTATTAGAAAAATAAATACACACATAAAGTACAGATTCCTGAAAATTGTACTTAAGTACAGGAAACAAAGAATTCATACTTTGTGTCTTCCTACCTCTGGTAATACTCAATCCTCAAAGTACAAATACTTAAGTACTAAACACCACTGATACAGATTTACCCCATTTCCAAACACAGCAAGAAATAATTATTGCGTTGAACAAGCGGATTTCAAAGAACGCTTCCACCTAAAAATGCTCACTTATGCTCTGTTGTAACATTTATTCATTTTGTGACCTAGTTAGATACTCTTCTGTAATCTAAGAGTGAAAGTAGCTTTAGTATCCGATACCTTTACCAGTCCATGATTCGAGCAGCAAAAAGTGGAGTGTTCTGAAGGCAGTTTTAGAACTGGAATTGATACCTGAGTCACTGCTCTTGAACTGGTGACCTTCCAATCATGGCACCCTAACCGTTATGCTACCAACTGCAAACCAAAGAGGTCATATTTTCAAGTCTGGCTCAATCCTGTGGCCAGCACTCTCGCCGTTGAACCACTGAGCAAGACCCTTAATCCCAAGTTGCTCCAGGGAGATTGTCCCTGTAACAGCAATAAAAGGTGCTCTGGATAAAAGCATTTGCTAAATGCTACGACTGTAAATATTTAGTTCACACCTCACTAGTTTTGGAGAAGCCACTTTTAAACTGAAGCTTTTCAAGCAACACTTATAATATAACTAAAAATCAGCAAAGCTACAGTCAAGCTATTATTTTTAACAAAGCAATTACCTGCATTACAAGCCACAGAGAAAAAGCTAACTACATCAAAGCTTTCTGACTGCCGCAGATTCTTGCTTTCATGTTGGCCAAGGTGGACTCTGTCCTCCGATTCCATCTCACAGCTGGCACTGTGTTACAACAGACGTGCGCTGTGAAGGCACAGTAGCCTATATTCTGCCAATTCATCACCAACAGGAACACCTGGTAGTTGAGAATAGCCATCTTTGAAAAGAGAGAACAATGTGTAATGTGTAATGATGCAATTACTTTTAAAGCTACGTTTTTAAAGTTGCTTCCGTACTGATAAGCTACTGAAAAGGGTAGTTCAGTTACTAGCATCGCCACTTGTAGTTTGCTACTCCCCAGTGCTGCGTCTGTAAAAGTTGCACTTCTTAGCCACAGCTTTGCAGAAATTCTAGAACTTTCCCCTTCATAGTGAAGGTGCAGAAGGATAGCCCTGCAGACGCCAGGGAATGCTTCAGATAACAGGTGCAGTTCGGTGTGTGGTTGGGGTCAGTGGCCGGTTAATGCATGCAGAGAGAGAGAGATAGAAAGTGAGAGAGAGACAGAAGTGAGTGAGAGAGTAAGCAGATTAAAAGACCTGTTCCACTCTGACTAATGAACACCGCTCCCCGACTCGTTCCACGCTGGCTGCCGCGCCCCAAGCAGCCGCTGACCGGGCTTTGGGGAGGAGTTTCAGTTCTGGCTATAAGCAGATACATTGATATGAATGCTATGCTATTTCTGGCATGGTGCGATATGCAGTGAAGCGACAGAGCTGCACACTCTGAGAATCGCCAAAGCTCTACTGCCATGTTTCCAAATAACGTTCTAGCTATAAGACGGTAATACAATCAGATATTGTTGGACTAAATATTATTTGAAATTAGTTTACAGAGGAAACCTGGATTTTTTCCTCAGGCATTACAGTGTTTAGTAAATTCAATTCTATGCATTATCTTTCACTGTAGTAAAAGCATCACGACATGGTAATATATTGAAGGTTCACAACACCCAACAATTATATAAAGGAGAAAATGTACTGCTAGATGCTAATTACTCTACTGCAAAACCTGACTGGTCCACCAATTTGGTTTTAGATTGAGATTGTGATTGTCATAAGATCAGCTTGACCAGCAATAAACCTACAATAATTAAGAAAGGGTCATGATCATATATATCATGTCTTTGGGTTCTTGTCCCTTGTTATACTCCACGCTCATTGCTAGTCCTATAAACATCTTTAGGAATCAAAGTGTTAACTGTACTGAATAAGCAGCAATTTGGAGCACGCCCGTACCTTAACATCACCCAGCTCTCTGGCCAGCTGCTATTTTGAATTCTGAATATAAATCTCAGACTAACGGCCAGACAGCGAGCTGGACAGGCTGCTGTCCAAAGCCAAGGAGGCCACAGAGTGGGGTCTGGTCAAGGTGAGAGAGAGACAAAAAGAAGATAAAAAGAGATAAAAGGTGTGAGAAAGTTAAGCAGGTAAATAAAGTGGCATCTGAAGGGTTGGTTCCCACTTTCTCGTCCTCATTAAGCCAAGGCTTCTGTAACATTTCATATGACAAGGAGTGCAGAGCGGCAAGCGCCATGTGGCCTCCGGCATGACCCCCCTCAACACACACATACATGCAAACATTCACAATCACGCTCTCGCTGTCTTTCAGCGTCAACTGGAGCATGAAGAGACTCATTAAAATGTATGTGGAAGGGATACTGTGTGTAAAAGAACAGTAACAGTTTCACACTGGAAGCTGCTGGGGACGGGAGCTGCGGTCACTGCAACAGTGGGTGCAACTGGACACTGGTGGCGTTTTTGTATTTTAAAAACACAGGGTAAGCCAAGCGCAGGGAGCGTGTCTGCCGGATACGGTGAGGGGCTATATATTTAGTTGCTCTAGACAGCTGTCTGCAGGCTTCAGCTAGCGACTGGACATTTCTGCCTTATGAAGATATACAGCAATGTGCTTGCTGAGACTGTTTTACACACACACACACGCAATCCTGTCTTGCTATCTTTGATCCACTGCCTCCCTTAAATACTCACTGTAAGTAATATTATAACTCTAACCTTAACTTCAGTAACCGAAATCAAATAGTTTCACTCTTTTAGTTTCAACACTTTACTATAAAATCATTTTTGGTGGTCCAGGACACCTGTCTAGGAATCATGATAGGGTGATTGTAGTCTATTGGTAGGATACTTACCTCTGAAACAAGAGGCTGTAGGTTCAAATCCTTCCTCCAAAACTACCACCAGCACTACCACTACCACCACCACCAACTACCCTGAGCAAGTGATGGTCTCCTCACTGGCTTTTGTGAATAACATATTATAAGCATCGCAGGGCTCATTTGGTGATCATAAAGTGGTGGTTTCAAATCCGTTAGAATCGCTGTCAGGGAGCTAGATCATTAACCCCAGATTGCTCCTGGAAGACTGTCCCCGTAATTAGGAAATGTAAGTCGCTCTGGGGTGCGATTCCCAAAAGCATAGTTGCTAAAGTATTTCTAACTACGTTAGCAACACTACGTTAGTTGCTAAAGTACACTATGTTAGCAACTATGCTTTAGGGTAACGCACCCATGGAAAGTAGCGTCTGCAAAATGCCATAAATGTAAATTATGTAGTGGGTTCAAGCCGATCCAACATCACTCAGTCACCTATCCTAGCCTATCCCGGGAATTTACGGGCGCAAGGTGGGGAACAACCCTGGGTAGGCACCAACACACTGCAGGGCATACACACACACTCACACCTTATGGGACCAATTTAGCGTCACCAATTAACCCGTACTGTACGCCTTTAGACTGTAGGAGGAAACCGAAACACCTGGAGGAAATCCACACAAACACAGGGAGAGCATGCAAACTCCACACATAAAGGCCCTACGGCCGTCCCCGAGGTTCGAACCCAGGAACTTCTCGTTGTGAGGCGGCAGCGCTAACCACAGGCACCTGTCCACAACAACTGTCCAAACACAAACCATATTATAGAGTATCTGAGTATTTTTATTTTAGCTTTAACTACATTTTTCTGGGTACTTATTCTTTACTGTTCTGTCCTTGCATCTTTGTGAGTTATGCAGTCGTGCAGTCGTTATGCGAGCAATTTCCTTCGCGATAAATAAAGTTTTCTGATTCCGATTCTGATTATGTGCCCGATGCTCAGCTGGTCTGAACATACAGATTTATTGGGACTAGAAGTAAATATGTGACTCTGCACGGCAAAACCAGTCGCTTGTCGCAACGGAGGTTTCCGAGAAAAACAAGCGTTTATGTTGCGTGGGGTAAAATGTTGGATTTTAGTGTTTTGAAACAGTGGAAGGTCTATACTGTACTGTTGTGAATACATTTCTCTGAAAAAGGGTTAGGGTTAGGTCACATATAGATAAACCTAAAGGCCAAAGGGACAAAAAAAATAAGCTATCAAACCACAGATTAATAAAAAAGTAATTTTAGTAAAAAGAAAATGTTTCAGTTGAAAATGTAAATATTTACTCCATCATGTGTTGGATCCTACTAATTCATTTTATAACAAGCTTCTACTTATTCCACTGCATACAGCTTGTGAGGATTGTACTGATGTGATATTAAATATTAACAAGATCACTTAACATCTCTGCAAGCTGTCCACTATCGAAAACAAACACAAACAGCTGAAGGACAGAGGCAGTAGGCTGGAGTCAGTCAGGATCACTGGTGCTGAGAGGTGATACGTCTGATACTACCGTTGTGGTAATGTATTCCATAGAAACAGATCGTTCACGCAAAGGAGGTCTGTGGCTTTATCTGGTGACAAGCTGGATTTGAACCTACAACCACTTGATCCATAGATGGAAATATTATCACCTCAAATGTTGAATTTCATTTTGGAATGTAACAAGAAGAAAGTGTGTGTAGTGGACTCTGACCAGACATAAAGCATGTCAGATATTACCATATAAGATTTTTTTTTGCTAAACCATTTTAAAAATCAGTTCAACCTCTCTGCAGTTGCAGACTTACAAAAAGAGAACCCACTTGACTCTTAACATCCCTGCTCAAAATCCATTTAACTTGGCAACTGTACCTGAAAATTGCACACAATTATCTTGTACACTTTGTAGTCCAATTATTAATCTGTGAGGGTGAAAAAATTAAATTGGCCTGCATTGGATAATGATTCATGTTGAATGCTGGAATTGACATTAAATGCATCCGTTTTATTAGTTCTTATACATTGTTCCAATGCATCTACAGACACTGAGAACTGCAACTTAAATAGAGAACAGATACACAAGAACACACAAAAATTATAAGGGAAAATGATGACAGAAGTAATGAATACATTGTTCTTGTAGGAATTCCGAAAACCAGCTCTCAACTCTGTCCTTCGTCTCAACAGCAACTATTCCTGCGCTACAGTGAAAAAAAGAACGTGGAGTAGAGATGGAAAGTTGGAGCCGTGAATGGAAAATGAAGCAAACATCCTTCACAAGCTCCCCCCACCCAGGAAATAAAAGAAAAGGAGGAGGGCCGAAGCCCAAAACGCTGGGTGTAGATTCACTGCAGTTAAGGGGGCAAGGAGGGATTATACGGAGGTCGATGAGAAAGAGTGAGAGAGAGAGAGAGAGAGAGAAAGAAATGATGGATGAATGAATATAGTAAAGTGAAGAATCAGTGTGTCCTCTCTGCTTGGATGGGTGTGAGGGCTTCAGGCCCGGAGTCAGCTGAGTTGGCTGACTTGCTTGTGTCTCTAACAGGCCCCTCTTATACAACATACTGTTCCCATTTCAACAGCACCACATCAAAACATCCCCCCTTCCTCTCCCTGTTTACACTTGAGTGCCCGAGAAAGCCTGAAGGAGCTGGCTTTGCCTTTATTGGGCCTGTCACATGGCCGGAGACTCCACTGTACTTCACTGTACTGAAGTAGTGGTGTAACAGGTCTGTTACAAATCAGCTCTCCGGTTGGGTGTGAATGTGAACTAGAATTAATTCCAAAATTAGGAGTGGAGCCTAAAAGTTAGAGAATTCCTGCATATTTCCACATAAGTACAACTTACAACATTAAACAGCTGCTCCCCACCACCCTCAAAAATACTACTGCCCATTTTAAGGTGCTAAAAATAATATAAAAAATAACTACAAGAACTACATTTCCCACAATCCCCTCCGCCAGGACTCGGAGTCACGTCACAATAATGCGATGGACATGTGCCCGGAATAATATGAAGTAAATAGCCATATTGTGAGTCGAACTCTGGTTGTAGTTGTTATTTATTAGCTAAAATATGAGTTTTGTGAGTAATCTCACGAGCGCCCGCCTCAATTCACGAGCAACCACGCACAGCACGTTTACATCACAAAGAATGTCATTTATGCAAGTTTATGGCTTTACTTCTGTTTTTGTGCACAGAATAACACAACTAGTGCTGTTTTTCTTCAGAACCAAGTCATTCGCTTCCATTTCCAATTAATGTCTCTAGTTCTCTCTCTCTCTCTGCACGCTCTGCATGGGTTTTCTGGATGGGCGGGGGAGTTTGACTGTTTAACATTAATGTGAGGATTTGTACTCAATTTGTTATGATACGGTCTTTTACTACCCAACGCGTGGAACAATACCACCCGCCCACCCCTAGAAAATTGTTGTCATTTAGAAATGAGATTGCATGTAGGTGTGAATGGAGATGGCTATTTTTAAAATCAATTTATAGTGCAGTCCTAGTAATGAGAGAAATACTGTCATTATATAAATATTTTATTTCTATAGGGGTTCCAAGCCCCATGGGACTCATTATGGGGGAAGCTCGAAGGTCAGATGGGCAGGTGTGACTGGTGTACAGTAGACATGTGGTCAGGTAAAGACAGTTACGGACAGATTTCCAGACTAATTAGAGGAAAAAGCAGAGGTGGACAGTAACAAAGTACATTTACTTGAGTACTGTACTTAAGTAGAGTTTTTGAGTATCTGTACTTCACTTGAGTAGTATTTTTTTTTTTTAATGAAAGCTATGACTATTACTTCACTACATTTGAAAGACAAATATCACACTTTTCACTTCACTACATTTTTATCCAGATTCTCATTACTAGTTACTTACAAATCTGTGGATAAAGTGGATGTTATTCTCCCTTTTCTAAAACGTGAATGTTTCTTTTTGGCAGGTGACAGCTATCAGTAATCAGTAGAGTTACATCACACCTGTAGACTGTAACTATAAGACCAAGTTCAGACAGTTCTGCTGTTTTCTGTCTTGATTAGAACATTGTTGCTGTTGGAAAGTCATGAAGCTAGAGGTGTAGAGCTGGGTTTTAAGCAGGTTGGAATGTTGATTTGATTTTCTGAGCAGGCTGCATTTACAGCTGTTGCACTGTCCTCCTGCTTAACATACACATATATGTGTGCACACACTGCCAGAGCTGTGTTGGAACACTACCATGCTGTTTTGTGGGGTATGTATCTTATAATTGATGTAGAAAATAAACAAATGACTGGTTTTCTTTATCAGTTTGGGTTATGTTTCATTCTGTAACATTCTACCATTTCCTTATTCTACAGCTTCTACAAGATAGTCAGAGGCATTAGGTATTGTAAGTGCTGTGGAGGTAATGCAACAATGCGGTGATGTACTTTTAATACTTAAGTATTTTTTTATGCAAGTACTTCACTACTTTAACTTAAATAAAAATTTGACTGTACGACTTTTCAACTTTCACTTAAGTAATGAACTTTGGCCACCTCTGGAAAAAAGCCAATCAAAACATGGCACTAGAACAGAAAATAATCATGATATTGGTATTCTAAGCGTCCTTGGACGGACAGTGTCGTGGCTTGAGCAGTCACTGATGGGGCACAATGTGCAGCTAATGCCTCATCCAGCCAGACTAAGACAACGACAGCTGTGTCCTAAAATAGACAGCGTGAGTCAGAGTCAAAGCTCTGGGTTTTGACCCTTGGCTGCAGCCGTATTCAACGTCCCTCTCCTCCTCTCTTATTCCCTCCTTCCTAGATCCCATGCTGCTCTTAACACATCATTTCTTCCCTTCATTTTCAGTTCCATCCCATCTCTCCCACTCTCTCCTCTCCTCTCACTTCACTGAGCCGTTTCGTAACAATGGAGTCCACACCATGGAAAGGCTAACGCAATCTTGCTTTTTCTCTGCTTGATTGAGAGGTCATTCTGAACATGGATGTTATGTAAAAATACCCCCAGATGTTTGCACTGCATGAAAGATCACAGCTTCATCCTCCATGTTCTGACCCTCTGATAAGTTCATTAATAAATTCAAAATTATTACAATTACAGATTCACATTCTGAAAATAAACTAGAAATGGGCTAGAGACAATGAGAAAAAAAAGAGAAAATAAAAGAAAAGTAGTGACTCATGATGGACAGAATAAGATGTTTTCTTAAGGTCAGCAAGCCAGTTTTAGCTGGTCACCAGCTTCAACTCATCCATAATCACCTAATTTGCTAGGAACCAGTTGGCTTTTGAACAACTGAAGCTGTGCTTTGAACCACTGATCAGCTTGACCATCATCAAAAGCCAAAATAGGTGCGTATGGACTCTTAGGTGGGTACGATAGATTCTTCAAAGTGGGGATGCATGGTAGTATCGGAATGCTTAGGAATGCTTAGATTTGCCCAATATTTTCCGCCAATATTTTTTGATGTATTTATTGTACGTCAGAAAGGTAGCGCTTGTGCCAGGCATGTCCAAAGTCTGAGGTGGGATTTTATATGGCCCGCCTTCTGTCTTAAAATGTATGGTGTGATTTTGAGCCAAAATACTGAGCACACATTGGAACATGGATTGTGTCCTGAGCCGCATACTGCCACACTTAATAGTATTGTAGGTATGGTGCACTTTTAATACTTTTCTATGTGGTAGTATACATCTGGAGAAAATGCAGAGGTTGTACTTAACAGCTCTCTACGCACTAGGCAGTGCACAAGGAGTGTCACGCACCCTATTTGACTTGGTACACCACATATGGCGGGAAGTGACTTTTTCTCAAAATGTTGCACGCTTTGCTCAAAATGCACCACCCTCACTCTGACTCTGCTTTCACACTCGCTTGACTTGGTGCTGTGTTAAAAATGTCAGAGTTATGCTGCTATTTTTGTGCTAAAATTCTGAGCGTGCAGTTGAACTTTGGCGAGGAAAATATCTTGTCTTTACATGCTCAGCTTGACCTGCGGTCGCGCTCGACTCTTACCTCCCTTATTTATCAGCATCGGTATCAGAGGTTAACGTGAAAATATTGGATATCGGCATCAGCCAATAATTCCCTTATTGTGCAACTCCACTTTAAAGTACCCACATTTTGCTTTAATCCCTATTCAGCTACTGTTCTACTCCACCTTATGGCAAGAACCACTAAACTACATAAAGAGAAACAACAGTCCAACATTCCTTTAAGACACAAAGGGTCAATCCAGAAACTGACTGATCTGATTCATGAAGGTCTAATTCAGAGCTGATTCTATAAATAAAGATTAAAATTTCAGCATTCTATGTTGAGCCGTTTTTAAGAACCCTTAAATGTAAGTAAATGATATATGTGACCCTCCACGGCAAAACCAGTTGCTCGTCGCAAATTTTCAAAATTGAGTTATGTTGTTTTCATGAAAGGGCATAAATCAAGCTTCAAAACGATACCTATATCGAATGAATCAGACGACATATGACTGAGATATCAACATTCAAAGGAGTCGGGTTTCTCCTTTCACACCAAGTGAGAAATCTGCCTTTGAAGTTGACTATCGATGTAGCACTCACAGACGCTTGGTGCGGTCGCGGCCACGTTTGTATTTACGGTAGCCTACGCTGCATTCTCGCATTCACAGCCACACGGATAGCCTACCTGCGTTAGGTTAACTGAACTCGGGAGACGAAGATGGATTCCGGAGAAATATCTTCACGCTAGTCAACCAGTGGATTTACCGTAAATATTGAAGCAGAGCGGTCAAAACAGAAACTTTTAACATTCTGCTGGAATTGAATTCCTCACCTCAAGAAAGTCACGTTTTTAGGATGGAAAGGGTAAGTTTTTCAGCAAAATTTCTTCACAACAGTACAGTATAGACCTTCCACTGTTTCAAAACACTAAAAACAAAAAATCCCAAATTTTACCCCACGCAACATAAACGCTCGTTTTTCTCGGAAACCTCCGTTGCGACAAGCGACTGGTTTTGCCATGGAGGGTCACATATCAGTAGTTGCCTCATGGAAAAAGAGTAAAGTTTTCGTCTGTATCGAGCAGAAAAGCGGTAGCATGATGTTTTTGGCTAAATGCGACTTACTTGACATTACACATCCAGTGATATGACTTGAGCATGTGCAGATCATGGTGCTAGAAAAATGTATTGTGCAGCCCTAATTTAAATGATTTCTTCCATCCTTTTGACCAGCAATAAATGTACAGGACATTTCATATACATTTTCATCAAGGCGTCATATGAACTCGACATTGCATAGGGTTTATAACAGTCACCCACAAATAACTTATAACACACACTCACACGCATATTCACACTTCCACACACTATGCTGACTGAAGGGAACAGCTCATGTCCGTACAGTGTCATATTTTTCTGTCTATTTCTGCTTACACGGGAGCTCAACTCGGCACTGTGTAAACTCACACTCTTCGTACAGCGTCATCAGTCCTGAGGTGGGAACGTTCCTAGCGCTGCTGACACAACGCCTCCGTCACTCTCCAAAGACAGTAGCTCTATCAAGGCAAGTCTACCTCTGCCACTAGATATTCTTTTCAACTCTCAAAGCCTTTCGTCTCAAAGCATTGTGCATACGTTTCAAACAATGTCAGAAGTGACAATACGGAGCGGGAGGAATTAAGAGCTGAGAGGGAATCTCTCTCACGTATACACAGGAACAAAAGCTCTGAGTTTCATCAGGTTCTCCACCCTTCCTCTCTCCCTTTCTTACTGTCTATCAGATTCACTAATCCTTTCTAATAAAAGTAATTCAGCCTTTTAATGCGCTTCTAGATGCAGACAAGAGTGACGTAACGGCAAGAAGGGGATTAATGCAGGGATGTAATTGAACCTCTAGGAGATAAGTAATAAGACAAAATACCGGAGAACACAAGTACACAACTTTAAACAACCTGACACAAGCAAACACTCCCCACTCCATGCACACACTCACACACACCCTTCCTTTGCTCTCTCTGTCTCTCCCTCTCCCTCTCTCTCTCTTTCGGAGGGTGTAATTTGTAAGAGGAGGACAAGAGCTGATGAAGAGACAGCAGCCTATTATCTAGCAGGGGCAGACAGAGAGTAATTGCAGGTTCAAAATAGCAGCAAGCAAGCTTTATTACTGCTTACAATGAGACAAATAGTTGCCATGCCCCTCTTACAGCAAATTAGTCTCAAAACACAACGTGTAAAACCATAAAAACCAGTTTAAAACCACCAGATTAGAACTTGGCTTAGAGCGGTAAGCGGACCAACAGATAGGCTAGAGTTTAAGTAGGTGAGAGAAGAACAAAAGCAAGAACGTGTGGGTTTTTCATCTCTCACCAAAGGGGGTGACTTTGTGAAAGTCTGTGTGTGTGTGTGTGTGTGTGTGTGCGTGTGTGTGTAGGCTGTCACACCAAACATATCACACACTAATCACATTCTGTTGGGTGTAAACCTTCCCCCGAAGAGACGGCCACGACACCGCGACGCCGAGATCACGGAGTGCGAGCACCAACACATCCTGACTCGCCCCAAATTCGGCTCCTCTGACAAATCTAGCACAACACCGTCGGCGTGCTTTAACCGCTGCCAGCGACCGGGCTAAAAGGGAAAGGTGTGTTACCAAACAGAGTCACTGTCACATATGGGGGGATGATATTCAACCTCACATAATATTAGTCGCTCTTCGAATGGGGCCAGGCATGTTCCTTCTCCCCCCATATCATACACATTGTGCAAGTGAGTCTATTCCACAGGGTAGAGGTTAAGATGTCTGGAGAAAAAACATTTGTAGAGACAAACAGTCACAGAAGAACAGATAGGTTTGGTCTAAATTACCAGACTGCATTGCACAAAGATGGAAGGGCCCTCAAGAACGGAGCCACAAGGGGTAGATGTAGATGTAATCTTTGCCTAGGGAACGGGACACCATTCATAATGTCATCAGCAATTGAAACAAACAATTTGCGGCCGATTTATGTTTCAAGTTTCCTAACAGGCACATATACTGTCGCTCACAAACCATAGTTTATATATCATAAAAAGCCCCTTAGAAAATGTTAAGCCTTCTAGCAAACAGTTGCTGTTAACATTTGACAATGGTGCCGTAAATCTGCTGCATGGTCATATTTTCACATGCACATTAGGCTTGTGGCGGACTTCTGTAGTGGACTTCTGGCAAACTTAATCCTGAAACTGAAATCCTATGCACTTGGCAAATTTGTCACCAAAAGTTCACTACAAATTTGCCGTTACCAGCAAACTATTTTGGCAAATATATTTGCCACTAGTGGCTATTTGTCATTGTTGCAGAACATTGCTGCAAGTTTACCACTAGTGGCTGACAATGGCAAACTTGTAGCAACATATTCTGCGAAACTGCACTGCCGCAAACGTTTTGTTTTTGCAAGGGGCGATTTTCTGAAATGTGTGTTAGAATGGCTCGGGTTGGCATTCCGTTGCATCTATAACTAAAATATCAACTATGATATTCCACAGATTTTTTTACATGATTTTAAAAAAATCATAACCTTTTTCCCACACCTGTAGCCATGTTTCCATCTTCATACTGCTGAGGTGCAAATAATTCTTTCCCAAGATACAATGTCAGCATCTGAAATCCCTTCATTCTAAAGGCCACCTGGAGGTCGCAATGCCCCCTACCCCTACATCTCCAAAGAAACAGGCTTATGTCCACATGTGCAGGTCGAGGGACACGGCAGGATACAAGTGCAAGTAAACAAGTTTATATTACAGGAAATAAAACCCATATAACCCCAGAAAGCAAACAAGGAACCTGCCACTGACCTACAAGGAACACAGACAGACCAAGCTAAAGAAACAAAAGCAGAGGCAAGTCAACTTAAATAGAAAGACACACAGGTGATGCACATTACTGCAAGCAAGCCAAGACACAGACAGAAAAAAATGCAAAATGGCAGCCACTAGAGGTCAATGGCCCACCCAATCACAAGCCTGGCCCACCCACCTGAGGGGAAGAGAGAGACTTTTACTTTTTCTTTTTAAAATAGCAAAGTTTCCAAGGATCCAAGATCCAAGGCTTCAAAGGTACAGGGAAATGTCATATTATCAGAAAACGTGTTTTGTTCAGCAGCAGCAGCAGCTATGCAATCCAAGTCCTTCACCGGAAGAATACTTTGAGTCAGGACTGGATTTGTTAATTACCTTTCATGATCTGTGCTGATCGGACAATCTCGAGTTACCATTATGAAGTTGTTACTAGAGTTAACCTGAAATAGCTGAGACTTTTAGTGTAGGAAACCAACTAGTTCATATCCCTAACCCTTTAATCAAACGCAGATGCCTTTAAATTCTAAGGCAGTTAATAAAAGCTGAAGAAGCTTAAAGTGACCTTCCTGACACAGACCTGGTCACGTTATGAACATGAGCTTCTGAAGAGAAAACACACACGCATTATTCTGCAGGATGGACCACCAGTAAGATAAAACCAACCAAAATTGCTATTAGTAACAGAGATTTTCGGTGTTGTTTCTCCTAAATACAGCTACTAAATACACTCAGCATTAAAGCAAGAAGTTACTACCTTGCATTTTCTTTAAATAACTGTTAGAGAAAATGCTTTGGCATAGACCTACAGTGGGTGCGTCAGGCTTGCTAAGACCACATCTAATTATTTTATTTCTCCTATTATGTTAAAAGCCACAAAAAGCATTTGGATGGAGTTGTTTTAATCAACATAATGAAATGAACATAGTGAACATAATTTAATGAATCATATAGAATTTCACACAGGCATCCTTTCAGGTGCTGATGTGGAAATTCCTGATTGCAGCTGAATCGGGTCAGAGTGGATCGCCAAATAAAAACTGGTATTCCAAACATGTGAGTCCAGTGACGGTGGGGGTGGTGGGTCTGCGTATCGAAAATACACATGCCCTGTGTGTGTGCGCCTCCGTGTACTTGAGCTTACTGAGTCTCTTTACACATTAGGAATGACCTCCGGCCTTCGCCGCTGTCTCCGCAAATCCGTCTCTCTCCACGGTTTTTCCTCTCTTCTGCTCCTTCTCTCCCTCTGCTCGTGTCAGTACACATCTCACAGCGGCATATGTCTCGGCCTTTCCGTCGTCTCAGTGGCACGTGAGCGGCGCCTTCTTGACCTTGACCCCTTCCGGTTTTTGCAGGGCATTGCATGTGCCACAAGCTGGTTGAGATGGTTGATGAAAACCCTGGTCTTACGCTTCAGAACCTGCAGGCTGTAGGCTCTCATGTTTGACAACTGCAACTGGATCTTTAGGCAAAGACATTCACTTCAATTCACTCTCAGAAAACCCTGAAAAACATTGAATGCCCTACCCCATAGATGCTATACAGACAATACAGACTGTACAGATCTAACAAATCTAAAATCTTCTCGTTACGACATTCTAAAGTGCAAAATAAGTAACAAACATTCATCTTAAACTCTTAGATTTGGATCATTTCCAAAGTTATTCTTAGAGAAAGAATGCTGAGTACAGCCTGTCCATCTTTCCATTATGATTACTATTATACAATTTCTTACCAACTGTAATCCCTAAAACACGCCCTCTCTCTCAGGGCCAGAGTGCAGCCATTTTTCAGGACAGAATTTTAATGCAAATGACCAGCCCAGTTCTCAGGGTGAAGGAATGAAGGCTGGAGTGGCAGCCCAGTTCTTACTAACATATTACGAAAAATACGAACAAAACACAAGTAAAATACAAAATCAAAAGTTGTTACACCGTTCTTACAGAGGGACATACTTCACTATTGTACTAATGTATAGTAATATAATTTGATTCGTTTTTCACTTCATATGCCATTTGCAAAATCATTGATTCATCATATTTACAGACAACTAGTCTTTGACTTGATTTGATATTTTGCATTGACAAGACGTTGACATCATAACATTAGTAATCCTCCTCAAACGACTGTTGCTACAACACTGCCATAACATTTGCACAATTTTTGCACTGCCGCTACCTATTTGCACAACCACTTAACGCTGACTGTATGGTCACCTTCTAACTGACTGCATCTGCACAAATTATTGAAAATATCGCACAGACTCTAGTTCTCCACTGCTGTTATAATATCTGCACAAACTTAAATGTTAGTCAGACCTTTTTTAAGAGATACTGTGTTATTAATAGACTGGATATAGAATTTTTCATACTGAAACTGTTGCTAACCTCATGCACATTCAGTGCAAAAGTCAATTTCCACTTTTGTAGGTTAATACTGCATCCTAATTGTCTCTTTTTCTTCTTCTATTTCTAGTTTAAAGTTTATATTTTATATTTAATACTCCATTTCTAGTTTAAAATGTATATTTTGTATTCTATTTATATATTGTTTATTCCGTGTGCCCTATTTGTTCTTTGTTCCGTTTCTTGTTGCACTGTCGTTTCGTCTCTGTATATCTGTCCAGTATATAGCAGAGATGACAATAAAGTTTACTTTGACTTTTTGACTTTTTGTTCTGTCTTTCTTTACCTGTTGCTAGTTGTGTTTGTCCTCTTAAAAACTGTAAATTTGACACAAACGGCTGCATTCTCCTCCAATTTTTGAGACTAGCCTTTTCAGGCTCTTCTGGCCTCTTCCTGCTTGTCCTTTTTGCTGCAATAAAAAGCTGGGCTGTTTAAAACAAACAACTTTTAACAGTGTAGAAGGAGAGAAGGAGAGCGCACATGTAACCTACAGGCATAACAGATGCTGCAGTGTCAGCTGTAGAATTTGTAATGTGTCCACTGTCAGAGATTAAAGAGTGAAAATGAGCGATTATGTGTCATTTGGAGCACAGACAGCACACAGTGCACCACAATAAAATGTGACCCATCTGTGAAGGAGCAGTGGGGAGCTGACATGGGCAGTGCTTGGGAACGGTACCTTTTTCACGAGTACCTTAGTGTTACGGGATTTGAACCGGTGACCTTACGATCAGGGGGAAAACGCCCTAACCATTACACTACCAACTAACTATTGTTAAGATTTTCAAATTTAACTATTTTAAGTCTGAATGAATAGGGAATGGGACTACTCTAGATTCTCCCTATATGTCAGTCCAGCTTTGCTCTCATGTACCCATTATTATATTTCTCGTGGTAAACAAACTCAAACCCACACTTCCATCCCACCGCTGCATGAGTGCAATTTTTCTAGGAAATGTTCCATTATAAATAGACAAAAGGGCCTTAAGGGGGAAACGTCCAATAAACATTGGCCACTGGTGCATTAGGGGTAAGCGGCTGAGCAGTGGTGGAGTGGGTGTGTTGGCCAATCACTGTGTATGAGGTCATAGCTGTAGTGCTATGACTTTATTAGGTGAACATTGAAGGTATTTTTACAATGTTGGTTATATTAGGGTGTTGGTGGCCTAGTGGTAGGACACTTGTCTTGGGACCAAGAGCTTGTGGGTTGGAATCTGACCTCTGGCATTACCAACACTGGGTCCCTAAAATGAGGAAATGTAAGTTGCTCTGGATAAGAGTATCTGCTAAATTCTATAAATGTAAATATTATCACTTGGCCAGGCTGCAGTAGATGGAAGTATAAGCAAGAGGACCAAAATATGTCATTAAAACTGTACACAAAAATCCTCACTGACCAGGACTGTCACCCACAGTGGGGGAAATAATTATTTGTTTCCCTGCTGATTTTGTAAGTTTGCCCACTTACAAAGAAAGGAAAAGTCTCTCATTTTTATGGTAGTTTTATTTTAATGAAGAGACAGACAGAATATCAACAAAAATTCAGAAAAAAACACTACAATAAGTATTTGATCCCCTACAACCCAGCCTGAATTCTGACTCCCACAGGTTGGGTGTGGCAGACAGACTGCAATAAATCAATTACAGATACACCTGATCTCATCTTGCTATGAGTATAAAGCACACCTTTCCACAGAATCAGTTTCCTCCATTACAACTTCTCCATCACCATGGGCAAGACTAAAGGGTTCTCACAGGACATCAGGGACAAGTTTGTAGACCTGCACAAGGCTGGAATGGGCTACAAGACAATCAGCAAGAAGCTTGGTGAGAATGTGATAACTGTTCGTGTGATTTTTCAGAAATGGAAGGAACATAAAATGACTATCAGTCACCCTCGATCTGGAGCTCCATGCAAGATCTTGCCTCATGGGGTGAGGAGGATCATGAGAAGGGTGAGGGATCAGCCCACAGCTACTCGGGAGGAGCTTGTTAATGATCTGAAGGCAGCTGGGACCACAGTCACCAAGAACACCATTGGTAACACACTACGACGTAAAGTCTTGCAGTGCCCGCAGGGTCCCTCTGCTCGAGAAGGCACATGTATAGGCCCATCTTAAGTTTGCCAGTGAACATCTAGATGATTCAGAGAAGGCATGGGAGAAAGTGCTGTGGCCAGATGAGACCAAAATCCAGCTCTTTGGCATCAACTCCAACCATGTTTGGAGGAAGAGAAATACTGAGTATGACCCAAAGCACACCATCCCTACAGTCAAGCATGGAGGTGGAAATATTATGCTTTGGGGCTGTTTTTCAGCTAAAGGTACAGGACGAATACACCGCATTAAGGGGCCAATGGATGAGGCCATGTACTGTAAAATTTTGGATGAGAACCTCCTTCCCTCAGCCAGAACACTGAAGATGGGTCATGGATGGGTCTTTCAGCATGACAATGACCCAAAACATACAGCCAAGGCAACAAAGGAGTTGCTAAAGATGAGGCACATTAAGGTTATGGAATGGCCTAGCCAGTCTCCAGACCTTAATCCTATCAAAAATCTGTGGTGGGAGCTGAAGCTTCGAGTTGCCAAGAGGCAGCCAAGTAAGGACTTAGAGAGTTTCTGTAAAGAGGAGTGGGCCAAAATCCTTCCTGAGATGTGTGCAAACCTGGTGACGAACTACAAGAAATGTCTTACTGCTGTGCTTGCCAAAAAAGGCTTCCCCACCAAGTACTAAGTTGTGTTTTGCTTGGGGATCAAATACTTATTTCTCTTAATAAAATGTAACTCAATGTATAATTTTTATGTAGTGTGTTTTTTCTGGATTTTTGGTTGATATTCTGTCTCTCTTCAATAAAATAAATCTACCATAAAAAGTAGAGACTGTTCATTCCTTTGTAAGTGGGCAAACTTACAAAGTCAACAGGGGATCAAATAATTATTTCCCCCACTGTATTTCTTAAAATTATATTAATCTTCCAGATAATGGAAATGGACAACCATTTGAGCTGTTGAGCCACCATCTGGCAGGTGTGATGGTAATATTTCTTAAATTGCTAAAGCCAAAAGAGCAGCAGCTTTTTTGTTGCTTTTGAGACTTTTCAAGCTGTGCAGCAATATAATGAATGAGACACTGAACTTTGTCGTTGATGCAAATTAACACACAACTCTTTGTTATGACTGCTTGCAATAATCTTATGCCACAATACCAAGTGTAAAAAATGTCATTCATTTTTAACTTTATCATTTTTATGAACACATTATCACAACAAACTGCTCCACAATTTTAACTGTCATGGTGTGAGCGCAAGTTCTATTTCTGTGTTTATACACACACATATAAGCCAAACTTAAGATGGAAATAACTCCAAGATCCAAAACAAAACTGTTCTAATAGGATAAAGACACAGCATAACATTAGAATGATGAGACAATGGGTCCTTGATCCACATTAATGGAGTTAGCTAAATACAGTATGACTGCGAAAACGTCTACCTAGTAGAAGGACTTTAAATCGTGGAAATCTGAGTTGAAATTAAGTTTCTGTCTCCGGACTGAAACGAAGTGAAATAAGATTAAGCTCAAACCTTCAATACAAAGCAGGATTTGAGCACTGTCTGGAAACCAGCCTGTCAAACTCAGTGTCACTTGTGAGATGAATACTGTTTTGTGAATACTGCGCAAGTGAAAGGAGAACGGAAGAGAACTGAGGACAAATCCATTGTGAAATCTCTCAACAGTCCAGCTCAAGTTAATAGCGCCAGATTATCTTTAATATCCTCAAAACGTTTCTCCAAATTATCATATTCAGAGCATGTGATTGTTAAATGAGTGATCACCTGAATTAAAGGGAAAAAAAAGAAGAGACCATGAAGTGTGAGTGGTTTGGATGAAACCATGTGTTCCTCTGTAGCAGTCAGCAGTGGGCAGAGCGAATACAGGAAAAGCTCCATAGAGGGAGAGAGACAACCCTCGTTCCCAACTGAGTCCTTATCCCTGCTCTGCATACCATAAGCATCTGAGTGATATGAATAGCCACCAGCTGCTGGAAAAGAGTTTAGGGTGTCTTCTTTAAAAGCACCATTAAATGTTCTGTCTCTCATGTGGACTCTCAGCATTTCCAAAATACCCTCATTAAAAACCTACTCATTTCCCTTTAGGTATAAGAATGTTCAAGCCTAAATCAATCAACTATAAACACAAGCACAGTACGGACAAATGTCATTTGAATAAAATGTAAAATAAGACAATTTTGAAATCTGATAAGGTGAGATGTATGTACTTCTGTTGCACAAGAGAAAGTGATTTTGGAAGAAAAACTTTGTGGTCAGTCAAATGTTTGGATATACTGTATCTACTCAACAATTTATGTACTTGTAGGGATTTGTCCAGCTATTTTAGATTAATAGTAAAGAAAAATAAAACTGGAAATAGCACCAATGAAATTAGGGAGAAAATAAAATTTTGTTGAGATCTAAATCAGCATTGTTGAGTCACCATCATGAGGAATCTGAGGTGTTTTTCCAGCAGGCTTGTGTCCACCAAACACGTTTTTTTGCGCTGAGAGCGGTCATAACCTCACTTCCAGATCGCTTTCTCGGCACTTCTCTCAGCGCTCGCTGTTGCTAAGTTACAAAAAGCGTCATCAGGCACTTCCGCGTTCATTCCTATTTCATGTAAACATTGTAACGTGTTCCTTTGAGATCAGCGGTTTAGCCGACAAGATTATCTTTACAATAGAGACTTGGCATTAGCGGCAGCGTTTGAACTGGATACTCACGTCTTTGAGACGTAGAGATTGAGTGCATGAGATAAACCGTGCAAGTTAACAGCTGGGGGAGTACCACCGACTTATATGTCGCACCCCTTCCTCGATTTTGATTGGCTAGCAAGACAGAAGTGACACTGACGAGCCCAGCGCAGTTCCAAAAGTTCAGTGGATTTCAACTTAAAGCGCTCTGAGTGCTGCAGTAAAAATACGTCTCTACCTGCATTTTTTTCCGCTGAATGCGCTTAGTGTAAGAACAGATTTTTTTAAAGAACATAATTCAATCAAATTACATTTGTTCAAATAAATAACATCTTTTAAGCTTTATAATGAAATATTTATGAGGAATCAATCACACTTAACATATCTGCTTGCCTGTGTGTTTAAGTTAATTCTATAAAGGTCTGACATCATCATTTATGTGCTCCAAGCCTACAAAATTTATTTTACTTGTCACACTCAGGGATGTAAAAGTCCCATTTAAGCAAGCCAAACTGCTTTCATGTATTTACTTCTACCTCTTCACTTAATCATGAGAACCAACCTTTAGCCCATTCATGGCAAGATTTGAAATGGATGAAGCAAAACTATAGCCAACTCTGATGTTAAACTCTAGGACAGAAAAAGTGACAACTGCTAAAATGTGATACTTTTTCAATAGCTGAGAACTAAAACCCGTAGACATAATCCATCCTTGCCTTAAACCTCAGCTTAACCAGCTCCATCTCTGCATTCTCTGCTTTTCAGATGGCAACACAGATTTCCGCTGTTTCATCCGATGGGTGGGGACGGGCACTGTAACTGGAAAAGCATATCTATTTAGCTGCTTGAGCATGAAATCTAATTAGCCTCGGAGGCGGAGGAGAAGAAGACAACAGCACTGGAGCATGGGAGCGGTGACTACGCTAGGCGGCTGCCCGGTGCAGCCCGGCTGCGAGAGAACCGAAGGGGCTGCGCTGCATGACGACTGCTGATCTGAGTAGTGTAAAGGATCAGAGTCAAATTTGAAAGGCGAGCAAGGTGGGAGGACATGGAGGCAAAACTTGCAGCAGACTGGCTAAACATGCCTTGGGCAGCCATGGCACGAGGCGGGACATTTTACATTGAAAAGGTAATGCAGCAAAAGCATGGCGGTGAGACGTTTTGATTGCAAGGAGCGAGATATAGTGACAAGCTGATTCAGATGCAATCTTGCCCAGGACAGTAAAAACATACTACAGAGTGTGTAACTTCATGACTCTACACTATCCAGTCAATTATTTTAAAATCACCAAGACATAATTAAAAAAATAATTTCAGCTTTAATAATAGATGATATTTACATTACAAGCATTTTCAGTGAATTATGTGGGCAAAAACAAACAAAAAAACAAACAGAAATAATTGCTAATTAGCCATCACTGAGGTAAACTTTTCAGTTAATCACGATATTGATTTGATCATATCGCCCAGCCCTAATATCATGTACCAGCTTTCAAACAGCAAACAGGTAGGTGCTCCCTCAACCCCACCCTGCCCTTGCTAACGCTCTTGCGTCACCATGTCTGCCAAATCACGACAAAATTAGTGCCATCAGACTTCACATTTCTGCCTGGATGGAACTAATCATCCGTCTGTCAGAAAAGTAAGCGCCACAACATGCTAGAAGAAAGGGAGTGTAGTGAAAGAGAAGAACAGGGAGAGAAATAGAGAAAGGAAAACAGACAGGAGGACTGGAAGGGGGTTGGGTGAAGGGGGTTGGGTTGGAGAGATGGGCTCATAGAACATCTGAAGCAGACAGACTCTGTCATGTGGAGGTTAGAGCCTGGCCAAAGGAATAGAATATGACAGTTAGGAAGATTACAGTAGGGAAAATAAAGAAGTGATCCAGTGCTCATGGGAGACTTTTACAGTCATGGTGTGAAAATCACACTCTAGCTTAGACAGGACGTAGACACTAATTAGTTAAGACAAAGAGATACTGTATCTGTCGTAAAAAGGCTGTCAGCTCCAATTTCTCACTTACAGCCAAGAGATGCTTCAAGAGTGCAGACCCGAAGGCAGAAAGAATGCAAGTGATCAAGCTAAAAAAGGAAGAGTCGCATGAAAAGCTACCATTATGCTTAGAAACCTGCATTCTTGTCATTTTACCCATTCATGAAAATGTCAAAGTGCAAACCCAAGCCCCAATTAATATATTTGATGCATCACCTGGAGTGCTGTTGTTCTAGCATTCTTTTGACCTTTGTGACTCTCTACCCTTTAAAAACAGATCTAATATGTATTTTCCACACAGAATCTGAGTGCTAAACAAAAGACAACTGCTGAACAGCTGCATGTGACACAAAAAGCTACATTCATTCACTTCTATCAGCAGTGCCTTGGTGAGTGAAGGCTTACACTGGTAATAAAATACCAAAAGGTTGCAGGTTACTGCTGTTAGATTTTAGGGGCCGAAGCATTTGTTCAGATACCGCAACTGTGATCTACGTCTATATAAAACAAACAAAAAAAAGTACCTTCGTGGTGTGGTTTCTGTGAAGTATAATGAAAAATGCAACTTGTATCAAGTACAGAGCAATGCAATTGCTTTGTGTACACATTTTATGCATTGAATATTGAAGTAAAGCCTATTTGATGGTGATGTGTGTAGTCCTGACATTGTGGGCTGCTGTCACTGTAATATGCACTTTAGTATTAACTGAAGTAACAATACCAGTCATTAAGGTTTATAATTAATATTTATAATGAATATTAGCTCAAAATAAATTAAATTAAAACATTTTAAATTGTCGTATATGGCCGGGTCAAGCACAACAATAGTACACTAAACTTACAGCTATACTTTTACTGAACTATTAACAGTGATGTCCACCCAGGTCCTAAAAATACTAAGCAAGTCCTTAAAAGGGAAACAATTTCAAACAATTGACAAAACATGTGACATCCCAAGAGCAACACTGCATTATTAAAAGTGGCATAACCCCTAACCTACATTGTGGTTTTTGTCTGATGTAAACTTGAACACATTTGTCATACTGTTTGACCCAAACTGTGTTACTCCTGAATGGACTCTTTCTCTCAGTCCGAAGTGCCGGACAACACCATGTTATCTTCTTAACACATAATTGTCACAGTTGTGCACCAGCAAAAGACATAAAAGAAAAAAAAAAGGCAAAAGCATGCTAACGTGGTCATTTTTTAAACTCCGTCTGAAGCCGATGTTCATCAGAATATCTGACAGAAGAGTAAATCCATCTACCACCACAAACACACACTAAAACCTGTCCGTCCATCGTTACAGCTCTTAGTCACATCAGCATGTTCCAGTAAAATGAATTCAGTCGGTGAAGACCTGTCGATTCGGACTAAAGCGACGCGCTCAGACGAAATTGTTTCTGTGCACACCGAAAATAATAATAGTAATTTTTTAAAAAAGAATGAACTGAAAGTCTTAAATTGCTTTTATCGCTGTTGGCTGTGAACAACACCGACACCGAACGACTTCAAGAGCTTCTAAGCACACTCACGCTCAGCAACACTTCGCCCGCCCAGCTGCCACAAAACCACGGCACTTCCGTCTAGGCTTGGAAAACTTACCCAGTTTCCGCTGAGTCTTTAGTAATAATAATAATAATAATAATAATAATAATAATAATAATAATAATAATAATAATAATTAAAACTTCTAAACTCTTTCAAAAGTCTTGTTTACTTACTGCTTGGCGTCCGGAAACTGAACAGAACCGGCAAATCCCAACAAACACAGAAGTATAACGGTAACGGAGGAGATCGCGCGCGTGTCCATGTCCGTAAGTGAGCGCTTTAGCAGCATCAGTTTTTCATACACTCTCACACACTCGTTCTCTCTCTCCCAAACACATACACACACTACACACTCAGTGGTAGGTCCAAATCCAGCGTGCTGTGTTGTGCCTCTCCTAACACTCCGCCATCACGCGTCTAGTTCTCACAACGCGACTTGTTTTTCTCCTCCGCCTCCCACGAGTGGATGCGCTGGTGAGATGTTTCTCCAGAGATGCTGTGTGTGTGTGTGTGTGTGTGTGTGTGTGTGTGTGTGTGTATGTGTGTGTGTGTGTGTGTTCTTGTACTTGCTACTTAGTGAGAACCAAAATGAGTTTTTGACCAGCAGAGTGAGGACATTTTTGGGAAGTGGTCCTCACTTCTTTAAACTGCTTTTACAAAAAAATAATAAAATAAAATCATGCAAGTTTATTTGCAAAACTAAAAGTGTAGAAAAGATTAGCTTTTTAGTTACTGAGGAGGTTATATATTTAGGGTTAGCTGTCAGTGTTATTTAGATACAGTAATATAGAAGTCAATGGAGGTCCTCACTACTATATAAATTACAAGTATGTGTGTGTGTGTTTGTGTGTTTGTGTGTGTGTGTGTGTGTGTGTGTGTGTGTGTGTGTGTTTGTGTGTGTGTCAGACTAGGCCCAGTAGTAGTATCAGTTTTCCAAGCGCCTCCATTTTCTTGAGAGCCTTCATCATCACGCTTTGGTCTCCATACAAGGCACTCTGAGCACACACACACACACACTCCCTTCTCGCTATCTTGGTGAGGTACTTTGTAGCTCCATAATAACAAAAAGGAACCCTCCACTCTTGAATGTGAGAGCAGCTCTCTATTAAATTATTTTATCCATATAAGGAAAATGGCATAAGAAAACAACTAATGTCGAAATGTTACTATAGATCGAGATCTTCATACTGTAAGTTAAATCTAATATTTCATCTGAGGCATGACCTACAAAGCCCTTTTCGGCACATGCTCTAAAATAGTAACAGCAGTTCTGAGATCAGTGTTTGCTTGTACAGACGTGGACAAAATTGTTGGTACCCCTTGGTTAATGACAGAAAAACCCACAATGGTAACTGAAATAACTTGAAAGTGACAGAAAGAATAATACATAACAATTTTACTGAAAATTAACAAATAAAATCAGTATTTAACTTTGAATTGAGGTTCAACAGAATTATTTGTACAGTTATTAGGCAAAGTGAGTTTTTTGACCATATCATCATTTTATCCATAATTTCCAACTCCAAAATGTATAAGCTTGAATGTATTGGATTTAATGCATATCAGGTGATGTGTATTTGTCTATGAGGAGGGTGTGGCCTAAGAGTCAACACCTATTGGGGTTAATGCATAATTATTAGGCAGCTTCTTTTCCTCAGGAAAATGGGCCAAAAAAGGGATTTAACTGACTCTGAAAAATCAAAAATTGTAAAAAGTCTTTCACAGGGATGCAGCACTCTTGAAATATCTAAGATATTGGGCGTGATCTAGAACCATCAAACGTTTTGTAGCAAATAAATTCAACAGGGTCTAAGAAGCGTGTTGAGAAGAAAAATATAAATTAACATATTAAAGATTTGAGAAGAATCAAACATGAAGCTACCCAGGAACCCGTATCCTCCAGTGCTGCCATATTCCTAACTGCAACCTACCTGGAGTGTCAAGAAGTGCTGAGGTATTCAGTTCTCAGAGACATGGCCAAGGTAGAAAAGGCTGAAACTTCGACCACCTCCTGAACAAAGATTTTATAAGTTCAGAATGTCAAGAATGGGCCAAGAAATATCTGAAGACTGATGAGATAGAAATTGTTGACTCTTGTGGACCAGATAGATAAGGCCGTGGTTGGATCGTATAGGACACAGAGCTCCGCTTCGACTCAGACAGCCAGCAAGGTGGAGGTGGGGTACTGAGTATGGGCAGGTATTATTAAAGATGAGCTAGTTGGACCTTTTAGGGTTGAAATAGACTCCAAATCAACTTTCCAGACCTACTGCCAATTGTTAGAAAAACTTACTTTCTTTAAGCAGTATGGTACAGGAAAAAGTCTGTATCTTTCAAGAAGACTTTTGATTTTATGTAAGACAAGCATATCACATGCATCAAAGTACTCCACTGCGTGGCTGGTCAGTAAAGGCCTTAAAGATGAAAAACTAATGACATGGCCCCCTTCTTCACCTGACTTAAACCCTATTGAGAACTCTTGGGCCCTTCTTAAGCAGGACATTTACAGTGAAGGTAAGAAGCAGTACCTCTCTGAATAGTGTCTGGGGAGGGCTGTGGTTGCGGCTGCACAAAAAGTTGATTCTGAGCAGATCAAGAAACTGACTGACTCTGTGAATGGAAGGCTTGTGACTGTTATCGAAAAGAAGGGTGGTTATATTGGTCACTGAGGTTTTCTTTTTGAAATTTCAGAAATGTTTATTTGTATATTTTGAGTTTGTTTATTATTCTCACTTTAACAGGTGAAAATAAACAAGTGTGATGGGAAAATCTTTGTCATTTAGTTGCATAATAATTCTGCACACTAATAGTTGCCTAATACTGGTGTACATTAGATATCCTCTTAGGCCAAGCTTCCTTTTTACTACTTAAATGTTCAGGTTTGAGGGTTTGTTAACATTTTGGATTGACCAAGAGCACTGTAGTTGTACAATAACAAAATTTATCCTCAAAAATACAACTTGCCTATTGTACTGGCGTAAAAAAACAAACTAATATAGAAACTGGCCTGGATAAAATAGTGGGCCCTGCCCTAACTTAATATTTTGTTGCACAACCTTTTGAGGCAATCACTGCAATCAAGCGATTCCTGTAACTCTCCATGAGACTTCTAGACCTGTGGGCAATTATTTTGGCCTCATGGTGAGTAAACTGCTCCAGCTGTCTCTCAGGTTGAAGGTGCCTTCTCCAGACTACACATTTCAGCTCCTTCATAGATGTTTAATAGGATTTAGATCAGGGCTCATAGAAGGCCACTTCAGAACAGTCCAGTGTTTTGTTCTTAGCCATTCTTGGGTGTTTTGAGCCGGCGTGTTTTGGGTCATCATCCTGTTGGAGGACCTGCGACCGAGACCAAGCTTTCTGGCTGGAGCGCTTTGACTGCTCCAAGAATGTGATAGTCCTCGAAATTTCAATGTACCTTGCACAAATTCAAGACTCCTGTGCCAGACGCAACAAAAGCAAGCCCCAGATCATAACTGAGCCTCCATGTTCCTGACAAATTTTTGACTGATTGTTCTTTTCTTTGTATGCTTCATTTTGCATCTCTGTGAACATGGAGCTGATGGAATTGCCAAAAAGCTGGTTTTTCTCCATCTGTACAAAGGACATTCTGCCAGAAGCTTTGCTGGTTTGTCAATATACGTATAGCCAAATTCAGTCTGTATGTGATTTACTTTCAACAGTGGTGCCCTCCTCGATGCGTCTTCCATTAAGTCCACTTTTGGCTCAAACAGCGATGGATGGTGCGATCTGACACTGATGTACGCTGTGTGGAGTTCACCTCTAATCTCTTTGGAAGTTGTTTTGCGCTCTTTGGTTACCATTCGTATTATCTGCCCTTTTCAATTTGTCACCAATTTTTCTTCTTGATAAGGGTTGGCTACAGTCCTGTGGACCTTAAACCTCCTGAATAATATATTGCAACTGTTGTCTGGGAACATCAAGTTAACCCCGGAGATGGTCTTATAATAGTCTTTAACATGCTTGTCTATAGTTTTCTTTCTAATCTCTTGAGACAATTCTCTCCTTATCTGTCTATCATCCATGTTCGGTGTGGTACACACCATAATATAAACAACACAGGGACTACATTTCACACTCTTTAAATAAACCAGACTGACTGATAGCGAAAGCTTGAAGATTTACCTGTGATGCTAATTACAGGACACACCTTAGTTTAACTCGTACCTACAGTCAAGTATTTTCAGTCTTTTCTAGGGGTACCATGTCCAGGCCAGTTTCATAAGTTTGTTTTTTAAATAATTCTGTTGAACCTCAATTAAAAAGCAATGTCTGATTTTTATTTGTTAATTTTCAGTAAATTGTTTTGTATTATTCCGCTGTCAGTTTCAAGTTCAGTGACCTGTGGGTTTTTCTTTCTGTAACGTAAGGGTACCAACAATTTTGTCCACGTCTGTAGTTTCGAATAATACCAAGCCTGTACTCCAAGCAACTATGCAGCTACACTTATCATCATAGAATTCTACAGCATGCACCTTGTACAGAATTGTTTAGAATATTAATGTTTAGCATTTTGGGGCAGACATCTTTTTTCCATGCATATTTTTACTTAAGTTTTATAACTTTTTTCTTCATTTTATTCTAGTGAACACATTGTAACTTTTTTCTGTTAAATATACTTGCAAGTAGAGCCAGGCTTACATTTCACTACATGTATGTGTCAAATAAAATGATTCTTAATCGAACTCCTAGATTATTCATTCACTCACTCTCAGGACTGGGCCTGTCCAGCACTACAGGGCCAGCAGTGGGGATCAGCCCCTGGTGAGGCATGGCGCCTCTTGAAGCACCTCCCATTCACACCTTCTGAGGCCAATTTAGATTGCCAATCAACCCGATAGTGCATGCTTTTGGACTGTGGGAGAAACCAGCACCCAGAGAAACCCACGCGAGCACGGGAGATCATGCAAACCTCACGCTGAAAGGCCCTCTGAGGATCGAGCAGGATCAGGGATCAAACCAGGACCTTCTCGCAGTGAGGTGGCGGTCGAAACAGGCAAGCGTAGCTCACTCGCCACATTCTTCCCTATTAATTATTTGACACAATTTAAGCAAAGTAAATTCACAGGACACAACACATTACTTTCACAGTTTTTCCATATTAAGAAACCAACAACCTTTTCTGCTGGTATATGATTTCGCTCGCCCATAGAAGTTTCAAAGTTTTGCATCACTGACAAAATGTTGAAACATAAGTGACTTTTGAAGAACAAACAAAAAACCCGCGAGGAGACAAAATATCACAATTTTAACACTTTCCAAAGGCTGCCACAAAGAATTTGTCTAGTCAACGTATATACAAGTTTCATTTCAGAGTACATGCTGTCGTGGTTTGTGTGTTATTAAGGATGTGCTGTGTTTGCAGTCAGCGTGGGCTTGCAGAGAGGAATAAGCCCAGCTTGCCTCCTACTTTAATTTCTTTTACACCTGAGAATCTGTATTTACCAAGCAAATAAACAGGGGGTGCTCGATTGCTCAGCAAATCTGAGGATTGCAAGTTGGGTGTATAGAGTGGCTGATCTCTCTCTCCCTCTCGGTGTGTTTGTGTGTGAGAGTTTCATTTTATCTGATGCAAAGGTAGACTTCCGCTGAGACATAAAACCTTGAAGAAAACTTTAACACTACCTTTGCTTGCATGCATGCATACCTGACACAGTCTGACAGAGAGCGGAACTCTGTACTTGTTTGTGGCTCAATATGGACATATAATTCCACATGGATGCCGAGCTGTGTTCATGCACACTGGCAGTGTTGAGGCCTAATGCCTTTTAAAGTTGAAAAAGACAATGCAGAAAATCTCATGAAACGTGGACAGATTTGTTGCAGTAATTGATTGTGTACATACCCTTACCAAGAAAAGTATACTTAAAGTTTCTGAATCTTTATATACTTGAAGAATTTGTATGAATACTCACAGTATAAAAATGGCTTCGTTATATATGTACAATTTTAGCTGCTTTTTATTCTGTGAAATATATAAACTTAGCATCATGCCACAGCCTACTTTAAAGTATGGCAGGTTCGGTTAGATTTTTTTATATTTAAGAAATACACTTTTAATTGTACTTTATGCTTTCACACCTTAGAGCAATAAAATCATCAAAAGCGTTGGTTTGTTTCTCTAATGGTTTTAATAGGTGTACATTAACAACAAAGGCTCAGTTCAACACATGTACTGTTTACTCAAAAAGCTGAACGGTCCACCCCAGGCGTTTTACTAGTGAAAGTTCCTTGAGTAAAGTATACTTAAAATGCAGTATGATTTCACTCAGGGTTTAGAATCACCTGATGTATGACTCTAGGAACTTCTATCATAAAAAATCTTATTTTATGTCTATGCGCTCAGGACAAGGGATGATGCCTTTGAAGATGTCTCTGAGCACTGAAAGTCATTTGTAATTTTGACTTTTGGCTGTCAGTTAAATCTCTTTTTGCCCATTCTGCCTACATTCTGCTCACACACACTATATCAGGCTGATACTGCACTAACTATATGCTAAAGACAAAGCATGCTTAGGTAGGAACTGGGTGAAGCACATTAGAGACAAGCTAAAACCCACCAGTAGTGGCCTAGAAACAGGGACCTGGAGCCAGACTATGACAGTGGGTCATTTCATCAAAGATAATTTTTTTCGCTGATTAACACAACTCATAATCTTCTTTAAATACAATAAATCACTATAAAGTAACTATTCTGTGTTTCGGAGTTAAAAGCTCTGTACAAATATCACCAAAATACTACTTCTACTACTACTATACTACTACTACTACTACTACTGATGATAATAAGAATAATAATATCCTAATATTAATAATAATAATACTTAGTATTTTGCTAATGAACATTTACAGCATTTAGCAGATTTACATTTACAAAATTTAGCAGATGCTTTGTAGTCCACGACTGTTGTTCAATCTGTAAAGCTAGACTTAAAATCAACAAATGTCATTAAGCAAGATGCACCTAACAAGTTAATTGTTTTTTTCTCCAAAATGGAGAGAAATAGTAAATGAGGGTAGTATGTCCCTAGACACTCCTTGAGCGTGAGTCTTCAGACGACATTTGAAGACAGCAAGAGCAGTTCTTATGGCAAGAGGAAGTTCGTTCCACCACTGAGAAGCCAGCACTGTAAAGTCTTGATGCATGTCCTCCTCTTCTTTTAAGTATCTGTGGTTCGAGACGAGCAGTGCTTGATGCTCTAGGGGCCAGAGAAGTGAGCATGCTTAGAACCGCCTAACAACAATAAACAGTGTCAACAGTGGTCAAAGTCAGCACAAATTACCCCCATTGTTTAGTGCTATTTAGTACAGACTATAATAACACTACAGTCATTAGGCTTTACACCACATAGATCCCACTGCTGGATGAGCAGCAGTAAACTACATTTACAACATTTTAGAACACAAAGTTCTACTTCTGCAGTTATTTTTTTTATGCTTGAAACAATTCAGAAAGTAATGCAGGAGTCGTATAACATTACAATTCAGAGACAGTAATATTGTAATGTAAAATACTTTGAAATAACAGTAACCAGTAATGTATAATCTATTACATTTTGGAAGTAACTTGCCCAACACTGGGTTGTGATTGGGTAGTGTTTGCCTGATTTACATTATCTACCATGCATTCATTTGGAAGACAGTATGAAAAATGTACAGGATCCGTGAATCTTTATTCCTGCCTGAGTTAGCAAAATGACTTTCTGAGCATCAGGTCCCTGTTCTTTGCTGAATAGGTTGAGCAGCAGCAGGGCAGGTGGGGCTTCTCTCCCACCATCAGGGGATTCGCTGCTGTCAGCCGTCGCATAGCAGCCCTACACCGTCGCCTCACAACCGCTTGAGCCGCCCATGTGTCAGTCAGCACTCACACACTTACCCATACACACACCCACACACACAAAGGACTAAAGAGGTGGTATGAGGACAAGTCGTATCGATCTGTTCATATTTCCAAAAAAAAAAAACATCAAGCGCGTGGCTACTCGGTTAAATACCAGGAAAAATAAATGGCTAGAAGCCCTAGAACTAGAATAGGCTAAAAACCCAGCAGTGTGCTTTCTCATAGCGGGACCGGTCTGCTCAAGTTACACCACATTACCTCATCCAAACTGGCAGCTGTGCAGGGCCAGAGTGCATTTGTGCTGGTATCACTAGCCAAAGATGTTTTAGTGGTATTATGGCGCTCTCAGATGAGGGTAGGGGAGGTGCTGGATGGGTCACTAGGGGATAGGCTTAGTGGGTGTGGAAGTTCAAGGAAAACGTTAGGGCATTAAGTAGCTGATGTGTGTCTGCAGCATGCATTTTTGCACTTTTGTTATTAGCGCGTGTTAGTGGTATTTTTCGTTGTTTAGTGTATGTGTACATTACACCACTTGTCTATAGATATTGTTATGCCTCTCCCATACAAACATAAGGGAAGTAGACTTGTTTAAAGTAATGGTTTGTGTTTAATGCATGATCAGCTCTTTATCCTGCACTGTTTTCACTGCTTGCAGTTGTTATTGAAAGTAAAATTGGAAAACCTCGGTGCATCTTGTTTCTGCATAATGGTTGAGAATTATCGCCTTAAATTCTCAATTAGTCGCCAATAAACTGAAGGAAACCAAATCTAAAATTGTCAAATATTGTATAAGACAACAGTTACGCTGTTTCACATGCTCTTGGTTATGCCAGCAGACCTAGGGTTAGCCTTGTTTTTTACTGCAGCTCTAAACTGAGGTCTATTCAGGTACCTAATTTATATCTTACAGGCTTATAAAAATCTAAATAAAGTAGATAGGAAGGCCAAAACAGATCTAGATAATGACCTATGACAGAATGGGGAAAATAATTCTATTATGTACATTTACATTTACAGCATTTAGCAGACGTTCTCATCCAGAGTAGTCCACATCTCCCTCTTCAGTCTGTAAAGTCAGCCTTAAATCAACAACTGTCATTTAAGTTGCACCCTAACAAACCCTGTCAAAGAAAAAGTCAGACGTTAGTCCACACACAAGTGGGTTAGTGTCTGGCCTCTTAGATACTCCTTGAAGAGGTAGCAGTGCTGGTTCCAGCATACATGTTACTGGGTCAGAATAACACAGCATCGGTAGTATCTGACTATCTGTGTAATCTCTTAGTCTCGCTTTCATATAATATCACGATTTATCTGCGTGGTTAGCCAAAGTAGTTTAGATTCTACAGCCGTATTTCTTCCACGTAGACCAACGCAGTGTTTTTGGTGTTGGAATTGGGTTATGTTTAGGTGGAATTTATTGTTTGAGATTTTTAGACAAGATTCTATCGGTGATGTTGATGTGCCGCATGCAAATGTTTGTTTACGTTTACCGACCATTTAAAAGCCTTTAATGACAACTTCCTGTTCTGCCCGGTACCGGGGGCGATCGGGCTCAAGAAGATAAGGAAGTTCCACCACTGGAAGGCCAAAACTGAAAAGAGTCTTGATGCTTGTCTTCCTCTTTTTTTGAGTATCGGTGGTTCCGGATGTGCAGCGCTTGATGCTCTTAAAGGGTGAAAAGTGACACGCTGCTTGATCCTTGCTGTTAATTAAGGAGGTACTGTTCCAGTCTTGGCCTTAAAGGATTTGAACCTGACAAGCGCGGCCACAGAAAGCCAGTGCAGGTTCCACAGTAGGGGTGTTGTATGCGAAAATTTAGCAACATTGTAGACGAGTCTCGCAGCTGCATTCTGGATCAGTTGAACTGGTCTCATTGTCTTCAGTGGAAGTCCAGCCATTAGAGAGTTGCAGTAGTCCAGCTTGGACGCGACCAGACACTGGATGAGAAACTGAGTAGTGTCGGTGGTGAGAAAGGGACAGATCTTTGACGGATCTAATGTTGTAAAGAAGCTATCTGCAGGTCTAGGAAAGGTTGTCAATGTGCAAAGAGAATGAGAGTTTCATGTAATAAATGTAACTCATTCTCTGTTTTTATCTGTGTCACATCTCACAAACCAGACATGTCTACATATACTTTGTGCTGTATATTTAAAAATATCCGTTGAGGCAATTTGAGGGTTTTAATGCAGATGAAGGCTTCAAGTACAGCCCTAACTAATTTCACAAACATGTTTTTCAATGAAAACTGAAAGTGAGCGATTATTTGTCATCGCGAACGCAGCACACCACATAGTACACTACAGCAAAATGCAACCTCTGCATTTGATCTCTCTGTGAAGGAGCTGTGCCCTTACGAAAACTAAATGTTTACAGTAGGTTTGCACCGAACTTGTGGTTAATTTGTGGCAGACAGTGGAATTTGCCAGAATATTTTGCCACAAGTTTGCCATTGTCAGCCACTAGTGGAAAGCTTGCAACAATGTTCTGGCAACAATGACAAATTGCCACTAGTGAGAAATGTATTTATCAGTGATTTGCCAAAACAACTTGCTGGTAATGCCAAACTTGAAGCGAAACTTTGGTCACAAATTTGCCAGGCAAATTTTCCACAAAGTTTGCTAGAAGTCCACCACAAGTTTGCCAGAAACCTGAAAATATTACCTGTACATTTGCAGCAACTTTGCCAACTGTTTGCCAGAAGCCTAACATTTTTTAGAAGGGTGGGCAGCTCCTTGATAAAATTGGTCATTAAGGACAAAATTTAGATGGTGGTTAACTTGAAAAGGCAACGTTTTTGTCCAGAAGATCTAGACAGTGCAAAGCAATCTTTTAGTGGTTCCATTTGTATCAGTATTAGATGTAGTGGTAACCAGTAGATACAATGAAGGACAATATACTGTTGTGACAGTTCCTCCTATTCCTTTTCTCAGGTTTATACAGTTAACTCTAATTATCCCAACCAATGAGGGTAAAAATGTGTAATGGGTTGATCATCTTGAACATGCTCTAGGCCCTTAAATCACAATGGAAGTGCAAAGTGCAATTTACATTTTGTTAGCAGAATTTTATTATAATCTGGGGTTAACAATTTCTCGGGGCGTTTTGCCTTTTGAAAATTAAAACTCTAAACTATAAAGTAGTTCTAGAAACACTTTTAGTGCATTAGATTTTGGTTTCAAAACAGTATGAGTAGAAATGCTTTGAAATACACAGGTTCAGGCGTTGAGCAAAACCAGTGTCACACAGACACAAGAAAGCAACGATTAGGCAAATTTATTCATGTGCACTGCATAATCTCATGCACATATCAAAGGGTTACACAAAACTGTAAGCATTAAAGGACAGAAGATCAAACAGGGTTTACAAATGCACATGAAAATAAATATGCTCCGTCCTGTATTATGACCATAAATTTATGTGCACAAATATGAATTAAATGGCAACTTTGTTGAAAATTAAGTTACCTTCTACTCCTGTTATCCACTGGTAACTTTCTGACCTCACAGTCTTGTTGGGGGCAGAGTCTTATTTTAGGGGCAAGGCCTTTTTGCAGTTCAGATATACTCTGACAAGAGTGGTTTTATACACTTTAGTACCACTTTTAGGTTGAGAGAGGACAACAACCGAATAAAAGTCAAGCCATAAACATTTTACGACCATGGTGGAGGACACGCAAGGCTAGTGAGTGTACCCAAGTATGGAGGACGAAACAGATCTGTATAAAGACCTATGACATTCTGTTATGTAACACAGCGTCTTGTTCTTGTCTGTGTAACAGCTCATGAATCAGCATGGTTGCGAATTAAAGGTACAAAACCCCCCCGCAAAATGCGGATTTTCTCACCTACTGTGCCACGACAAATGCATTCGTTAATTCTCGCGCAGAATGCTTCCAGGGCAACTAAGGACTTGTTCATTTTAATTGGGACATTAGGAGACGGTGCCAGCCGCGTCTACATGTGTTACCCATCCAAATAAGGTGCGATGAGGCCTGCATATGTCAGCCAGTTTTCCCGCCGGTACAAATTAGTAGCAGATGATAAAGAAAACACAAAATCTTAATGAGTCAGAAGGGTAAATTCCACATCTATACAACATCCATATCAAATGTGACTGTATGACATATGGGACCTCGGTTAACCCCACTGCACTGGTGTGGCTTCACTTCCTGAGTAAAAAGACTGCTTGATAAAAATTCATGTCACAGTGGATTGTCAGTGAGGGACTCTCACTTTCTCATGAACTGCTCATGAAAGTCAGCTTTGAAGGAGGTTTAAGAATGTCACAGCATTTACGTTTTCACACAACTGACAAGAATCAGACATATTCTCATGGCACGCGGATGAAAGAAAATAAATGTGCACATTATAAATGTTCCGAAAGGGTTAGGGTTAGGGCTAACCCAAGCATTCCCACGTCATAGAGCTAGTATACAATAAAACAAATACAGCAACATAAAGAACATTTGCATTTGCTGGATATTAATACATTATGATTAATGTAGGTTCAGACTTAAACATAATACATATATTCACCTTAAAGTCAAAGTGAACTTTATTGTCATCTCAGCCATATGTAAGTATACAGAAAGATAAGACAGCATGGCTCCAGTTTTACAAAGAACAAAGAAGCCACAGATTTATATAGAGATATACTACATGCTAATAATGGCATCTTAAATGTGAAAGAGAAGACATGCAGAATGGAAACAGTGGATAAAATATGGTTTTTACATTTTTTTATTATTAATATATTATAGAAATTTATTTCCAGTGTTAATTATAATATTATGTATGTTTCCCATGTTTAACTTTCTTTTAGCCTTTCTCTGAGAGGTATTTGTAGCATAATAGTCCAACAGTCACGTTTTTTTCTCAGAACCTTCTCATGAAAATTAATAAGATTCTAGGAGGTCACGGTGCACAGCTTCACATCTTCATGGATCAAAAAGATGAAAATACATTTATACAAGGCATTTTCTTGTAGCAAATTGAACATGAAGGCAGATGCTCTTGTGGGAAAGGAAGCAGGATAAACAAGCAGCTTAAAGTGCTAATATTTATTTATTGATTTGCACCTTTGATTTCCACCGTTGGCGGAAATAAACATGCAGTTTAATAACTGATATTAAATTATTTATGTGATTTTTTATTGACATAACGGTATTTAATATGTTTTATCGAAACTCAGTATTGAATACTGCAGTGTTGGGAAAGCTACTTTGGAAATGTAATGTGTTACACTTACAAGTTATCCTATCTAAAATGTAATAATGGTGTAACTATTTGAATTACCTTAACAAATTAATGTTACTAATTACATTAGATTACTTTTGGATTAATTTTCTACATTTTGAATGAATTTGAAATCTGGTTAACCTTACAGCATTACTCAACACTGACTGCTGTCAAAATCCTTTTAAACTCCCTCAACACAGCCACAGCCATGTCAGACCTCAACACCTCAACACTGCTTTACTGTGAGATCATGCTGATCTTTGAATACCTATGCCTATCAAATATTTGACATTCAACATTTGGTGAACATCACTGAATTAGCAGTTGTCTATTCGTGTGGGATTGATTGTGCATATAGCGTCTACTCACTACAGCTAATTTTTATTTCCTGCAATGGGCTAGGCCTACATTGTAGTTCCTATCTGACTTTGCAGGCCTCCTCGCAACTGCAGCTCAGACCGCTTGTAGGCTGTAGATCCGGTATCAAGTGGGTGATGCAAATTCAAACATGATAAGAGAACCAATTAGACATATCGGAATAGTATCAGACTTTCAGCTGTAAATGGAGGATGTTGTGCACAAGAAAAAATGGCAAAACAACAATATTATTAAACATATAGCCAATCTTTCTGCAGAAGATATTGAGATGTAACTGAAATTGTAATCCTGAATATTTCCTGAAAGTAACTGTAATTTAATTACACATTTTTTCAAAGTAATGTAACTGATTACTGTTACTTTTATTTTGTAATCAAAATTACGTAATTTTGTTACATGTAACTTGTTACTCCCCAGCACTGGAATACTGTTATGTCATATTATATTACATGTATGTATGGGAAACATACCACAGTGCACATGACCTTGTACAGGGTAACTAGAGCACTTTACATTCATTTTTATCAACATTCAGCTCAAGGCTTTAGGAAACAAGGGCTGTTTGTATGGAACGATTTTGAACTTTGTTGCAAAATCTTCTCAGAGGGGCATCACTTTCTGCTAAGGTGCTATGGTGGCATAAAAGCACATTTGTTTTTTACTGTACAAAGAAAAAGATAATAATCTGTTGAGACAATTTTGTCTCACCAAAGCGTTCCATAAGATATAACGTGTCCCTTCTCGTCCTCTCAGAGCATCAAGCGCTGCTTGTCTCGAACCAGCTCTACTTAAAAGAAGAGGAAGACATGCATTAAGACTCTTTGCAGTGCTGGCTCCTCAGTGGTGGAACTAACTTCCTCTTGCCATAAGAACTGCTGAGTCCCTTGCTGTCTTCAAATGTCATCTGAAGAAACACCTCTTCAAGGAGTATCTAGGGGACTAATTTACCCCTTATTGTTTACGTTGTTTTCCCTCTCAAATAAAAAAAAAAAATCCCACTAACATGTATGTTTGTCTGTGAACATGTATTTTCTGTAACCCATTTTCGTTAAAGGATAAAACTTTGTCGCGGTAACTTGGTTTAATGACAGTTGATTTTGTTGTTCTTGTTGAAGAACAGCCGTGGACTACAATACACTGTTGTAAGTCACTCTGGATTAGAGCGTCTGCTAAATGCTGTAAATGTAAATGTTGATTATTTGTCATTGTGAACACATCACAGCACAGCACACAGTGCACGAAATGTGACCTCATTTAACCCATCCGTGAAGGAGCAGCGAGCAGCTAACAGTGCCCAGGGACCAGTGCTTGGGGACGGTACCTTGCTCATGAGTACCTCAGTGGTAACTTTACTGGCCCTGGATTCGAACCTTCTGATCATGGGGCGAACACCCTACCGTTACGCCACCAACTGCCCCTGACATGACAAATCATTTAGTAAGAGTTTAACATGGAGCATGTTGTCATCTCACAAAATTATTAAAATTGAAGGAACATCATAGGCTAAAATCCTTGACACATTGCCACAAGAGAAAAACATGACATTTTTAACATATTGTCCTTTGTTTTTACGCCCGTTTTTAGCCCTGTTTAACCCATTGCTGTGTATTGAGGGGAGATGTCCTGTTGACGTGTTTATCTCATTTTTTTGTAGCTCAAGTAGTATCAAGTTAGAGCACAAGACAGGAGCATGTTCTAAGTAATCTTTGCTGTGTGTTGTTGCTGGACTCTGAGTTTGGGATCTAATTTCCTCTCTGGAACAGTCAGATGCATTTGTATTTATAGCATTTATCAGACAGTCTTATCCAGAGCTACTTCCATTTCATAGTTACAGGAACAAATGTTTATTTCCTGTGCCTTCATTTGATCTCTTTAGTAAGTGGAAGTAAGCGGTTAAGATAATAAATGAATGAAAGAATGAACTTATGGCATATGGAAATTCCAGAATGGGATGATTTTTTTTTATTTTCCTGTGATATCAATCTTAGAATAACTTTAAAGGTGGGCTTTTAAATACATCCACAGGTTGACGATATTTATCAAATTAAAAGCCTCTCAAATATTTTGGTTTATAGAATCACTGTTGGATTTGTAAAACTTGATCGTAAATATATTTCAAAGAGGTTGTAAGCCTGAAGTATTTAAAGGCTAAAGACTCATTTTTGAACCTTTTTTAAATAAACATTAACATTGCTGCCTTTCAGTAAGTAGATATGGTACATTTGCTGAGTGCAATAGAACCAAGTTTGGTTAAAACAGATATGATTCTTCTCTGTTGCTATTCACCTGCCATGGATCAATCTTGACAACAAAAGACAACATTACCCTTTATTCTTTTTACCTGTCAAAGTGAAACAAACCTGCTCAGAGATCAGAAGCTCATGTGACATTCACCATTCTCCCCCAGTGACGTCAGGCCTGGATAAAAGACAGCAGACACAGCGCTATCTGACAAGCAAACCTTAAAGACCAACTTTACCTCTAAATATAGTTTGGCTAGCGAAAGACCTCTTCCGTTCAATAAGGACCTGGACAGACAGGCTGTTTATCTACAGAACCACAGCCTAATTGTATTTCTGCCTTCAATGTTTTGTGTGACTTATCTCCAGCTAGAAAAGAGCAGAAGCCGGAGCCTGTCTCTGAGTGTCTAAGAACATTGACTCTGCATGCTGTTTTAAACACCATTTGGGCAAAAAGGAAATATGGTCTGTTCCCTAGCTCTTGTAATGTGGATGATGTGTGATACTGACATGTCCCTGGATGCTCTCCCACATAGCGTAGAGTGTTCTTCATCTGTAAATTTGTCACTCTCTATGTGTTTGTCTTCTTAAGGGCGGCTTTAGCCGGCAGGACCTTGCACACGTCATACACATCAGCAGGAACATTTCACTTACACAGAGGGACAGAAAGCTGCTGTACAATCTCTGGGATCTTGTCTTGTTCCTCGTTTGGACTCTGGAGAGACATTTCACAATCAGATCAAGATCACTTTGGACATGTGATTACCTCCTACCCAGTTTAAACGCGCCTATCTTTGCATAAAGTAACGAAGTATTTGTATTGTTTTGGCACCTGCATTTCTCTGTTTTGGCACACAATTTAGTAGTCGCTGGCTCTATAGCTGTGGTTTAATTGTCTACACAATATATGTTTCCAACCACACTTCTACCCTTTGATATGGTAAATGGGTGCACATTATCTGTCTTACCTTGTTATTTAAACATTAAAAAAAAAAACTTTTTCACAGTCATTGGAATGGTGGAAAAGGGTTGTGATCAGACTGCAAAGCAAAATGTATGAAATCCCAAAGTGAGAAATTCCCTGCATTTGGTGATTTGTGCTTGATTTTATTTTTGCGACCTAGAAATTAATGATCAGGGTTTAAAGAAGTCGTCTTATTTTTTTAGAGTATTTTCAGTTTTCCCCTTTGATTTGTAGCACCGGGATTTCCAGCACAATTATGTTTGAGCTCAGTCGAATTTGACCACACAAAGCTCTGCTCAGACACAGAGACTTCACAAAGAGACTGGCACAGTAACGGGACCTCTGATTCACCCAGAGCTCTTCAGATGTCCAGATGGGAGACTTTGAAGCACAGGAGACACAACGTAGATGGAGGAGCCCCAACCAAAAACAGAAGAGACTTTGAAAGTGATGCACCAGTGAGAGGAGGGACATAGGTCCTGTGATCAAAGCAGACACAACCGTTGTGTTGTTCTTCCAATTTCTTTTAGACTACTGCCAAGTTAAAGTGAGCTAAAAAAAAAAAAAAAAAAAAAAGCATTAAGGCATTAGATGTCAGTTGAGGATACCTGCATGGCTTATCTTCGCAAATAAAAGGCAAATAATGATTAACTGCTCAATAAATTTTAAAAAGGTGCTATGTTTGATTTCTGGGACCTTTATTCCCCTGTTTGTCTCCACTTGACTTGATTACTACTGATGGGCTTTGCTTCTAGAATCAATATGAGCAGCAGTTGGTAGTGTAACGGTTCAGCCCCGTGATTGGAAGGTCGCCGGTTTGAATACTGGACTGGTAAGGATACCACTGAGATCTCAGGAGCTAAACACTATTAGTTGGTTTCTTGTTCATGGATTAAGCCTAGTCTTGGACTAAGTTGCAGTACCAGTGGAGATTTACCACTGAAAGTCAAAGTTAGTCTAGGACTAGTCTTAATCTTATATTGGGAAATTGGCCCTATGTGTCTTCTCCAAATTTTCCAAACATCAAAATGTCTGGAGATGAAATGCCTTGCTTTGCAACGCCTGATGGTGTGATGCAGTAAAGGTTGTTTTTTTTTCCCTGAGGAACAAAATGTTTCTTTTTAGAGCTCCAACCACTGCACTGAGTACAATTGTGATTTAAAACTGAAGCCCAGAGTTTGACCTCCTACCTACAGTACCAACACAAAATGTCTGGATAGAGTTTGATAACATCTGGTTACACTAAAGGTTCCTGAATATAAAGTAGAATGCCAAGACTGGACAGCTGTTCTGCATGACAAAGTAAGTGCTTGGTTTTGAACAACACATCTTGCTTCAGACTGATTCACTCGATTACATAAGCTGTGCTCTCCCTCTAACCATCATGGGGATGTGTCAGAGAGATACTGACTAAGACACCCAACTGCACTGGAAAAAGAAAAATCTACACATTTGAGAGCATCTAATTTAGACACTCTGTCTAAAATTTCTTACATTGAACATATTCAGCAAAAATATTCAGCAGACATACAGCAACATTGATTATATTGTTGCAACGTCATCTGCAAAGAGAGAGGATACATTAACCAGCTAGCAAACACTAAGTTCCTAAATTAGTTAGAAGCTGAAAAAATGGGCAAGCAAATGGACTTGGACACTTTTGACAAGGGAACAAATCTCCAGACCAGGCCATTCCCAAAAATGACAGTGATTAGAAGCTTGAAAAATTGGCTGAAAGAAAGGAACAAAGGCGAAGGCTTAATAATGTGCTTCATGAGCAAAAGCTAGTCCATCTGGTACAGTATCGCAGAAGAGCTGCAGGAGCGCAAATTACTGAAACCTTTATGCTGGCTGTGACAAAAGGTGTCAGAACACACTATACATCCCAGATTCCTGCGTATGGGATTACAGTGCATCTGGAAAGTATTCACAGCGCTCCGCTTTTTCCAAAATATCCTACGTTACAGTATTATTCCCATATAGATTAAATTCATCTGTTTCCTCAAAATTCTACACACAATACCCAATAATGACAAAGTGAAAAAAGTTAATTTGAAACTTTATTAACATTTATTAAAAATAAAAACAAAAACTAACATTTACATAAGTATTCACAGCGTTTGCTTAATACTTTGTCGAAGCACCTTTGGCAGCAATTACAGCCTCAGGTCTTTTTGAGTATGATGCAACAAGCTTGGCACACCTATTTTTGGGCAGTTTCCCCCATTCTTCTTTGCAGAACCTCTTAAGCTCCATCAGGTTGGATGGGGAGCGTCGGTGCACAGCCATTTTCACATCTCTCCAGAGATGTTCAAAGATGTCTCTGTACATTGCTGCATTCATCTTTCCCTCAACCCTGACTAGTCTCCCAGTTCCTGCTGCTGAAGAACATCCGCACAGCATAATGCTGCCACCTCCATGCTTCACTGTAGGGATAGTTTTAGCCAGGTGATGACCAGTGCCTAGTTTTCTCCAGACATAATGCTTGGCATTCAGGCCAAAGAGTTCAATCTTTGTTTCATCAGACCAGAGAATTGTATTTCTCATGGTCTGAGAGTCTTTCAGGTGCCTTTTGGCAAACTCCAGGCAGGCTGTCATGCGCCTTTTACTGAGGAGTGGCTTCCGTCAGGCCACTCTACCATACAGCCCTTATTGGTGGAGTGCTGCAGAAATGGCTGTCCTTCTGGAAGGTTCTCCTCTCTCCACAGAGCAATGCTGGAGCTCTGTCAGAGTGACCATCGGGTTCTTGGTCACCTCCCTGACTAAGGCCCTTCTACCCCGATCGCTCAGAGTGGACGGGCAGTCAGAGTGGACTCTAGGAAGAGTCCTGGTGGTTCTAAACTTCTTCCATTTACGGATGATGGAGGCCACTGTGCTCATTGAGATCGTCAATGGTGCAGCAATTTTTCTGTAGCCTTCCCCAGACCTGTGCCTCGACACAATCCTGTCTCGGATGTCTACAGACAATTCTTTGGACTTCATGACTTGGTTTGTGTTCTGAGATGCACTGTCAACTATGAGACCTTTTATAGAAAGGTGTGTGCCTTTCCAAATCATGACCAATCAACTCAATTTACCACAGGTGGACTGCAATCAAGTTGTAGAAACTTTTGAAGGATGGTCAGTGGAAACAGGATGTACCTGAGCTTACTTTTGAGGGTCATGGCAAACGCTGTGAATACTTATGTAAATGTTTGATTTTTGTTTTTTTATTGTTGATAAATTTGCAAAAGTTTCAAATGTACTTTTTTCACTTTGTCATTATGGGGCATTGTGTGTAGAATTTTGAGGTAAAAGATTAATTTAATCTATTTGGGAATAAGGCTGTAACATAGGATATTGTGGAAAAAGTGGAGCGCTGTGAATACTTTCTGGATGCACTGTATATAGCCATAGACTGACAAAGTGTCCATGCTGACCCCTGTCTACCCTTAAAGGCACTTACAATGAACACACAAGCATCAGAACCAGACAGGGAGCAATAGAAAAAGGTGGCTTGGTATAATGAATCATATACATTACCAGTCAAAAGTTTGGACACACCTTCCCATTCAATGTTTTATTCTTTATTATCATGACTATTTACATTGTAGATTCTCACTGAAGGCACTATGAATGAACACATATGGATTTATGTAGTAAACAAAAATTGTGAAATAACCCAAACTATGTTTTATATCTAAGATTCTTGAAAATAACCACCCTTTCCTTTGATCACTGCTTTGCACGCTCTTGGCATTCTCTCGAGGAGCTTCATGTGGTAGTCAGCTGAAATGGGTTTCCAACAATCTTGAAGGAGTTCCCAGAGATGCTGAGCACTTGTTGGCCCTTTTGCCTTCACTCTGCGGTCCATCTCATCCCAGACCATCTCGACTGGGTTTGGTCAGGTGACTGTGGAGGCCAGGCCATCTGGCGCAGCACTCCATCACTCTCCTTCTTGGTCAAATAGCCCTTACACAGTTCATTCATAGTTTTGATGCCTTTAGTGAGAATCTACAATGTAAATAGTAATGAAAATAAAGAAAAAAACATTGAATGGGAAGGTGTGTCCAAACTTTTGGCTGGTAGTGTATATCTTCAGACAGTCTGGATGGCTGAATGCATGTATTGTATGCCATTTACCTGGGGAAGGCATGACAGGAGGATACAACATAGGATGAAGACAAGCCAGCAGAAACAGTGTGATACTCTGTTAGGAAACCTTGGCATTCATCAGTCATGTGGACCTTACTTTGACTCACACTTTCCCCCACTTTAGCTAATCTGTGTGTACTGGAGCAAAATGACTGACATCACTCCATTAAACAAATTGGTGGTGCTTGAAGAGACTCCACACTGACTCCAGCACTTTGTAAAGTGCTTTGGGTGCCTGGAGTCTGTTGTAGAAATATAAAATTCAATAAACCCCTTTATGGCTGTGGAGCTCCCAGAATCCTAATGTACGTGCAACACTTTAAAATTTGTTCAGGAATGGTGTGAAGGACAAGATAAGGAGTTCAAAGTCTTAGCTTGGTCTCCAAATGTCCCAGATCTCAATTGGATTGGGCATCACTGTGCTGGAAAGGCCAAACTATGGAGGCTTAACCTCATGACTTTGAGAACTTAAGGGATCTGCTTCTAACCTACTGGTGGAAGACACCATAGGACACCTTTACCTGTTATCCGTTGCACTGGTGCCAGTGCTGTTGCTGTTGCTGGTGCAGGTGCTCAGCTGGTACTGAAACTGGGATCCACTTTGCATTTCCACTGAATTAACAGCCCAGTGGGAGTAATGTTTTCACTTTATTATTGTCTCATCAGCATGTTGAATAAACTGCAAGGCAAAAATGTGTGTCTTCAAGTTTCTTATCACTTATGCATATTGTAACTAGACAAGACATTATGCAGTAATTTGACAACATAGAATAGGCTACATGATTTATAAATTATAAATGACAATTTAAGGTATACCTGCTGCGAGTTACTTACACACCTGCAGCTGAGTTACCTTTCCAAATATCTCAGAGAATCAGAAATATCTACACAGTCAAGAAAACAAAATAAGTAAAGAACAGAGGTGGGCAAAGTATATAACTTCATTACTTAAGTGAAAGTACAGATACCACTAGTTAAATGTTACTCCAATACAAGTGAAAGTTGTACAGTTACATTTTTATTTAAGTTAAAGTATTGAAATACTTGCTTTAAAAATACTTAATTAAAATTAAAAGTACTTTCACAACACTTACAATACCTAATGCCTCTGACTAGCTTGTAGAATCTGTGGAATAAGGAACTGGTAGAATGTTACAGAATGAAACACAACCCGAACTCACAAAGAAAACCAGTCATTTGTTTATTTTCTACATTAATTACAAGATATAGTATATAAGATACACACCCCCACAAAACAGCATGGTAGTTTTCTGACACAGCTCTGGCAGTGTGTGCACACATACAGTATATGTGTGTTAATCAGAAGCACAGTGCAATAGCTGTAAATGCAGCCTGCTCTGAGAATAAAATCAATGTTCCAATCTGCTTAAAACCCAGCTCAACACCTCTAGCTTCATGGCTTTCCAACAGCAACAATGTTTTAAGCAAGACAAAATGGTATAACTGTCTGAACAGCGTGACGTAACACTACTGATTACTGATAGGCTGTCTCCTGCAAAAAAACCAATCACGTTTTAGAAAAGGTGGAATAACATCCATTTATCCACGGGAACCTTGATAGAAATGTAGTGAAGTGAAAAAAGTATGGTATTTGTCTTTCAAATTTAGTGAAGTGATTGTCACAAGTTTCCAAAAAAATACTACTCAAGTGAAGTATAGATACTCAAAATTCTACTTAGGATGGGACATGACAACTGGTCTGATTAGGGCCACAATGTAGGGTGGTTGCTGGTCTAATTTTGGCCAGAACAAGTCAAAGAAGGCTTCAAAGAGTTTTTTTTTCAGTCAGGGACGTAAGTCACATTTTTGGGGGCACACAAAGTTTTCGTTGTGATCAAGGGGAGCTGGTCTGATGGTGACAGATGGTAGGGCAGATGCTGGAAATAAACAAGTGGAGCTTGTGGGGCCTCAGCAGGTGGAGTGAGAGATGCGATCCATCATGGCGGACTGGCAGGTTGCTGTCCTGGAGGGGAACAACAAGACATCTGTCAGCACAGCAACACCGAATCAACCCTGGGACACGGAGGTTCCAGACTTCAGACCAACACCTGTCTCTCTGCTAGAAATTCCAGGCTGGTAGAAGTCCTGGCTCAGCATCATGCTGAGGTTAATGATGATGTGGGTGTTCATTTAGGATATGGGACTGTGGTTAAAAGAGAAAAGCTAAAACATATGTTTTTACACCATACTGTATCACTTCAGGACCTTTCATCAGGGGGCAATTGACAGGGTAACGGGTTAAGGCATTTGCCCTCGTGAAAAGAAGATCGCAAATTTGAATCCCAGGACTGATAAAGGTACCACTGTGGTATGTCGCCCATGTCAGCTGCCCACTGCTCCTTCACAGATGGACCAAATGCAGAGGTCACATTTCGTTGTGGTGCACTGTGTGCTGTGGTGAGGTGTGTCATGTTCACTATGACAAATAATCGCTTACTTTCATCACTTTTTTTTTGGATTTAGCATAAGTTCATACTTGAGTAATGGAATGACCAAGTAAATTGAGAACAGCTACTGTGTGAGTTAGTTTCTCTTCCTCTCACAAACTTGTACAAGTTCAGATTGTATTTTTCATTCAAATACAGTTGGAGTGTTGAAGGACTGCTATGGAGCAAATTACATAAAGAAACCAATAGAAAAAAGCATTACATTTGTAAAAAGGAAGTTTTGGGAACAACTGGGAAGAATTAATACAATGTAATTTTATTAATATAATATTAATATAAAATCTGAGCCCATAAAAGGAGATGACATAACTGCTGACAGTGTTATACAAACTGTATCAACCTATGTCAGATCATACATTTATTAAAGTAATTTGTGGCACACAAGAAATTATGTTTTCCATTTTGTTATGTCAAGCAAAGCATATGGGCCTGATCCTAAGCTACAGTTAAATAAATACATTAAACCAACTGTTCGAAGCATGTTTGTGACTGTGTGTGTGTTTGTCTTCCTCTGCTCATACTCAGTAAAATACACACATACATACACACAATGCAGCCAGACCTTTTTGTCTTCATCCATTCTGTTAGTGATTATACTACGAGATCCTTGCCAGTCGGCAAGTTCACCTTTGGGTCATAAGCAAGGAACCGTCCCCGAGCACTGCTCCCCGGGTGCTGCCGACTGCTCCTTCACGGATGGGTCAAATGCAGGGGTCACATTTTGTTCTGTTGCACTGTGTGCTGTGGTGTGGTGTGTTTACAATGACAAATAATCAGACACTTTCACACATACACACACACAGCTATGACTTTGCACACAGCATTGATCAGTAGACAAATGTCCATCATGTCCACTGACGTTCCTCCAACACTAATTTTTACAGCAGTTGCTGCAGTTGTCACTCTCTTAATCTATGGAATTTTCCAGAACACAAGTGCTTCTTCTTGCCCACATGTTGATTTGCCAGTGCTTCACACCAGATCCCACCTCTGGCATAACCCTCTCCATTTGTGTGGACTAGGGACCAGTACTAAGAAATACACTGATTTGTGCGGACTCCAGAACACCAAGTACAACAGTCAGAATTCTAGAAAAAACATTATGGCGCCCTCTAGTGTTGTTTTCTCACGTCAGTTCGTGAGGACTAGTCTGCATGTATGCATGAATGAGTAATCAAATGAAGTACGATTAAATGATATAGCTAATTTGCTTCTTGATCTGTTGCCTTCTTTTGTACACCACAATGTACAATTCCAGGATCATTCATCACATTTTGATCAGCAGTAGTAGGATTTAGGGCACGTTTCATGCATCGTGATTTCAGCAATGGAATGACCAAGGAAATTGAAAACAGCTAATGTTTAGCAGACAGTCAAACCGAGGGTGACTTCCATTTCCAGTTTACAAATACAGACATCCAGGACAGCAACTTATGTTTGAGAGTCTTGCTCAGGGGCTCAAAGCTGGTAGTGCTGTTAGAATTTAAGATTTGAAGGTTTCATCTCAACTTTTGTTTTCACCAAGCAATTAAAAAAAAAGAAATTCATTCACAAACAAAGAGTTATATATAAATAAGTTATATAAGTGCATTTTACACTCTAGCTGTAAAGGATTTTTAAAAAGTGACTTTTTTTAAGATAAACAGAGACGAGAAGTAGATTGGGGCAAGTTATTAAAGGAAATCTATTATTCAGTATAACAAAGATAAACCACATTATAAAACTCTTGCCACATTTGACAATCATGTCTTAATAAACAATATGATTAAAGCAGAAGATTTCTGAATCAACAAACCTATGCAAGTAGTACTGTTTATTTGGTAAAATTATCATTGGTAAATTCATAAAAGACTTCTGTTCAGGAGTAACTGCAAATGGCAAACTGTAACAATTCCGTTATTCCTTCGGAAGATGGACAAAAAGAAGCTGCCATATTGACCAGTGTCACAGTGTGAGTCTGTCACCAAACGATCGTCAAAAGTCCTTAGCACTCAGGCCTAGGTCAGAGTTGCTGTCCCAATATGTGTGCTTTAAAGATGACCACAGCCATCATTTTCTCATCACAAAAGTTCTTTTGGGAAATAATGTTCTGTCTCTTTAAAGTCTAAGGTTTAGCTGGACTGTGATTCATATCGGACTTTTCCTCTTTATGGGTTTTGATGTGTGAGCATCGGAGAAGACGGCTCCTGCAGACAGAAGGAAAGATGATGAGTAATATAATACAAACCTTATAGCTTTACAATATTCTGTAGCAGAAACACAGTTCATTTTTTATGCATCTTTGTCTTGGGCTTTGCCTACATTTCCAAGTTGATTACACATTTTACAATCATAATGTTTCACTATGATTTTTTATAAACGTATAATGTGTAATATATCAGGAAGTTTTTGATTATTATCATTATTATTATTATTATTATTATTATTATTATTATTATTATTATTATTATTATTATAGAGGCATGCCATAAAATGTGTGATCCTCATGTGCACTTTTTAATGTAAAAATCTAAAAGAAATCTTATTGAATTTGTTACTTCATGTTAGAAATAACGCTGGTGAGATACAAGGATTAATTGCGCCAATGCAACCATTTATTGAAACAAGAAAAATAATTAGACTCGATGGCCTCAAAACCAGCAGAAATCTCTTTCCTTAAAGAACACAAAACACAACTTTCCAACACAGGGTAGAAGTAACGGTGGACAAACTGACACAAAAGGGGGAGACGTGACTATATAGAAAGACACTAAAACACTGACACCGTAGACCAGTGAAACAAGCATATCATGTTAAACTGCGAACAAAGGACTAGACAAGAACAGGTGTAACATAATCAATTAACTAAGGAAAGGTTAACCAATCAGGGCCAGGACAGAGAGGAATGAGGACTGACGTACCACACAAAACACATGCAAGGCAGGACAAGGGTGCCCTTTGGTGGGCAGCTGGGGTAAATTTCAGAGGGAGCCGTGACACTCAACTTTTACTCGTTTTTTATTCAAATATATACAAAAATCTAACAATACATAATAAATACGCTGGTTTTGCAGGTTGTCTCTACTTATGGATCAATGATGAAATGTTAATTCATGCATTCATTCATCATCCAGACTGCTTAATCCCAACCTGGATCGCAGGGGGACCAGAGCCTATCCCGGGAACTTGTGGGCGCAAGGCGGGGAACAACCCTGGGTTGGCACCAACACAGCGCAGGGCACGCACACATTCACATTCACACCTTACGGGATCAATTTAAAGTCGCCAGTTAACCCATACTGCATGCTTTTGGACTGTGGGAGGAAATCGGAGCACCCGGAGAAAACCAAGATGAACACAGGGAGAGCATGCAAACTCCACACAGAAAGACCCTACGGCCAACTGGGGGATCGAACCCAGGACCTTCTGCTGCCGTGGTGAAATATTGTTCAAGGTAATCATGCACCAGTCACTATGGTCATTAAGAGTTGAGAAAGTACATAAACTTTCTCTACTCTTAATAAACATTTTCTTATAGTAAAATGTATTTTAAAAAACCCTCTGATATATACAGCAGGCATTCAAAATTAAATACTGTGCATTTTAATAAATTAAAAATATTGTAACAAACTCAAATCATTTTTATTTATTTTTACTCACATTACAAAGTATTAAAGCCCATAATAAATATACATTAAATATTACATAATTTATTTACACACATAATTCAAGATATTTAATACAATTCTTAAACTGTACAGTACTAGCAGGAGATAATATGTATGGTGACACTTCATTAATCCATTTTTACTAATTATACTGGGGATCTGTGGATTTATAACTCTCAAATTGTCCAAACCAACTATGCTATGCTTTTTTTGAACTGATAGAACATCTACAGTGTGTTCTATTCTGCACAAATCATCTCTTAGATGAATATTTCTGCACACCATGTTTTTGATTAAACTACTATCCAGTAAATAAAATGATGTCAGTTCCTTGGCCAAGTAAGATACATGTGATTTTGGCTTTAAATCTGGACAAAACTGCCAAAATGCATTCTGTATGGGCATGTAACTTCCATATGTAGGGTATAATAAAGTTAGATGGTACTTTAAGAACAGAAAATCACATGTATGGACATTCTTCTCAATGTCTGGAATAAAAAAACCATCTGAACACGGTATTTAACGAATAAAGGGATGAATAGCTGATCCAGATGATGGAGCAAGATAACAATATCTAACAGTGCTCTAACTTTGAGAGGTCTGCTTTGCAGCAAAACACATCTGGGCGATATATACCAACACATGATTGCACATAATCAAATCCAAAAGGTTAATTTTTCTTTGACAAATATAATTAAAAACTGCATGTGTGAATTTTTGTAGTAAAAACATCTTTTTGAAATGCGCTGTCAACATATTTTGAAATAAATAGTAGGAAAAGTAGCCAAGTATAGTGTAAGTAAGGACTTTGTCACAACTGCTTGAAAAAATATAAAATAAGAGAGTTTTAATGATATGAAAAGGTTGAAAACATCAATGAAAAAAGAAAAAAAGTTACTGATTTCACAGAAGACCAATAAAAATAAAAGTATCCAATTTTTTGAGCAGTAGTGAACACAAAAATATGATTATCCTTGAAACTGAGAGATGTATGCTTATCATTAGCATTTGGTCATAATTTTGTTCTCTTTATTTGAAAAAAATATTACAAATTAAATATTAAAATTCACATATCTATAAAAAGTCACAACTAATGTGATCCTTCAGCAAAACAGAAAGCGAGACTTTCTGATCATTTTCTATTTCCAGGATTCATGATCAATTCGTTCGGTCATTTGGTACCCTTTTTTCAATCAGCAGTTTTTATGTATCTGATCTTCATCAGTTGTAGTGTCCTCATCATCACCAACACAGATCACAGAGTGCATAGACCTATAGGGGTCGTCATCACTAGAACTGTTTCTGTACCTTTCTCTTGTACCTTGGAAGGGCTTGAACTCACAAACAACTTTTTCTTTGTCTTGTCTCTCCCAACTGACCTCTGCGTTTGCCACCTCTACTGGACTGAAAAAAGTAGCTTGGGGTGAGGCGGGCGTCAGGACATGCCCTCTTGTCTCCTTTAGTTTGCTCTCCATCATACTGTCCTCATCCTCCCTTCCTGTATCCTCTGGGAGGAAGACAGAATTTTCTAGAACGTTCCCGCTAATGCCAATTTTAGATTCTGGAAACAAGCTAGGCGGGATGGGCATATGTGTGACTACCTCTTCTGATGCGTATTTCCCTGCTGGTCCATTTGAGGTCTGGACCTCATGACTATCTCCTTCATTTGATTGTGGATTCTCTACACCAGCTGCCTCGAAGGTACTTAAAAACGTAACCTGGTCTGCGATGAACACTGGAATATCTGCTGTCTGTTCTCCAAAATGGATCAGCTGCTCTGCCGTTGTTCCGTTATAGCTGATGGAAGACGAACTGATTTTTGGTATAGAGTCAAGAGGCATCAGAATTGGCAACATGTCTGAAAGAGGCCTGGCCGTGCCTGCCTCTCTGTTGTTGCCGCACACCCATCTGGGGAGCGGGGGCATTTCATCCCTTTTGGTGTACAGCCCTGGCTTTCCAGTTAGGCCACTGGAGCTCTGGGCTTCGTTGTCCAGGAATGCCTCATTGTGGTAGGCAGCTTCCTCTAAAAAAGACTGGGAGCGTCCTGAATTGACCTGTCGACCACGGAGAGAGGACATTTAGCGTCCAACAACCACGCGAGAGGCTGCTGCACTTCACAAATCGAGGGCAGAAAAAATGCAGTCGGATGCAGTCGCATTTTGACAATGTGATCCCATCACTAACATTCCGAAATTCCACTACTAACCAATTCAGCTACAAATTCTAACGCAGTCACCTCACTGCGGTTACACTCCAACTGCAAAGACAATACACACAATCTAAATTGTATAACATCAGACCACACACAAAGGGGACAAGGGGACCAAACGCATACACAAAGACCAGTTTCAGCTAGGATGTGTGAATCATTTTATATCATACTTTATGGGCAAATCTGCTTATTTTGGTGGCCTTGCCAAAGCTGGTCTCAGAAAAGACTATTAACAACATGTTTTAGATTTCAAGATTCACAGTGTCACTCCCACAAGAAGCAAAATGATCTCAAACGCTTACCTGATGGAACCATCTTAAGTGCTATATGGGGAGCATTAATGAATACAGATCAGGAAAGAGTTTGGAGATCGATGGATGTCTTTTGATTTACAGCTGTCTCTGTCATTTTGAATGTTATTCAGTGGTGCAGTTGGTAGCGTAACAGTTAGGGAGTGAAGATACGAATGAGGTACTCCTGGGGACGGTACTGTCCCCTAGCACTGCTCATGTCAACTGCCCTCTGCTTCTTCATGGATGGGTCAAATGCAGAGATCTCATTTTGTTGTGGTGCACTGTGTGCTGTGCTGTGATGTTTTCACAATGACAATAATCACTCACTTTCAGTGGCGTAAAATAAAGGTTCTTTGCAAAGAAAATGTGTTCAGTCAGGGTTAAAAGAAACATGTTCGAATCCTATTTGAGAAAAAAACTAAAGGATTTGTCATAAACAGTGCCAAAGTATTTTAAATATTATGTAAAACTATTACAAGAAATATTTGACAACTTCATGAAGCTGAGTGCTTTTATTAACTTTTTTATTCTTCAAAATATGATATCAGGTGGTGATATCAGTTTTTTGAGGGAATTTTTTTATTTCTTCTAACCTTACAATTTATGGTGTAAATGTAACTAATGACTGTTCTCAATATACAAGAAATAGACTAGATGTATTAAATCAGAGAGTAAAATCTGCTAATATTGACAATACTCAAGTATTCAACAAAATACTCGAGTACAGCAACAAATAATATTACTGAAGTACTGTACACCACTTATAGGCATTTTCTATATTTCTTCCATGTAATCACTATATTAAACTTCAAGTGCATGCAACTTTAAGCAAATCTATGCAAATTCTGTGATCTTTAGCCTTGTCATTTAATGATTCTGCATAAAACAACTGTTGCATTGAAATGGTTCAAAACCTCTAAAATGGGGATTCACAGACATGCAAAAGACAACTTGCTGGGCTCAATGGTTTTAGTAGAATATCACAAACCAAGCTACAAATTACTATCATCTGCTGGAATAGACAGATACCCTCCTTCACTCTCAGCTTGTCATTCTTTTCCATGTCACAGTGTTACAAAAATCTGAGCAAGAGCAACATCTAAACAGTTTTAAAATAGGAAATCTTAATCTCAGGTTATATTTAATGGATTTGATATTGAAAACATAAAGAGTTTGCCATCTAAAACCATAGCTTATTAAAAATAATGCTAAAATTTAACTACTAGTCTCCTGTGCATCTTACGGAAAAAAATCCAAATTAAATAAACTCTTTAGATACAGAAGAAATGTTTCGTCTCCTTAAGGAATGTGCCCTTGTGTAAGGTCACCTGTACAGTTCAACTATTCCGACAGGCAGAAACATTGTGTTTGTTTCTCCTCAAGCAGCCTGATTTTCATTTCAATTCAATTTTATTTGTGTAGTGCTCGTTACAACAGACATTGTCACAAAACGCTTTAGATATAACCAGCCCGAGCCACCAACCAGCAAGCCTGAGGCGACAATGGCAAGGAAAAACTCCCTCTAGCAGGAAGAAACCTAAGAGGAACTATACGAAATATGTATTGAACAATATGAAAGAATGCAATACAATAAGTCCCCTAAAACTTACCACGTTGGGGTTTTTGCCGAGTGCTACAGAGCCTCTGTCGGCAGGGTCCCGTCTGTGTCTCCACCTCCTGAGCAGTCGAAGCAGCAGGCAGAGAGCTGCCAAAGCCAGCAGCAGCAGTGCAGCCGCCAGACCTCCAGCTATGCCTACATTCAACTCTCCAAATAGACGCTCCTCTCCAAAGGGGCTTCTTGGGACTGTTGAAGTATGAAGAGAAAAGAAAGAAGTCGAAACTAAGTGCTGATTTCTGAAACTGAAGCCATTTACATGCTTTAGGTTCTTTGTGCAGCCAATAAATAGATTAACCAAAACGATCAAATCAGTGGAGTCAAACACATATAGGGAGTTTCCTCATACTTTTCATGATCATTATTTTCCCCTTTGAGGCAATGTAGACTGAAGAAAAAATGCTGACATGTTAAAGTGAGGAGCAGTTGGTAGCGTAATGGTTAGGGAGTTGGCTCTTTGATCGGAAGGTCATCGGTTCAGGTTTTGGACCAGTAAAGGTACCACTGAGGTGCTCATGAGGAGGGTACTGTTCCCATGCACTGCTTCTTGGGTGCTGTCCATATCAACTGCCCACTGCTCCTTCACGGACTGGTCAAAGGCAGAGGTGACATATTGTTGAGGTGCACTGTGTGCCGTGCCGTAGTGTGTTCTCAATGACAAATAATCACTCATGTAATTTCACTTTAACCGAAACACCTTGTGACTGATGATATGACAAAAATACACCTGGGCTTATAGACTAAAGCACTACTTAGTATTTACATGTCTATGCTAGTAATGCATATAATGGGACTGGGAAAGTATATTTCTTATAAATTATTTACCTCCCTGTCCTTTCTGTAGCACCTCAATATCCAGTGTGGCATTGGCAACCTCACCTGACTCTTGGTCTGTTGCAACCACCTGCAAAAATAACATTAAACCAATTATTGGTATGTAATTACCACTTGGCAATTACCAATTTTAAAGGAGCTATATGTAAGAAATGTATGGCAAGTAATCATAAAATGAACTTAAAATGTCACCAGAGAATACAGAATCATGTTAATTTGAAATATTTTTGAAATTGAAATGTTGAAATGACAAAATTAATACAGCCAGAATATTTGTTTACATTTTTTATTTACAACCCGTAAATCGTGTTTATGTTTTGGTTTTGTGTTTTGGCCTGTAACACCACCCACCGCAATCGGCAGATCACAAAGACAGTAGCATTTCGGCATCCGGGTTGTCAGTTACCACTGAACTACAGCTACAAGCCTTCTGGATTACACATCTGACGTTACTAACACTAAAAGCCCTCGCTATGACTCTCAGAAGCAAAACGAGGATCTGCATAGGAGATGCTTTTGAAAGATGGAGACGGCTGAAAAAATGCAAAGTTAGATAATGAACCATTCTACCCTCTTGAAAGATCCCCTTAATACTATGAGAGTTGAAAGCAACATTTTACACTGAGTTATGACACCACCAACTCTTGGACTCCACGCAGAGATCAATTCGTTTAAAATTATTGTTAAACTGACTTTCTTATACTTGCCTCAAGGATGTGTCTGTCAAAGGCTCTGAGGTAGCTGGTCTTTGCGATCAGGACGCCATCTTCTGTAATGTGGTAAAGCTTTGTGCTGAAGGCCACAGGATGAAGGGCGTAGGTGACCTTTGGATTGATTCCCTAAAGTGGGATGTACATGAGAATTTTATGTTTATGCTTTATTCTTAATCACTAGACTTTTAACTGCTATATGTGAGCTGATATGAAGTGTTATCACTGTACATCTCTAAAGTCTCGGTCTGTGGCCTGGACCATGAGGACCTGGTTCCCATATGTGGACACCAGTGTAGCTGGACTGGAACTCTCGATGACAAAGCCCTTGTACATGGTCTTATTGAAATACGGAGCAAAGAGGTTCTCTGCCACAACACGCACCAACGCAGTGGTCACTGTGTATTTCTTAAGATCGTTCGCCTGTGCAGCCTGTTGAGAGAAAGCCATAGCCAGTAAGTACAGAACTTAGAAAATGTCCACTGTCTAAGAATATCATCAATTGCAATGGAGCTGTGAAAGAAACAGAATCATATTGTCACTTTATACAACAATATAAGTGTTCCAAAGATTTGAAAACCTCTTATAAATGTCCATATATACACGTAAATACGACAGTAAGTCCCTGTTTTGGAACGGCTACAATGATCAATTATATTTTTTAAGCGAGTGATTATTTGTCATTTGGAATACAGCACACAATGCACCACAAGGAAATGTAATTCTGCATTCAACCCATCCATGAAGGAGCAGTCGACAGGTGATTACATTACTTGGGGACGGTACCTTGCTTATGAGTACCTCACCGCCATTTTTACCAATCCGGGACTTGAACCGGTGACCTTCCGATTATGAGGCCAACTGTTACACTACCAACGGCCCGAAATAATATTGATGTATATCTTTTTGTCCTATTTGTTTTCTTTTTGGGTCCTTCTTATCTACTTTGGGAACTTTATAAATTGGAAATTTATAATCTATGTATAAATCCTTTTTTATTTAGAAATATGGACAATTAAAGGGTCCACAACCTTTCAAGTACCACTGACTAATGTTGGTTCATTGCAGCAGTACATTGGTCGTACCATAATACGAAGTCTGAAGGAAGGCATCAGCAGTCTGTTTTCCACACGCCTTCTCAGGGTAATTTCACCTGTTTCATGATTAATGGTGAATCTTCCATTGTCATCACCTGCAGCAATTTGACAACAGAACATGGCTTTAATGTTTTGTGTTTGTTTTGTCCAGATTTCAAGTACAAAACCAAGAATTCTGATCGTTAATCGGTAACACTATGGTGAATAATGATTGTGGTCTTTGATGCAGCCTCAAATACCTGACAGGATAACGTAGGTCAAGGGTGTCATGATGTCTTTGTCCCCATCCTCAGCATAAATTGGACCAGGGGAGAAATGCAAGACAGAGTTCTGGAACATAAAGAACAGATCTTTACGTTCTTCCTCTTATGGGGTCAGTATTAGATCACAAACCTTAATGACAGCTGGAAGTCTCACAGGTGTTTATATCGCAGAATCTTTTTAAATATTAAAAAAAATAATATTTTTAATAATATTTTTAATAAGATTTGAAGCTTGTATGGCATCCAGTTTATTGTATAATTCATCATTTGCATTCATTAAGAGAAACCATGACATTAACCCACACGGCGTACGTTACCTCCTCTAGCTCTGAGATGTTGGCAATGTAGAGGGGGTGGGTGCAGATGGTATGCTCTGAGATGGGAGAGCAGGGGAGAAACTGAGGGTACTGGTCATCACCATCCAGCACGTTCACACTTACTGTGGTTGTCACACTGTACTTCTCCACGGTGTTCATCTCCTTTATATTCCATATAAAAAGCAACAATGTTCCGAGGAAAAGCAGATCAACTATTTGTGCTAAAATAATAGTGAAGCTGATAATGGGATACTTACAACAGCATATATGACCACGCTGAGCTGAGTTTTAGTTTCATAATCTAGTGGTTTGTTCAGAGTGACCATTCCACTATTTGGCAGATCGATTCTGAAATAGGTGGCATCAGGCTAAGAAAAAACAAGAAAAAATTCTGTCCTTTTTTTCTTGAGAAAAGATCATATTAACATTATTCCAAATTTTAGAAAACTGCTAAGAAGGGAGTTCAAACAGAATGTGCTATTCCAGGGGATTTTATATTTCTTCTTTGGAACAAGGTTACTTACAGATGATTTATCAATGATGTATTTGATTATGTCCCCATCTGCATCTTTGGCTTTAACGGTAAATGCCATTGAGTTCACCGTTGTGAGCTGGAGATAGAGAATAATGTATGAACATAATGATTCTCGAACTTAACAAATATGTGACATTCTCCAAACTATCTCTAAATGGTCATTCTGAAATCTGACATTTCAGAAATGACGCTAGTTTTGCGTATGAAAGATATGCAAAATGATCAATGTGTGGAAGATGTACACAACCATAACATTATGCAAAGGGCATATCCGAGGAAGCCTTTGAGCAGATGTTTGCAAGAGGCAAACTTCATATCAAGGAGAAATATTTTCAGGGTTGCAGGGGAACCCACTAAATCAAGAAGGTGTTACCAAAACGTACTGCTTCTCAACAGCTCATTAATTTAGACGAATTCTTTGCATCCAGAGACTTCGTGGAACTGAATGTCGTAAGATTCAACTAAAAGTCGTCACTCTCCTCTCATATCCAGTCCTACACTGAGAAATTTCAGGGAAACGTACATAAAGATTTTCACAGCAATATAACATTTGAGCTGGGCATAGGTTTTAATGTCAAACTTGGGTAGGTGGGGACCTTCAAATATGCTATCTAAAAATGATGTGTAACAAACCGAGTATTTACCTGAATAGAAAGTTCATTCCTGCAGTTGACAATGTGTTCACAGTTTGACTGAACCATGATTCAATTCAACAAAAACTGTCTTTACATTTTATTTGTGCAGGTAGGTCTTTTGAATACATTCCAAATAATAGGTCAAAAATACCTAATAACAGTTAAGCATTTACAGCGAATTCCAAAAATGTGTAAAAAGCAAAAATAATTTAATATAAAGTGAGTTGAGTGTTTATGTGCTGAATGCACTCGATGCTTCTGTAGTCAGTTTGCTTGAATGTGTAAAAGTGAGTGTATGGAGTTTTTTAAATAAATTACATGATGATTTCAGGATGCATTTAATCAGTGGTTTAATTTATTTTTTGCATGCTAATCACTATATTAAATATTGTATTTTTTCCCTTATATCAACCAGGGATCTAAGTTGGGCTAAATCTGTTCCTATGCATTTAGGTAGTGTATGTTGATGAATACACAGATGATGCCATGACGCCAACATACTGTACATCCTCCCAAAGTTGACTAGTGCACTACTGTTGAAACAGAACACTTTCTGTACCTCACTGATGTACCGTGGCTGGACAGTTTTTTCAAGGAAATATGGCATGTTGTCATTTTCATTCAAGATCTCCACCAAGATCCTGTATTCATTCTAAGAATAGGATGGAGACACAATATGTACATTTAAATGGGTTTCACTGAGAGCACATTAAGTGTGGCTCATAATTTGTACATAATTTCAGCGCACTTGCTACATTGTACCTGTATAATGTCATCCTCATAACATGTCAAAGAGGCTATCAAAACTGACCCATAGACCTGTTGATGGAAAACAGAATGTAAAAAATAATCATAGGAAAATATGCATAATGTTAGGCATTGCAAGAAATACTTTAACGTAAAGTATTAAAGTTCAATAATTATGTTCACTTGTTTTGTGCAAAATGTAACAATTGTTGTTAAGACAAATTGAAATAAAACTGCATTATTTCATTATAATTGTGGTCAAGCAGAGCAAATGTTTTTAATATCAATAACACTCAGTCAAAATACAAAGAAATTAAAATAATAAAGTGCAATAATGAATTACTCAAGCACTACAACACCACTTAATAATTCTACCTATAAAATTAGTTTTTGAAGGGAAGATATTAAAAATGGCATGAATACCAAAATTAACTTAATACGCCCTTTTGAACCCTGTTGATAAATACTAGAAGTCTGATAAGTACCTGATAAGTCTCACTTTTCCTGCACCCAAACATTAAACAGCATTTTGCACTTTAAATGTATGAATTTGAATGTCAGCAAGCCGTGTGGCAAGGGAATGAGCACTGCTCCTAATGAGGCCCAGTTTTCTGTGATTCTCTGTGATCCATGCTTTAGAGAATCAGCTTACCTCTCGGTCCAAGACCCTTGAAAATGACGAATTTAACCTGATTGTTCGACCCTCGAGGTAAAACCAGCCAGCGTTCTCTCCACTGAGGCACAGGCGAATGCTATTAGCCCCTGGCTCATCAGCAATAGTGATGTTTGCAATGAATTCCCCCATGGGACTATTCTCTTTGACCGTTGCAAATATATCGTGACCCCCAAGGCATAGGCTGGCTGCCGGGAAAACAAACAAGACATTAAACTGTTAAGAGGCAAATTATTTGCTTAGAGTCTGTTTTAACCCTTCTGTTATGTTCGTTTCTCATGTTCTTGGGTCAATTTGATTCGGGGCGTGTTTAATTATCCAAAAGTGTCAGAAACCCAAAAATCTCAATAAACATTGTTTATATCGCACTATCAACTCCATTACTAACCACTTCAATCAATATTTGGTGTAATGGTGTTATTTACCTCTCACAGATCATGGTTTAATGTGGATTATTTACTCATTTTTCATTTTTAAAAATGCATTTTTAGTGTACATTGGAAAGACCTTCAAATAAAACACAATAGTTTTACATGACATTGATTATTTTAAATTCAAACTGACCCGAACAGTATCGATGTAATAATATAAACATGTGGGAGGGGTTGCACATATGTGAAATGAACCATTATTTTATTTGTTGATTACTTATCAAGTCAAGCACAAGATAAAATACTTAAAACTATATTTTTTAGATTTTTAACATTTGAAATGGGTCAATTTGACCCGCAACATAACAGGAGGGTTAATGATATATGGCACGGTCATCTGTTCTGTGTGTGTTGATGTTTCACATCATTTTTTATCATTGTGTGTAATGATTTTGACACATTAATGACAGTTGGTAGTGTAATGGTTAGCAAGTTCGCCGGTTCTGCGCTGCCCATGTCAGTTGCCCACTGCTCCTTCACAGATGGGCCAAATACAGAGGTCACATTTCGTTGTGGTGCAGTGTGTGCTGTGCTGTGGTGTGTTTACAATGATAAATAATCACTCACTTTCTTTGAGTCAAAAGTGCACATGTCTATTTTAACTATGTTCAGATAATCAAAGTAGTGACTAGATTAATTTGCTTTAACAGAAATACTTTCTTCAATTCTACCTGATGCTGAGTGTTATTGGACAAAGGAGAATTTGCACACCTTTTACGATATGATAGGACACGTTCAGCACCATCTGACAGAACAGGGCCCTCCAAGGCACCAGCATTGTGAAATACCGCCCCTTTCCCTGCACCACTGTCCAGCTGAAACAGGAGAGACGAAAATGGAGAATTCATATGAGAATAGCTTCTTCTTCTCTAGCTTTTCAATGTCATTTTTTGATCCATTTTTCTGTGCATTTGAATTGCAGGTTAATGTATGAACTGTATAATCAGTTAACAAAATGCCCTTGTGCACTTGTTAGTGAAGTTTTTTTTTTTTTTTTACTTTTTACTTCACTGTAATGTTTGAAAGTGTCATATAGTGTCTCATGAAGATTATCTTGTACTAAATTCTCACGGTGTGGGTGATTTTTTCCTAAAAACAAAACAGCACTAAATTTTGGGTTAAAAGTGTATTTTAACACATGTTCCTGAAATAAATTCCTTACTGATATGGTGTGCTCACATTGATCTTCTAAGCAGCTTCATTATTGTTGTGTCCTAAAATTATTTCAAGTGAAATCATTATGGGCTACTTCATCACCCATTTCCTGTCATGTCTTTCTTTTATAATGGCTGTAAATACTAGAAACAACAAAAATAATGATAATTACAATAATTATGATTCTTGTTGTTCTTATAAATGCTGGAGAAATATCTAGAGAAATATCTTCTATTATGTTTGATAATATTTTCTATTATCAGCCTATGTTAAGTTGTTAACACATTAACACAAACTTGTCTCAGATAGTCAGCATGCATTAAAAACATAGTTATTTGTAGAAAATTACTCACAACATGCATAGATTTACTTCACCTGTTTTTCTCACACTGACTCCCAGATGCAGTACCAACTGGCTTGTGTTTCAGCACTGCTGTCATGTTGCTCGGAACATGTCATTACTATGTAAGCAGTAAACCCAGGATGAAATTATTTAAGCAACTCTTTTGTCACAATTTCCTTTTTTTCAGTAACTTCAATAAATATTGTGCTGTAACACGTTGTACTCTAAACAGTTCTGGAAAATTCAATATGTGGTTGCTATATTACATAACTGTTTAGAGTGCAATGTACTATAGTTGCTATATGTAATATCTAGTTCATAAAACCCATACTTCGGCTAAATAAAATCAAGCTTCCATACTAAGCAAATGACCCCACTGAAGTGCAAAACCCACTTGAACACAACAGTCTTTACAAGAAATTTACATGCTTTTGTTTCATTTTCATATTTAACGCCAATTCTCAAATTTCTCCTAAAAAACAGAACAAAGCAAAAATCAAGGTAAAAATCAACATCTAGTCGGCACCAGAGTAACCAGAAGGTGCTTCGGTGTGTGATACAAATTCATGGTTTAAGATATTCCATTGTCAGTTACACAGAAGTCTGGTGATGATATCACTCCTTCAGCATCAGTTTTCGAAAGCAATCAAACCTGAAATAATGACGACACTAAATGTAACAAGCAATGTAACAAGTAATGTTAATACAAATGCACTAAAAAACCATGCACCATTCAAATCTACTGGAAAGAAATCATGCTTATCTTGCCAATTTATTGTTTTCTATACGTGAAGGTGCTGTTTTGTCTTCTTTTGTGCTTGAATCTTGCAAGTGCCAGTGTAGTATTTAGCCACGCACCATTCCGTGCAAAGCAAAGCTGCTAAGCATCAAAGCTCACACACACACACACACACGCACAGTCTTGTATTACTATCTTTGTGAGGTCTTTCCATAGACTCCCATAATGACTAAAGTACATAATTTTACACCTACATCTAATCCTAACCCTAACCTTAACCTCAGTAACCAAAAGCACAACTTTTACCTCTTTTAGTTTCTCAAATAAAACAATCACATTTTCTATAAAGTCATTTCTCCTCATGGGGACCTCTCAAATGTCCCCACAAAGCCCAAAAAAACAGATAAAGGTGATTTTAGGGGACAAAAACGTCCCCACAATGCGACAAATACATGGACACACACACACACACGCCCTCGACACCGTGGAGCTGTTTTAGGATCCTTTTAATGCCTCCAATCCATTCTCACATGTTCTTTTTCATTAATACTGTTAATGAGATTACTGTTATGGGGAGTCCTGGTAGAGTACTCACGTCTTCATTAGAAGCGCCGTTAAGTTCAAGTATATCATTTTATTCAGTCTCTCCTTTTGGGGTTTTGATGACAGCTTTTGAAGAATGTTCTAATTTCTCTACTCTTCAGCTTGAGGTTTTAATTGTTATTGGCCACTAGGTGGAGCCTATCGCATGTTGCCAAATTTCTCTGACACGTAATCAATGACAATCCTGTTGAGGCCGTTATTAAGAGAGGCTGAACAGCATTAGCTACACTGGCCGATCCTTGCAAAGTGTGTGTAATCTCATTTTGAGCTTTTCTAGTAAATACTTGTGAAAAGTGGTGAAGGAGAGCGATTCTGGATGTTGCAGACTTTTAATATAACTTGGAACAAAAGGAAATATGTCATGATATAATAGACTAGCAGAATGATGCAATAATAATAATAATAATAATAATAATAATAATAATAATAATAATAACAACAGGCGAGTTAATATAATGATGGAATGCACTCCAAAATAATGGACAAATAACAAGACAGCAAGTAATTATCAAAATTACTAGTTGAATGAAGGTTGTATGTTAATAGTTTGTTTAATGAAGAATGCTGAATGAAAATAGTAAGCCTTTTCTTTTACTTACTAGTGTTTTTATATTAGATATCTAACCAAAAATCCCTTTCGTTGCTACAAATAGGTGAGCGTGGTGACACGATCAATGAGATTACTAACAGATTACTGGAGTAACTTCTATCTACGGACTCGCAGCTCTTGAGGGATAAGTGAAACCGGAAGTAGATCTGTTTCTCATCTTAGATTAAGAGATTACACCCGTCAGAATGTGATTTCATATCCTTCTCTACCACAATGCATGCACATATACCTCCTAGTGTGCACCTGCTATGTGTGCCACTCAATTTAATTAGTGGTCTTTAACAGAGTATAAACAAACAATTTGCAGTGAGTTGCAATGGTTCGTTGTGGCAGAAAATCTGAAACTTTAAGTGCCTTTATAAATAATCTATAGCAACAAACATAGCAGGGTTATTAGAGCTCGCTGACTCAAAGGGGTCTTTGAAAACAGTTGTGTTTGAAACTAAGAGTAAATCAAGCCTAATGAACATGTAGGCTCTTCAAAAGAAAACTCCAACTCATTAGCCATGCTTTGTATGTGGAACACATTGGTAGTCAATAGGGGCTTGGTGCGCCGTAAACAAAAGTTAACAAAGGAAAATGGTCCTCCTGAGCCATGACATCATTGTGTGTGTAATTTCAGGATAAAACTCTGCTAATCTGACTGTTTACTCTTTAGAAAAAGTTGCTCAAGCCAGACGGTTTCTGAGAGTTGAAGGCTCAACGGATAGCACAATGTCACCATACAGTATGACCAGCCATAATGTCTTCCTCACATCTATAGCAGAAATCTACCTACTGAACAACCTTAACGACACACAACTGAGAACTGAAATCGCATTTACAGCCATCACAGTATAAGCACATCCTTCGGAGGCTATACTCCAGCAAATACTATCAGGCACTTATAGGAAACTGTACTCTCGCAATGACGCACCACTCAAGCTAGTCACCACAAACTACACCCACACTGGCACTCTTTCCTGGTGTTTTGCTCACCGTTATTATGTGGCTGTTTGCTAGCAATTCAGGGAATCCTGTAAGTGCTCCCTGCGATGGCCTGCCACAGTCCTGTGCCGCATGTCTCTTCTTTATGAGCTGGACGCCTTTTTTCTTGCACAGCTTGGGACACCGGCTTGACCACCGTGTGAAAAGTGGCAGCTTTTGCCTGCCTGCCAAGCTGTACCTCCTGAATGAGAGAGAGAGGGAGAGAACTGGAGGTAGGACGGGAGAGAGAGGGAGGGGTAGGGCAAGCAGAACGTGTTTAGCAGGGGAGTATTAAAAGCTCCCGTGTAGAGCAGACAGCGGGTTAGAGGGCATTTCCAGGACAGGATAACCTTCTGCTTCAGCTGACAGGCGGGTTAAAGTGAAAGGCAGCGCTAAAGCGCTAATGCAGAGAGCGAGTTGGGAATGTGAAGCCACTCACCCCTCTGTTTTTCGTAACATGCGACTCAGGAGCTAAGAAGTTTTTCTTGTTTGGTTTTTTTTTGGCTAGACCATGGGTGGCGTCTTTGAGACGCTATGAATTATTGCTGTTCGGGATCAGCAGTAGAATAGTGAAGTCTGCTGTTTCTACGCGGTAGTGACAGGGCATCTCCTGGCTGACCCATCTACCTGACACCTTCCAACAGCCTCTGGCCAGCTCACAAACAACAGGCCTTTAATTACACTCGACATGGAATTTCGCCACCTGCCCCGGCTGGTCATTCTCCCCGTCTTTCCTCTCTGCTCTACGTCAAAGTCAAGCACAGGCCTCAGGCCTTCTCCTCTCTCCCTTTTTTTGATGATAACTGGACGCAGCCGTTGTGCCGATTATGTCTGGTCCCTGTGAAAACCCTGGAGCGTAGTTGAACACAACAGCAGATAATTGGCTTAGGCTGCCTGGACCATGTGCTCCGATTAACCACCATTACGGATTAAACGTGTCCACTTTCCCAGCCATGACGTGGCCCCGCAGACCTATTCACACATGCTCAAGACTTCAGAGAACTCCTTCATGCGCCTCCTCGGGGAGGGGGCAGGATTACCAGACGCTCTTTAAAGACGCTGCATTGATTACCAGGGCTTGTTAAATAGACTTCCTCTTATCAAGTCGCTTTTCAAAGTTGGCTTCTTTTCTGCCTTAACTTCAATGTTATTATCCACCAACGATCCCTCAAGATTCATCTGAGTATGCTACGAAATTGATGGAGTGGTAGACTGAGTTCACCTCTTGATCGTTCCCCAGGGTGTAGGGACAAGTGACCGCCACCCGCAGAGAGTCATGCTGTGACACACCAAAAGCTCAGCTTACACACGCTGGCATGCATCTCAAACACACACACACACACTTGCCAGTACATGTGATCTCATCTTTTAGCGCCACTGCTATCCAGCCCAATCCTCTCTGTGCTCACACACAACCCAAGCACCTGAGCTATGCAGTCACATGTCTACGTATACATACACTGTGTGTAAGTAAATACAGAATATGAAAATTTTTAACATTCTTATTTAAGGAAGCCATAAGACTGGAGCCAAAGCAAAAACATATAATCATAAATTAGTGTCTGATTGACTGGGATTGCATAATGAAGGTGTAATTAAATTGAAGAGTTAAAGGTCTTATATTATTTCTCTTTCATTACCCAAGTAGGGGGAAATATGGTTATTATCATGTTCCATGTTAGTCTCAGCAGGGTGAAGGCACAGTGTGTGCATGGAATTGATTCTGCTTTGGATTAATTGGTTTGCATGAACTTTTCAGAATTCTAAAGCAGGTCAGCAAAAAATCTATTACAGTAACAAAGCCCTTGTTATTCTCGCCAGACTGCCTTGCATAACTGTTTGTGCCCCACAATATTAAACACTTGCTGTTGTGATTTGAGGCAATGCTTCCTCATTAGAACGTTGTTGCATTCCACAGTGCTAAAGTTGGATGCATGCTTTATTGAATGGATGATTTCAGTCATTCTTTTGGCAAAGTGCCTATGTTTTGCATTAATAAAATCTTTCTTCAACAAACACTTGCTCTCTACCTGTCCATATTTCTACCCTCTTTCTCTCCCAAACACAATCTCATATGAAGACTCACCCCTCTACTGCTGCGGCTGTCCCATGTTATCACTTCTCTTTTGTTTCTCTCTCCCTTTTAAAGGCCAATTTCTTCACTTGGCTTGATTTTGTTTAGTGACCGCTCTGCCATTGTTCTAATCCGCTGACCTTTCTTCAGGAATGGCATCACAATTAAACAAGACGTTGGGGCTACGCAGGTCAGGAATATTTCATTCTAAATGAATCAGGACCCCGTGGGAACAGCGCCATCGCTCACAATTTCCCAACATGCACTCCACTTTCAACAAAAATGATGTGCAGCTTCCATTTCTGTGCTTTTTATGCAACCAGGTATTACTGCTGTGTGACTGATTTGATGCCAGAAGTGTGTGGATTTCTGCATTTAGTGATAGATACATAATTCTTGTCTATAAACCCGTCATAATTTTATGACCCATATCTGCAAACTAGATTAGCACTTCTGGGATCAGCATCTTATCACACATCTCATTTTCACGCTAATATGCTACATTTCCTTCTTGCATTTGAAATGGAATAGTCCAATATAGGCAACGTTATTATTCAGAGTATTTGTGTCTTTTCCACTCGGAGCCCATCATCACCTTCATTTCATTGCAAGAAACAATTTTAGCACTCCAGAAATAGCACTGTAATTGTGAGAATAAGAGTACATAGTGTACAGCCTTAATGAGCTATGATATGTGTTAGATAATTTCCTAAACTATATAGCAAGTATGCTATAACAGAAATAAATCTCTGAAGAATGACGTCATAAACAGGAAATCGTAAAATGAAAGAACATATGCTTGGATATTTAGGAACAATTAGTGTTACTATTAGTGTTAATCAATGCACATTACACACCATGCTAAATATGAACAGTGTCTGTTTAGTTTCATAAACATAGATGCAAAAAATAGCCTAATGCACAACATTACAACATATCGACAGAAATGTGTGTGAGTGAAGGTAACAGATTGTGAGGAAGAACAAGTCCTATTTGTTCATTCATCCATCTACTCAGTCTGCTCACACACACTCTCTCACACACATTTCCTCATTTTTCTACTTGCTCATTCAGTTTTGCTTGTGTTCTAATCCAGGCCAGACTAAACAGCAAAACTGTGACACTTCTGTGAGAGGCGCAATTTGTTCTGTACACTGATTAGGAGGGGGCCATAAGAGCTTACATAACTAGCCCACCTGCCAACAAGTTCACATTCCCAGAGCCATCATACGGCTGCTTTCAGGCTCATAAATCAATGCCAATTTGATGCATAATGTGAGTCAGTCTTGCCCTTATTATAGCAACCCCCATACGCTTATTTTTCATTAGTTTGTTCTTGTAGCTTTAAAGACGAATTGAATATCTTGGGGACCCATTTAAAAAATCTCTAAATCATTTTTTTTTGTAATAATCCATGTTATACTTGCAGTATATATGTATTAACAGTGTCTGCCCAGTGCCTTAAATGCAAAAGCCTAGTTTTTGTACTCCGTCATTTATTGATTTTTAATTTATTCTCTCTTTCTTTGTCTATTTTAGAACTCAAACTACTTTGTCCTACATTTGCTATCCTCTCATTAAAGCTATTTTCTTTCTGGATAAAAGGGTGTGCTAAATGACGTAAATGGAAATCAATGAACTATAAAAGCGAAGCTGGAGGAAAAAATATAATACCCACTCTAGTGTGTACTGTATGTTTTCTGTTAATAGCTTCTCTCTATGACCGGTATTCCCCCTATAATATGAGAATGTTTTAAATAAATGAGATTCAAAGATTAATTTGCAAATAAATTGACTTTAGTGCTTGCATGAACCATGTCCACTTGAATATATATTTACCTAAAAAAGATTCTGTGAATCGAAGGTTACTGTGATCTTTTTACTGTAATCGGTAAATTCAAGTATGAAGTGATTAATAAAAAAAATAAGTGTACAAATAACATCTACACTGCCACATTTGATTGCCAAATTCTGGTGATCAAAATGATGATGATGATGATAGGACTGTGAATAATGATCAAATAATCTGATGATGGATTTTTTCAAAATAAAGACCTGATATTTTTGCTCCACACAAAGAAAATGTCCACATGTTCATCTAGTTACTGTAACTTTTCTTCTAAATGAAAGAGGTATTATGATTCATAATTCAAATATTTGAACCTTTAACCTGCTTGTGTGTGCTGGTTGAGTAGTTCTTTCCCCAAAATAAGATGTGATGTAGATGAAAATAGGCTAATACCCAGGCGTCAAATCTTCTGCTGAATAGGAGTTCTGGCCACCTCATGATTATCCTCGTAGAAACGGCATGAGGAGGTAAAAATGAAATCCCTGGAAAGTAGTTGGTCAAAAATGAAGGGAGAATGATGAGCCAAAGGATAGTGTGAGCTCCGGAGAGAATAATGTCAGGATATTTCCTATTTAAGTACTTTGAGTAGGATCAAATCAGGAGCACTAAAAGGTTTGGAGTATGCCATTACATGAAGGTCATTATGGCAACAATGAATGAGCTTGTGAATGAGGCTTTGTGTCTTGTTCATTCTGTTCATGGCCTAGTGAGATAAGTGGGTTTTGGGTCAATGGCAATTCGCTACAACTAAGAGTATGTTAGATTGGATTAAATATGAATTCAGGATTGTGTGTCAGTCAGCTACTGAGATGTAATATGAAGGATCAAGGTACCTGATAGTATCTATAATACAGATTAGTAGATAAAGATTAGTCTGATGATGATTTATATTTTATACATTTTATACCTTTAGATGAGGTATCTCTATGGTGGCAAGTAAAAGCACATATTTCTATGCTTGTTCCATGTTTGTAATCCAAATGCTTAAATGAACACTCTAAATTCAGTGAAAGAAGATTTAAGACTCAATTTTTAATATATTAGAATTCTAAACAGTTATAAACAAGAAAAGAAACATAAATGCAACTTCAAGAGTTATCAGCATCATGGTGGAGGCTGACTTAATTAGGAATTATTATTATTATTATTATTATTATTATTATTATTATTATTATTATTATTATTATTAAACAAAACATGTGGAAAAGAACATCTGAATTCACAACCAAACTAATCACACTTATACAAATATATTAGATACTTAGGAAAGAGCATTTTCACAAATCATATATTGACATATATTGGCATTCTGACGTATGATAAACTTGAGCATATCACGGTATATATCATGGTATTGCGAGTACAGCTCTGATATATGTAAAAATGTTTTGGTAAAGAACAACTTATTTCCACTGAAGAGAATTTATTTTATTTTTAAACAACATATTTTGAAAAGGAGTAAATGTAAATAATAAAATAACAAATAATTGAAATATTTCAAATAGTTGATAGTTGATCAATTGTTGATTTTTCCCTAGTAAAATTAAAAATAAATGCAGGCACTTACTTGAACCTAAACCTGCAGCTCAGCAAGGTTTGTGGAAACTTGTTATTTAATGTAGATTTACGGAGCGAATTTCGTTTTATAACGTGTCCGGTCGTATCTGCATACTACTGAATCACAGGTTTCATCACGATATGATATTACATTGATGAAATGTGCAACGATTCGATTTCTGCCAATATCACAAAGTTTGATGCAATACGATTTCGCTTCGATATGATTCAGGACTCAGCGATCGATATGCGACGATGTGCAGATTTGACATAAACATTTCCCCTTCATATCAAATCCCAAAAAGCAGCTAAAATATTACTTTTTCATATTTCATTAAAAACTGAAAGAGCATTACATACCTATTTGCACACATTAAAACAGGATAGTGTGTAACCCTTACTCATATTTGAAGTTTCAAACTAAATACTTTGTAATAGTAATAGTAACTAAGGTAGTATATTCTTGCTGTATCATAACTTCACACTACACCTTTGGATTTTACCTCCTTAAATTAAAAAAAAAAATCTGGATGTTAGAACTAAGCAAACATGAACAATCACACACATTATTACTATTATTATTATTGCTGGTCTTACAAATGACTACATTATGGCAGCGTTGGATTAGTGAATCAACATATTTGGACTTAAGCTGGGGTACTGCTATTTCAGGGATAATGAACATGCTAGTTCAGGCGTAGTGAAGCTTGTCTGTCATGACAGCTAGCTGTAATTGGCCAGGAGCCGGTATGGGTGCGGGCTTTAGTATTTAGTAAGGGGCCGAACGGGCAGGAACATGGTGGCTTTCTGAGGGCGCGTGCGGAGAACCGGTCGGGCAACCGGCACGGAGGAGTGGGGAAGGGGCGTGTTGGACTAATCAATTGGTTGATTCTTTTAAAATAGACTAAGAAAAAATATATATACAAAAGAGGCAATACATTTAAATGTAAAGTTAGATTTAAATATGCATTTAAATCTATCTAATAGTTTTTTTTAAATCATATATTTCATATTCAAATGTATATTTTAGGAGGGGCCTTTCTGAGTGGAGTTTGCATGCTCTGCCTGTGTTTGTGTGGGTTTTCTCCAGGTGCTTTGGTTTCCTCCCACAGTCCAAAAGCATGCACTGTAGGTTAATTGACAACTCTAAATTGAATGATGTGATTGTGTGAGTGTGTGTGCCCTGTGGTGTGTTGGCGCCTGCCCAGGGTTGGTCCCCATCTTGTGCCTGTAGTTCCCAGGATAGGCTCCGGTCTCCACTGTGACCCCAATTGGGATTAAGCATTTCGGATAATGAATGAACGAATGAGCGAATGAATGAGTTATAGTCAGGGGTGGAAGTAACGAATTACAAATACTCACGTTACTGTAATTAAGTAGATTTTTTGGGTACTTGTACTTTTATGAGTAGTTTTTCAAGTGTGTAATTTTACTCACACTTGAGTACAATTTACACCATGTAATCTACTTCGCTACTTATAAAATCAAAAGTAGCTACTGAGTATGCCCACAATTTGAATTAATATTCAAACCTTTCATCTGCATCTTTGCAGCCAATAAGGCTGTGCAATCGCGACCGCGCCAATGAATCTATGACGTAAGCAAAGAATAAACTCCGCTGCAGCAGCAGGCACAGGTGTCTGGAGGTACTACACAGTGGAGTACAAACTAATTTATAGACTGAAGATTTGAAGACAAAGAAGCCAAAATGGAGACAGAAGACAACACTGTCAACCGTGAAAATGATGGAGAAAAGACAGAGGACGAGTGCCCGCTGCCTGTTGTTCGCAGTGTATTGGGAAAAGTTTAAACTGTTCTATGCATGTTCAAAAACATTTTTGTCATTGTTTTAACAAACAAAATTCCTGCTTTATATCTACATTTATTTACAAAACAAATTGCCTTTCTATACCTTGTTCATCTGAGAAACGTGCTTTGAACGTAGATATTTTATACTGGTGAATCGAATCGAATGCCTGCTATTGACGACGCAATAAAACATCCATCGGTTAAAAAGTAATTAATACTCTGAGTAGTTTTTGAGAAGAGTACTTTGTACTTTTACTCAAGTATTTTTTTTAATACCAGTACTTTTACTTGTAATGGAGTACATTTTAACCAATGTAACAGTACTTGTACTTGAGTACAAATTTTCAGTACTTTTTCCACCTCTGGTTATAGTGGGCCTACTGACAAATATTCCTTTATGGACACAATTATATTCTGTTGTCCGGCCCTTAAACAACATCGTGCCTGTCAAGTAAATGAGAGTGTAGATTTCTCTTTTAAGCATGTTCTAAAAATAAGTGGGACTAGTTAAACTCACGTCTGAGGAATCTACTCGTTAGGAGGAGAAGTTCTTCAAACTATCGTTTTTGAACTTCATGCTCAACACATACAATCACAGAAACTTCAGCTGTATAGCTTCAGATTTGAAATGGTGTTGACAGGTGCAGAGAAGATGGAGAAATTTGTCCACCGCACCTTAAGACTGCGATTGATTGCAAGTAATTTTATCCTCTTACATCTGTTTCTCACTCTCGCTGCCAGACCAGAGACTTGATCAGTAGCCTACATTCCATTATTCTTCATTTACTTTTAAAGCATTAATCACAGTCCTCTACATTTCCTTATTACAGAAACACTCTCCCTGAAGCTAGTTGGTTTTAAAAGCGTTGTTCAAAACCACAAAGGTGGTAGGGCTGAAGGAAGGATAGAGTCAGACTGGAACTTGGTCCAAAAATTTGAGTCATATTAGAAAGTCAAGATATCCCTCCCAGTACTTCAAGAATATATAAGCTAACATCCATGTGTCTTTTGTGTAGAAGAACATCTTTGCAAACATGCCCAAAACGATGAACAATGTGATCACAGTGTATGGGCTGCTTTGCTGTGAGGCACAAAAACAGTTAAAAAAAATTTGAATGTATTCTTGGACAGGTCTTCAAAACAGAACCCATCATTCACACCATATGGAGTTCCACTTTAGACACAGAATATTATTAAATAGGTTTTCGTTTCTCTTTAACTGTACTGACAGACAAATTATAGCCTCTTAACCTGTAATATAGATTCCCAAGAAACTCTTGTGCCACTCTTCATAAATTTAATAGCAATGGAATAGGTGAAATATTAAAATATATTTATTGCATTACAGTTTTAAATAATAAATCTACTTATCCAATCTACTTATTTAACTTAATAGTTAATTGTCTGTTGTGTTTTGGGCCATAGATAACCTTCGAAGAGTGAAAGATCATTAAGATCAGAACTAAGAAACACTGATTTTGCACTTCTTATTCTTTTTTAGTGAAATGGATTCTTCACCTTCTTTAAGTTATTATATTTTATTATATTTTGGCAACAGTTTCATTTTAATGTGCAATTACAGTTTCATTAATTCATTCATACTTTATCCAAACTGCTTGATCCCATCCGGGGTCATCCTGGAACCGTCCCGGGAACTACAAGCGACCAAACCCGGTTTGGTGACAACACACTGCAGGGCTCACATAATCACACATCTCGGGCCAATTTAGAGTCGGCACTTAACCTATAGGGCACGCTTTGGGACTGTGGGAGGAAACCGGAGCCCCTGGCAGAAACCCACGCAAACACAGGGAGAGCGTGACAGAAGACATAAAGCCCCCACAGCCAACCCAGGGACCAAACCCAGGACTGTCTCGCTGTGAGGCGGCAGCACTAACCACAATGCCGTGCCGTCAGAGTTTAAAACTAACCTCTTTGTGTCTGAGACACTGAGACATTGAGGTTATTGTTTAAACTTTTTAATTCCAGTTTTGTGTTGTAGCAAATTTCTTATAAAAGGCTATTATTTGATGTAGTGCACTGGTCTGCAGACATAAAAGGAAATTACATAAAAGTCAATTAGGTGCTTGTGTGAGGGTTGACAAAATATGAGTGGAACCCCATGCATCCTGCCTGTCACCTTAAGCCTTTAGAAAGGTTGCAAAGTTTAGCCTGACTGCAATTAAAATGCTACACCAAAAGATGGATTACCATGGACTATTTGACATCTCCTGAGAAGGGTAGCAGGAGCCACTCTGATGTGTGAAGAGAGACAGGGGTCAGAAAGTGGTGCTCTGCGGTAGCGTCCTTGTGGGAATAAGGTGTGTGAAGTGCTCAGGCGGTAATGACTGCTTGGCTGTGTTCTGTCATTGAGTGTGTAAGAGCCAGAACAACAGAGATCAACTGAATTCACCCACGCTCTCATTCTGTTCCCTCTCGAGCATGCTGTGTCAACCCCCAAGCGACTGCAGGTGCATACGATGATTGGCTTTAGCTAAGCACAACTCGTCTTCCCCCGGAGTGTGATTTTGCCATTCAAGGATTACATAAGCTGTTTTTGCTACGAGTTGAAATGGTCAGACATCAACAAATGGGACTTTTTCATACCGCTAAGGCACTAAGACGATGCATTTCAGGTACAACAACATTAACTTTGTCATGTGAGAGCAGACGTTTGGAGAAGATATGCATCATGTTGATGGTGTCTGACCTTTAATGGTCACCATGGTGGATGGTAAACTCAGTGGATTGATGGTGTCATGTGGTTGGTAATGAACACTGATAGCCTTAAGATGAAGATGAAGTGCGTCCTCTTTTATCCTACTTTGTGTCCGTGGTTACTCTGAGGTTCTTGCTGGGATTGTACTGCTCCCCTTTATATCTATTTTTGTAAATATACACACCTACTCATGAGGTCATAAAGAGTTAAAGAGATAAAGAGTTATGCAACTTCAGACATAGTATCTATTTTCACCTTCTCCTGTGAGTAAATTAAACCCTTTTTCAGATTTTACAAAGCACATCACAAAGCAGTTTTACATTCCATTACCGGACCAAACTTTTGGAGTGACAATGGCAAGAAAATTCTCCCTCTGGAGTAAACAACCTTAACATTGCTATAACATTTGCACAATTTTTGCACTGCTGCTACTTATTTGCACAACCATTGAAAATTGAATGTATATATCACTGGTCACCTTCTAACAGACTGTATCTGCACAAATTATTGAAAAGTATCTCATAGACTCTAGTTCTCCACTCTTGTTATAATATCTGCACAAACTTAATTCAACTTAAATGTTAGTCAGACTTTTTAAGAGATACTGTTTTATTAATAGACTGGATATAGAATTTTTCATATTGAAACTGTTACTAACCTAATGTACATTCAGTGCAAAAGTCCTTTTCCACTTTCGTAGGTTAATACTGCATCCAAATTGTCTCTCTTTCTACTTCTATTGCTAGTTCTAGTTTAAAGTTTATATTTAATACTACATTTCTAGTTTAAAATGTATTTTTTGTATTCTATTTATATACTGTTTATTCTATATGCCCTATTTGTTTTTTGTTCCCTGTTTCTTGATGCACTGTGAAAACTGGAGCCACGTCATCTCGTCTCTCTGTATATCTGTACAGTATACAAGAGAGATGACAATGAAGTTTACTTTCATTTTGACTTTGAAGAGGAGCCTGTCTTTGGTTCGAAGCAAGAAGTTTGTATATATACGGTATAAGTCTAGAAAAAAGATTTTGGTATTTTATTAAGATGATCAGTTAGGGTTCAAGAGCTCAATTCATTCCTATCTGGTTGAGAATATAACTGGTTCTTTCAAGGACCAGGTAAAAGTCCAAGTAAACCCAACGTTCAGTTCAGTCAACCCAGGGGGTCTGCAAAGTCCTTGCATTAACCAAAATAGGCAGGCTTTCTGGATCTTTCACTAGCTCCGGACAGCTATTTGAACTTCTTGTTAAATGGCTGGAAGAGAATAGGCGTCTATTTAAAATCTGCGCTGAATATTTTCTGGTCCTTGTAGAGATGCCAAATTACCCACGCGACTCTTTGTCACTTATTTGTCGGCACATCAGTGGCTTTTTGTGTGGATCTTGACAGCTGTGTTTGCGGAGCTGTGCGGAGGTGGGCCAATTAACAGGCAGCTGAAGTATCAGGCCCAAGTTGGAATTACACGCCTGCCGTATTATCGCCCCATGGAGAACAAGATTATCCATGCTCCCTAACACACTTCTCCTCATCGTTTTAATTTGGCTCTGTGGCAACATTTATTTACCTCTCCTCCCCTTTCATCATAGATCATAGGGCACATAACATAACATGCCACTTGTAGCCATTTAGAAAACAGCATCTGCATTTACCATCCAATAGCCAGAATCTTTGATGGTTCACTAATTATAGGGCATGGACAACGTTTTTAGGCTAAATCTATTCAGTCTGAAACTATTTCAAGTGCTATTTCGAGGTAACAATGAAGTTTTGTGGAGGAAAATTGTGGCAGACAATGTCTGTACCAAAACATTTACATAGCAGGCATGCCTGATTTTCATGGTAAGTTAAATTAAAGTGAGTGATCATTTGTCACACATCACAGCACAGCACACAGTGCACCACAACAAAATGTGACCTCTGCATTTGACCCATCCGTGAAGGAGCAATGAGCCGCTTATGGGCAGCGCTTAGGGAGCAGTGCTTGGAGATGGTACCTTGCACGCGAGTACCTCAGTGGAACCTTTACCTGTCCAGGATTTGAACCAGTGACCCTCCGATAACAGGGCCAACTCAGTAGCCGTTATGCTACCACTGCCCAGTAAGTTGTGAGGGGTAGTGACAGTGTGAGGTTTAGGAAGTTGCTCTAGCAACCGAGTTGTTCAAATCCAGAAAGACATCACTGCGTTGCATTTTGTGTTGTGGGTCAGTGTGTGCTGTACCGTGTTCATAATGCCAAATAATCACTCAGTAATCATAATCTATCAACACACTTTAATTGCAACTATGATCTCATAGTTGATGTGGATCTTTGCAAATAAGTCAAACGTACAGTCCTTTGACAAAAAAATCAACAGTCAACTTTGACAATGACCAAATTGTTTTGGCCAGATGAGTGTGTTGGAGCATCTCAAAAATTACAGCGGTTTCCAAAAAAGTTCTTTGGTGAGAGATAATTGATTACTTTTGATCTAATTCTGATTAATCATCTTATTGAATGATATTGAGTCATCACTCTCTGGCTGTAACAATCTGATTCTTGCCAAAATTGACAGGTGGATGATTAATTTTGATCTAATTCTGATTTATGCCATTAGTCCAGCATCTTTCAATAATGTTGTTACCGGTAATAGAAGTTCCAGGAATAAAATCTTGCCTTTTTACACATTTCTTCAAATGGTCAAAAATGATAAAGAAATTGTAATTTATAAATGAATTTGGCATTTGCATTACACATAAATAGTGAAGGTCTTTTCACATCTTAAATAAAAAAAAATCACACCAATTGCTGATATAATTGCAGTACTTAGTATGAATATGGATTTTTTGCTTTCATTGGCAGTTGCCAATTTGTATTTATTATGAATAGTTAAAATTACACTGTATGTGCACAACTTAATGCAACACAGACTAAATAAAGAAACAGATTTTACATTCCCCCTTCTTAAAGCAAAGCCCTTTTCCAATTTATCCTCATCACAGAACATCAATACACATTAGCTATTCGCTGATCGTAATGAGCAATATTTTAGTTTGGACAACACCCATAACCTTCAAAATCACTACACAAACCAAGACAGAGGCTCACCATAAATACATATCCCACAAGCTGAATATGATTGTGAATGCAGTGGACTTTATACACTGAGACAGAAAGATAAAGGGAATAGGAAAAGCCTATATACAACCCAGTGAGCATCATCCATTAAAACAGCATTGTGTTAAATCGCTTTAAATTAAAGTTTCCAACATGTCCACAACTTTGGAATTTGAAATAAAGTACAGTAACTTCAAGCCCTCCTCCTCCTGTGAAGTTTCATCGTAGTTCCAGTTGGATTATTTAATTTGCAATTTCAAGGAAATTTTCTACTTAAGTTTGTTAGCAAATTTTGGGGCAAATGTTTTAACGTTCAATGTGAAGTTATTCATCTTTATAGAAATTATATATGCAAGAAAAGAACATAATGAACATTTGTGCATTCTGAGATCAACACTAATTATTACATATTAAACACAGACCACTGTCATTTTAACATTTCCACATTTTTATGCCTCTGGGCTATCATATCAACAGTAATCTATTGTAGTTAAACAACAATTTTACAAGAAAAAAATGTCAACTTTTCAGGTTTGTCAACTAAGGCCGCATTAGTGTTTCCTGATCTCACACTCCTCCTTCAGTCTTTTTTTCCCCTTAGTTTGTTAATTCCCTCTGTAACTTTCAGAGTCAAGGGCATAGCTTCCCAAAGGTAATCTTCAAACTGCAAGGTGATCAAGTGTTCATCTTCAAGGCTTTCCTTCAAGCATCACAGCCCATCTTCTTCATGTTGAATCAGAATAAAGAACTCCATAAGACACATGAATTATGGCAAACAGTCCAGTCCTGATAGAGTTAGTCTCCTGAGCGACAGCACAGGAGTTTGTGAAACACATTCCTGAACTCAGCATTGAAGGCAGTGTAGATGATGGGGTTCACAGCACTGTTGACATAACCCAGCCACGTCACCACACTGATCAGCGTTGGTCCGATATCACATGATTCGCACAGTACTTTTGTTACATGGACCACAAAGAAGGGTGTCCAACAGGCCAGGAAAACACCTGATGGGAGAAAAAGATTTGATCAGGGGACGCAGACAACGTTCAGTTTATAGGAATTTTTCTGGATGAAGTAATTTAGTCAGTATCTATTTCAAATGTTAGCAGGATGATGGCAAATCATGTCAAATCTGTGTGGACGACAAAGTGTACACTGATGAGTTTTAAAATGACAATTTATAGGTAAAGTACATATCTATGGTTGTTCTGTAGATATGAATATCTGGGAAATATTAAGTGGTTAACAGTTTCATGTTAATGTGGTGGATGTGTGAGAAATAAGCAGGCACAAAAACTTTGACAAGAACCAGTCATATCCAGATGCCTGTGCTAGAAATTGATGATCCTTAAAAATTTTTTGTCTTCGTCATGTTTATTTCCATTAACATTACTGCCATTAACCAGACGTCTATCCAAATGCTAGGGTTCAAAAATAGCTTCTTAGTTACTTTGGGCTTTTAGTTTCAATTCTCAAATCATCCTTGTCAAAACACTATACCATTTTGGTCCTATTGTAAAACCATTAACACACGCCTTAAGTGGCCCCAAATCCCAGACTTCATTATACATTATGAATCAGTTCAGACAATCTCACTAAAGATAAAAACACTGCTTTTCCCACATTTCTGAGATGTGGGAAAGCATCCACACATCTCATAAATAACAAGTGATTTAATGGATTCTGGAATCTAATTGGTTAAATTTTTATTACTGTTGGTCTGATCCTCAATTGTTTACTGAATCAAGGGATAAATGTTTTGCTTTGTGGCCATTGTCTTTTTATTAAAACTGCATATTGCAACCCTACCGTTCAAGCACCAGTGTTAAGCAATGTTTCAGTATTATTCTATAGTTTAATCACATTCTGCTTTTACGCTCATTTCTTCAGAAAGTGAGGACATCTTCCACCTCATTTCAACTTTTGGATGCTTGCTTCTCTCTCTCCAAATTCAATTTTGACCATGATTTTTACTGATACGGGTCTGAGGTACAACAAACCATAAACCACTGACACGATTTTGGGCTCCCAAGGCCTATCTATGTGCAAAGAAAACAAAGAACATGTACTAGTCGTTCATTATAATGGCCAATGTCGAGTTAAAAACTAAGCCGTTTTCCTTACCATTCCTTAACTTGCATTTCTCGTGAAAATAATCTGCAAACAGGCTGCCCTACAGAAAAAGACTGCGTCCAACTAGTAGGGTCTTGGTATCAGATACCACAGATCATCTTTAGCGCTCTTGTAGATATTACGCCTCTGTATGAGACAGGAGGTCATAATGTTATGGTCCATTAGTTTATACTGTATTAAAAAATTACAAATATTATATTTGAACTCCTTTGTAGACACTATTCTGAAAGCATTGAAAGTGTTGACAAACTACAGTACTTTTGTCACAAAAAATAAAGCTAAGCACACCCGATAAATGATATTATCAAGCAGTCTCGCAATTGCGGAAGAGACAAGTGAAACCTCACAAAAAATTGCTAACTCAGATCTTTTTGAATGCAAAAAGATGTACATATACATTCAGAGAGAACACCAGACAAATTAAGGTAGAAAACCTAGACATAGTCAGAAACATAGGCAAAAACCATCTCTAATAATGAAATATCTAATGTAAGTAATTAAAAGTAATAATTTGCTTTGCAATATGGTACTGCATAATAATAAATTAGTGTTTTTGTAGTGAATTGTTTTTCCCATTATACCAGGAATGTAAACAGGAATAATCAAAAGCATAAAGCAATATCACTAATTGTTTCTCAGGGTGGGTAGCAAGAGTTTCTAGCTTCATAACTTTTCATCCAGCTGCTTCAATATGTCACAAGCGGTAAGTAATTAAGTAGTTCCCAAAGAGGGAGGCACTGTTATTAAGGGGGCATGCTAAGTAAATAAAAAACCTGATTAGAGAGGATCTGTGGCACAAAGGTAAGTCCACACTAGTCACTGAAAAGATGTGGAGATAAATTTTGGCAGAGAAAATATTAGGTTTTAATTAGGGATGCACCGATTGCAATTTTCTTGGCCGATTCCGATTATCGATTTCTTTGTAAGTGTGATCGCCCGATACCGATACCGATTTTTTTCCCAGATAACAGAAAATTACAGCTGCTGCGAGTAGTCGACGACATTGACACAAAATAATGGGTTTCAACTTTTTTAATTTAACACGGTAGTTACCTTCCCTGTTTACTAGTTACTTTTATAATAGTGACATATAATAGTGGTAGCTCTACAGCAAATACAAACAAAAACCTAATTTTCTTTAATGTAATGCTTTATTTTCATAACAAATTTTCTTTACAAATTTAAATAAATAAAATGTAACTCGTAAAATGTAACAACTCTGGTAACTCGACGTCCGAAAAGTAACGCCTACTTGGCATTGTGTATTTTGGGCAGAAGTGATTTATCAGATTTCTGAAGCCTGTATCCTCAACTATGGAAAACAGCTGATCATCTAGTGATCATCTTGTGATTGACTTGTGCATCTGTGTTTATGTTGAATTGGGGACAGACAAGTGGGCAAGGGGAGCCATTGATTGCGTGCTTATTAAACGTGTAAGACCTAACTATTAAATTATAATTATAAGGTTGATAAACTATAACTTGTGTTTAATCTACTTGTCGCCGTTCCTCTTTCTACGTCATCTTCGGTTTTTCTGTAAAAACTGTCTGTAGTGTGCAGTCAATCACAAGACCAGGAGCCATCGGCCAATAGGATTCGCAGGCAGAAGCTGCCAAAACCCCGCCCCCAAACTGCCAAAACCCGCCCCCTTTCAAACCGCGCGCGCAGAAATCTCACTCGAGCAAAAAAGCCGCTCGTCGGTAATCTACTTCGCGCACGAGGACATTTAACACATCGAGAGGAAAAAAGACATTCGCGAGAGGAAAAATACAGTTCGCGCGCAATATTATCACAACCGCGCACTCGATTCTTAATTTTGTGCTCTCGAGTTTCACATTTGCGCGCGCGACTTTGAAATTTACGCCCGCGAATTTTTTGCGGCAAGCCATTTTGCGCGCTCTAGTTTTGGCATTGATGTGACGCCATACTCACGCATCTAAAATTTATTTCGTCGCCGCACGATGTCACCCCATTCAAAGTGAATGAGAAACGCCTCCGTTGAGCGTACATGTGAACACAAGTAATGCGCATGCCCAAGATCGGTTTGAAATCGGCAATACGTGTGAGTGATCGGCCGATCACCGATCAGGCCAAAAATCGGCCGATTCCGATCGCTGGCCGATCGATCGGTGCATCCCTAGTTTTAGTTTTTTTATCTCAGGGAGCTGGCTGAATTCTAAAGCCACCTTTGTGCAGAGAGGCAGTTTTGAGAAAACATGTTAAACATGTTAAGCAACAAAAGCTGATACACAATAAATTGATACATAATGCATGACGCTTTAAGGGGATTCATCAGTTTGTTTTGTTCAATAAGAAGATCAAGCAGTTTCTTATAAATGACAATGAAAAAAATGCTGTGAAGGTTTTAAGCAAGAGGGTCGGCGGTCTCATAAAGATGATTATCTTCATCAGTAAAGGTTTGGGAACTACTGGATTAAGCCAACTTTCTGTTAAGCTCCTTTAGTCCACAAGAGCCGAGAAATATTTATGGCTTGACATGAAAGAAAAGTGCTCAAAACGAGGTCGTCAACAAAGTAGAGGTGTAGCCAATCCGATATGTGGATCGGTATCGGTCCGATAACGGGCTCAGACGGCTGGATCGGGTATCGGCGGCATTGGGCCGTTCTATGGAGCCGATCTGTAAATGCGTGCACATTTAATTCGTTATGCATGGGAAGTGGCACTGCGGTAAAGTAGCGCTGAAACGGTTGTTCCAATAACTCGAATAATTATATTACAAAAATGGCCGAGGCAATTTTTCTAGAATCGAAGCTTCGTTTAATTAATTTTACTCGCTAGAGCAGCTCCGCTTGGATTTCACACGGCGCCTTAATAGTGACACACAACGTTTTCAGTGGCGCGATCAAGACAAGACCTGATCCCTCTGCATGTGAAAGGATTTGTGAGATGTTCCGTCACTAAAACAGAAGTAAATGCATGAAAACATTTTTTGCTATTTTTCACGATGTAAACACACGCTCTGTGTTAATGACCACGTGCATGAGCGCCGTTACTCGCTAAACGCTCCATTTCGGTCAAAATGTCGCCTTTATTACAGAAACAAACCATATTTTAGCTGATAAATAACCACAATAACCAGCTTTCTACTCACAATTCTGCCGTTTATTTAGATTTTCCCATAGATTTTCCATCGTTTTTCTGGAACGCGCGCCCAACGCATCGCGACTCCGGGGCGCGCCAAGAGGATCGTGGGGAATGTAGCTGTCTGCAAAAGCAGCTCATTTTATAGGCCAAATGGGTTCAAAATGACAAACTTTAGTATTTCATTTTCAATTGATCAATTTTTTTTTTATTTTAGAATGTTATAGTGTAATCAGTAAGAAAGAATAAATATTTATATGTCTAAACGAACAATTTTTGAGAACAAATAATTTAGCATATACGTGTGTGTAATTATTATTACATTGTTTTAGGATTGAACAGGATTTAAATCAAGCATTTCCTTAAGCATAACAATAATCTCAGTCATGTATTCAGACATTTTAAAGCATTATTTTTGTATTGGTATCGGCAGATATCCAAATTTACAATATCAGTATCGGTATCGGACATTAAAAAAGTGGTATCGGCCCATCTCTACAACAAAGTGAGGATAGTATCCTGCAACTGCCATTCAAAAAATGTGGTCAAAACGTAAGGGGAGTATTTCAGACACAACACATGACTGTATAAACACACACACATCTGGTGAACTTACCCACTACAACCGGCAGCACCTTCATGGCTTTGCGTTCCCGCCCGCTCACTCTGCTGGTCTTGCTGTGCCTCCGGCCCTTTCGGGACTCATGACCCCCCTTCCCAAGTCCGTTTTCCCTCACGCTCCCGCCGTCAGCTGTCTTCTCTGCATTCTCTGCGTCCGACACACTGTCCATCTGCGTGGTCATGGGGTCGCTGTCGGCCATCGGTGTCTGACCCTCCTCGTCAGCAGTTATGCTGACCGGGCTAGTGGGGGACGTAGGGCTGGCCGGAGTGATGGACAGTGAGGTGGGGCTGAGGCCCCCCGGCATGAGGTACACCACCTTCTCCCTGGCCCTTCCCTTCTCCCTCTGCAGCGCGGCACCCAGGCGCAAGGACAGGCTGTGGCGCCCCCTGGCGGCCCCCCGGCTCAAGTGGGAGCGGCTACGACCCGAGCTCCAGCGCTTCAGGCCTCGGAACATCCAGTAGTAGAGCAGTAGCATCACGGGGCAGGGTACAAAGAAGGAGCAGACAGACGAGTACACCACAAATTGGTTGTCCTCTAGTTTGCACACGTGCTCGTCCCTGTTGGGTACCTGGTTCAACCCGAATATGACTGGGCTGGCCACGCCCAGGGACAGCACCCATGTGGCCGTGATGAGGGCCAGCTGACGGACGCTGAACTGGTTCCTGTTGTATTTCAGAGGTACTACCACAGCTATGTATCTGCAAGAGAAAGGCAGCGGGGTTGCCGTACTGTTTGCCATCGGTAGGCCAGCAAATAACAAGCTTTTGCGGTTTTGTATAGTTAATATAACCGCTTGATGCACAATTTATGATCCACCCAAGTCAAAGTCAAAGGATGGTTCTCCACCAGAGAACAGCCAAATCAATTTACTACATTAAGCAGACAATTTTAGGAAGAGCAACTCCCTTTTGCTAATTACCGGGACAATCTCCTGGAGAGACTTGGGGCCCAATGGTGGTTCATGGGATTCAAACCCCAATCTTATGATCACTAAGTCACTTAAACCACTACGACCCCACTTATGTTTTCAAAACCTCTTAATTGTAGTTGATGAGACAAACGCATTTAGAATGACTTTTTCTGTGAAGTTGTAAAACCTTCTTAAAGGTTTATGAAAGTGACTGAATATAATATATTTGAATGATGCTAGTTTTAAACCACTAACTTTACTGTACTTTTTAGCAACCATTAGCCTATAGAATTTCGAAACAATTAATATGGATTTGATCATTTTTGTGAGCTTAAGTTGGATAAGTCATGACATGGTCGCTTTATCTGGAAACACTTTCTTTTTGAAATGAAAACTTCAACCTCCTTATCTAAAATTAAAAGCAATTATAAGTTCTCATATAAATCCTCCTATAAAAAGAGTTCAACCGTTTATTCCCAGAGACGTGAAAGGATTGCTAAACATTAAAAACATCCAGACAACGTCTTGACTGTGTGATTCAGGGGCCCAAGATGTAAAATGCTGTTTACAGTATGTGTGAAAGCAGAGTGCTTGGCGTGGGGCTTCTGCTTGCTGGGTGACATAATTAGAGGATTTTAGTTTTGTGTCATGCACAGGCACAATTCCAATCAGGGGACACATTTAATAACTGAATTCGGATTCCTGCTAGACACTCACCATAGGAGAGAGAGAGCAGGCCACTGCGTAGCTGCTGAATATTTGTGATATTACTATGTATTCCAGATTAGGAGATCTAATTGGGTCTTCTTGTTATTTTTATTTTTTTTAACTTTAGAACACGATATGGGTCACATACAGGCAAACACACCCGCTCGTTTTTCCCCCTTATTTAAATATTCACTAGCATCACTAAATTTGCTAGTCAAGATATGTATCAGAGAAATTGTCACATTTTGTATTTGTTCCTCAGATGGCATTCAAGCGAGCACACTGAAAGTCATTAATGATGATGATGGTGTTATTGGTGTATCATTAATTCATTCATTATCTGAACCGCTTTATCCCAACTGAGGATGCGGGGGGACCGGAGCCTATCCCGGAAACTTATGGGTGCAAGGTGGGGACCAACCCTGGGCAGGCGCCAACACACCGCACGGCACACACCAATGAGCCAAAACCTGTGGGTGGTTGTCCATTCAAGAGGATGCTATGCAACATGAGCCAAAAAAACAATATTTCTGCAATAACAAATAACAAGGACGCTCCCCTTACCTATCAACACTAATGGCGCAAAGATTCAGGATGGAAGCAGTGCAGAGCATGACATCCATAGTCATCAACGCATCACAAATGTGCATGCTCAGAGTCCACTTTCCTCCAAGGAACTAAAATAGAAAAACACATAGGAAGACCTTACCTTCAATATTTGCTAAAATGCATACAAAAATTAATAGTATCATAATTTGATCATGAAGAGCTGTAACAAATGCCCCGGTAATTGCTAAACTGAGCATAGAGTGTGCATTTCATGGCTTTCTGGTTCTGGTAATTGAAATTAACTGTTCCATTCAAAGTTTCACACTCAACCAGAGGTCAGCTGCTGGGGTCTTTGTTCAAATCTTGAGTCTATCATTTCACGCAAATTCAAAGTAAAGTATTGAAGTATTTCTTGCTTTGCTTGAAAAGGATACAAATTAGAAAACATACCAAATTACAATAAATATATTTATTGATATATTGATGACAATATCAATTATTGACAATGCAATTAGTAGTGTAACGGTTATTGTGTTCCCCGCCGTGATCAGAAGCTTGCCGGTTCGGTCACACACAAAGGTACCAGTGATGTACTCATATTTTTGCAACACACTGAAGTTGAAACCTTTTCTTTATCACCAAAATAGATCTGAAAGCTGAATAACGTTAGCCAGCTAATGATAGTTATGATGCTGTATAGAGCATTTAGCATCATGCTAGTGAATGATGGAATGTTAAAGGATAACAATTGTGATATACCTAAGAGACTTACAGGCAACACATTTTGCAATTCGTTTGAGCACATGTACTTTAGAATCTGTGTAAACCTGAATCACACAGCTGCTGGGGTCTTCTTAGAATGAAGGCTGGGAACAATAAAAGGTGGGATTCAATACTTATACATAGCTTTAGGCTATGTGTCTCTAAGACGTCATCTCTTGTAACCAGGGAATAGAATTTTATTGACTCAAAAGTTGGAACAACACTGACATTATCAACATTGCAACAATTTTTTTCCTGCAATATAGAAACAAATAAAGGACTTCAAATCAAATGACTCAATCTGGAAGAAATCGAACGTTTTGCATTTTGCAGGGGAGTGAATCTGCATGGAAATGCATTAATCTAGAAAGGTGCTAAATAATCTTTTACTTGGAAAATGCTTACGAAGGTGAACTATTCTTTACTGAATTTTATCCAAAGACCCTTAAATAAGATTAAATTACATTATATCTGTCATAATGCCTGGCATGGCACAAAATGTGTAGGTACATCCGCATGGCATTTTTTCAAGATTTAATTTGGAAAATAACTTAATTATGATGGCCAAAACAGAAAAAACAAAACTTAACATTGGCGGCACACGGTGGCAGCCTGGTATAATGTCCGGGAGATCTATGACAATATCAGACAGACTTCTTTTGTAGATTATTCATAGAAAATTAGAACAGTGCAAAGTTTCCTTTTAAATGAGAAGCAAATAAGTGTTAGTATGGTTTTTCTGATTTGTTTTGTAATACCTGGCATCACACATCTTGCAATATGACTATTTCACTTGGTTCACATCGCAAATATAAAATGGAAACTTGCATGTTCTGTAAAATGTCTTGCGGTTCTCAAACCTGTATATAGTTTTTAAGAAAGGCAATAGTCAGAGGGTGCAAATTCAATAAAATGTACCAATAGGATGCTTAAATCATCAAAAGAAATAGATCAAAAGAAATCAATGAACCTCTGGGTGAGGCTTAGGGACTAAACCAGGAGCTTTGAAAATCCACTTCATCAGTATCCAAAAGACATGAAGGTAGAGCTAATAGTATATTCCTACTGCATTTTGTTCACTGTTTATCAAAGGGAATAAATCCCTAAGAGCCCAAAAGAGTTGGTTCTGAAGTCATTCAGGTGCATGTATGAGTCGAGACTGAAGCAGCAGATAGATGTGACTCAAGTGTGCCTGAAGTTCAAAACACTTGAGTCTCTGATTCAAGGTAAAGCAAACAGCTGTGTTGTCAAAAGAGCTTTGGTTAAAGGTCTTCAGTTTGATGTATTTGAAGCCGATTACAGCTCTTGCAAAAACATCCACATCAAGGAATGTAAAAACAGTTTTCATATTCCAAATGTCCTAGATAATCAAGAGTGAGAACACAAAGAGAGTTTTCTGTCATATATGGAATTTGTATCTTTTCTTTTATTCCTCAGCTCCAGAAAGTTGGAATTCAGCTATTCATCCAGCACTATTAGAAAATTTATACTAGCTGCTAAGTTGCTCTCATTAAATCTTATTAGTCTGAAATTAAAACTCACATCTCTTACTGGAAGAGCAGGCCAGCAGTCAAAAAGAACTGCCAGGTTACAAACTGTAGAATTATATTTGCACTGAGTTTCAATGTTGGTGAGAGAAATAGTTACCTGTGACAATGTTCATGAATGCCCCCATGTGCCATCTAAGGCATGTCTTGGTTTAGAAAACGGATGGCCTGAGAAGTTTCTATCCTCAGGCCATCCGTTTTCTAAACCAGGACATGCCTTTCTAAAGTCTTAAGGGTCTATCGGTTTTGGCCATGGTGGTGAGGAACCTTCTGCCTGATTGCAGAAGATGAAATAGTCCATTGCTGGGATGAGACGAGTCCTTTACAATCCTAATTGCCCTGGTCCTACATCTCTTGGCGTAAATATCCTGCAGGGAAGGGAGAGCTGACATGCAGCAGTGCTCCACTGCCCAGATCACTCTCTGGAGGGCTTTCTGGTCCTGAACACAGCTGTTCCCATACCAGGACAAGATGTTCTGTGTAACGATGCTCTCCACAGTGCCAGAATAGAAAGCTTTCAGAACGGCAGGGGAAACCCCAAACTTTCTGTTTTCTAAGGTGGTACAGACGCTGCTTTGCCCTCTTGACTTGAACATTAATATGTTCAGTCCACGTCAGGTCCTCAGAGATGTAGACGCCAAGGTATTTGAACGAAACACACCTTTTCCACTGGAGCGCCGTTGATGGTGAGGGGTCTGTAGACACGTTGTCTCCTGCTGAAGTCCACCACCAGTTCCTTCGTCTTGCTGACATTCAGCTGGAGGCAGTTTTCCTGACACCAGAGTGCCATGTTCTCCCCCTCGTCCATGTAGGCCGTCTCATCGTTGTTGGAGATTAACCCCAACACCACTGTGTCATCCGCAAACTTGACAATGTTGTTGGAGTCATGAGTGGCCACACAGTCCGAAGTGTAGAGTGAGTACAACAGCGGAGAAAGCACACACCCTCAAGGAGCTACTGTGTTGGTGGTGATGCTGCTGGAGACACACCTGCCCACCCGCACCACCTGAGATCTGCCTGTGAGGAAGTCTAGCACCCACGTGCACAAGCGGTTGTTGAGTCCTAGGTCTCTCAGCTTAGTACACAGTCTATAGGGCACTATTGTGTTGTGTTGGAGCGGTAAGCAAACTGGAGTGGGTCTATGGTGCTTGGGATGGAGGAGGAGATGATGTGTAATCAGTCTTTCAAACACGTTCATAACTACCGATGTCAGTGCAACAGGGCGGTAGTCATTCAGGCATGAAGGTTTGTTGTTCTTGGGCACGGGGACGATGGTGCATTTTCTGAAGCAAGTGGGGACCATGGACTTCGCCAGAGACTCGTTGAAGATGGAGGTGAACACACCTGACAGTTGGTCAGCGCAGCAGCGCAACAGGCGCCCGGAGATATTTGAACTTTATTATATCTTCACTTCTTTAAAAATGATTAATTAACGATTAATCTTGAACTAATTTTTACTTGTGTATTATATGTTCATGCATCCGGTTGCCCAGAGGATGGGGTCCCCTTCCGAGTCTTGGTTCCTCTCAAGGCTTCTTCCTACCTACTAGAGGGAGTTTGTCCTTGCCACTGTCGCCTCAGGCGTTTCGGGCCAGTTGTATGTTAAGCGCTTTGTTATATGTTAAGCGCTTTGTAACAATAACCGTTGTTAAGAGCGCTATATAAATAAAATTGAATCGAATTGAATAGATATAGTTTTTTAAAAACCTAATAGTAAAAAGAGATCTGACTGACATTATTAGAGAACTTTTAGTCTCTATCAATTTCCCCATTTTCACTTAAACCAAATGATTTCCCATTTCAAACTGAATAATTTTTGCATTGCTGCTGTAAGAAAGGAACATTGAGGTGTACTGTTGTGTGAAAAGGCATCCAGAGTTACGGAATGTAAATGCAAATACAAATGTTTGGGCCTTGACCTCACCTCTGAGTAGACATACAGGGGCAAAACGAGCACCGCCAGCAGCAGGTCAGCCACTGCCAGGCTCACGATGAAATAGTTGGTGGCTGTTTTGAGGGACCTCTCGGTCAGCACGCTGAGGCACACCAGAACATTGCCCAGGATGATGATGAGGATAAGTGGGACACCACACACCAACGCAAAATAGTTGTATTGGTCTTGGGCCTCTTCCAGGCCGCTGCTGGGCGTCACATTACTGACCATGGTGCCCCCGGGTTGAGCCGCTGGCCGGTAGTCAACATCTACGGAGAAGGTTATATTGGACAAATTAGAATGTGCCAATTGATTTTGAACATGATTAGTAAAACTTGGCTCAGAGTACTTTTCCCACCTCCTCAGCATGACAGTGCAAATGATCAGATTTTAAAGTCGACTAATTATAGCAGAATTTTGGAGCCAAGACCAGAATACCAGCAGTGTTTAATATTAAATACCATGCTTGAACATTTGAAAATGTCTTGCACCAAGCACCAGAATTCATTGTTTTTGGTAGTGCTTAAGTGAGGAACATTTCCAATGGTGCTTGGAAGTGTGTGTTCCGCTTTGAATGTTAATATAATAAAGACATTTTTAAATAAGTGTTTAAATAAATAAACATAAATATGAATATGACCTAGGACACAAGGGCATAGCTTGCTGTAGACAATATGAACAAGCCAATTATTCCAACAAATTCTAAAGAAAATGTCAGGTCCATGTAGTGAACCTCAAGAGACGGAAAAAGAGTAATGCAACTATTTTTTAAGTTGTTTTAACCAAAGTATAAAGTTTATGTCTAAAGTCTTGACCTTAATCTAATAGAAATGTTGTAGAAAGAACAGAAGCCAGTAATTCATATGAAGAAACCTACCAGCAACCTAGAGTTGAAGCTGTTCTATACGGAGGAATAGGCTAAAATCCCTCCAAGCCAATATACAGGAAACATTTATATTGCTGCACAAGAAGCTCACACAGGATGGTTTTCATACTTTTGCTAGTCACCAATATGTAATGTTGGATACTTGCCCTGAATAAATAGATCACCAATTATATTGTTGTCCAGTTGTTTAATAAGGTTCTCTTTAGCAACTTGTATGAAATTTTAATAAAGTATTATGTAAATTTCACTGTTATGTGTCATGTAGTATTCACAAATATACATGCAAACTGCTACATTTTGTGTTTGTTTGCCACACTGCACTTTGGCTTCTATAGGTTTTTCCTGTGGGGCATAAACTGCTAAAATGACATGCATTAATAATTTAAGAGGTGGCATGGTGGAGCAGTGGTTAGCGCTGCTGCCTTACAGTGAGAAGGTGCTGGGTTCGAAACCCGGGGACGGTCGTAGGTCCTTTCTGTGTGGAGTTTACATGCTCTCTTACATGTTTGCGTGGGTTTTCTCCAGGTGCTCCGGTTTCCTTCCACAGTCCAAAGGCACGTAATATAGGTTAATTGGCGACTCTGAATTGGCCCCAAAAGGTGTGACTGTGTGAGTGTGTGTGCCCTGTGTCATGTTGGCGACTGCCCAGGATTGTTCCCCGCCTTGCGCCTGTAAGTTCCCGAGATAGGTTCCAGTCCCCACCACGGCCCCAGTTGGGATTAAGTGGCTCAGATAATAAATGAATGAATAATAATTTAAGTCCAAATCTTACAATTAAGCTTTAGAAAGTTGTGGCATTGCTTTGAGCCAGATTTTTCAACCCATTCCTAACACACTTCTCTCGCTTTTGCTGAGTCCAAATTCAAATCACAAAGGTGTACCAGGCATTGCTTTAGAGACTGAAGAAAAACTAAAACCATCTGAAAAACTGTGTTCTTAGTTTAGCGGCTGCATGGTGTGTGATGAGTAAGTGCAGGGCCAGGATGCCTGTATGGGTTAAACACATGGTGCATAATGAAGTAGAGAGGTTGGATAATGTGACCGGGGAAGACTGTAAACGTGAACAAATGAGATCATCTCAGCACTCTCTCTCTCTCTCTCTCTCTCTCTCTCGCTGTCTGATTCATTATCTCTTCTCTGTCAGGTGCTAGAATAAAAATGTTCCCACTTCACAACTCCATGCATCCATATGCATATGTAGAAACAGTTGTTTTGATCTATTTAAGTTGGCGCTTCTATTTTAATCCCTCTTGTTCTTTCCCCCCTACAGCACTGCGTACCTTGAGAAGGTCCCATAAAGCTGCTGACGTCAGCATGCGTCAGGCTTGCGTCCTGGCACTTTGCGTGCCATGTTCGTCGAGGTCACGCCTTATTTCTGGCGGCGCGTGCACCTGTCGACGGAAAGCAAGGGTGATAATTGAAAAAGCCGCCATCGCTCAGAGGCAAGAACTGTGAACGACGCTTTTAGTTGTGTAGAAGTTTAATCTTGGTGTGCTCACAAGCTTCTAGTTCGAGACGACAGTGTCAGAACGATGATGTAAGTGTTAGCACAGGCCTCACTATAAAAAGCGCACGGATGAAAGAGATGCGCTTAATAAGACACAGCACTATGCAAGCGAATGAGCTACACTTCACTTAAAAGTAGGTTAGATTATGGGGCAGCGATTCCCAAACTTTTTTCAACTTTTTTCAACATAACTGCTGAGACCAATTTGTTCATCTCTTCTTTATCCGTATCTATATTTATTTAAGATTTTTCATATTTATATGCACAGCGTTTTCAATGGTTGAACGTGGTTGAGTTGTTTTCTAAGAGGTGTCGTTGCCATGACTCCCAGCGGAGAGAGAGAGAGAGAGAGAGAGAGAGAGAGAGATCGGCTCTTGTTGATGTGCACAGAAATAAAGACTGGAGATCGCAACGTTTCCTAGTGCATCACCTCACGCGCATCTTAATCAAAATCTCTCTCTCTCCCCTAGCAGAGATATCACACCGTTCTGAGTGCACTTTCTATTTCGTTTATCCAAACTATGGTGCGTCTCCTGGCTAATGCACTGTTTAGATTGAAAATTAAAAGGTTGCCTGAGGAGCATCTGTTTAATCCCCTGCCGCTACCCCCTCCTTCTCTCTCTCTCTCTCTCTCTCTCTTTCTCTCTCATACATACACACGCACACACACAAACAGAACTGCACACATGCATGCACACACACGTTCCTGGCCCTCGTCACTCTGATAATCCGCGTGTGTGGCTCCGGTACCTTACGTTCCGCTCTAAATGTCACCCCAAGCGGGATCGCAGAGAGAAGGATGCAATGTACAAGGACGGTGACGAGGTCACTCAGATGAGAGTTTTCTCAGATCAGGATGTTTGATATCGCAAACGTTGACACTGAGTTCGACTCAAGAGTTAGGCGGCTAAAGTATAAAGTGGGTACACACACCGAGTCCAACAGCACTTCCAGAAAAATGTGTAAGCAATTACTTCAGTAAACTTTGAAATACCACAGTGGTGCCATAAGGTGACTGCACATTACAACTCATTACCTCCGACCTTCACGCCTGAGGGACTTTGCATTGTGCTCACTGAAATGCGGGGGTCTGATTGGAGTTATTTTATTATCCATCACACTGAAGCAAAGTTAATTTTTACTTAAAGTAGGGGAGGGGTATGCTTTTCAGGTGGGTGCCAATGTTATATTTGTAATATATAAAAATGTTATATTTTGAATTTCACAGGGGCTAAATGCTACTGTATGTTCATAGAAGCAGAATACATATTTTATGTTTTATCCTTTACATCATTCATAAGCCTTTGTTATCCAGACCCACTCACGTTTACTAAATTACAGGGATAGTCTGTCAAGAGCATTTTACGGTTAAGGTGTGAGTCTACTTGACTTTTGTTAACAAACTGTAAACAGAACAAGACCAGAAGCTATGTCCTCAACCATGAAAATAAAATACACTACAGGAATCGAAGAAGACAGGCCTGGAAACCCATACAAAAGCACAGAACGGCACAGAGCTTACAAGAGCGAACAGAACAACACAAGATAAAGACAGAGCAGAGAAGACAACATAAATAGGGATAAACACAGGTGTAACACTTTCAGGGGCAAACAGATAGTACAAAGACAAAGAAGGAGAGGCAGGGTGGCCTGTATTGGTCTGACAAGAGATCACAATCAAGCCACCAACCATTAGCCCATCAAAACCCTTTTTCTCTCAAAACATCTCTTTAAAAATCTATAAGAGCAATTAAATTTTGCTTCTAGAAGTTGTGGTTTAAGGCTTTGGGATCATATTATTAAGTTATATAAATACACAAATCAATGAAAATAGGCCATAATAATAGCATTAGAGGTGCATGTGCACAAAATAATACTAAATTGCTTTGTGTGTATGCCTGTGTTTATATTGGTTGAATTTCACTTTGCTACGGATGTTGATGGTTTAAGTCCCATTACTGAATGCCACGTCTTCTCTTCCCTGATTGCAAATCGATTCTGTTAGACCCACTGCCTCCACACTCTCCCGACGGGAGACGACCTGCGAAATGAGTTAGAGCTGCACATTCCACTAGTGGAGGAACAATGGAGAATAATCAAGGTGATGGAGGTAATCACAGCCTTCCTTCTGTCTTTTCTTGTTACTGCTATTCATAATTAGAGGCCTCCACGACTCCTTTATTAGCGCAGTGGGAATACGATCGCCGCAGGACTGTGCTGAGCTTCTCGTGTGGTCCTGCGCTTTTAATAAAGCGCTGTTCATTTCATGTCTGGACTAGTGGAAAGAGACTGAAAGGATTCCGCTTTTTTTTAATAAGCTGCCTCTATGTCAGAGATTCCGTGCGGACAAAAAAGTTTCACTGTTGGCAAAAAACAGGTGGTGCCACAGGTTAGTCTTTTCCATGGGCATGGTAAAAGAAGTCAGTGAGAAAGCGCTTTTCACCATGAGCGCTTTGATTTATGAGGCTGAGCCCGCGAGGCCATTTGACCAGGCGGTGGCCTGTGACATTTCCTTTATAAGTCTGAATGTCTTTTCTAAGATTTATAACAACCTGGCTATTGAGCGGAACCATCAGGCTCCTGACAGGCAGCGAGGTGGGGGAGGCATTAGGGACAATGCAGCCTCCGGAGGGAGGAGAGGAAGCCATCAGTATTATGTTCTGGGGGGGGGGAACATGTCTGTGATGGTGGGTAGAGTGCCATATGGATCATGACATGCTGTGTGTGTGTGTGTGTGTGTGTGTGTTTAAGATGGCAGGGAAATGCTAGTCTTGTCATGAGGCTACATGCCTTTGCTGGTCATTTCCAATTTTATAGGTAATTTTAATGCTAGATTGAGATGAAGAAGTGTGTCTGTGTCTGCACATCACTGATCCATTACTGTAAGAGCATTATTATAGAAAACCAATGAACAGTGGATTATGGTTACATTTGAGAAATTTAGTTTAATATTGATTTTTTGATTCCAGTCTGTGTCAAAGGTTAATGAAGGTCTATCCTCCTGTGATCTGGTTAATCGATCTGGTTAATCTTTCCTGTCAGTACCTGTTTGCCAAACTAGATAGAGATCCTTTTCAAACAAATCAAATTAAGGATTCATCACCCTTTACTCAAATGGTCACACTCACACACAGGTGTCACCTGACATACTGTATGTTTTGACAATTCTCAATCTTTCGGTGCAAGGCTGTGGAAACTTTAGCGCTGAACGGGCTGTGTTTAGGATTAGTCAGTGCCATAATTTCTCCACTATCTCTCTCATGAGATTTGGTAGCATTTAAAATACAAATGTTTATGTTGTTAATGATAAGCCTAATTACATCAGTCCATATTAAACTAAAAAATCTGGATCTGTGAATAAAGACCCAGTGGTTAGTGCATAGTGCACCCAGTGCATAGGCTTTGTGACAGCCAAACTGGTACATATTGACCCTTATTTTTCCCAACAGCATGTTTTCAAGTGTAACAAGGCTTTCAAATGTTGCCGTTTGACCCCCACTAACACATTAGTATGTGTTTTAAAAAATGTTGCTCCAAACAGTGACTTTATTGAAAATTTATTTCACTAAAAATTCAGTAATCTTTCATTAATGAAAAATTCATATAAAAAGCTAGAACACTCCACTTCCACCAAGTATTTGCCTGTAGGAGAGAAATGTAACCTGTGCCAATGGCTCAGTTTCACAGTTTTAGATGAGTTCATTTCTTACTGAGCGTCTCTTTACACTGGCAATTAGTGAACTAGGAGGAAGGGACGGAGATAAAAATGAGCTAATTTCAGCCACAGACTGAGATGGCGGAGACAGTAATAAAATGAATTGGGATATCTAGAGGATGAAGACGTGCTAGTAAGGAAACCAATTTCAGTTGGAACCAACTGGAGTGTGTGTTTGCATGAAGGTGTGTAAACAAAATACTGTCCTAACCCTTCTGCCTACACATCTCTTTGGCATTTAGATCTTTGCGTGTGGTGTTCACTGTATAATCTCCCATTCTCTGTCAGGACATGCTTGTGTTTATATGTCAGTGTTTCATGCTTTCTTCCATGATGCTCTGCTCTGGCTCGCTGGGGCTTCGTCTCGCTCCGGCTCACTCCATGAGCATTGTCTGATGTGTGGTGGCTGTTGCTGGAGCCCCTGCTGTGAACCTGTTAGTGCTGTCTGTCTGCCCCTTAACTAGGTGAATGCATACACACACATCCCAAACCACAGCCCACACGCGTGTCCACACGCAAAAGTGCGGCTCTCTTTACCCCAGATGGCATGGCCAGTCGATCAACGACATCCCTTCCTCCAACGGCGGCCTCGAAAACAGACTTTTAGAATTGAGAGCTCCCAGTTTTGATCACGTTTGACGTCCTTCAAAATGCCTCTAAACTCAACATTTGCAGAGAACTCACAAGCCAATCCCTCCAGGCTCATCCACAGGGAAGTATGTGATTATGATGAGATGCGTGTAGGTGTAAACTGTTCTGACATAGTTGTTTTCTTTTCTTTTTTCCTCTCGACTCTATTGTTATCAGACTTCACACACAGGCAGCCGGTAATAGGGCCGTGCCATCAGTCCGCCTCCGTGCCGAGGTTTGGCAGATTTAACCCAAGGGCTGACTCCTGATTCCCGAAATAGCACGTTCCGCTAGTGCCACTCGAGCCACGAGCCCTCCACCCTCCGTTGCCTCCAACATGCGAAATAATTGTCTTCATCAAGCTGGACGTCAGAAAGTGGTGGTGGTGAGGATGATACCCATCGCAGGCCCAGAAACCATAGCAACCAACCTGTGGATCGCACTGCCAGATGGCCATAAGGCTTAATGGACGCGTTTCTCACCCTCCGTGCCAGGAGAACCGTAATTGCACAGCATGGTGGTACAAGAGAGGAAAACAGAGGAAAACGATCACCACGCGACTCCTGGAGCCGAGTCAAGAGGTCACAGAAAATCTCTACAGATTTTTCAGCAGCCGTTAACTCGTCTCCTCATTATCCGTGTATCTCTTTTAAAATGACTTAACCCTTATGGGCCCCTAAGTCAAAACCTATGGGTGATTGTTTGCTCAAGTAGACGATGTGCATAAATGGGTTAAGGTGCTTTAAGCTGATCATCCTTCATTCAGACGTTCACATCAGCCCCAGGTGAATTGCAGAACGCCACAGCATAATTTCATTTCACCAGGTATGCTGCTCCTCCTCCTCCTCCTATTTATTAGCACTGATTACTGATTTTAATTAGCCATTCTCACTAATGGAGGGAGCAGGGGAAGCCACAGCACCCCCAGGAGGTCTATTAATTAGAGGTCTGTTTAGCTACATGACGATGGAGTCTCAACATCACTTCTTGTGTTTGCATTGACACGTTGTCAGTACGTTTACAGTGAAGCAGCTGCAAAATTCCCTGCTGGAGCACCTGCCCAGTTCTCCATGCGCCAGTTGGTTCATTTTTTTGGACGTCGTCCACACAGTGTGCGTCTACATGAGCATCAGATTAAATGGCTCAAAAAGGCTCCACAAGATTAGTTAGGAGCAGATTGGTGAACACCTGCTTGTTAAAACTGACTGTTTTAGAGAAGTGTAGAAAGGATACAGTCCATTTAAAGGCCTTTGTGTTATAGTGTGTACTTGTGCGCATTTTCATCCTGGCTCAGTTTACTTTGCTTTCAAATGTCCTAATAATTATAATACTTTAACAGGAAAATGCCTGCCTTTATGAATGCCATAGGTTTCTTTTCTGTGATCTCTATGGAGCTTGTTACTTCTGATCGCTTTTACTCAGGGGATCACATTAGACAGGATCAATAATGCAATCCGTAAATCACCTTTTGCCTATTTTGTCTGCTCCCCTGTTGCACCTGTGCTTATAATAGTCCATCTTGAAACACACAAAAAGGAAGATTTGAAAATCAAGAACATTGTGAAAGATATGAAAATCAAATTTCAATTTTTGAGGACAAAATTTTAATGGTATTTCTACATGGCAAATCCTTTGCCATGTAGAAAAAATGCCTTTTTTCATGTAGACTGCCAAGTGAGAAAAGTTTCATTTTAAACCATAAAAATCAATTTAACGTAAAATGCTCAGTGTCTGTACAGCAACAGTTTTAGCAGGGGAACAGAGTTCACAGCATGAAGATAAAAAGACCGCTTTTTTTAGCCGTGATTGTAATGCGAATCCGAACATGCACCATCCATATTTATGACATTTTGTATTAATTTGCATAATGGGAAATGTTAAAGTGTTTATCATTATTAAGTAGGTACACATAAAACTGTGTTTGCATGCTAATGTTATCAGTAGTTGCATCTGTCCACCCGTCCAAAAATATGCTATGTATTGCTCGAAAGAATATAATATAATGAAATGAAAAGTGTTTTTAGTAGTGACGCGTTTGTTGTACTGAGAAAGAATTCAAAGTGACTTACCCTAAAATATAAAACTTTATATTCAGACACAAGCATCACAGGAAGTCCCCGGCAATCCAGACGTCCCTGGATTCTCAATTCGCCTTACGCCCGAAGGTCAGAGCAGAGTGTCCTTTTGCCTCCCACGCCGTCCTGACCTCTTACGTGGCTGACGGGCTCCTCTGCTTAATGTTCTCTCCCCCGCGTTGTGCGCTCTTGTACGCACTCACACATCACAAAGTTTCCTGAGGCTGCAGGTGTCTGCCTCTCCTTCTCCTCTCTGTCATCCTGTGTTCATTATGCGCTTTGTGGAGAGGCGGTGTGAGAGTGTGCACTCTCCCGCACTCCACCCCCTCTCTCCGTGTGTGTGAAACTCTCTCTCTCTCTCTCTCCCTCCCACCTTCTCTCCCCTTCTTTGCTTCTCCCTCCTAGCCCTCTTTCTCAGTTTCCCTCTCTGTCTATACTGCTCTCTTCTTCTGTTCCCATTTTCTCCAACTGCCCTTGTCGCTTGCACCACGTTTCATTTCTGTCTTCGTCTTGCAGTTCAGCACCAATTCTCCACCTTCTCCTCCTTATTTGCATTTCAAAACACCTGCTGACCAATAACTGACCTGCATTGAAGTCCGTCTCCACCCGTGATCACATCCGTAAGATCAGGCTAATGTCCATAGTCTCTAAAATGTCCAAGGGTTCCACACAATTTCTACTCACGTCAGTCACGCAAACAGTCTGTGGAGTGGATCTGCATTTCTACTCAGAATTTCATCATAAACACTGGCACCTGTTGACCGTACAGCTTCCAGGCACGACATCGGTGACACACGCCACTTCACAGTTCGATGGCGAAAAGTAGCAAGCCCTGTTGCTTCTTTCAAGCAGCCAAGCCACCCGGGGGTGGCCGAGAACGTTCAGTCCCCAGGCTGATGACTACATGCTTGCCTCCTACATTTACTGTCCCCAGTTTGCCGGGATGACAGTCGAAAGTGCTACAGCTCTTAACTACTCTTTTCACTAGCTTATAAGTAGCTAATCTGCTTTTAAAATGCTGCAGCTTTTAAAGTAACTAGCTACTTTTATTTTTAGCAAATACCAAATGGTTAGAAAAGAAAAATATATGTCTTTCTCTTTACTTTAAGACTAGTATTTTCTCCAACCAGGTGATGAATTGGTGTCGAATGGACAGAAGTGGCATCTGATAGGCTACCTTGCACTCATTGATTGCATCACAGCGCGCTCTTGGCAGCTGTAAGATGAAGTTGGAGGATGGAGTCCACCTCGGCCAAGAGATCAAGAATAATTCTCAGCAGTTTGTAGTGTAGCTAAATACTATATTAAAACTCAAGGGTGGGCAAAGTACCTAACTTTATTACGTAGAGGTACCACTAGTCAAATGTTACTCCAATACAAGTGAAAGTTGTACAGTTAAATTTTTACTTAAGTTAAAGTACTGAAGTACTTATTTAAAAAAAATACTTAAGTATTAAAAGTACATCTTCTTTCACCGCCTTGTTGCATTACTGCCACAACACTTACACTACCTAATGCCTCTGACTAGCTTGTAGGAATTGGTAGAATGTTAGAGAATGAAACACAACCCGAACTGACAAAGAAAACCAGTCAGTTGTTTATTTTTTAAAGTAACTGTATGGCCACACAAAAATCTTTAACCCTTTCAGAAAACAGAAACCTTGGCTCTAGATATGGTCATGGTGCCATAGCACAGGGAGTTCCCGTCTCCATCCATTCTGCCATCGGCTAATGGTGTGCAAGAAATGCAATGCTGGGGTTGTACTTTTATAGTTTTATAGTTACAGTCTACTGGTGTGATGTAACACTACTGATTACTGAAACGCAGTCATCTGCGAAAAAAACAACCACGTTTTAGAAGAACGATTTGAATATAATGAGTAACGAGAGCCTTGATAGAAATGTAATGAAGTAAAATGTAGTGAAGTGAAAATCATAAAAAAAAGCTACTCAAGTGAAATACAAACACCCAAAAACTCTACTTTACATACTGTATATGCTCATACATTTACAGTATGCATGCCACATATGACCTGTGTGTGTGGATGATATAAACTGTGGAGCTTTTCCCCACTTTCTGTGTGCTAAAAGTTGGCCTTTCTGTCTAGGTTCACACGCGCATTGATTTCCAATCCCGTCCGTTTTTTTCACGTGCAGCGGGGCGTTCTTATCTCCTGGCACAGCCAGTGTGGGGTGGAGCAGAGCGGTGCAGCTGGGCGTTTAGCCTTCTTGCCCTTCCATGCTCTTTTGCCACAGATTCCATCTGCGGAGAGCCGCATTCACCCCGGCGTCGAAACTGACTGTCTGTATCGCTGCTTAGCGCTGATGAGTTGGATGAAGTCCTCCAGAAGCAGGAATGGTATAAATGGAATTTTAAAAAGTTGAAGATAACCTTGCAAATCCTCTAAATAGTTGCAAAAAGGCTGGTGCACTCCTCACCCTGCAGAGGGACGGGTGTTGCTCCATTGGAAGTTTGAGACAAGAGAATGAAGATGAAAAGAGGGGATGAACAGATCAACCCAAACGTGTCAATTGAAATCAGCCCATTTCAGACCATGAGTCACCAACCGTGCGTCATTTCATGATTAAAAAGTTGAATTTTCAGTCAAATTTTCCATAATATTGTGGATTTAGGTGTTTATGGATGTTTTATTTCTGGGAGTAATAAGAATCTGTACTAAAATCCTTTTTGTCTGGAGTGATTTATAACAGTATGATGCAGACTGATTTTAGGGCCAGTTGGGGGTCAGGAGGTGCATTGAATGATTGGATGAATACTGGCGTATTGACAAAAGTGTTTTAAGAAGTGGATCAAAAAGCCAAAGTAAAACAGGTTAGGAGAATTTATTCCAACCCAAGAATTTTAGTGAGTAAGTGATTATTTGTCACAGCACAGCACACAGTGCACGAAATGTGACCTCTGCATTTGACCCATCCACGAAGGAGCAGTGGTAGCTTTTTGGTATCGCCTGGAGAGCAGTGCTTGGGGATGGTACCTTGTTCATGACTACTTCAGTGGTACAGCTCCCTAACCGTTACGCTACCAACTGGCCCCAGTTGCAGTGAGGTATGCAGCCTGTTTTACATTTACATTTACATTTACGGCATTTTGCAGACGCTCTTATCCACATTGACTTCCATTTCCAAATTTAAGAGCAACTTGAGGTAGAGAGCCTTATTCAGCGACCCAGTGATTGTAATGCTGGAGGTTTCTGGAGATTTGAACCCAGCAGCTCTTGGTCCGGAGGAGAGTATTCTAACCATAAGACCACCACCATCCAATGATGTTGAGAAGATCGAAATGAACATAGACAACACAGAGGATTGGCCATGTTTGTAAAAGGGTTTTGTTGGGTGTAAATCGAGATATTTGGACCTTACAAGTTGTTTCATCTTGTGACAGTTTCCCTTTATTGTTTGGGGTTCAGTGGATGTGATTTTGCTGTTAAATGAGAATGCCAAGAACATCAAAAAGCAAATAACTGATCTGTTTATCTTTTGTTCAGCAAAAAGATAAACAGGTTCAGACAGAATGTATGAAACAAAGGTATGTCATTTAAATATTGCATTAATAAAAAAAATAATTAAACCATCCATAACACTGTTTGACCAGTTCCAAGTCCAAGTTTCAAGTGTTTGCATTTCTGTATCAGAATACATATTTCAATTAGTGCATTAACTAGTAAGAGCATGGATTTCACTCTAACAAGATGCTGAATACCAGACTTTTGCAGTGAATAAAGAGCACGTTCATGCTGCTTCTTGTTAGAGAAAACTGTGGCCTGCAAGATGACTGTGCGACTTCGATACAAATGACGCCGGGGTGCAAATGAGCTGGGAAAAGTTTATAGATAGAGAACCATGTGATTGCTTTTCAAAGCATGCAAGGCTGATTTGGCGATGCAGAGCGACGTGTTACAGCTTTGTGGAAAGAGAGAGGAGCTGTTATTGCAGGGGGAGAGGACGTGGCGTTATATGAGGCCATTTGCTTGTTAAGGCACAAAACTTTGTCCTTATAAAAAAACATCTTCGGAATTCAGAAATGCACTGTGTGATTGAACTGCATGCCACAATATTAATTTTTCAGGCTTTGCTTGATGTGTTTTTCCTTTAATCTGGTGGCAAGAGTGCCACTCGCTGAGTCGTTTGGCTAGCGGCGTCCTTTGCAGAGGAAAGGATCCTTCATCCTCTGCAGTTTCGAGCAGTCAAGGAAAAAAGCAAACGACTTTCTCGTTCTGTCTGTTTCACTGCCTCTCTACACCCCTTCACTCCTTCTTGCTTTCCTGTCACACAGGCACACGTGTCATGAAAAATTAATTATGTATCGCTCCAAGAAGGGGCTGAAGGTTTTGACGCAGTTGCCATTTCTGTATGTGTGAAGAAGTGAGGAGAGCGTGAAGCTGTTTTACTTAAAAAGCACCCCTTTGCCATCATTTCATGCAAAATTAACTCGGAGGGTCAAAATAACCAGTGTGTGTATGTGTGGGTGTCTGGGCGTGTGTGTGTGTGCGTCAAAGAGCAGTAAAGAAATGGTAGAAGTAGGTTGGGGAATAAATAGCTGAAATTGCAGTGATTCATATAAAAATATGTTATCTTATAAATATAATTATTCTTAGTTCATTATTTATTATAATAAGCTGTGTGGGAAGTGCTTGTGTGTGTATGTTTGGTGTGTGTATGTTTTATATGTACTGTCTGTCTGCCTTTACGTTTGTGTGTCTTTTTCTCCTTGTCTGTCTGCTCTTGTCAATCTCTGTGTCTGTATTACAGTCTGTTTTTGTTTGTGTTTATCTCTGTATTTGTGTTAGTGTGTTTGTCTCTGTGTATTTGTCTGGGTGTGCTCATCTCAGTCTGGCTGTATTACAGTTTTTCACACATGCCTCAATACCAAATTCACTTTTTCAAAACACTTCACACATTCACCAAATCCATAGACTATGTGAGCTGAACTGAGTATACTTTTGCATTGCTTTTATGTAAAATGAACCCAGAGACCACTTCTTCCCCAATCCACCAATATGCCTTCCAGTCAATATTCACCCTCAGCAAAAACCTGTACAATTACAAAAAAAACATTTTATGTTTAGACACTCTGTTCAGAACAGTTAACATTCAGTTCAAAAGCTAACAACACTGCAATCACTTTAGATGGAAGTCTGATGCATTTTAACAAATAAAACTACATTTCTGCTGTGTGAAACCTAAAATGTCTTTACAGATGGGGGCCATCTGTACTATAAAAACTAGAGATGGCACTTATCCGATATGTGGATCGGTATCGGTCCGATAACGACTCAAACAGCTGGATCGGGTATCGGTGGCATTGGGCCGTTCTATCGAGCCGATCTGTAAATGCGTGCATGCTCAATTCGTTATGCATGGGAAGTTATGCACTGTGGTAAAGTAGAGCTGAAACGATTATTCCAATAATTTGAATAATTCTGTTACAAAAAATGGTCGAGGCAATTTTTCTGGAATTGAAGCTTTGTTTAATTCATTTTACTCGCTAGGGCATGTTCCGCTTGGATTTCACATGGACGCTTAATAGTGATGACAAACTTCAGTATTTCATTTTCAATTGATAATTTTTTTTTCAATTTCATAATGTTATAATGTAATCGATAAGAAAGAAGAAATATTTATATGGCTAAACGAACAATTTTTGAGAACAAATAATTTAGCATATACATGTGTAATTATTACATTGTTTTAGTTAGAAAAACAGTATTTAAATCAAGCATTTCCTTAAGCATAACAATAATCTCAGTCATGTATTCAGACATTTTTAAAGCATTATTTTCTGTTTAAAAAAAGACTCAGAGACTGTATCGGATTTATATTGTATCGGCAGATATCTAAATGTACAATATCAGTATCGTATCGGACATTAAAAAAGTAATATCGTGACATCTCTAAAAGTGGTGATGTTTACAGTGTATTTGATATTTTCACAAGAGATTTTCCCCACTGTATGGCAAGAGAAAACCTGATGTTGATGAAAGGTTATGAGAAAACACAGAAGAGAGGAATGTTTAGACTGTTAAACAGCTGATTTTCTGACTCTGATGGACATTAGACAAGCTACAGTTTCTCAGACAGCTGAAAGTGTTACTGCAATCAGTATGCTGTGCTCAATATTAGGCAAGTGGTCATAATGTTAAGGCTGATCTAAGTATACTGTATGTAATTGACAGTTTGCTATTCTGTGAATGCATTTTCAGTAGCTAATTGTACTGAATTTTTCTTTTACAGTAAATTACATAGCTGAATTTGATATTTGTTATATTAGTTTAGTAAAATATTTACTGTCATATTTCATACTGTCATATAAAATTTAATTTCATTTTGGAATACAATAGCTTGTGAAATATAGGATGTAAAACACATTATGGTTTATATGTGTCTGCCTCAAGGTCTGTGTTTTTATGTATTTGTTATAGTGTGTTTGTTCTTATGTTTGTCTGTGTTTGCTTGTTTGTTTGTGTTATTGTGTTTGAATGTGTCTGCTCTATTTGTGTGTGTGTTTGTTTTTGTCTGCTTCTTACTACGTGTTTGTTCTTATGTTTGTCGGTGTGCTTGTGATATTGTGTTTGAATGTGTCTGTCTCTTGGTCTGTGTTTATTTGTTTATTTGGTTTGTATGTTTGTATGTGCCTGCCTTTTGATCTGTTTGCGTGTTTTCCTGCGTGCTTTGTGTTTGTCTGTTTGTATGTGTCTGTGTTTGCTTGTGTGTTTTTGTTAGTGTTTGCACTTGTCTTGCTCTGTTTGTGTGTTTGTTTGTGTATTTGTTTGTGTATTTGTGTTAGTGTGTTTGTACAGTATATGTCTGCCTCTTGTTCTGTGTTGATGTTTGTATGCGTGCTGTCTTTTTGTCTGTTTGTGCATTTGTGTAAGTGTTTCTGTATATGTATGTCTTCTGATCTGTTTGTTTGTGTGTTTGTGTTAGTGTTTGTAGTTGTCTGTCTCTTGCTCTGTTTGTGTGTTTGTTTGTGTATTTGTGTTAGTGTGTTTGTATGTGTCTGCCACTTGTTCTATGTTTATGTTTGTATGTGTGCTGCCTTTTTGTCTGTGTTTGTGCGTTTGTGTTAGTGTGTTTGTATATATATATGTGACCCGATCTGCCATAATGAGTCGGAAGTTGGCGTTCTATTTATTTAGATACGGGTCAATTATGTTGACAAGCATCAAAAATATCTATTTTTCTTTTTTGGTCTTATATGAAAGAAAAGGTCTTCAAAATTAATCTGGTCTCCAAAAAAGAAGAATCGATACTTTTGTGATGTTTTTCAACATAATCGTCCCGTATCTAAATAAATAGAACGCTGACTTCTGACTCATTATGGCAGATCGGGTCACCTATGTACGCCTTCTGATCTGTGTTTGCGTGTGTGTTAGTGTTTGTAGTTGTCTGTCTTTTGCTCTGTGTGTGTGTATGTTTGTGTATTTGTGTTAGTGTGTTTATAAGTGTCTGCCTCTTGTTCTGTGTTTATGTTTAGATGCGTGCTGTCTTTTTGTCTGTGTCTGTGCATTTGTGTAAGTGTTTCTGTATATGTATGTCTTCTGATCTGTGTTGTTTGAATGATTGTGTGCTATCCCCTGTATGTGTGTGTATGTTAGTGCATGTGAGTGTGTGCGTGTGTGTGTGTGTGTATGTGTGTGTGTGTGTAAATCAGAATGACCCCTATGAGACAGTCCCTGTACACAGTATTAGGATACAGGTCCTGCCCCGGCCTCCTCGCTTCCTCTCCGCCCCAGCGCTCGTCTCCATCCCCTTTCATCTCTGCACTTAGGCCGTTTCCAGGGAGATTGTCTTCGTTTGCAAATCCTCATCTCTCGTTTTTCTAGCCTAGAGCCCCGCCTCTCTGCCCCACCACCATCTCTCCTCCAGCCTTGTTTGCATCCCTCCCTTTCTGTCTTTCCCTCATCTGTCTGTACTGTCCACTACAGCTGATCACTTTTCACAAACCACTAACATGTTGTTCTAATGATGTTAAACTGCTATTGTGACTCTATATATAAATTTTTGTCTTCATTGTACCACTTATTGTGTTTTTTACAATAATTTTCAAAGTCAAAGTCAAAGTAAACTTTGTCATCTCTGCTATATAATGTACAGGTGTACAGGGAGACGAGATGAAGTGGCTCCAGTTTTCACAGTGCAAACAACAAAGATCAGGGAAGAAAGAACAAATAGGGCACATAGAATAACAATATATAATTATATATATTTGGGTCTTTCATTTACATGTAAACAGTGTAAGCCACCTCAAATACATATAGTTTTTAAACAGACTCCAAAAACCTGGATTCTGTGGATACGTGTAAATGATTAAATTACAGTTTTCTTAAAATGATGACATGTTCAGTTCTATTGTGCAAGTTCCTTTAAGGGCCGGTGTCCACCAAACATGTTTTTTGTGCTGAGAGCGGTCAAAACTTCACTTGCAGAGCGGTTTCTTTGCACTTCTCTCAGCGCTTGTTGTTGCTAAGTTACGAATGTGGTTCTTTGAGATCGGTAGTTTAGCCAACTTAAAAAAAAATATCTTTACAATTGAGAGAATCTTGCCATTAGGTGCAAGGTTTAAAATAGAGATTTGGTGCATAGTCCTTGCAAGAAAACAGCTGGGGCAGTACCACCAATTAGGCGTTTGTTCCACCAAGTTATTCGAAATGTGTAAATAAAGCCAAAATAAGCTTCTCCAGCTGATCCAGAAACGCTGCCATTTGTAGTGAGTTCTTGACTGTGTATGTCCTGCCCCTTCCTCGATTTTGACTGGCTAGCAAGAGAGAAGTGACATTGACGAGCACAGCGCTGTTCTAATAGTTGAGCAGAATAGTTCAAGCTGAACTTGAAGCATTCTGAGCCATGCGGTAAAAAAACGTCTCCACCGACGTTTTTTTACCCGTTGAAGGCGCTTTAAATTTAAATACCTGAACATTTAAATACTTTCAGTTTCTTACCACAAGTGACTGTGATTACCATGAAGAAGGCTACTGTATTGTGATCCACGCTGGGCATGTCGCCTGCTATTCACTGATGGAAAAAAACATGTTGCAGCGGTAAACATTTGAGTTTGCAATCATTTTATGTTATAAGTGAAAGATTATTTGTCATTGTGAACACACCACAGCACAGCACACAGTGCACCACAACCTGCATTTAACCCATCCGTGAAGGAGCAGTGGGCAGCTAACAAATGCCCGGGGAGCAGTGCTTGGGGACGGTACCTTGCACGAGTACCTCAGTGGTAACTTTACCGGCCCTGGATTCAAACCTGCACCCTTCTGATCACAGGGCGAACACCCTACTGTTACGCCACCAACTGCCCCATGTTCTAGTGTGTACAGAGATCGTGTAAAAATACAATGCATATGTGTAAACAGGCCCTAAGAGAACACGGACTTTGAAAGAAGTTGTCATTGAATGCATTTTGTATGAAAGCAATGCAAAGGTAGTCTCAGTCTATGGATTTGGTGAATGTGTGAAGTGTTTTGAAAAAGTGAACATGGTATTGAGACGTGTGAAAATGATTTGATTGGCTAGCAAGAGAGAAGTGTTATTGTCAAGCCGAGTTCTGTTCTAAAAGTCCAATCGCTAACATGCGTTTGTCCAATCTGTAGTCACATTTTCAAAACTTTAAATATAATTAGCACACTATCGGTCTGTAGTGGTCATACCATTAACACATTTCATGTTATTTTCACACAATATGCAGTCAGTCAACATAATTCTAAAATACTTATATTTTCTTAAGTTATACCCAACACCATAATTATGGATCATTTTTGTCTTATTTACAAATATTTACACACAACACACCAGAATAGAACACCCAATGTTCCAAACCTTAGATGCAGTATAAAAACCTCTACTTCTGCAATGACATCAGCTCAAAACAATAGTAAAACAGCTGATAATAGACCCATCACTGAATAATTAACACAGTTGATTTATGTTGGATATATTGGGCAAACCACAGCTGATTCCCGTCTGAATCCCACACAAAGGCTGGTGTTGAAGTTGAAAGCTGGATGTTGTTTGGCATAGAAACAGAACACAAGAGAAGACAAATAATGTCTAGAAAAAGGAGAGGAAGAGCCGGCCGAGGGAGAGTAGAGGGCCTGGGGAGAGGAGCAGGTAGACTGGGAAGAGGAGTGTGGCCAGGAAGGTGGTGGTGGTGGTGGTGGTATTCAAAGGGCTACAAGAGCAGTAGAAAATGATGGAATGCATGTCACCATCATAGACCATGTGATAAACCACTGTGATACGTTCGATGTCAGCAGTTCTGTCATTTCCTGTGTTTTCTACTGTAACTCCTACTGCATACAGTAAAAGACCAAACCGCTTTGTTTTTCAATGGCTTAGTTACCGGGAAGTTGCTACCCCAGGCACCGTCAACTACCCACCACATCCAGTGACAAATCAGTTCACACTTACACATGCACACACACACAGGCTGATGCATATGATTTTACTAGGGAGATATTTTACTATGCATATATTTTCCATTTCTCAGTTTTGCTTGTCCTTCTGGTTTGGTGATCGTTGTTTTTGCGTTCTATGTCCCCTTTCCCTTTGTTGTTGTTTTTCTTCTTTCTCTCATTTCTCTCGTCTTCTCTCTCTTCTTTACTTGTTCCTGTCCATTCCTAATGTGGTTTCTTGCCTGAATAAATGTGAAGTATACAATAGGACAAATATAGGTTGTCTGATGCACTGGGACAGGACAAGAAAGAATATATAAAAAATATAGCATTAGATGCTGACATTCATTCATTCATTATCCTAAAGACTTAATCCCAATTGGGGTCGTGGGGGCACCGGAGCCTATCCGGGGCAGTGTTAATTTTGTTGACGAAAAAGTTTCGTCATAGTTATCGTCAATGACCTATTTTCAGACTGTAACGAGACGATAACTAAATAAAAATGATTTCGCGAGGCCTAAGACTATGGCGAAAATGTTTGCCAGAAACGAGATCTAATCAGAACTAATGTAGATCACGTAAGGGAAGGCAGGAGGTGTTGGGAAGCGATCCAATCAGAATTGATCTATTTGAGGGGTAAGAAGATTACGCACATACTTTCATTTACTCCTGGGAAAACTGTACAACTAGCCTCCATGCACTCATAAAACACATCAAAATGTCAATCCTTGGGAGAAAGAGAAGAACAGACATATGGACAAATTTCACATTTGCTGTCAAGGAAAACAAGACACTTTGTAAACCGTGTGGAGCAAAAATCGCCGGTAAAACACAACCAACTTGAAACGACATTACAGACTTTACACCTCGAATTTTAGTCGACTAAATCAACTGTAATTTTAGTCGACTGTAATCTTATGATATTTACTCAACTCAAACTAGATTAAAACAATTTAGATGACTAAATTATGACTGAACCTAAATTACATTTTAGTCAAAAGATTATGACTGAAACTAAATAAAAATTTGCTGTCAAAATTAATATTGATCCCGGGAACTTACGGGTGCAAGGAGGGGAACAACCCTGGGCAGGCGCCATCATACCGGGGGGCACACACACTCACACAATTATACTCACATTCACACCTCACAGGGCCAATTTAGAGTCGTCAATTAACCTATAGTGCATGCCTTTGGACTGCGGGAGAAAACCGGAGCACCTGGAGAAAACCCACACGAACACGGATAGAACATGCAAGCTCCAGTTCTACCACTGCGCCACCGTGCCACCCCTTAGATGCTGACGTTCAACTCCAAAACAATAAATGTGGTGTACTGTAATGAAACTTAATTATGGAAATGGTGGATAGTGTGTTTTATATGCAGGCATGTGTAAAAGCGAAACAAAAAATCTGTATTTTGAAAGTTGGTGCTCATTGATTGACTGTATGTACCTTGTGAAGTGAAAGCATGTGCTATTGTTTGACAGAATGATTTCATTTAGAGTCAGATTTCCTGTGTTTTGATAAAGCTAGTGTGTGTAGAAAAAGATGTATTTTAAAATGAAGTATTTAATTAACAAAATGTGTTTTTGAGAAGAAAATCAACTATTTGGCCAGTTGTGTCATCTAGGTGTGCTGCTGTGTTAAAAAGCCAGTTTAGAAAAAAGTATCTTAAGTATAGGTATGTTCATGTTTACATGTTTACATGTTCATCTGACATACATTTATTGCCAGACGACTGAAATCGTAGTTCTCTTTTCTTGACTGCTGCTACAATATTTGCACAATTTTGAACATTGCTTGTACACATCACTGATCGCATTTTCTCACTGACTGATATCTGCATAAATTATAGAAAGTATTGCACAGACTGTAGTTGTCTGCTGCTGTTACAGTATCTGCACACACTAGATCCGACTGGAGTGTTAGCTCAGACTTTATAAAAGATGCAGTTTTATTTAATTTACTCTCTGTATAAAATGTTTTACATTGAAACTGTTACAGAACCTATACACATTCAGTCTAATGGACAACTCTAAGACCATAATTTTAGGCTGAATACCGCATCCTAATAGTCTCTCTCTCTACTTCTAGTTCAACGTGTATACTTTATATTCTATTTATATATTGTCTATTCTATGTGCCTTATTTGTTCTGTTTCCTTGTTGTTTGCACTGTTAAAACTGGAGCCACGTCGTCTCGTCTCTCTGTATACTTGTACAATATATGGCAGAGATCACAAAGTTTACTTTGACTTTGACTTTGAAGAGGTCATCGCTTGTTAGCAGCTGTAAAATTAAAGTGTCATTTGTCAAAAAATGTGTTTATAAGATCTTAAGTAACACTTTCGCCTCACCTCTGACTGTAATCATTTTGATTTTCTTCTTCTGCTATTGAGAACGAACAGGAAGCAGGAATGTCTCAGACATGTGGTAGATTTGTGTACATGGGGGCGGGATATGGGAAGACAGAGTGGTTCATCCTCCTTTAATACCAGGACCACCAAGAGTTTAAACATTTCTATATTGTTCATGAAGCATTGCTGCTCTGAGGAAAGCTTATGATAATGTTAACTGAGCGTAAAACAGGCTGTGAGATGAAGCCCAAGACTATTCATATTTGTTTTTGATAGTTTGAAAACTCAGAATATGAAGAAATCCTGGATGTTATAAGGTATCAAGTCTCCACAAAAACCATTACGTTCATAGAAAAATGCAGTTCTCAGACATACAATATGATCAAGACCAAGATCAAATACTTGTCTTTGTGTCTAACACAACAAACTTTTGTGTGTCAGTCTCATAGTCAGTGCATTCCATTACACTCATGTTAATAAAATATCTAAATCTAATAAATGAAAACATACCAAACTTTGAAATAGTACAAAATAGTTCATAAGGATATAATAGAATATTATTCATTCTCCAAATAGTGCTAATAGTGCTAATATAAACATACTAAATTGATACCCCTTCTAACTGAAACTCATTATAACACCCTACATTTGTTATTTGCTTTTGCTTTATGTGCAATCTCACATATTAGGTAAGGACGCCTCTGAGAGCTGCTCTAGCTTTCCAAAACCGCTAGGCTGCTGATATGAAGTGCAAAGACGTATATGTTTTTTCATTATATACAGATCAGGAGCTGGTGAAAGTAGATATCTCAATTCCTGCATGTCAGATCACGCAGATGACTACCATGGTCACACACGTCTTCTCCTTCAACTTCCCCTTTCTGTCTCTCACACTCATTCCTCTGGACCGAAGGACACTGTGATAAGACTCTAGTCTAGATCCCTGGTCCAGGTTTGATAGGATTGTGTGTGTGTGTGTGTATAGGTGGAGTGTTGATATATGTCAGAGCAGCAGGCATTAGTAATTATTTTTGTGTGTGTGTGTGTGTGTGTGACTTTGACCTGTCTGTTTGGTCATCCGTAGCTCACTCCCTGTGTAAGAATGTCCTTCAGTAGAGAGCTCTAGTGCGGTGCTTGTCCTTCGCCAAAACTTCAATTCAACCCACCACTCATCGCCAACAACAAGGCCGTAATTATTCTCCCACTCGTGTGCCAATCGTGAGTATGTCGGCTAATGAGTCATTGCATTCGGTGGTAAGATTTGATCGATCAGATGGTGTACACCTGGGTCGTTTGACCCCAGGAGCTTGGCATAAGTGTGGCCAGAGGTGATCCGTCCTGAAGTAGACGAGGAAAAGCAACACAAGGAGAATTCAGAGCAGCAGGTGTGAAAGTAATGGATTTTAAGTGACGTCCATTTTTACTGTCTGGATTCAGCTCAGAGTAGAGAACAGATTCAGGGCACAAACACAGACCCAGACAACACATACCCAGACCCCATACACACACACACACACATACAGGCCATTTCCCAGCCACCAGTGCTGCAGGATAATCTTGACCCCAAGGCTGATGTTCTGAGATAGAGGGAGAGAAGGGAAAGCAAATGATGGATAATGTTCTCTGGCCAAAGCATCATGCTTCACACAACATCTCTCACTCTCACGCACACACTCACACGAGCACACACACACAAAATTAGATCTCAGTATTTATGTAAGCTTCTTTCATTGTGCTGTTCATTGTGCATTAAACACTGATCTGTCTCACAGTATTTATACTGTATTTCAAGTAACCATCTTGTCTATATTAGTACAAGGGAGACTAAAGATTGGGAGCAAATTCCTTATACATTTTGTCACATAGATGGCAAATAAATCTGATTCTGATTGTGACTGCCATAATCACTAGATCTAAACAATACTGTAGCTACATCTAACACTGACTTTAACCTTAGTAACCAAAACCGGATCTTTTGACACTGAATTGAAGTGAACACTCGTGCGATCTGGCAGCCGCTGCTCTCTGGACGACTTTTTTATTGCTACTGATTTTTAGCTGAATGTACTCATCTTTCTCTTATTTGTCTGTTTTTAATCAGAATTTGAAAAACACTGGCTTGATATGGGACCGAACAGGCAGTTGGTAGTGTAACGTGAAGAGTTGGAACCTTGATCAGAGGGTCATCAGTGCAAGTCCAGGACTGATAAATGGTACAGTTGAGGACGCGCTCCATGTCAGTTGCACACTGCTCCTTCACGGATTGGTCAATCATTACATTGTGATGCACTATGTGCTGTGCTGTGCTGTGCTATGCTGTGTTTACAATGACTTATAATTGCTCAGTTTTAAATTCACTTCAAGCTTTCATGGCGTGTTTCGTGTGTTACTCTACCTTTACTGTAAGGAGTCCTTGAGTGCCCTAAAGGTTATTATTATTATTATTATTATTATTATTATTATTCAGCTTCCCACTGCTCCTTCACGGATGAGTCAAATGTAGAGGTCACGTTTTGTTGTGGTGCACTTTGTGCTGCGCTGTGTTCACAATGACAAATAATCACTCATTATTATTATTATTAGTAGTAGTAGTAGTATTAAAAGCCAGCTCTGAAAGCTGGAAAAGCTTTTCTAAGTTAAAGCATAACCTTCTTACATTTTATTACCCATTATTAGCTTAGCACTTTGTGGGGACTGTTTGGGCATTTTTTATGTGTCTATTTTTCAGGTGTTTATTACATTATTGGTAATGACGATCAGCGAAAAAAACCCTCCTCTCATGACAAATGGAAAAAGAAATCCAGTGGAAAGAGGTGAGTGTCTCTCTGACACCCAAAAACCTGTATCATCCCCAGCTGCAGCGTCTCATTCAAGCAACAAGTACACCGTGCTGTGGCCGTGTCCATTTGACTGCTCTGATTTAACATGGACCATGGAGTCTGCAACCACAATATCCGGGAGAACACAGCTGATAAATGGCAACTATCTCTACGAAAACTGCTGCCTCTTTGAGAATATAAATGAGCAGGGAAACAAATATTCTACAGTTATTCTGCTGATGTAAGGATTGACTTTTCTTAGTGAGGGTTTCTCTTGTTCTCACAACGCATATAAAGTAGCTAGGACTTAATATAGCAGGCATGTGAAATTTGTAAAGCATCCTTCACTCTTTTATCATGAAGAAACAATCACAATGGCCTAAAATTATTAATAAAACCTTACAAATAAATAAGTGGAGGTGATATTGAGGAAAAATGATGCATTGAGACAATGGAAGGAAATATGCAATAAAAATGAAGAAACTCTGGAATTTACAAATGCAAACAGCTAGTGGGAGATTTCTTGATTATATTTTGTAAGTTGTTAGTACTGTTCTCAGGTCAGGGTTTGGCTTTTATTTTGTATTTTGGTGTATATAAATGAACACAGCATGTGTATTTTTACAAAGCCTGTGCATTGGCATTACAGTTAATCCATAAACACGTGCATTAACATTTTTGCATTAACGCATCCCGGTCTTCGGCCATGGCACGGACGAGTGCACAGAGAATTTACAAAGAACCCCTTAAGGACATTTAAGAGACGTCAAATTACCAGTATTTCACTCAAGCTAAATGGCTATTTAAACCTTAATATCCAGTCAACTGTTGAGCTCATTTCAGACTCTTAATCATCCTCGCTTTAAGACGTGAGTGCAGACGGAGGAAAGGGAGGGCAGTGGGGGATGAAAATTGTTGGACGTGTGCAGAAAAGCTTTTAGACCCTCGATTAAGCTGAATATTAAGCTCAATCAGTCCGTTAATGAGGGGAAAAGGGAGGAAAGAGAACTTTGCCACTATCTGGAGAAGTGGTACAGGACAGAGTGAAAAGCTTCCGAGTGTATAACTGTTTGCATCTCTGCGAGTCAGATGTCAGACGAGTAATGAATTGGATCCATGGAAGCGTTCATTGCACGGATTTTCCACAATGCCGCCTTGAAGACACGCAAAGATATTATTTCTGCGTGTGGCAGACCTGGAATAGAGCATGAGAGTGAAAGTGGATACGTCTGCTGTCATGGGGTTAAGGTGTCTGAAGTGATAGTCTGATATAATTCAAACTCATGATTAGTATGGAGTCTGAGCGTCAGCTGTCACAGTGTCACAGAGCTTGTGTTTTCTTACGTACACGTCACACACATATACACAGAGAGGGAAAGGTGCAAAAATAGCTTGAGAAGGTGATGTAACATATGCCTTTTGCTCACATAACATCCAATTTTCAGGTTGAGAGCTGCTTCTTGCAGTATGAAAAGTGAATGGAGAAGCAAAAAAAGAGCCCAAAAAGTTCAAAGGAAAAGGCTAGGAACTGCAGTCTCCCCATTCCTGGGTACAGCAGGTCTGCGCATTGTGACCAATCAGTACATCAATCATTTGAAAATGATTTTCAGTTCCGCATTGCCACATCACTACCCTATGTGAATATGGATAAGACTCTCGCCATATGTACTAACAGAGTAGTATGAAAGGCTTGTGAGCAGCCCTTTTGATTATTACAATCATGTCCCTGCATGAGAATAGAATGAGAATCAGAAGTTCATTGCCAAGAGATGTGAGAGAGATATGACAACAGACACGGTTGAGGTTATAAAAAAGTAAATATGAATGAAGATGAAAGAGGAAAGAGGAAAAAGTATCATTTAGTGTCACATGTGTCACAAAAGAGTCACATACAAGGATCCTGCTTTGATGGTTGGTTACATTAAAAGTAAAAATATTGTAAAAAGATATATAAAAGATGCTAATATTAAGAAGAATATGAAATATGGATATACCAGGACAAATAGTAAATTTAACAGAGAGCAAGAATCAAAAACAGACAAATTTAAGTGATTTGTAGGACATGGTTATTTAGTTTACCAATATAGCATGAGTATTTTGCCTATGTAGGGTAGGACACAAACTGAGGAAGTCATGATATGATTGTGCCCCAAGGTGTGCAAATTGCGTTAACCCTTATATCCCTGAGAGAATTTGGCAAGTTTTTCTATACCTTTGTTTTTAGACTTATTATAGTGTGTGTGTGTGTGTGGAAGTTCTCACATGTTTTATGTTGTTGTGCTCATGACAACCTGCACCACAGTCATAGTTTGGTGTGCAAATGCTGGCACAGTCTTAAAATCAGTCCATTTCTGATGAAAACTGATTTGCATCTGTAGAATTCTTGTATTTTTTTAGCTTTATGTAGTATAAATATGCTGCAACTGTAGATATAACTACTAAAAATAGTAAGAACTAAAGAGCTATTCTTTTACTGTCTACCGATATAGAATGAGAAAAAAATAATTGATTCAATTAATTGAAAATGAAGAAATACTGAAGTTTTGGTAATTTTTGAGCCAATTTGGGCTCATTTTGGACTCATTTTTGCACATGATGGCATTACACATGAGAGTCGCGTCAAAATAATGCAGTAGTCGTTTGGAATAAACACTGAAAATGTCAAGTAAACAGCTGTATTGTGAATAGAACACTGGTTGCTGTTGTTATTAATTAACTAAAATATAAGCTTTGTCTGTAATAAAGGGGGAGATTTGACTGAACTGGCACGTTTTAGTGCATGTTGGACTTCCCTGTGAAAGTCGTGCGACCTAAACAAATAATCAACTATACAATTTGAATCAGGGAAGGATAATATTGCAAAATTCGCAATATACAAAGCACGACATGACTATAGAGGTGTTTAAAAACTATAAAGGTGTCCAGAAATGCAGTACAGCCCAGTAGCTTTTTCGCTGCTTCAGTGTGTATAAGAATTAAACATTCTTGAGACTTCCGAAGCTATTTAACAGAATCAGATTGCGATCTCATTGCTATTCTGCTCCTGTGTTTGTATAGGAAGATAGTTTCATTTTGTCTCACAAGGCTTTATCTAATCTAGTTACTATATATTGTGTTGATCCCAATCAGTGAACCCATTATGTTTCGCATGACAGGAATGTGTACAATAACAAAGACATATTTTATTCAAACTATATTATGATTATGATTGGTGGTGGTGTTGGTAGTGATAATAGTCTCAAATCTTCTACCTGTATCCAGCGTTGATCCCCTGAGCAACACCCTTAATCCCAAGTTGCTCCAGAGACTGTCCCTGTAATTAGGAAATGGAAGTGGCTCTGGGTAAGAGTGTCTGATAAATATAGGATGATGTGTTTCCATTCGTCACTATTAACCAACAAACATTTATATTAGAGAATAATAAAGAGTCTCAAAGCAGAACATAACCATCATTTTCTCACACATTTTATAGAAAAGGCTAAAGTCTGTTAGTTTTAATGTTTAATATCCAATATAGCCCAAACATGATTGTGTTGTTTTCAAAAGAAAGTAACGGTGGGGCATCTGTGGGCTGCAAGCTTTTTAAGTAAAATTATACACCCAAAGCCACAGGGGACTTCAATTAGCAATAACCACTTCCTCATTAGAAACAGTTCAGAGGGAAAAACACCGGCTAAAGCAAGTGATATTCTCAAGAGGAAAAAATTATTTAAATGCAAGCAGAGTTAACACTGTGAATTAATTACAATGCCAATTTTAAGGTTAGGGTAATTAGCAAGAGAGAGTCATCAAGTAACTCACGAGCAGCCAAGAAATCTAATATCAGAAAAGTGCTGTTATTAAAAATGCAAACACAGAAAATCATTCTAGTCTCAAAACATGGTGGATCCAAAAGCTCAAGACAAGGGAGGCCGAATAAGTAAAGAGATCAGGGAATGAATATTAACCTTGTTGAAAAGAAGCTGAGATTTCTGAAGGAAAAAAAAAACACTTAAGAGCTCAACACACTCACAACATCAACCACAAGCCTGGTCTGTCACTGAAACAATACCACGTTTCTCCAATAGACCAAAACACCACAAGACCAACAAATGTGAAAAGCCCTTTTCTCTGTCATTTTCTATAAATCTGTTTTCTCTAGCCTCACTGTGCATGATTCACATTCTACACATTCTTTGAAATTCAACTTTTATTCATCAAACTCAAACTGAGCTCTCATTATGATTCTGGTACTGTGTTTTCACGGCTAGACATTTTCCTTTTATCTCACAAGTATAATTACCAGAATCTACTTTCATTGCTAAAGAGTAATTGTGTATTATGTAAAAGGTAAAGATTTATTTACAACCCCAATTCCAATGAAGTTGGGACGTTGTGTAAAACATAAATAAAACCAGAATACAATGATTTGCGAATCCTTTCCTCAACCTATATTCAATTGAATACACTACAAAGACAAGATATCTAATGTTCAAACTGATAAACTTTATTGTTGTTTTGCAAATCTTCACTCATTTTGAATTTGATGCCTGCAACACGTTCCAAAAAAGCTGGGACAGGGGCATGTTTACCGCTGTGTTACATCACCTTTCCTTTTAACAACACTCAATAAGCATTTGGGAACTGAGGACACTAATTGTTGAAGCTGTGTAGGTGGAATTCTTTCCCATTCTTGCTTGATGTACAACTTCAGTTGCTCAACAGTCCGGGGTCTCCGTTGTCGTATTTTGCGCTTCATAATGCGCCACACATTTTCAATGGGAGACAGGTCTGGACTGTAAGCAGGCCAGTCTAGTACCCGCACTCTTTTACTACAAAGCCACGCTGTTGTAACACATGAAGAATGTGGCTTCGCATTGTCTTATTGAAATAAGCAGGGACATCCCATAAAAAGATGTTGCTTGGATGGCAGCATATGTTGCTCCAAAACCTGTATGTACCTATCAGCATTAATGGTGCCTTCACAGATGTGCAAGTTACCCATGCCATGGGCACTAACACACCCCCATACCATCACAGATGCTGGCTTTTGAACTTTGCACTGATAACAATTCAGATGGTCCTTTTCCTCTTTAGCTTGGAGGACATGACGTCCATGATTTTCAAAAACATTTTGAAATGTGGACTCGTCAGACCACAGCATACACACAGCACAGCGTCAGTCCATCTCAGATGAGCTCGGGCCCAGAGAAGCCGGCGGCGTTTCTGTGTGTTGTTGATATATGGCTTTCGCTTTGCATGGTAGAATTTTAAATTGCACTTGTAGATGTAGCTACGAACTGTGTTTACTGACAATGGTTTTCTGAAGTATTCCTGAGCCCACGTGGTAATATCCTTTACAGAATGATGTCGGTTTTTAATGCAGTGCCGCCTGAGGGATCGAAGGTCACCAGCATCCAATGTTGGTATTCGGCCTTGCCGCTTACGTGCAGAGATTTCTCCAGATTCTCTGAATCTTTTGATGATATTATGGACAGTAGATGATGAAATCCCTAGATTCCTTGCAATTGTACGTTGAAAAATGTTGTTCTTAAACTGCTGGACTATTTTCCCGCGCAGTTGTTCACAAAGTGGTGAACCTCGCCCCATCCTTGCTTGTGAACGACTGAGCCTTATGGGGATGCTCCTTTTACACCCAATCATGACAAACACCTGTTAACACTCCAATTAACCTGTTCACCTGTGGAATGTTCAAAACAGGTGTTTTTTGAGCAATCCTCAACTTTCCCAGTCTTTTGCTGCCCCTGTCCCAGCTTTTTTGGAAGTGTTGCAGGCATCAAATTCAAATAGTGAAAGATTTTGCAAAACAACAATAAAGTTTAACAGTTTGAACATTAGATATCTTGTCTTTGTAGTGTATTCCGTTGATTATAGGTTGAAAAGGATTTGCAAATCATTGTATTCTGGTTTTATTTGGGTTTTACAAATTGTCTAACTTCATTGGAATTGGGGTTCTAATTCTGACCTCTATGACTACAGAGTCAGTGTGTCCTATTAGCAAAATAGTTAGATATAACAAAAAGAAATGATGTTCAGTCTACAATTCTGTTCATAACTTAGCATTTGTGCCATGGTGTGTATTACATTTTATTTTACAATGTTAGTAACGTCTGAGGACTTGATCCCAGTATTTGCCACAGTGAGACATAGCTGGGTTTTTCAATGAAACGATGGTATCATATCCAGGGGTTAAATGGGTTCATCTATAGCATAAAACCCAACTTAAGAAGCAGCTCTGCTTTAGAGACTCACTTATTATATTTATACATACTTTTTCATGTATATATAAGCCTCCTTATTTTTAAGCCTCCTTATTTTTTATCTCCAAGTCTTCTTAACTTTAATAAAATGACTGTGAAATTAAACATTAACATTTGTATCACTTTGTGTTTGTGTGTGTGTTTTAGAATCATTACAACCCTAGTGTTTGACACCATCACAAATTTTGGAAAATGTTGCTTTCTTGATGTCCAACTGTACTGACATTTAGGTTTGTTATGCATTTCCAAAATCAATAATAGATCTCATGGCTAGCTGCTAAAAATGTTTGAGTACCACTGAATTTACTGAATAATATGGGTTAATTGCGCATTACAACAGGCAAAATGCAGGCAGCAAATGCATTTCCACACATCCGGAAGAACAATTCTTGGACTAAACCATGTGTATTTATACTACTGAATTTTATTGTCATATTCTTGAAAGCAGGCAAACGTCACATGGTACATGTTGCAGTTTCCAATTAAGGCGTCAGTCGTTTGATCATCCAATGTTGGAGTGCTTCCTTCATCTTACTATCCCCAACCTTCCCTCTTATATTCGCTTCACTCCAGTTTAAAGCGTCTTTCAACTTCTGGGGTGTGCTCACAACTTAAAAAATGTTTTACGCTTCTTTAACCATGGTTGCTCATGAAGCGCCTTCAAAGTACTACTTCTTAAGCACTTTAAGCTCGCCTGCCCTGCTTGTTAACAGCCGCAGGCAGTAGTAAGATAATAATATTAGTATTATTATGACTCTCAACCTCTCATAACCTTCACCCAGCATTTTTAACAGATACTTTTTCCTCTTTCATTTTCATTCATTTTTCTTTTTTGTAACCTCAACCATGTCTGTCATCATCTCCTCACATCTCTATATTTGGCATACTGTCCTTTAATCTGGCCCAAGCAGCTGTTCCTTCTGCTCGACAGCGCTCCTGAGTGGCTAGATGCTGACCTCTCACTCCTAAACCTGGGTCTGCTAATACGCCTACAGGCTTAGGGTCCTAATCAAATCCACGCCCCAGGAGTACGTTTTCATCTCAGAAGTTTAGGATACGAGCCAACACTTTTTCATTTGCTGAACTTTCTTCTCTCTAAAGAACAACATCACAACAGGTGGCTTGTTCAAGATAAGTTTCATGTAAAGTAGCACAAGGAAACATTTCTGCGAATGAATGAGACCAAACATTATTACCAGTTTACTAGCTTTAATTTGTTGTGCTCCGCACCAAATCTATAATTGTTTAATTGTTTATTCTTTCTGAAGTTCTGTCTATGTCTAGTACCAGCAATTGCTTTTTTTCATGCGTGGTCTTGTGTATTATTCTTATTAGGGGTCCAAGCACAAATCCCTCTTGTAATTGTTCTGTCTCATTATTATTATTATTATTATTATTATTATTATTATTATTATTATTATTATTATTATTATTATTATTATTATTATTATTATCTTCTAAAACGGATTGTGCAGTTTGAACTTATAATACAAGAAGGTTGGAAATATTCAGGGTAAATAGAAATGGTGTACATCATATAGGCTGAAAAAGCATAGTGTTTGGCTTATAATAGGCTTGTAATAATAATAATAATTATTAATATTAATATTATTATTATTAATTATTATTACTATTATTATTATTATTATTATTATTATTATTATTATTATTATTATTATTATTAAGTTATGCAGCCTAAACCGTAAGTCACACAAAGCGGAAGCTTTGTCAATAAGTAAGGATGGTAAAGCTGTGTAGCATTTAATGAAAAGTGTAAAAATGCTACATAAATTTATGCATTCTGACTCATTTCTTTGATGCTTTCCTCAAGAGCTGTAAGATTTATTTTGTTTAATTTGGTATAAACAATCAGAATTAGGATATGGAAAGAATATGATTAATGTAGTTACAGTATGTGATTTTACCATGTCATTTCGCTTTATTGTTTTACGTTCAAATTCCTTATGTTTGTCATAAACATCAGCGTCAGCAATGTGTGGGTGTGTGTCTATGACACTGACACTATTGATAATTAGTGCTGACCCTTTTGTTCTGCTTTTTCAACTTTTGCTTGGACCCCCTTTGTTGCCACTTGCGGCAATATTTATTAAAATTTATTATTATTATTATTATTATTATTATTATTATTATTATTGCTTTTTTATTATTATGCTTTTTATTGTTCATTTGTCCAAATTTGGGGTCCAAATTTATACATTTTTACATTTACTAAGCTATTTTATACTAAGCTCATAGGTTTAAATGGAATCTGCTCTTGGATAAGTGTGTCTTTCCATATAAAAAAATATTGTGTAAAGGACCTGAGCATACACAAATTTTGACTGATGTAAGGGAGGCTGGAACTTGTGAACTTAATAGATGACGTTTTACTGATGTATGGATTTGTCATTGACAGATTAATGATTTTGAGGATCCAATGTCTGTTTGTCTACTGTGCTTTTGTTTTGTTTTGTTATTCTTTGTGATTATATACATCAGAAGTACCTCAGCAGTATCTTTATCAGTCCAGAATTTAAACTAGTGACCCTCTGATCACAGAAATAACTTCCTTGCCATTACACTACCACTGCCTCATTCTTTATTTTTTTATGTTTAATGGTTTAGTGCTTAGTGGTTGATGGTGAATGTTTCTAATACTTGGAAAATGGAAAAACTGGAAAAATGTGTTGTTGCTACAACAAAGGCCCACTGGTCCCTGTACCAAAGGTCCTAGACGTGGAGGAAAATCCCTTATTGTCACATAGCTCCTGCTCAGCTTCCACCCCCTCACCTTGTCATCACATCGCCACCTCTCCTGGCATATTTATTAAGGCAGTGCAGCATTAGCTCTGTGTGTCCAGACTCACTCCCACTCATCTCTCACCTTCACATGGGTGCCAAGAGCATCAGGAGCCCAGGGGAACTCAGCAGAACAGCCTGTGACCTCTGCCAGAGCCACTGAAAGTCAGTGAACTCAGACGGAAATCACAAGCTCTACAAGCTCTTTCATAATTTGATAAACATTATATGATAAATTGTATAAAATACTTTGTCTTGCAATTGCAAGAGAATTTATACACTTCTAAGCATTGTGCCTTATTTGACCTTTGGATCATTAGTCTAATCATGTATCTTTAAAAAGTAACTAACTAACCCTAACCACCTTTTTTTCTTTTGTTTTTTTTTCTTTCTTTTTTTTTTTTTTACAAATAGTGATGTAATGTGGCAAAACGGTACATTGAATGATTATTTAGTCACAAACTTCAGGCAGTTAAAGGTTTTAAAGGATTTGTGTTCAACTGTGACAATAGGATGACAAGCATGAATATGAAGAATATTTAAAAGCAGATTTTTTCAATTTTGGCTGTTTGATATTGTTGCATTTACTTATCAGATGTGCCATTGGTCAAAAATTAGTTAGTTCCACATACTAATGAAATAAAACTGATAGAAGCAACAATAATATGTACGTTAATTGTCTACAATTTGGTCTGAGATAGGTCATTTTGAATTGTATCATATACAGCCCTAAGTTGGTATGGTTGATTATTTCAATTTATTACAGTGTAGGTGGAGTATATGGCTTTTTATAACCAATATTTTAAACATTTTGTCATTTAGAGTCCAATGCTACTATAAATAAGGCATGGTAGCTATGAATTACTGTAGGCAAGCATAGCAGTTTGTGTGTGTCAATTTGGCTTACCATTCCATTGATTAATAGCAATATTTACAGCACATCAGTATGTAAATAAAATAAATGACTGTAAAATAAATAAAAATAAAAAACAACCTGTAAAATAAATGAAATGGCACAAATCCACTGTATTCCTTTGCAATTAAAACATTCGTTCTTTCATTCATTATCTGAGCTGCTTAATTCCAACTGGGGTCGCTGGGGGACCGGAGCCTATCCCGGGAACTTATGGGTGCAAGGCTGGGAACAACCCTGGACAGGCGCCAACACACTGCAGACAATTAAAACATGAAACATGAAATCTTGTATGTGTACACTAGTGTATGAAGAATTCAGAAAGATGTTGGTTAAAAAATGGCTCACTGTTTTTCACTAGCCATGTTTCACAAAAATGATTTATTCAATAAAATTATTTACATTTTGCTATCGACTGTTTTCAAACCACGCTGGACAGGAAATAGCTTATGTGCTGTAGCTTAACATTACACATGGTTGTTTAATTTGCATTTTAGAGAATTACATGATCAAATTTCATTTAACATACAAATTAAGAAATTTTAATCATTTATTAGACACACGTATTTAATGCGACTTCCATTTACTAATTATAGAGACTGTCCCTAACTTGGAGTTTTGCTCAATCAAACAGCACCCTCCTGGTCTGTAATCTTTCCACTAGGCCACCTTTACGTTATACACATAAAGCTGTTGTGAATAGTATTTTAATAAAGGATTTCACAGAATCAATAATGTGATTAATAAATGTCCTTGATCGCATGCAATGTTCATGTTGCACATTTTGCAACTCTGAAACCAGTAATGAAGCAAAACAGAACCCAAAGGATTTACATTTACAGCATTTGATAGACACTCATGCAGAACAACTTCCATTTCTTCATTACAGAGACAGTCTCTTTGGAGTAACTTGAGCTTACAGGTCTTGCTCAGGGTCTCAATGGTGAATGGTGGTAGTGCTGGCATGGAATAGAGCTGGATTTGAACCTATCATCTCTTGCTTCATAGTTGAGAGTAAACCTGATCTTTATATGCGTACAGCAGTGAGAAATCCTAAATGTCTGAAAGGACCTCAAGGTAAATTCCATATACTGTATCTTCTGAATAGAATACTGTACTCTTCTAATATGCTGTAGCCGTTCATGGCGCAAATACATTTGGAAAATACACATTCATGAGGACAATTCTAACTTCAACAAAAAGTCTGTGGGATCAATGACAGGAGAGCATGAAAGTAAGTCCCAGATTTTAAAGGAACTTTCAGAGCCTTCTCATCATTGCCTGAGTGACTGTAAATGTAACAGCAGTGTAAACAGCTGTAAAACCACTCATTTTTATTGTGCAGCAAATTAGCTATATTGGCAGTATTGACAGTTCAATTAAAAGGGCACTTAGGGCGCTACTTGTACTAATGAAACAGAAAGTTCTATTGTCCTGTTAAAGAGCGGAATGGAAACTGCATTCTAACATAGCATCTTAAAAATATACTGGCACTTTGCCGACATTAGATTAATCAAGTAATGGGCAAGGTTTGAAATGCAAAGGCACTTATTTAAAATGAAAACACATTTATGGCAGGAACTGGCAACGTCGCTTATTCAAGTATTTTTCATAACCACTATTTTTAAAGGTATTCGTAATTAGTACCTAAAATTACAAGCAAAATTTATTATCTGTTAAGTGGAAAGGCATTAACATCAAATTGTTTTTAGATTAATTAATCACAAAACATTTTTGATGGTTGTTTAAATAGTTTTCTCAGTTCTTATACCTCATTAAAAAATTAATACACCGCTAATTAGTGTTATTACTTGACAAATAGCCACTTCAGATAGTTTTCCTAGCTAAAATATATCATCTTAGTGCAATTAAAGGATAAAAAGAATGTAAATGGTTGCATAAAGCAGCATTTTAATGCATTTACAGTATTACAAGAGTTTCCTATTATACAGTAGAATCAATTTGTTGTGAAATGGATTATTATTGATAGTTATTTTTAGATAGAATTCTTAGGGAACCCGGACATCAGTCTTTGATGTAAAAAGAAAAGTGTTTCTGACCAAATAGATCGAAGTCATAGCAGTGCCTGCTGTGTTTTTCTTTCTTTCATGTAAGTGGTGTGCTTTGTCTCATGTCCTGTTAGTGTGAGGCGACCTTTCTATTTGGTGTATTTTTGCCACCACTTCCACAGCATACTGCATAAAGGTTACCTGAATACCTGACTAATACCAAACAGTTTTACAAGTTCTGATGCCATGTATTCACAAAAAATACATTATAGACCAAAGTGATCATGTCAACTGCTTGTAGCTACAGAGTCATTATCATTCTCAGGGCAGCACACAACTGACCCGATATTATCTTGTTGAATACACTGATAAACTTTAGAAGCGTGTTTCTCCCTATGAGTCAATACAGGGACAGGCCTCAAGTCAGCAAAGCAGCCCAAAAAATATGGACTGTGTCTGTTCTCTGACCTCTGCCTGGATTTATGCCCACAAGCAATGAAAAAAAAGCCTTTCAATATAGACAAAATACAAACATATGTCGACCTTACCTCTCAGTCATTGATGTTATTGCTTACCGCGCTGTTGTGAACATTTTTGTGGTGCGGCCAGTTCAGAAATGGGAAATAAGAAATGCTTCATTGACCAGTTGGTTGACTCCTGTATTCTAAATACAGCCGTGCCATTTCACTATCCGACACATGCAGGCACTTTCAATGGCTGCCGTAATGAAAGAAATTTCCTGGTCTGACTCACACATGCTCATACCGTGGCTCGGCAGGAAGTGAGGTGGGCTTGGAACGGCACCTTAACCTCCAGCATTTCACTCTGCCGAGTCTGGCATTAAACCTATGTTGTAAATTTTTTTAACCTCTCTCAAGTGCAGATATGGTAATTCTTCAAAGGCCATGTGCTGATCAGAGTTTAGGGTTGTGACATTCCTCCGTTATCCTCCATTTAGACTGCGGCCACCTTCTCACCTAATGTTTGTGTCATGCTCAACCCCACACTTTCACTGACTGTTCTAACCTTCAGGAGTTTTTAGCTCCACATTCGGTACTTTGCTCATTGTGACTTTCACACCCCCATTCCCGTCTGTGGCATGAAAATTCTGCACTCCACGCACCCATCTGCTGATTTTAACGTAAGACCGTGTTCCAATTTCGAGTTCGAGCACAGAAGTGTTATCCAGAGTTTTTGTGATCAGTGAAGGAACATTTTACCTCCTTACTTTTTATGGTACTTTAACTGGCTAATTAATTACTATTGGCGACAATATGAAAACTAAAAACGCTTGCTGTACGTGTTCAAATCATTTATTCGCAAAAGGGGCATAATAAACTCTTAACTGTTTTCTCATTTACATTTCTTTTAGTAACTATTAATTGGCCTTGACTTGACTTATATTTCCAAACAAAGCATGCTAATTTTCTCATATTTTAATTCACTAAGTCTGTCTGCTGTTTAATTTCAGTCCTACTTAATATTCAGGAGTCTTTCATCTAACCCTGCACCACTACAGTATTGGTTTAAAATATATTTTAATCATATTATATAAGCAGAATTTTTAAAAAATAATTGTTGGCAATTAAACACCATCTTTTTTCAAAGGGAATGTGATTGGATTGAGATTTGGATTTGAAGCTTTATGTTGGCTCGTTGGCCTTTATTATTGCCAATAGGATGGTAGACTAGTCAATACATTTTATTACCGGGTTTTGCTTGTAGCACCTTTGGCAATAACTTTTCCTCTATTTTTATCCATTATGTACCTTATGTTGAATGTTTGCAGCATTTCTCCTTTGCATTCATAATGCAACCCCGGCAATAGACTCGATGGATTCAACACAAGGTCGCAGAATTTATGCCCCACACTCTGTATTTTAATGTAATTAGATGGAGGACAAAAGAGGCATTGTGTATTTAGGGCTGGATTTTATGAGCAGCATGCCATAAGCACGACTCTCTTTAACTGCCTATTTCAGGAGGCAGTTGAGCCTCAATTTGTTGTTCCTTTAATTCATGCTTTGCCAGATGTTTTCACTAAGTGTCAGCAGAACCCTCCATCTCTACACAACTTGAGTCCGAATAAATTTACACACTATAAATGTGGGGAAAGGCTGTTATATGCTTTTCCCCCTTTCTTTCTTAATTTGTGTTTTCTGCTTTCTCACATGCTGGCTGGCTTAAATTTTGTTATTTGACTTTGCTGTGGACTCCTGGGGGAAACATTCTGTTATATTCCAGCCCCATTAATCCTTGCATTAGTGTTTTTCTATCACAGTCACTCAGATGTGACCCACAATGGAGCACAGACCATCAGTCAGCACTGTGAGCTTCCACCACACTTCTCATTTGAGGTCTTTCCTATGCAATGACTTGGTTCCAAGCATGAGCAACACTCTTTGTCAGCAACTGATTATGTTTTCATTTTTTACTCCCAGTTTTGTGTACCACTTGAGCAATAGTATTTTGTTTAAGGCTGCAACTAACAATTATTTTGTTAATCGATTAATCTGCTGATTAATTTTTTTAATTAATCAATTATCAATTGGATAAAAAAAAGAAAAAAACTTTCATTTACAGCATTTTTTAAATGAACCAAACTGTGTTTCTATTTTTCTGTATTTATGTTTTACTTTCTAACATTATACAATTATAAAAGAACATTTTCTGATTAATTGAAAATGAAAAATTGGCCATTTTTAACCAATTTGAACTAATTTTGGCCTAACTAATTTTTGACTCATTTCTGGGAGAGAACTACATTTTTGCACAATATGGCACTCCACATGAGAATCAAGTCACAATAACACGGAGGACACATGTCGGAAAAATCACTGAAAATATTGAGTAAATGGCTGTATTGTGAGTAGAATGCTGGTTGTTTTTGTTATCAGTTAAAAATGAGTTTTGTCTCTAATAACTGACTGAACTGGAGCGCCTCAGTGAATGACTTCCCTGAGAAAGTCGTGTGCGCTAACAAACAGTGCAACAAGCTGCGAGATATACTGCACTTATGTATTATTTTCACTACTTTGTACTTAGACTGAGCATTATTAATATAATAGGGTTATTATTAACATTACCTATTATTTGTTTACTATACTTTAGTAACACATTTTTTGTTTGGGGGCTGATATTGAATTAGTGGTGTTGCATGTTCTCTAATAAGAACAATCATATTCCTTGAATTTGCACAACATGCTCAAATATGTTCCAGTGGCTCCAGTCCAATGTAAAGTCTGGTTCACAGCGTTATTGGAATTTAATTTTGCATTCTGATATTTTAATTTTGAATTAATCTTGTTAATTCAAGAATTTGTATCATATTTTAAAAATAGTCTTAAATGCGTCTATGATTTGGGTATTACTTGTAATTGATACCATTTTTAAATGCATACAAAATTCTTAAGCACTGTTAATATCAGATACTTTTGGGGAAAGATCCTGTATAGTTCAAATCAATTTTGTAAACATCTTCTATTACTGTGGCCACTATGGTAGTACTATCATCATATACTGAAGTGCATTTAGACAGTGCTCACAGTGGGAACATTTCCTTTCCATTACATCAGGTTTTAATGTATTTTGTTATCTTAAAAATACAGAATTTTAGTTCAAGTTAATGGAATAGAAGGTCTGTATAATAAAGTGATGGCTAATGCTGAATTTTTCTTATAAATTCCCTCTTGCAAAGAGTGCTTTAGCCAGTTTTTTTTTCTTTTTTTCACAGATTTCTCCAGTATGCTTGGCAGATTTAAAAAAGTTCATGCTTTCCGGCATTTTATTTCACAGATATTTCACTTTTTTTTCTCTCGTTTGTTTTCAATTTCATTTTACCCCTAAATTGAATTTAGAATAGTTTTCTTGAAGGATGTGAGAGTGAAAGAATGCAAATTACCAGGTGTGATATAGATTACCATGTTTCATTCCTCCGTTGCATACAGCTTTTATTGTGTTTGCGTACTATCAGCATTGCTTCAGGTTCAGTTGGTGCTTTGGGTTTTGCAAGTGCACCCATCTGATGGCCTGTCCCTGATTAACAAAATGGAAATAAGGAGCAGACATCTCTAAATGAAAGAACGAGAAGTTAATTACTCTTTCCAGCAGCGGTTTCACTGCAAAGCACCTTGGATCAGTTCAGCATGTCATGATGTAGAATAAAAAGAGATTGAAAGTGATAAATTAAGACAGGTTGAGGATCAGGTTGATTGTTATTCTCTGCTCCGCAGTCAAGGCTAATTAACTAGCTGGCAGGACAGTCACTAATAAGCTCAGATTTCACCCTGCCTCACAAGAAAATAATTACACCCAGAAGGTGTTTGCAAACACTGACATTCTGTCACTGCATACATGGAAAACAGACAGCAGAAGCTAAAGTTAACATAACACAAAGGAACATTTAGCAACAACATGTGCCTTGTCATTGTCACACTGCAAAAATGCTCAGAAATGTTTGAGGAACAAGACAAAGAGTACAAGGTGTTACTTGGATTGAGAATCTGTGAGATATGCTAGGAAAAAAAGCCTGATTCATGAAGGCCCAGCTTTTAAGATTTCAAGGATTTGCTGACATTTGACAGTGACATTTCCTCTGCCTTTAGGGTTTAATAGTTTTCAGAACAGCTGATGTCTGTCTGATGAAGTTATGATAGCAATTACTGCATATGTTTAACCCATTTGGATCTCACTTTATTTTGTAATAAACAGGATGGTAAGGATAATGTAAGGATGGTAAGGATGGACAGCACATCCTTACCTTTGGATCATGGAAATTCATCTGTCCTGATTCCTGGTTGAACCTTTTCAAGTTTGTGAACGGCTGCATCAGGTCTGGCGCTTGGGTTGTATTAACAAAACAAAATAACTATACCCCCACGCTAAGTCTGAACTGATAAAATTAATGACAACAAGAAACAAGAAACTAAGAACACCAGCCTGACAACTAAAGCAACAACAAAGACAGACTGACAGCACACTATGATAATAGAAGCAAGACGAAAACAGGAGAGGAAGGCTTCAGTAGAGACAAACACAGGTAGCGTATTAGGGCAAGCAAACTAAAAAAGAGAGTAAAGACAGGACACGCCGGCCACTTGTGGCTTTTTGGAGGAATTCACAGAACTACAACATCAACAAAAAAGGAGAACATCCTTTGGATAGTTTTGTGCACCTAGACATGTAGGTCCTCATTATGTTATAAACATGTAAAACCTGCTGTTCGAATGAATGCATTATTTTAAACAAGTTTAGATTAATTTAGAGTAAAGTTTAAGGAAGGTAAAATTACGGGCCCTTGCCGTGATTAGTCAGACTAATAATTAATTAATTAATTACAAATAGAAACTATTAAAAAGAGAAAACCTCTTAAAATAAAATGGAATGTTCTGTTAATATGGTTAACTTGTTCATTTGTTAATTTGCAAGTTAAAGAGTGCATAAAAGTGCAGAATTTCAGAGATAATTCATGTTAACTGTGGTAACTTAAAGTTTGTGTTAAAACAACATTAAAATGTGTGATTAGTTTAATAAACTATGACGTCTTTAAAAACAAGATAGATTTGGTTTAGTTAAATTAAATGATAAAACTTCATATTTTGAGAGGATGCAAATGTTATCTTCAGGTTGAATATACTAACCCCTTTAAGGCATTGCTGCCACTTTTGCCTCTATGTTAACTATATTTAAATGTTTTAGTAGGGAATTTGCTGGGAAAGTCAAGACCTTAGCCTCTTTCATCTTCCTCATTTCTCGACAATGTTTGTAAAATAAAAGTGATCTGTTTTGTCCTGATGGAAAATACCACTGTCATTAAGGATTACATATAGTCTGTGACAGTGTTTAGGTAGGTGGTGCATGTAAAAGTAACATCCACATGGGTACCAGGTTGTCCTCTGCCTATGCTCTATTCCCTTTTTCCCATAGTGCATCCTGACATCTTCTTATTCCCAGGTAAATGACACATGTGCACCCAGATGCGAATGTGACTAGAAATAAATTGTGATTCATTAAGCCAGGTCACCTTCTTCCACTGTTCTGTATCCAGCTGGGATGCTCACGTGGCCAGTGTACGTGTGGACGGGGTCAGCAAGGACACTTTGATATGTAAGAAGCTGTGATGTACTGTGTGTTCTGAGAAGATTCCATCACTGCTTGCACTGAGGTTTTCAGCAATTTGTGGTGCAGTAGCTATTTTGGGGATTGGACCAGACTGGTTAACCCTTGCTCCCAATGAGCCTTAGGCACACTGTCATCCTGTCTTTCCAACAACCAGAATTTTGTACTGTATTTGCTCATCACTGCCAGTGATTTTGGCAGACCTCTGACCCAGTCGTCAAGCCAGGACAATCTATTACTTCTACAAGACTTACACTTGGCCATTTTTCTGTGCTTCTCAAAATCAAACTCATTGACTAACTGTTCACTGTTCACATATTAGGGAAGGCAAAGGAAGGCACGTTTATTTATATAGCACACTATCATACACAGAGGAAAGAATAAAAATAGTTTTAAAAAGAAAATGTTAGAATAAAAAAGAAAGAATGCAATAAAAATTAAAAAGTCCAGTAAAATTGTTGATTTTTAAACAAATTCATTAGCGTGGATGCAATCGAGCAGTTCTTAGCATCTTTTTAAAACTGGCTACATTTGGCGCAGACTGGGTATTGATGGTCAGTTGGGCAGCATAGTGAATAAACGCCTTCACCTTATTTAGTTTAGGCTCTTCTCACCAGTAGCTGACCATATTTTAACCATATATTCACCAGTAAAATGATTATCCCTCTGACAAGTAATAGTCAATAATTCAGACTCGCACCTGAATACAACCTCTTACTGAAGTTTGTGTAGGTGCAGCCGATTCCTCCTGGCAAATTGCACCAGCTCATAAAAATTTTATGATTTGCGTATGCAGAGATTGGCCAGTGAGTCTCAACATAAAGCATAAAAAACATTTGTGGAATTCGACAGCCATTCTCATCCGCTGTAACTTCCAGCTCCCAGGGACAGTCTCCAGTGGCAGTTGTTGTAGAGGTAGGATGGAACTGGATTTGAACCTATAAATTCATGGGCCATGGAGTGAGCACCACCACCACCTGATAGTGAGAATGACTGTGAAACTATTTCTGTGTGTGGGTAAAATACATGGGTCATTTTCACATTTATAACTCTGGAGTTTGAATGAAATAATAGGTTTTGCATACAGTATGTGATGTACTGTAGGCAGCACCTATTAGCCATTCAGAATTAACAAGACCTGACACAAGGTCAATAACCAGTTAAACTTGTTTTTTTCAGGGTAATGCATAACATTTGGACTAGATCTCTCCTGCGCGCCAGTGATCCACTGGGAATACCGGTGAGATTTTTCTCACAGATTTTCTCACATTGTGTTAATAAGCTTGTTCAGGTAGGAAGACATGAGACTGTACTGTTCCAAGGCTTTATTTAGGCCTTTGCGAAAATAACATGACACCCACTACCATTGACAGTACCCATGTGGTTATAATATTGACAGGCCCTATAGAGGGTTGATGGTGTCAGTCAATGGCTTTCCCCTGTGAACTGATTAAACATGATTGATGGAAACCATTTTCCTTTTATCTGTTCACATTTATCTCTACATGTGTGTTACACAGAGTGGAGTGGGGGATGGGGGTAGTCCTCGAAACACTTCTGACCTTTACAAATGTCATCGAAAAAATTATTTAAAGCAAAATTCAAAACAATTTAGAAGATGCTTAATGCCAACACTGGTGTTTTCTGGGATAGAGCACAAGTCACATTGTACAACAAACCTCAAATCTCTTGGTCTTGCTCACACCTGCTTCTGTCCTGCCTCCCCACCATGTCAGATTACTCCCAGAACCTCCCAGCCCAGCAGATAATCATCTCATCAGTAAGTCACGGTGAGCTGTGATTGCTTTTCCAATCAGTTAACCCTCTGGCTCTCCTGGCGCCTGTGAACCAGAGCATCTGCCAGCAGCACCGCTAATTAAAACATACAGGTTTAGAAACAGGGGAAGCCAGAAAATCCAAAACCATACTGACAAAAAGACGCATTTTTTCTGTCAAAATAGCTATTATTATCATTTACATGTGTCCAATTCCTTGAAATTTTAATATTTGGATTGATCAGATTTATCAGAATGCATATTTAATTTTTTTGAGTATTGGAAAATAACATATGTGAAGAGAGGTAGAAAGCTGGGCAGCAAATAAAAGGATCCTGAAATCATCCTGAAATCTCAACAACTGACCGAGACTCTTATCCAGTGCAACTTCCATTTCCTAATTACAGGGATAGTATTAAAAGTCATTGTACATATATCAAAGTGTGAAAGACTTACATGCTCTTATGACTGTACACTTTAATTTTTCAGAGGTTTTATCATAGTCCTGCCCTCATAAACCTAATTTCAGAACAGATATTAGTTTGTTAGAAATGCATGGAAATATCATTTGAAAACACTTTTTGCCTGGAGCAGTAATAACTTAGTTTCTGCATTTGTTAAAGCACTTGCTTTTATGTAGTTGTCTCATGTTCACTCAAGAGTCTTAGTTATTTTGTAATATGGCTCTCTCAGAGTTAAATTTGGCACATGTTCCACGTAGGAAGTGTGAAAAGAAAGCGATTTAGATGATTGCAGCTAGGCAGGCTGATTGCTAACTTCACTGCTGACCGATCTGCGAAATGCATTTACACCCCGAAAAGTAAAATCTAAAATTGGCAGAATTTTCACACAATTCAAACGTATATAAAAAAGTTTATTGGCATTTAGCAGATAAACTTATCCAGAGCAACTTCCATTTGCTAGTTACATGAGAAATTTGGGGTTAAGAGTCTTGCTCAGGGACCCAGTGGTGGTAATGCCAGAGGTAGGATGGCTAATGAATTCTCTACTGGATTAGCTGGATTGCTGGGTTTTTTTCGGAGGCTTGTGGTGAACTTGAGGTATACATTATTAAGGACCAAGCAGTACAGCAATAAGGTCGCAGAGGGGTTAATAAAGCAAGTGGGTTTTGTTACTCCAAATAATACAAGCAAATGATACCAAATCATACCAAACATCTGGTTGGTAGAAAGGAGGTCAACAAAACAGTACGGAAACGAATGAAGAAAGATAACTCAAACAAACAACCCCCAGACTAAGCTACAAAACTGACCTTTAACAAGACAAACTTGGGGTACAAAAACAGCAACACAGTGCGGCATATACACTCACAGGGGTACACACATTCATTCATTCATTCATTCATTATCCGAAACACTTAATCCCAACTGGGGTCGCAGGGAGGACCGGAGCCTATCCCCAGAACTTAAGGACACAAGGTGGGGGCCTACCGTGGGCAGGCGGTACACACATGATTATAACTATTAGGCACTACTACACAACTATACTGATGCCTCCCCTCACTTTGGCAAACACATGGACTCTTCCAATTACTTGTGATCTCAGGTGCACAGATGTCAGACACTCCCTTGTTAGCGACAAGACAAGACCTCCCCATCCACGTATTTCAAGGTATTTTCTAACAGAACAACAAGATATAATGCAACAGAAAATAACTTTATACTGTCAGCATGGGTGCACTCCATGTCTAATCATAGATAAACAACATAATCAACATAAACTCTTACCCAAATCAAACTTTGTGATGAATATTTACTGGACTATAAGAAAGAAATATAATAATGCGAATAACAAGCTAAGTTAGTGTTACCTGTGGGAATTTTACCCTTTGGAGATTCAGCCATCACATTATGATATTACATCGATTAAACAATTTGATGTCTGCCAACATCACAAGTCTGCTGCTATACGATTTTAACTTTGGAGCCAGTGATCATATCCATTCATATCAAGGCACAAAAGCAACTAAAATATCATTTGACATTTTTATTCCAAAGTGAAAGTGAGTGATTATTTGTGATTATTATTATGTATATGCTTTTGTTGTTAAAAGAATGTATCGTCAAAAAAAATTTAATAAAGATATAATATGCCCTGCTGCGCACATTTATAGCTTAACGGCAACATCTAGTATTAACAGTAGGAGCTAATCAAAAGTAGACGATTGTCTGTTTTTTAATTGAAGTTCAGTTGAGCAGAATTTATTACAGTCTATTGGTTTGGCCCTCTATGTCAATTCAAATTCGTCATGTGGCCCCTTAGAAAAATTAATTGCCCACCCCTGATCTAAAGTGATATTAGTTTTGTTGGATATTGGACAGAAGAGGATGGGGTCCCGTTAAAGTGAAAGTGGGTGATTTTTGTGAGTGTTATTGTGAAAACAGCACAGCACACAGTCCACCATAATGAAATGTGACTTCTGAATTTGACCCATCTGTGAAGGAGCAGTGGGCAGCTGACATTGGCAGCACCCAGGGAGCAGTGCTTGGGAATGGTACCTTGCTTATGAGTATATCAGTGCTACATTTACCGGTCCTGCGATTCAAACCTGCGACCTTCCGATCACGGGGCGAACTCGCTAACCGTTACACTACCAACTTGGTCCTCTCAAGCTTTTCACTCTTGTTGGTATTTGTTGGATGCAATAGATCAATTTATGTGTATGTACACCTTACAAAATTGATGTCTTTGATTGCCTTAGCTTGTATCTGGTTGCGGTGGTAACAACCCACCCCGACATGCAGTAACACTGAATGTTTCTTCTGGACCGACACACAGGGACTCTAAAGCAACAGGCTTGGAGAGAATGCAGTGAAGATGTTATTTTGCTCCTTTGAAAATGAAGAGGACTCTGGTGACTCATAGCAGTCAGCTGAGACGTGTCAATTGCTGTCTGGAAAGGTGAGCCCACAGTTGAGGCTCCAATTATAGCCCACAGTGATCAAGGCGTGTTACTGCCTCTTTCCAGCAGTGAGTGACCAATGGAAATAGGGAGGGCAAGCTGAAGGAGAGAGGAGAAGGAGAATGATGATGAGAATGGGGATGAGTAAACGGAAGACAAGGACGCACCTGGAGAACAGCGTCACTGCCAGAGCTGTGTCATAGTTTAACGCAACTGCAGTAATTTACTGAAACTCAGTGTTGTGTCTTAAAATGAGAACCAAGAACTTTTCCCAAAAGTCTTCAATGATCTTCCTTTCCTCTCTCTATCACTCATTCGCTCTGCTACAATTGTGTGGTTTCTCTCTTGAACTGGACAGGTTATTTTAGTGTCGTGATGACCGCTCACCACCTGGAATAGTGCCTCAGTGCCTTTCCTGCTACATCATATGAAATCTCCTCCATTTCTTCCTTTCAGTAATTGCATGAAATTGCCCTGCTGACAGTAGGAAGCCAGGCTTTATGGTGCTGGCAAAACCCAACTCCCTTACAGCAGTGTGAACAATGAACATTGTCTTAATCCACTTTAAGGGGACCTCACCATGAAAATCGCTTGTTTGTCACAAGGGTAGGCAATATAAAACCATTAAATTCCGTCAAGGCCCATTTCTGGTTCCGAAAGCCTAAGAAGAGAAAGAGAGAGAGAGAGAGAGAGAGAGAGACCTGTTGCTTTATCAGACGACCAGGAAAAGCACTAAAAACTCCTCATGTGTACACTACCAGTCAAAAGTTTGGACACACCATCCCATTCAATGTTTTATTCTTTATTATCATGACTATTTACATTGTAGATTCTAACTGAAGACACTATGAATGAACACATATAGAACTATGTAGTAAACCTCAATGAGCTCCATGAGGTAGTCACCTGAAATGGTTTTCCAACAGTCTTGAAGGAGTTCTCAGAGATGCTGAGCACTTGTTGGCCCTTTTGCCTTCACTCTGCGGTCCATCTCATCCCAAACCATCTCGATTGGGTTTGGTCAGATGACTGTGGAGGCCAGACCATCTGGCGCAGCACTCCATCACTCTCCTTCTTGGTCAAATAGCCCTTACACAGATCATTCATAGTTTTGATGCCTTTAGTGAGAATCTACAATGTAAATAGTAATGAAAATGAAGAAAAAACATTGAATGGGAAGGTGTGTCCAAACTTTTGACTGGTAGTGTATATTCACATACTGTATAATATTTCAAATTTACTCAGATTTTAAAGACACAGATTATTTTTATTTCAAGCACACAGATTTGAAGAGATTATTTTAAAAGAACAACTTTTCTCAAGAGAAAAGGGCATATGGGGAAGGAAATTTTGGATTGAAATTGTATATAGTTGAAACGTATATAAACTTTGGCAATTGCTGTTGTAGATTGGTCTAGTGCGGGGTGATGGTGGTCCACTACCTTCTGGACCAAGAGGTCATGGGTTTGAGTCCTACCTTCACTGGGTCCCTGAGCAAGATACTTAACCCCAAATTGCTCTCAGTGGGACTGTCCCTGAAATTAGGTAATGAAAGACCTGTCAACTGCCATTAACGTAGATTACCAGGTTAGCCTTCAGATGTGCCGCACCTTCTTGAGATGTCACAAAATAGCAGAATGATCGGGACCTACAGTATTTTTTTCACTTTAGCCATATTCAAGTAATGACTCAACACATCAACAGGTTCGGATCTCCAGCAGCACAATGACAATACAGATCTCCAAATGGGGCAGCTAGGAAAAGAGAAAATATTAATAGTCCACTGATTAACTGATCACTGAAGCCATCACTTTCTGGCAATTTTTTTTTAATGTAGTGGTAGTGCCCTCTTGTGGCGACAATCTTTCAAAAAGTTATTAGATCGAGCAGCTGGTGTCCTGGTGCAAAAGGAACAATATGATGCTTAACCCTTCTGGTATGTTTGTTTCTCAGGAACACCAATGATGTGCCTGGGTCAGTTTGACCCGGGCCATGTTTAATTATCCAAAAGTGTCAGAAACCAAAAAATCCCAATAAACATTGTTTATATTGCGCTGTTAACTCCATTACTAAGCATTTCAATCAATATTTGGTGTAATGGTGTTATTTACCTCTCACAGATCATGGTTTAATGAGGATAATTCACTCGTTTTTCATTAAAAATGCATTTTCAAACTTTTTTTAATGTACATTGGAAAGACCTACAAATAAAACACAATAGTTTTACATGACATTGATTATTTTAAATTCGAATTGACCCAAATGGTATCTATGTAATATAAACATGTAGGGGGGCACATATGTGAAGTGAACCATTTTTATTTTATATGTTGATTACCCTTATTGAGCCAAGCACAAGACGTTTCATACTACAAAAATGTGAACTATTTTTTAAAGAGTTTTTAAATTTAAAATGGGTCACTTTGACCCGCAACAGGAGAGTTAATGCTTTGAAAATAGTGGAGATGACTGGTGATTCCAGGATGTGTCCTGCCTCACATCCCCCCATCCTTCTGTTCGAATCGCCAGCCACCACTGTAGAGTATTTCCACTTCCTGGGCACTACAATCACTCCATTTTTTAAAATTTAAGATTCTTTATTTGTCAAGTGCATGGTTATACAGGTACAACACGTAGTGAAATGTATCCTGTTCCGCTTTGAAGTATAAGCTTGGGTTGGTGTAGAGTGATCACTATAAAAGGGGAAAGGGCCATGTCCTGGTTGAGGAGTTGAATCGCCTGAGGATAGACACTCCTCCTGAGTCTCTCTTTTTTGGCCATGATGGTGCGGAAGCTTCTGCCTGATTGCAGAAGTTGAAACAGTCCATAACTGAGATGAGTCTTTTACAATCTTAGTTGCTCTGGTCCTACATCTACTAGCGTAGATGACCTGCAGGTAAGGGAGATCTAAACTGCAGCAGCGTTTCCTGTACCAGGATGAGATGTTCTGAGTGAGGATGCTCTCCACAGCGCCAGAATAGAAAGTCTTCAGGACAGCAGGGGAAACTCCAAGCTTCCCCAACTGTCTAAGGTGGTACAGACACTGCTTCACTGTTTTGTCTGAACACGAATGTGTTCAGTCCATATCAGGTCCCCGCAGATGTGGATGTCCAGGTACTTGAAACTACTCACCCTCCCACTGCAACACTGACAGCTAGTCAACACAGCACCTGCTGCTTTCCTGATGTTCACCCTTCTCAGCGTTGCACAGACATTGTAATGACATCACCGTTCTCAGGCTTCAGGCTATGCGGCATTACTTATTTGAGGTTAGCTCTGTTAAAATCCCCTGCCACAGTGGGTGCTTGTTTTGAAATGCACTCAACACATCATGCAGTCAAGACAAAGCCATACCTGTGTCTGCATGGGGTGGGATGTAGGCTGCTGTGGCGATGACCGAGGTGAACTTGTGAGGCAGGTTGGCAGAAAGGCTGGCTCAGGTATTCCAAATGAGGCGAGCAGCAGCTGCAGAGAGTAGAAACACTCCTGGTGTTACATCACTTGTTGACCATGAAACACACACCTCCATGTTTAGCTTTGTTCAACGCTGCTTGGTCCGGCACGGTGGAGGTCAGCCATGTCTCACTGAAGAACAGAGGGTTACAATCCCTCATATCTCACTGGAAAGTAACTCTGGCTCTTAGATTGTCTTAACCTGTTCTCCAGTGACTGTACTTTAGAGAGCAAGATTCTTGGCAGTGGAGTGCGATGAGCTTGTTCTCTCAGTCTGTTGCAGACGCAGCCCACATTGATAAACCTGTTCAAAACCATTACAGTCCAGTAAAACCCTCTGGGCTAAGTTGTGCTGTTCACCTTTAGGTCAAATGCTCTCATTCAGGACCTCTGGAAGTAAGAACAAGGATGGAATGAACTGATCGAACCTCTGCACCTACCAATGGTTTATCTGGGTTGACAGACTTTAGCACCTCCTGTTATTGTTAACCTTAGGTAACGTTAGTAAATGCCATGACACATAACCACAAAGAGGAGTCTTACATTTCCATGATTTAACCTCTTCCTTTAAGGCAGTAACTGAATATGCATACTTAAAAATGTAATGCTTTGTGATCACATAACACTTTCAGTTTTGCTTTTTGAAACATTGCATGGTTACAAACGCATCAGTTTTTGAACCACAAAGAGCTTCACGATGAAAGCCATGTCTCATGGAATCCGCAAAATAAATCACACCTCCACCTGACAAATTCGCACCTCTCTTCTGAAGACTATTCCCGAGCCAAACAGGTGTTAATGGATTTTTCTTTACCATAGTGTGGTTTCATTTCAGCAGTAGGAGTTTACTTTGGCCAGTGTATTAAAAAAAATGTTAAAAGCAAAATTAGCTGAGTCAGGTGATCATCTCCTACTAAATTTTCACATCTGCTCCCAGATCAAACCTTCAATTTTTATCACTAGCTACCTAAATTACAGAAGAGCTTTGTCACGGATCAGAATGGGAGAAGCAAATTCAAATTACAGTACTTTCAAGGGGGATATCTTAGCTTATGGTTCTCATCATAATATTTCATATTTTAATCAGTTTATAAATTGAAGTAGGCCATCCATTCAAATGGACTAATATTTGGATAGCAGCTTGTTATTTATTATCATTCCAAAAGGACTGCACTGACTCACAATAGACAAATAAATGAAAGTGAGTGATTATTTGTCATTGTGAACACACCACCTCACAGCACAGCACACACTGCACCACAATGAAATGTGACCTCTGCATTTGACCCATCCATGAAGGAGCAGTGGGCAGCGCCTGGGAGCAATGTTTGGGACAGTACCTTGCTCATGAGTACCTCAGTAGTAGCCCTAGATTCGAACCTGCAACCTTCTGATCATGGGGTAAACACCCTACCGTTACGCCACCAACTGCCCCAATGTCCCAAGCTTTCAATATTGTTTTCACAAAATACGCAGTTATTCGGACCCAAATTAAATCTTAAATCTCAGTCTTAAAATGTCATTGGTTGAGTAGTCCTCATTCAGGATTTTAAAGTGAAAGAGTGGGGAGAGAGGAAGTGAAACATATCACCTCCTTATTACTTTAATCTCTTTAACCTCTAATTCCTTCAAACTATAATTCCTTTTGACCAGGTTAGGATAGAATTCTCGTAGCAAAATGTTTCAAATCACCTTGCTTGTACATGTATTGTCACAAAAATCAATTCCTGCTACAAAAGCTTTCTCAGTACAACTTCCGTAACTTTCATATTATTAATCTAAAAGATTAATTAATCTCCTACACCCCGAATGAAATATATTTATTTTTCTCTTTAAGCAAATACATTATTCAGTTACTTTAACTGCAATAAACTCAGTTGTTGTTTAAAATACAACCAATGTCTAATTTAAATGTAGAACAATTTGGGCTTGTTATTTATTGCTATTAGAAAGCGCTATGGATTGCCCAAAGAATGTAACACTGAATTATGTTAAAATATATGTTGTAATTGTAACTGTGTGAGTAAATATCACATCACTATACTCCAAACAGACATTGTTAAAACAAAAAACATAGTTGACTGTTAAAACACAAGATGAATATTGATTTACAACCATAAGAACAGGCCCAGCTCTTTTGGATGGTCCAACTTTAGCAGCTGGTTTGGACTTTCACTTATCCTTCAGTTCATTTTTGCAAACTGAATAGCAAAGTATGAATTGTGCTGTCATGAAATTACAGAACGGTATTTAGTATAAATTAGGACTGGAATCTTGACAATAATAGTATTCTTGGCAGTGTACATGGTCCACCACTGCCCTCTTGTGGATTGGAAGTGTCTCTAATCAGTTCAATTACAGGAACATGAACAGCTTCAGCAGCCATCACAGGGTTACACAAATTATCTCTCTAAGATTATGCTAATTAAAATAATTCCTTACATGTAAGAATTCAGAAAAGCAGGACTCATCACTCCTTCAGTCCTTTCTTCTCCTCATACTAAGATCAGGGTTGGGTGCTGGCGTAAGCCTTATTTAGGTATTGTAATATAATGGTCAAAAACAAATATGTGTGTTTATGAACCATTTCATGACCCAGGGGCCCTGCTGATCTCAACCCCTGCCAATAAAGTAGGACTGGATGCTTTTCTTCAATTGTGTATTGTGTATTCTTCAATTGTGTTTTGTTCAATTGTGTATTGTCTATTCAATTTTCAACTGTGTATGAACTGCGGTGTGTTGGCATCTGCCCAGGGTTGTTCTTTTCATTGCACCCGTAAATTCCCGGGATAGGCTCTGTTGCCCTGCGATCCCAGCTGGCAACTGGGATTAAGTGGTTTCGATAATGAATGAATGAACTGTGTATGAAACTCAGTAAATTGAGACTAAGCACCTCTCTCTGCAACTGGATACTGGATTTCCTATCAAGGAGGCCTCAGTTCATCTGTATCGGAGACAAGATTTCCAGAACCATCAGACTGAGCACAGGAGCTCCCCAGAGCTGCATTCTCAGCCCACTGCTGTTCACACTCCTGAACCACGACTGCACCACCCTGCACAGCTCAAACCACATCATCAAATTCACTGATGACACGACCGTGGTGGGGCTCATCAGCCACAATGATGAGTTAGCCTACAGAGATGCGTTTCAGCAGTCTGGTGCAGTGAGAACAACCTGTCCCTGAATCGGACAAAACCAAAGAAATGATCGTCGACTTCAGGAAAACTTGCTCCAGCCACACACCACTCAGCATCCATGGCACCATGGTAGAGACTGTAAAGAACACCAAGTTCCTGGGAGTTCACATCTAAGATGACCTCACCTGGACCACAAACATCACCTCTATCACCAAAAATGCCCAGCAGCGCCTCCCCTTCCTAAGATGGCTGAAGCGAGCCAACCTCCCTCCTCCCATCATCACCGTGTTCTACAGGGACACCACAGAGAGCGTCCTAACCAGTTGCATCTTTGTGTGGCTTGGCAGCAGCAGAGGGGCCGATCAACAGCGTCTGAAACAAATTGTTAAAGCAGCTGGCAACATCATTAGAACGTCATTGGAACTATCTCTATTGCACCTCTGCTCCTTTACTGTTCTGTGATGCAAATTCTCCTCCATGGACAATCTCATACATGCCACATTGAAACTGTTCCAGAGATACTGTCTATATTAACAGGCTGACTCTACTCTACTCTACAGTATACTGTTATTTGTTAAACTGCTGCTAATCCGGAGCACACAATCACACTCTCACTCACACCTAACCGGGCCAATTCAGATTCACCAAATAACCTATAGTGCATGCTTTTGGACTGTGAGAGGAAACCCACACAAACACAGGGAGAGCATGCAAACTCCACACAGAAAGACCCTAAAGCCGACCCAGGGATTGCACCCTCTCGCTGTGAGGGATTGAAAGAGACTTTAAAAAGAGCATAACAGGGAAAAAGCTACTCAGTCACAATTTCCCTTCTGACTATTCATGTACTTGCAGAAAATATGTGCAGCTTTCCATGCCTCCCACTGAGACTTGATGAATTCATATTTATATGGAAAATGCACAACACAAAGCACACAGAGCCTATAACTGGAGGGTACAACCCTAAGTATAATAATTCTTTCTGAAATGAAGTAGCATTGATCAGTATAGACTTCAAACTAGTTCAAGATGGTCAGTGCTTGTCATTGCTGATTGAGAAGTGGCTTTGTAAATACTGATTATACTGTGTTTATCTATTTGGGCCACTTTTGGATGCCCTTCCCATTCAAGTAAACAACAATATTATTACAAAATATTGTACTTTTTATTTGGTTTTAGTAAACTGATTTGTGTTGGTTGTTGTTATTACTAGTTTGATACTAAATGAGCCAATTAAGGGACCAAACATATAAAATCAAGCTTTGAAAATTCCAAAGAACAGCTTAAGTAGATCTCAGATACATTATTTGTTCATGAACAGGCATACAGTTGAAAACCTGCTTTTTGGTTCCTTAATGATTTATTGTTCCTTCACACAGGTGTCACGTGCTTATAGGGGCTGGGAGTGGCATGATGCTAGCAGCTTGTTTGTGGATGCCTCACAACCTTTAAATACCTGACATTTCTGGAGCCAAATGTAAATATTTACTGTTGCAACTACTTGAAATAAACATACATGGACAAACTAATAATGCAACCAAAGTAAAACACAACTTCTAAGTGGACTGGACTGGGTGTGTTCTGAGAGCTGGTGGTGATGCAGGTAGGTGGTTTTGGCTCACACATGTTTTGACACTTCCGAGAACTTGTGCACCTCTTTAGTAGTACCCCTTTCCATATTATTACTATTATTATTATTATTATTATTATTATTACTCTTTAGAAGCTTACCCTGTTGATTAAGCCACAACAGATCTGCCTGAACTGGAAAAAACTGGCTATACACAGGATGGCCTTCATGACGCTGCCCTCCCCTTTTATCTGGGCTTGGGACCACCACCAAGAGTTACACTGACTCGTGTATCCCCAGTGGTTGGGTTTTCCTACCCTCTCTCTCGTTCTTTATTTTTCTTTCTCACCACTTATGTGAACACAATTATACTTCTCTCCTGCTTCTCCAATCAGCCCTTCTCACACACACACAGGCACAGAAACACCTTCTCTTATACTTTTATTTCTCTCTCTGCCTCTCTCCCTCTCTCTTTCTTTATTCTATGTGCTTAATTTTATTTTTGTTTAAAATTACATGCAGTCTCAGGAATGTACCAGGTTTACATTTCTCTACATGTTGTATAACTGTGTATGTGGCATATAAAGAATCCTGAATTCTGAACAAGACATCAGGAAGGAGCGTTACGTCCTGCAGGTGAAGGAAAGATGAAATTGTTTGTCATAACCAGAAAGTCTTCGTCATATTGATCACGGGCATGTTTTTGGAACAAAAGTCCTTTGTCATTTAGGCTAAAGAAAAACAAACATTTTTTAATTGTGCACTTCTGATGCTGCAATAATAAAAACAACTATGTTTTATTAAACTAATGAAGATATAAAATTAGTAACGATAGTTAGGCTGACCTTCCACGACTTCTTCCTTGAGCTAAAATGTCTAAATGTCTAAAGTCAGAAACAATGCCTCAAACACAAAGCCTCAATTTATGATCTTACGTCTTACATAAGGTAGCATAAAAGGTATATAGTAGCAGGTTATAGTTAGCAGGCTATAGTTGCGAATTAACAACTTCTTAGTGGGATAAATAATAATGTATTTATGCATTAACGAAACAATGCCTTTATAGGTGCCCCTATGTACTGTATCTGCCTTTTTACATATAATTGTGTCATAAAGTAAAAAACGCTTACTAGGGAAGCTGTTAAAGCCGGATTGTGGACGAGCCTAGTTGTCTAATCCATAGGCGTTCTAGTGGAGTGAAAAGTGGACTGATTTAACAGGGTCCCAAGTGGGGAGAGGGCCCTTGAGAAGTCTGGAATTTTATTGTATTATGGGGAGGGGGCCCATAGAGACTGCTTTATTGTATAAGGCCCAGAATTTGGTGTTACTTCCCTGGTAATAACTAACAATACAATACATATTTTATATTCACAATATTTCAGTATATTCTGGAGTGATAGCTTCTGGAGATTTTGTGGTATTCAGAAGCTAATGCCCCAAAATACATTAAATGTGAGTTAGGCGTCTAATTCAACTGTCAGGCTTTTAGATGGTTACAGAACATCGAGAAAGTCGAGGATATTGCTTAGTAATGTAAAATGCTTGGTGTACTTTAGAGAATCATAGGAACTTACGCAGCCCCCATCCGTACTCCGAGTTGCTGCTCATCGGGTAGTAATATTTGTCCTCCGGTTTTAGCTTTTGCTTCTGTTCAGCAATTATTATTTGTAATCCGTCCTCTTCTTTGGGCCTCCCTGGTACAACAGATTTGATGTCTTCGGACACTGGCCTCATAATTTTGGGCGATGAGGCAGGCGGCAGTTTGATATCCTCTAACCTCGATTTGATGACTGGCTCTTTCGGTTGTGTCTCGGCTTGGAATTTGGATCCTCTGCTTTTTCCGGAGCCCTTCTCACGGTTAGTCATCACCTCGGTACCTTCACTCGAGCCTTCTCCTCATACGGTTATGATCCTTCCAAATCTGTTCGCGGCAGTATCCATGTCCCCAGCAGCACCTGTTCAGACAGAGAGGTGGAGACCGGTAGATCTGCCGAGGTCACCACTTCAGCGATAACTCCTGACAAAGTCTGGAATAACCATAGGACACCAACATTGTTACGTCAGTGTAATGAGAGCTGTCTTAATAATAACTCTTATAATAACTCTTGTTATTAAAGCGGTGAAACAAGTCGTCATAATGAGGCAGCAGTTCTGAGTAACATGTATATAATTATATATGTATATTATATTATATTATATTATATATATATATATATATATATATATATATATATATATATATATATATATATATATATATATATATATATATATATATATATGTTATAGATTTATACTCTACAAAAGTAAACCTTAACTTTTAATTTCAGGCAATACAAAAAAGATGGAGAAATAATCAACAAATGCACAAGCCTTTTTCGTTTCCCAGCACTTCGTTACCCTGTAAATGTGACTCAGTAAATAAAAAGAAAATCATTTTACATTACGCTCGACATTATCTTGGCTTTTATACAAGTATACAACCAACTTAACAGTGCATTATAAATTGGAAGTAATGGAATAGTTATTAATTATGTATTGTACCGATTTTCATTTGCGACGAGTCAGGAAACTATTTGTGTTGGGTTCGTTAAATCCTGACGGAAAATTACTGAACCTCACAGTGTTGCAACAAACAGTGCAACGAAGGTTATAAGCCCCGCTAAGTTGTCTTAAAGAAGGGGAACACTAACCTGGAAGTGCTCGCTGCTTTCTTGGACATGGTTGAAAAACAGTTGCACATTTTTGTAATCATTAAATAAATCTTTCATGCCCTTATATATGATTCCTGTCTCGTACTGAAGATGCTAGGTTTCTAGTCTATATTTGCCTGAGATGCTGCAAAAAATAATTTAATGTAGATTTGATAGCCTATTTCTGTTTTTGATGCTGGCCAGGCTCCAAGCCACACCATACTAGGATGGTTATAGGATCTTATATGGCACGTCCAAAACAGATAAGCTGGACACAAAAACAGGTCTGCATGGAATATTCAACTCCTGCTTTGTAGCTTGCGGCTTAAAATATGTGATACTTGGTACTGACAGCATTTGTCATTAAAATATTTTTAATTGGACTTTTAATCTAATGTTACCGGCCAATTACACGTTGAGCAAAGTTATTGATTACTGGGTCTTAAATTATTGTGCTGTGATATCATAGTCCTCAACAAATACAATACCACAGAAATTCTGGTGTAACAATATTCTTGATAAATATGAATAATCAAAGATTGTCTGCACCCCTACAATATTGTGTCTGAAGTTGTCCATCATTTGTTCACAATGTTTTTGGGATGTGTGTACATAACATTGGAAATCCTTTACTAATAATATACATAAGAATAGACTAGTGCCATCATTTTTTTAATCGAATTTCAAACTTTATTAGAACCTTATATCACCTCTTGGAAAAGGAACATTAGTGCTGATTTAGATTTTTTAAAATTGCTAATAACTAAATAATTGAAACAAGGCTACAGCATGAGCTCTGATGTAAATACAAATGTGCATTTGCTGGTTGCAATAAATGATCCAAAAGGTTTGCATAGTGACAATGCTGAAACCAATTAGGGGTTTAGAAATTGATAGCTTTGCTTTTTGAGTTCATTGTCACAGCTCAAGAAGCTTAATTTGGAAAACTACACTGTACATGATGCAGATAAAAGGTTTTCACATTTTCTCAGAAAAAAAACATTCATAATACCTTTAGGCTTTACCTGACACTGTTAATCTTCAACAAAACAAATGTCTAAAAGCAGATTATTTCATTACATTTATGTCATGATAATCCACATTAATCAAGAGACTTTGGATTCTAGCTCTCATTTCTTTCCAATTCCATAGGATCCCTGTGGTGGAGTCTCTCCAGCTTTCTCTCATCCCCGGTCTGTGATTTCTCTCCCAGGTGGTGCGGCACATGTAGGTATCAACTAGAAAAGTTCTTGTACCAGTATAACCCTTAAACTTACACATGTAATATTACTGGTCCCTACAGAGAAGTCAAAACAGTTTTTACTCTTACTGCAAAACTTATGATTATTTGAGAATAAGATTTGCACATTGTATCTCACATATTCAAAAAGTTACTAGAAGAACCACCCAGTCACTGCAAAGCTTCTGTTTTTCAATTATACCATTTCATATCATACTATACCATATTTTCAAAAAAGATCAAAAAGTTCACTGGCTCATAAGCTCACAAAGTTAATGGGCGTAAATTTGAACCTTAAATGTGCCTGATACATGCACATGGTTAAATTGGTATTCATCACCTTGTTCCTGCAAAACTGGATTTATTGTTGATGGCACATTGTATACTACAACAATGATCATAAATGTCAACAAAAACTTTGACAACAACATAAAAAGTCATTACCGCCCAGGAAAAGTAGGCGCCAATCTCCCTCTGTCCGTATAATTTGCAAACATACACAAAAAATCAATAAATAAAACTTAGCAAACAAAACCGCAAATTATAATAATTTGATGTCCATTAAATGTCCAAGTATTTGAAAAAAAAAAATATCAAAATTCTGGGCTGGGTTAATCATATCCAAGTTATTAATACTGTGTGATTTGAGATTCTGTTTATAAATATTTATTTAACAAAGCAAGCAGTAGCAAGGTTCTCAAGATACTTACGCTGCATTATCTGTGAAATTCATGGGACCACAGGAGCTGCCCTCACAGTTCCTTTTAAAAAATGATCATAATATAGTCAGATTAATCTGAACAACATCTTAGTGTAGTATGTGTGTAGGTATGTATGTACATACATTTCATTCTTTTTTGCACTGTAGCAGCAGCAATATATACTGCGATTAAACTCCAGAAGCAAGTATAAGTCAGTGACAACACCACATATATAAGCAGTGGTGGGTGTTAATATTCACAAACCAGTGTAAAGAACTCTGAACTGTCTATGAAATAAATGTAGGCAAAGTGGAAAAGGTATAGAAACTCAATAACCAATATATTTGACCTAGGAAAGTGAATATGCTGTTATATCATGGGAGGAAACCAAACAATTTAGGACAGAAAGGTAAAACCAAATAGCTGTCGGGGGCAAGAACATTAGTTTTTAGGAGTTAGCTAAATACAGTAAATAGCATTAGTAATTTATGCAACTTGGGACACAGAGATTTTACAGGATATACCACAAAAAGATCCAAGGTAATGGTAATGACATTTTCCATTAATCCCCTCATTAGTGCATTATTTACCAGTGGCCGAGTATACCGCGAGAAAGAAAGCAATGTACTTACACCGCCAGGTATTTGGACACATTGTTCTGTGGGATTTCCTCACTAACAGGGGCAAGATAAAAATCACTACAAGGGAAAAGCACAAGTTTTTTGCCACCAAATTGTTATAAGATCCATGAATTAATCATGCAATCCAATCTTGAAACAAAACTGTTCTCATTGTTTTAACAAATTATAACTTGTGCTGAGACAGTAACAGCATATAATGGTCCAGTGCAACATATTAGCGATGTTGGTGATGGATCTGTGATGACAATGTCAGAATGTTTTTCTAGAAAATTGCAAAATTAATCATTTACCAAAATACATCTAAATTACAAAGATTTTTTTCTCAGTAGACTAAAACATATTGAAACCCCCAAAACACACGCTCACACATGAACTCACTTTTCTTCCCACAAAAAGTGGACATACTGTAATTTTTAGAGGAAAAAAGGGTTTTAACGACTGGGAAGGTTAGCATTGACTGAAAACTGCTAACTCACAATTGTCAGAGGGTAGAACATCAGTGTTAAAGTAGCAAATTATGCAACTTGAGACAGAATTTTACAGGATAAACCACAAAAAGATTTTATTTTATTTTTTAAAAAGGTATTGACATTTCCATAAATCCCCTCATAGAATACATTAGTTACCAGTGGTAATGTACTTACACCGTAGTGTTGGACGCATTGTTCTGTGGGATTTCCTCACTAACAGGGGCAAGATAATCACTACAAGGAAAGAAACACAAGTTTTTTGCCTCCAAATAGTTACAAGATCCATGAATCAATCATGCAATCCAATCTTGAAACGAAACTGTCTCTCATCCTTTTAACAAATTATAACTTTGTGCTGGGGCAGTAACAGCATATAATGGTCAGTGCAGCATATTAGTGTTGGTGATGGCTCTATGGTGACAATGTCAGAATGTTTTCTGTCTAGAAAATTGCAAAATTAATAATTTACCAAAGTACATCTAGAATTACCAAAGATTTTTTCTCCAGTAGACTAAAACATATTCGAAACCATAAAACTACATCACATGACTCTCATACTGTACAAAAAGTGGACATACTGTAATTTTAGAGGGAAAAAAGAGGTTTGCGACAGGAAGGTTAACGTGACTGAAAATTGTCAGAGGAGTAGAACATCAGTGTTAAAGTAGCAAATTATGCAACTTGAGACAGAATTTTACAGGATAAACCACAAAAAATTTTATTTTTATTTTTTTAAAAGGTATTGACATGTCCACTTGATCCTCATTGGATCATTACTTACCAGTGGCAAATGTACTTACACCATAATGTTGGTGCATTGTTCTGTGGGATTTCTTCATAGTCAGGGCAACATAATCACTACAAGAGAAGAAACACACAACTCTTTTTTGCCTCCGTATAGTTGTAAGAGCCATGCAGCAATCTTGCAATCCAAAATTGAACATAAAATCATTCCTCATCCTTTCCAATAATTACCTTTTATTGTTTGCAACCATAACAGAATAAAATGGTCAATGGCAACATATTGGTGTTAGTGATCCCCAGATAGCAGTGTTAGAATATTGCTCTGTACATCTAGAAATACAAGAATAATTTTTCAAGAAGACTAATCCATCTAAAAACATATTGCAACACATCACATCTGATTCTAGGTGTCTTACCTTTTAATGTTCTGTGTGTTATTGAAGTAGATGGGTGATCCAACAACAGAACCCAAGAGCAGCAGACAGAAGCTCCACTGAGGTCATGATGAGCAAACGAGTTACAGAACAAATGCATTGCATTTATACCTTCATCTGTCACCTTGGCAAATACACATTTGTCTCCCTAGATTTTTGCTTGACATAGAGGGTCATCTACAAAGATAATTCTCATGGCCCTGGGAAGTGATAGCTCTTGGACAAGACAAGGGCATATGGCTTCAAAAACAGAACAAAAACATCAAGCCAGATAAACAGGGTGAAGACTAATAGTCATTCAGTGACAATAAATCACACCCTGAGGAATTCTGTCAAGACAGTCATGGGGAACACATCTACAACCTGGGTTTTACGTGCAGTTGCTTTTGTGTGAATGGCCTTGATCACCTCTTGTTTTCATGGCTAAGACCTAATTGTATTTTCCCAGAATGCAGCTGTTTCAACATCATTTCCTCTTGATTATAGCCCCATTTTCCCGGGAAACAAATCAAATTTGATCATTTGATGTGTCTGAACTAAACTGAGTTTGTTCATGTAACTTACTTGGGCGGTGTTAGCCGATTTAAGCCTGGCTTTACAGACTTCCAGAAGAACAGCTGTGAGCCACACAGCAATGCTGTGCATTGCTTTTTGGATAAGGCGTTTGCTAAATGCTGTAAATATTGGTATGAAATGTAATAAAAGCAAAAACATAGCAATCCTATATAATACAAGAATGTCGAAAAATTCTACCCTTCCACCACTTTTAACATGAAGGATCTTGCAAAAAAACTGAATTCATAAGTTGTCAAGCTAAATTTGTTCAGATATGAGTAATAAATGAATGACCTTCAGACGATCTAGAATGGGATCATTTCCCAGGAACATTTGGTGCCCCTCAAAAATATGTCATTTAGGAAGTGGCATTACTACACCCATGCCTGGTAAGCAAGTCGCAAGCACCGTTTTTTTTTTTTTTTAACTGCAATCAGTTTGAAAGCAACAGAGTCTGCTTAGACACACAACAAATGAAGACAACAGTCACTTATCAATATAGTAGATGAACAGGCATATTTACTCTTTAATGGACATAATTATTTAAGTTCTTAACAAATATATTCTCGGTTTAGGTCTGATCACAATTTTATCCAGTAAAACATTAAACATCGCTACATTGATAAATACAACATTCATGATCTAGAATAAATCTGGAATCCGTCATATTAATTGCACTGTTTATATTTATACATTATAGTACTAAAGAAAAAAATATATGATTCATTCGAACACACAATCAATTGTAATCACAATCACAAAACACACCCCAGTTTGATTTGGGAGCACTGGAAATATATATTCATTCCACAAACAACAATAAGACAGTAGACAACATATAGACAACACTCAAGTTCAAATAAGTATTAAAGATGCAACCTAGTTCAGGCAGGAACCTGGAAGAGCAACCCAACAAATAACAGATACTGCAAGCCCGCTCAAGAGCCTATTACTCGTACTCAGCTTGTGGGCCAAAGCCCTTCTCCCAAACCCATGCCTGGAACAGGCCACGTGCCCGTCTGGGTCCTAATTTATCGGAAATCCTCTGCCGAGAACATGCCCTTTGCCCTGCGCAGGATGGAGTCCTTGGAAGCATCATAGGGATGCTCTTTGGAGAGAAGTTTTGTCTGCTTCAGATAGGTGCATGTGAGGCGTCTGTAAATGGCGTGTCATCTAGCGATGAACTTTGGTTGATGAGGATGATAGCGATGTACGCTCGAGCCAGGAAGCTCCTGTTGAGTGAAGGAAAAGAGACTTAATCACTTCCTGGTTAGTGTATGTGTGAGTCTAAGAGATTTTTTGCACAAACAATAAAAAAGTAAGAGGTAAAGCCTATTTCATATACGAACTGCTTTATAATAGTATCTTGGAAAGTAAGATCTGGGGGGTCAACTGAAGGTCAGACCTGCGTTTAATTATGTACTATGGATGGAAAACAGCCTGGTGCTTTGACAAACAAGATCTGAAAACTGAAACAAAGTCAAGGTAACTAGGATAAAGCTTAGAAATGTTGGAGGCTAAATATTACGAACCAAGATATCAACTGATTGCAATGGTTCTGAGAAAAAATATGGGAAAGATAAAATGAATGGCGGCAGCAAGGATTGGTTATGTTAGGGAAGGGTTTGTTGGATATTCCGAATTCAATTTGTCACAAAGGGCTACGCCTGCTTATTTAAGCTCCCAACAAGCAAGCAATATAGGATATAAAGGGTGAAACTTGGTCACTAGAAGTTAACTGGCCTCAGAACTAAAATTTTTTTTTTAATCATTTTGTTAGGTTGTTCTTGCGACTACCACCTGTACTTTATTGAGTTATTTTTTCTGCAATTAATTAAGAGTTCATACAGTCCAGCCATCCTTTGACTATATATATATATATACACACTGAAAACTCAGTAGGTCTGCCATTCAGCTCATATATTTATTCACAAGTTGTATGTATATATATATATATATATATATATATATATATATATATATATATATATACATATATATACACATACACATACATATACATGTGTGTTTGTGGTAGCCTCCTGCTGCTATATATATATATATATATATATATATATATATATATACACATACACATAAGTAATATGCAGGTTATTATAGGGAGTAAAGATATTGGTGAAGATAAGTTGTGAAATATTTTTGCTCAGTTTACAAATGAACGAAACGTTCTGATCTAGTTTAAGGACTGAAGAACAAGTCCTTTGTCGTCTACTCAATGTAGAAGCGAATTTAGCGTCAATGTCGCGTTTGTTTTGTTGTAGTTATAAGGGCGCTCTCGTCGAATTGGAGATTCAGAGTTTACATTTGACTATTAATTGTGCTTATACATGAAGGACAACACGTCGTCCTTAATAGATATAAATGACGAAGTAGGAAATGTAAACATTCATAATGTCATAGTAAAGGGACTGTCCGGTGTCGTTAATAACGGCCTGATGCATAACTCGTTAGCTCACTGCAAGATAAGCTTGACTTGCTGGTTCAGCTGCTGGCCCATGTATAGGAAGCTAGAAAAAAAATGACCTTATGTCCTTATGTCAATCCATAACAATAAATGTGGAAAACCACGCTAAATGCTGAGCAAATAGGGTATGGTGTCTTACTTGAAGGTCTCCTCTATCTCTGTGACATGGTAGTCCTTCTCCACACCACTAAGAAATTAAACTTGCGGTTTTGTTCAACTCCCGATGCCGCCGAACTGACTTACGTGCAGATGTCTTCGTCACCGATCACGGCGATTAATTTACCCCTCGACCAGCCGTACCAATTAAATATAATAAACCTGACAGAAAGAACAGACTAAATTGACACAACGTTCTAACGGCCCCGTATCGCTATGCTCAAGAGTCGGCTGACCGCCTCACTTCCTTTAGAATTCGTGTCACAAGCAGAGGCGCATGCGTTCGAAACTGATTCATTAGCCCTAAGCAGTGCACTAACCCATGGCTTGGAGAAAGGGCTTTTCACTAGTGTTTCACCGACCAAGGGACTATTATGGTTCTGTCGTGGTTTCCAATCTAAAGGTGTTGCAGACCCTTATTTCTGTTTGATTCCAAAAATTGTCCAGTTAAAACTGAAATTGATTATAAGATTATATTTCAAAACTTTATTTTCCAAATATTTGAGAACAAAATCTATATAGAAGACAAAATGATGACACTGCTTTCAGCAAACACTATTACACAATGTTGTGTTTTTCATATACAGCCTGGCAGTGATCCAGTAATCGTAATTGATTGATGGGCACTGAGGCTTAAACTCGAATATTTAGTCAACTCTCACATTCGTTTTATCTGAATACAATAACTGAAATTAATGGTAAACTATTATTTATGTAGTGTTGGAGACTTCTCTCTGAAAATCCATTCCAAAGTTTTGGAGACAGCACTCGATTCCAGTTGCCGGTACATAAAGAATACACTTGTTCTCTATTTCAGCAAACCTACAGTTGAAGAGTTATTTATCATTTTATCAAAAGTATTGTCGATAAATTAACTAGTAAATTATCATCTCAACGTTTTATAGATGGCGAGATGAAGATGAGACGATAATATTATTATTATTATTATTATTATTATTATTATTATTATTATTATTATTATTATTAATATTATTATTATTATTATTATTATTATTATTATTATGGTATTCCGATAGGTGGCGCTAGTCTCAAGTCTGCAATATTTCATGCACGTAGAAGAAGCGGACTTAAGCGTCACGTGAGGTGCACGAGACGGAACTTCCTAGTCTGTAACGCGAAGTCAAAAATGGTACGTACGGCAGATTTATCTTTTCTTTCTTATCTCTTTTCTTATTCCGCAACTTTCGTAGCATGGGCAAGAGTTTCTTGCAGTATGCAGTACTTAGTAACCTGTCCTGATAGTCGACGATATGTAGTAACGTCGTGTGGAGGCACTCAGCTGAGTATTAGGAATGTAAACAATGTCACTTTGTAACTTGGGGGTCGTGTCTAATGGTTTTCCTGGTGGATTTACTCCACTGTTGCCCTTTTATATCTGATTTCTGGCTCGCAGACCACGGCTCTGACTCAAGGTTTGGAGAGAATACCGGACCAGACCGGCTACTTGGTGATCAGCGAGGATGGCGTCCTGGCAGTGAGTTTCTGCACAATCAGATCACATACAGACTGTTAAAACGATCAAACCTGTACAGATCTAAAAGCACCTGTAGGCGACCACCCGTTCCGATTTGTGTCGTCACTTGGCAGGCAGGGGTGGGAATTAATTGATCTCATGTCATTTGGAATGTTAACCTTTATGCGGCTGAGATTAGTCCCTAGCAGGTCAGGAAAAAACCACCCTCATCAGTCGCGAGGGTCACATGGTACTTGCTTTGGGGTCAGTCTGGCCAAATTTATGTATTGTAGTGGCACAATCACCTTGTTCTTTTCATTATTTCTTCTTCCTATCATTTTTTTGTTGTTGTTTTTGCGTCTTTTTTCTTCGTCCACAGTTTAAAAAAAGCTTAAATTTGTCACTCATTTATGAGATCTTATTGCGTTTTGTTTTACAAACAGCATTTTTAACACTTTAATTTGTGGGCAAATAACAGAAGTGCAGTTCTAGCAGTTCATCCTTCTGTTTTTCATGGTTTCTGTTAGTCTTCAGGAGAGCTGGAGAATGACGAGCACACAGCCGGCGTGATCATGCAGATGGTCAGAACAGCATGTCGGTTCAGGCTTCATGGATCAGCAGAACCGCCCTTCAAGCGCATGTCGGGTAAGATTACAGTTTACAGTTCTTTTCTATAAAGCCTCCCGGACACACACACACACACACGCCTTCTGATCTAAAATCTAACCTCATTTTCATTTTGTCTGCAGTGATGTTCGAGGACTATGTGTATGCAGTGACCATCTCTGGACAGAAAGTTTTTGTAGTGAAACGACAGAACAATCAGCACGACCCTGTGACTGTTTAGCAGAACGAGATGTGATTTAATGAACTGTCACACACACTTACTGAGCTTTCTGAAGGATTAAAGGAACACTCCTCTCAGATGTCCTTCCCTTTCATTGTTAGTCAGTTGAATATCTTTAAGTGCCCCTTTAAACTTTGCACTTACAGCATAATGCCAACTTTAGGCTTGGGAAAATATTCCTACTCATTTTTCTTTTCCGGTAGTATGCTCATTGCTCAGTTGCAGATGAAAAAATGACTTCTTCAAATTCACTTCCCTTGTCTGAGCTGGTGTGAAATGTTTTGCCTTGTTTGTCTAAGACTAGACTTTTGGAAGTTAAGTGTAACCAGGTTCTCCCTTTCTTAAAAAATGCTAATGTAGACCCCAAATGCCAGGGTATAACAGATGTCTTTTCCATTAAATAGGTGTCATCATGTTTGATTTCAGTGCAATGTGAGTGATGACAAAACATTTAAAAGGTGCATTTGGCCTGTTTGTTACCAGATCTCTTTTCCTTGTTATATCCTTTCCCCCATTAATATTAAACACTATGTTTGTAGTTCTCAGTATCAGGTTTTGTGGATGCAGTTACATTTTTTGTTGTGGCAACTATTGCAGGTTGTATTTAAGAGAAGTCATAAAGTTAAATAATATAATTAATCTATGGACTTGCTGCCAGTGGTTAGGATAAACATGTCAAAAACATGAAATTTATCATTTACAGACAAAAAAAAGAATACAATCCGTTGAGTGTTAGTGTCAGAATGACATTGACTACCTTTTGCCGCTGAATGATTTCTGAACACGTTTGACCTGGTTTTAGGAGATGGCCAATTCTTATTTCAGGAGTGACCATAGAATGGAAGAGACTAATGAGTGTTGCATTGGTCACTGGTATATAAGACACATCAGCACCATTGAGACACAGAAAAGTGGATTTCATACATAGTATCATTACTAGATTGAGAAGCCCTCATGAATCATTTTTGTGTCAAAACTTGAAAGGGCTATTTGCAGGATCACATGGATCCCTCTCTCAAACTCTCAACACATACATTATGTATCTATTGTTAAAATTAAACATTTATTTTTTCTGTATTGCTAAAACATTTCCTAAATCATTTCTCCTTTTCTCAAACCCCAAAATGTAAGTAATGCTCACAAAAACTGGTCTTGCAAAATCAGACAATTGAAGCAAAACTATTTTTTATTTACTTAAAACTGAACACTGCTGTCAGACAATACAAAGCCAGCCAATGCATAAACCAGCAAACATTACACACTACATCAATAAATGTAAAACACTAGTCTGAGCACAGCAGAAACTAGTCTTTATTTAAGATATCTGCACATTCCTATATTTAGGAAAATGTATTTTCTATGTTAACAAAAATAATCACTGTCTTAGATGGTTTTACTGTGATCACTGTCAGTCATTCACCCTGCTCTGGCACCATGTCTCGAAAATGCAGGGATTTTTGGATCATTTACTTTTATGTTACAATGCTGAAAAATCTACTGTATAAACACTGTAGTTTAGAAAAGGGAAGAATGGTTGGAAGTTAACTTGCTTAAAATGCTGGTTATTGGTAAACCATATGCTTGAATTCTTGGACTATGGTAAAAACGTCTCATGACACCATAAACTGAATGCTCGCCTGCCCATGATCCGTCTGCTTGTGTCTAAGTGAATCATCTCAAAGCCCACTGGGAAATGTTAAAATGTTCCACCGCTGCATGACTTGACTTGTAACACAGTGGTGGAGAACTACACATCACATGACGTGTTCACAATGATAAGAGTGTTAGTTGTGTATAACCGTGTGTCTGTGTGCACCATTCCGGGTAAGAGTGCACCGCACCACTAGATGTTCTTTAAGAAAGATAATGGTTTTAGAGTTTTGCAAAAGATAGAGACAGGGGCTTTGTCAGACAAATTGGCTGAGTGGGTAAGATGATAATCTGCTATGTTCTGGTCTTCAGGTGGGTTAGAATCCTGTCAGTATTTCTGATGCTCTTTATGTTCCAAAGCTATTAATGCAGCAGTAATGTTGATTCCATATGTGGTGATGATCTAGTGGTACAGTATATGAATACTGAATGAAGAGACCCTGGGTGCAAATTCTACCACTGTTGGGTCCAACGCAAGACCCTTAACCCCCATGTTGCTCCAGTGAGACTGCACCTGTAATAAGGAAATGGAAGATGCTCAGGGCAAAAAGTGTCTGCTAAATGCTGTAACTGTGAAATGATTCACACTTGCAAATTGAAGTCCCACCAGATGAACAGACTTTTACTAACAAATAAAGTTCTGAAAATAGATCAGATAATAGATTAGATAGTTTTGCAAATAGATTTTGTTTTGGAAATTTCAGAAAAAACCTCTTTAATAGCTGTTTAGTCTAGAATTAACAATGAACAATCTGATTAAGGGGGTGCACGGTGGTGCAGTGGTTAGCGCTCGTAAATTCCCGGGATAGGCTCCGGTCCCCGCAACCCTGGTTGGGATTAAGCGGTTCGGATAATGGATGAATGAATGAATCTGATTAAGTTTCAACGATGTATCTACTAGGGATGCAACGGTACAGTGTGCCCACGGTTCATTATGTGTGCCTACGGTTTTTGGGCTACGGCATCTGTACAGTTTCAGTACATTAATGTTATTTTAGCTCCAACCAGGGGCGTCGTAGTGGGGGGGAAAAGGGGACTGATTTACCAGGGCCCCAAGTGGGTAGAGGGCCCTTGAGAAGTGTGGAATTTTATTTCATTATTGGGAGGGGGACCATGGAGACTGCTTGTGTATAAGGCCCAGAATTTGGTGCTACGTCCCTGGCTCCAACACCCAGTAGGTTCTTTCCCTTTTCTATTTCTAGTGCTGAAACAATTATTCCAATAACTCAAATAATTTGTTTACAAAAATGGTCAAGGCAATTTTTCTAGAAGCGAAGCTTCGTTTAATTATTTTCACTTGCAAGAGCATGCTCTGCTTGGGTTTCACACGGCCGCTTATTAGTGATGCACGTTTTAGTTCTGTGATCAAGACAAGACCTGATCCCTGTGTATGTTAAAGTATTTGTGAGATATTCCGTGCAGAAAAAAAGACATTTTCGCCATGGAACACACGCTTGTCGTGAGCGCCATTATTCACTAAAATGCTACAGTTCAGTCAAATCTCACCCTTTATTACAGACTAAACTCATTGAGCTGATGACTAACCACAACAACCAATACAGCCATTTATTGAGATTTTCAGCATTTATTCCAGAACGTTCGTCCATCACTTTGTTGTGACTCTCTACCATGTATCAATATCTATTTAGTGGCTCTTCATAATCAACATAACTATGAAGGTGTTAAAAAGTGAATTTAAAAAAGAAAAAGCTCTATATTCACTAATAACTTCATTATTGTGATACGAAAATCACTGCTATATGTAAACGTGTTTTTTCATTAGTTATTTTGATGGAGCCACACATTAAAGTAGGAATCAACTGACTGTGGGCTTGTAATGAGCCATTTAATAATAAATGTGCAAAAGAAGAGACATCAAAGCAGAACAGCTTCTGATTGCTCCTTTAAAATCACATAAGTAATGTGGATTTTTGTGTTTATTGTTCCCACTCCCAATCAGACCATGCAATGCAGTTTACGTTTGGGGAGAAAAAACTTTATTGCATCATAAAGGCCCTTACCGTAACAGAAGTGACCTTTAGGGGAATGACTTTCTGCAAAACAGGGAAGTTGTTCTCAGCAGACCTACTGGGGGCTGTGCTTCCATTCCTAAAAATCTCCCAAGGTATCGCCCACCCACACCCGTAAAGTACAACAAGAATTCTCACAAACACCGGAAGGTTACGTACAATTCCATACTCTCAAAACATGCAACTTAAAACACTGTACTGTAGAGGGTCAGAGTGGTAGAGAGAAACAGTTTGAGAAACAACTGTAAGGAGTGTCGGTTGGATGACAAAGAGGAAGAAATGTTGCAAATCTTTCAGCACAGGAACTGATTGCAAAGTTCATTCGATTTCTAGCCAACACATACACTGAAAATAAGAAGTTTTCCCTCTTGAATGGAATGCCTGTCCAATACGTCTTGGTTTCCAAGTTATTCCTTGCACCCTCTTCTTTCATCTGCTTGTTCTCGCTGGTCCTATCCAACCCATTCTTTCTCCAGCTTTAGCGCTTTGACAGTTCATTGGATAACCAGTCCAGTCCCTCGTATAGACCTGTACCCTGAGTGGCACATGTGGCCTGAACATGCCACTGTTAGGGCAGAATGGAGAAAGATACAAAAAAAATAACATTTAAAAATGGAATGATGAATCTCGTGAGAGTATTGAAGAACTCTAACACGAATGGGGGGAAAAAATACTCACAGTTCGGCTCCGGAGGCTGTGTAAGCCAAGTTTGTCTGTTAAGTCACTCACTGCCATAGCGTTGGGCAGGTCCTGTTTGTTAGCAAATACCAGCAACACAGCATCTCTGAGCTCATCTTCCTGTAACTATATTTTTAAGAGGTAATAAGCCATCATGATGGTGAAGAAGAAAATTAATTTGTGATGATTTTAAGATTGATTTACCTTTATGGGACAAATGGAATTTAGGAATCCACTTGGTTTCCAAACTTACCATTTTTGACAACTCCTCTGCAGACTCTGCTACTCTCTCCCTGTCATTGCTGTCCACTACAAATATAAGCCCCTACGAAAGAAGTCAAATTTAAAGTCAACTCAATCATTTCTACTATATACACAAGTATACGGAGAGACTAGACCAGTTTCTACAGTACAAAGAACAAATCAGGCACAGAGAACAAGCAAATATATATACATACACACACTATAAAATATAACAACTCCAAACTAGAGGTAGAAAAAGAGACTGTACAATATAGTTTCACGTAGAATTTAACAACCATTTTGCTCTCAGAATAGTTTTTTACACTGAATGTGCATACGATCTTCAGCAACTGAATGAGAATTTTGAAGGAATAATCATCCTATAAACATCTTTATAGTGTCTAAATTAACTACGAGAGGGGTTTAGTAATATGCAGACATTGCAACAGCAGTCAAATGGAGAAAACGGCACCAGTAATATGTACAATGATGTTCAGTAACGTGCAAATGTCTAAAATGTGTATGAGCAGTACGTGCAAATAATCAGTAACATGTGCAAAAAGTGTTCAATAATATATGCAACTATTGTAACAGCAGTCAAGTGGACAGTGGTACGCTTTCAACTATACTATTACAATCATGGAATACAATTTTGTGCATTAAAAGTACTCAAGATTACAGCAGTTTTACAAATAGCGGAGCAGCCTGTACACTCCATCTGAATGTGTGGACAAGTGAGTAACAATGGGCCAATCTGCCAAGCTGATCCAAGCCTTGAAATGACTTGTTTGGTCTACTTGTGTGATTTAGCGAGTGTGTTTGCATTAGTTTGTGCCTTATGATATAATGTAGGGCTGCAGCAAAATGTCGCGGAAGCAACGATTACTGTGAATAATTTTCAGACCTTCATTGCTAGGGTTGCCACCCAGGTCTGACAAAAAACCTGGACATTTCGCCAACCCGGCCAGTCACTTTGCCTGTAAACCAAAACACATTCAGTGCCCCGGGAGAGTGATTTCCCCCTGGGACAGACCATTAAAAAGTAGGACAGTCCGGGACAGGTGGCAATCCTATTCATTACCCTGGAGTTAAGTCGACTTGATTTAGCCATGAAGGCCTATAGCATAGTATAGTATGAACCCGCTAATTGCTCTAACTGCTAGTTACATGTGAACAGATGAGTTATTTTATGACAAATTTTGTACTGCTTATTATGGCTTTGTCTAAAGAGCAAGTCGTGTCATCATTTAATAGTTGGTCTGTTCACAGTTTTGTGTTTGTGTTTGTCCACACACAGGTGTCTTGAAGACACAGATTTTCTATGCGTTTTGGCCTTTCGTCAACGTTCAAAAGCATTTTACGGTAATAGAAAATGGAATTTTTGCAAAAGCTCCACACCAGATAAAGATGAAAAAAAAATTGTGAAAGTGAGTGATTATTTGTCATTGTAAACACACCACAGGACAGCGCGCAATGCACCACAACGAAATGTGACCTCTGCATTTGATCCATCCATGAAGGAGCAGTGGACAGCTAACATGGACAGCGCCCGGGAAGCAGTGCTTGTGGATGATACCTTGCTCATGAGTATCTCAGTGATACCTTTACCGGTCCTGGGATTCGAACCAGTGACCTTCCAACCACAGGGTGAACGCCCTAGCTATTACACTATCAACTTTCTCCAAAAGTTTTAACTAAAGTTAATGTTTGGTTTCTGGTAGTGAGCAGTACAAGAAACGGCAACAGCAGTACCAGAATTGAATGAAATACTAATCTTGTTATTTCTGTAAAAAACATAGTTAAAAAAACAAAAACAAATCGCTAACAGAATCGCTAAGTATCAATATCAATACAATCCTAACAATGCCCATCCCTACTATTGAGCGTTTGACTGAATTTGATTCTATTGAGCATAATTAGAGAAATGAAAATCATTCGATTTAGTCTCAAAAAGCCCAATATGCAAGAACACACACCTTCACAGTGGCCCTATTAATCAGCCCAGATTACAGCCTAAACATTATTTTCAACACTTGAAATAAAAAAATAAGGTCAATGACTTTAATCATTTTAATAGTGAATGTATTTAGCAGTCTTCAAACCATCCAACCTTTACACAGTGATCAAGCCAGTTTTTACTGTTCTGACCAAGTTCTCCCATGTTTTTGAAGACTTGGGTCTTTGAATAATGTTACATCAGATTGTTGCAGCCACCGTGAGTTACCAAAAAATACTGAATCCAGGCACTAATGTAGTAATATCAAGGGAAAAATATTTGTAATAATGATTTGAGGGGTTCATTAAAATGATATGAATCAATTTCAAATATTTATGACTCATTTTCAACATTGTCATCATAGATCTTATTGACTAGTTATCACAGCCCTGATGTCCTCTTGTGCATAAAAGAACGATCGTAGTCATTGGTATTGGATCAGTACTGACGGTGCATTGCTGATCTGTAAGCCTGTACATAAAATAATTCCACTTGACACTACCTAAAGCTTCAGGCTTGAGAATCTCTTTATGGCTGTGGCCACTACAGGAGCAGGGACCAGATCAGAAAGCTTCATTCGTACCTGTGTGTTCTGGAAGTAATGTCTCCACAAAGGTCGGATTTTGTCCTGGCCACCAACGTCCCAGACAGTGAAGCAAATGTTCTTATACTCAACTGTTTCCACATTAAAACCTGTGTGTGCGCAGTGGCACAGAAGGAAATATCACATTTAGAATTCATTAATATTAAAAGGTATATATACCAGGAAAAGTGACATTAATGTAACATTAGTCAGTACATTTTATTTACACAATTCAAACGAGCAAAGAATATTAAACAGATCAAATAAAATGAGATAAAATATAATACAATATAAGACAGCCCAAGAGAAGACATTTACACTCTGTGAATACTTAATGAAATCAGTTACATTTATCAAACGCACTCACTCAAAAAAAACACATTTTTTACTTTTAAAAACTGGGACAGACACTCCATGTTCCATAACCTTGTCATCCTTCATCTTTTTAGTTGGTTTACATAGACGACTAAGCAGAGCTCATTAGATGACTGAAGGCTCGTTATGTAGACGGCAACCTGAGAAGTTCTACAATTTACAAAGTGGCCCATCCATTCAATGCTTTGAAAATAAAGAATACAATCTTAAACTTAATCCTAAAACCAACCGGGAACTAGGAAGGAGATGCTAAAACTGGTTTAACATGTTCCCTCTTCTTAGTGTGACATGTCAAGATGCAAAATTAAAATGCCTCGTTTCAATCTCCTTCCACATGGGCAAGCATTAAAATATTGTTTTCTTTTGTTAATAAAAACAACCCTATGAAGAGAATTTAGATAAGATTCAGTCACATTAAATGGATGTTTTATCATCAAAACCCATTCAAGCTCTTTCTATCTGTGTATCTGAAGACTAACCATGCATCCAAAATGTGGAATGACAAAACTAGCTAGGTTCTTTTAGAATGCAAACAGAAAGGTTAATGAGTTCAATGGAGTTAATGGAAACATTACATGCTGGGATGGCATCTTACACAAGACAATTTCATGCAACTGTCAAGCATTACACCTTTTTGATCATACAAAGCATGGCTGAATTATACATTTATAAGGAGACATATTAAACTTTGTTTTTTATTTTCCTTGCCCTTTGTCTCCTAAATCTGTTCCCTCTGTGTACCAACCTAAAGAAAGGGCTCTTTTAAACAACTTTAAATGTTCCATTTAGTTTTTCCACTTGACTGCGACCTCAGAACTCCTCCACTACATGTAGAGCCCTGAGCTGAAAAGCATCATCCCATTACCATTCAATCCATCTAAAGCTAGCTGCCGAAAAGCAAAATTGAATTAGAAAATAAGTGCCACTTTCATTGCCAGAAGATTTCAAGACAATTGTGGCCATTTGTTTGCAACCAAAATGCTCCTGACACTGCAGATAAAAGCTTTTTTAAGTGCTCCAACAACACTCAGTCTGAATGTTTCTTAAACAACAGACAGAATGATGCTTCAAGGTTGCAGCTTACCCTGAGTTCAGTTCCTACACTTCATGAACCATGTTCAGAATTAGGCAACAAAGTTACGAAAAGATAAATTAAGTAAAAACTAACAGTCATATGTAAATATGCAGGTCTCTCAGGGTGCCTTCATACCTAGCTCTTTGTTTCAAAAACCGGGAACGGATTCCCCCGGGAGCGGTTTGTTTGGACATGTGTGAACACAGCAAACGTACTCCGTACCAGAACAAATCAACGGGGCTGAGATTGCTTGGAGAGGGTGGTCTCAGAAAGCTTGCAGTCGTTGCATGGCACAGTTCATTTGCAGTGAGAACACAACCCACGAACCGATTCAACTACCCTGTATCATCAGAAACACGTGCCCATAACACTGCACTGTCGCAACATTGCTACTGCCAGTCGTAAACTTGTTTTGCAATTTCCTGGTGAGCAAGTTCATGGCGACCAAGACAAGTTGTCCCGCAAAATTCTGACCAATCACAAAGCTGTTTGCGAATGCATAGTCTTGCAGGCGTCAGAATTTGCTCCGTCTCGGTGGATATGTGAACACGAATTGAAACAAAGTCATTTGAAACACTTACTCTTTGTACTGAATGGGAACCAAATATAGGTATGAAAGCACCCTGCGTGTAAGCTCGGCTCAAACATATAAGACCTAATTAAGGCAGCTATAGTGAAGGTCTAGGTTACACTTGCATTTCCGATGCTGCGCCTATCTTCACATCAGCAATGACACAGGCAATCAGAACTTTATGTAATAAATGACCATGTCAACAACCACCCAAAAACAACTTCTTTTGTATTATCGGGTGACAATGGCAAACTCCAGTTCAGGGTTTGTGGGGCTACTGTGGTTAACTCTTTCCATTAAATGAAATGCCTCAGGCAAGTGTGCAAATTTCTCAAGCACATCAGCATCCTTCAAATTCACATCACTTCATTCCACTGTAAACAATAACGCAGACATAGCACTTGAAATCCTCACAGCAAAAAGCACTACCTGCCTGTGGATTTGTTCCCTTATGATAACACAACTTAAACTGGATTTAAACAGACTAATCTGAATTGAAGTAATATATCTTGGGCAAAATAAAATCCAAACAGCAAATTAAATACAAAAAACCTGTATCGTAAAATACTTCATTTTTTTGACAACACTATTAATCCAAATGTAATTCAATAAAAACCACAAAAATATTACCGATTGTTGGAATAGTGGTTACAATCTCTCCCAGCTTCAGTTTGTACAAGATTGTAGTTTTTCCAGCAGCGTCCAAACCGACTGTGTAACAAACAAACAAACAAACAAAAAACATTTTGAGTCCAAGTTATTTTAAATAAAGAAATCTATTTGTCATGATTCCAACTTTTCAAGTGCAGCCAGCATGTGAAGATTACCCTGTGACATTTAGAATACAATAAACTCAGACGCACTACCTTCCCGAGTTATTAAATCCAGTTTGAGCTCCCCAAGCAAGTTAAATTGAGCTTTATTCAACAACAATGCCAATGTTTGCAATTTTACGCAGCTCTCGTCTGAGGCACGGTGAGTATGAAGCATCCACAACAACAACAACAGACAAGCATGAGGCTCACATTTCTAAAAGCATCAATAATACATCAGAGACGCTAGTTTGGTATCGCTCCCATATGATTGGGGCGTTATGAAGGCAATACATGAAGTGTGGACTTGCCGCACTCTAACGTGAACATCATCGCATTAAAGCAAAAAAACATGCATTAAAAACCGAGAACAAACAGGAGGCGGACAGCAGCGCTCACCCATGAGGATCCGCATCTGCTTCTTGCCGAAGAGTTTGGAAAACAGCGATGAAATTGTCAGCCCCATGTTTGTACCACAGACTCGCCTGCCGGAAATTGAGTAATAAATTTATAACGACAATAAAAAGGCTCATTAAAGGCACTGCAGCCGGTGTAGAAACTGTTAAAAACCCCGCCTGCAGTAGTTCTTTTCTCCCTTCTACGAACACCGTCCGCTGCTGATGCCACGTCCTGGCCAACGCGGAACAAATGACGTCACCCTTTTGAGTTGCGCAAGCGAAACTTTATTTAAACGCAGGATTAAAACGCGAGTGTGGTTACTAACTTTTCACCTTTTGGTGAATATGACTCCTCTCTTGTCCTTTTGAAATTGTGAAATGTGACAATCAATTCGGCTTTACATATGAGAAAAAAATTGGCAACGTTGTTTCTACAGCAAACCGCATAATAAATAAATAAATAAATAAATAAATAAATAAATAAATAAATAAATAAATAAATAAATCTAAGTCTACGGAAAAATGGAGGTTGTTATCGGACGTATTTTAAAGGGTGAGTTTTCCTCCTTTTAAAAAATATTTTTCCCCTTAAAAAACAGAATTTTCTGCATTTTGCCCCACTTTTGTTCATATGTTTTTATTGTTTTTAGTACACACTGTGGTCTCGCACTTCTTCAATACAACGGGTTTTTTTTTTAACTCGTAATTATTATTAATTTAAAGTGTTCCGCGATTTAACACATAATGCTTTATTTTTCGTGTAACCGGAATCTTTAGTGATATCACTTCCTCCAGAGCCGGGAAGAAGCAGGAAGAGGACAAGGGGATTGTTGACACGTCCGTGTGTTTGACCATTAAAGATGCGCACCGACGTACGGAATTAAGGTATTACTCTAGGTAGTATTATATGTATTACAAAACAATGTATGGATAGCCGTAACATTTTGACAGGTGCATATTAAAGACGTGCTTCCAAGAGTTCGTCTCCTTGTTTATAGTTGGTGGGTACGGTGGCGCGTGTTTATATTGTCCTTTTTGCAGTTTGCGCGGTTTTATTATGAAGCTTTGCCGAGTGTTCTCATACCTCGGTTACCTCGGGGTATTCAGCAATGTTGTTGTTTGCTATAGTGCTGTTTACTTTAGGACTGTTAGGAAGGATACTTTTGAAAGTTTACAAATGACTGGTTACTTCTACATTTGTGGCATTGAACAGACACACTTATCAAGGGCAACTTTCATTCCCAAATTACATGGACAGTCTTGAAGCAACTTGAGTTAAGTTTGCTTAGGAAGCTCATAGTAGTTCTCATACCAGGATGGAAATGGATTTGAAACCTGTCATTGTGAGCACACCACAGCACAGTGAATGTGCTGCATTTAACCATCCGTGAAGCTTTGGGGACGCATGAGTACCTCAGCAGTAACTTTACCCTGGATTCGAACCTGCGACCTTCTGATCACGGGGCGAACACCCTACCGTTACACCACCAACTGCCCTATGCCACTGGATCACCACCACCAGTTACTATGTTAAAAATGCAGTAATGAAACATATTAGATATGAAAGTTTTTTAAAGTAAAGCTGAAGAAACACCGTAAATGACATAGCAGTACTCAACACTGATTTCTATCAAGCGTTTATTAAAGGCTTTACTATATAACCTTAATTGAAATGAAAGTGTTTTGATTTTAATGCATAGCCACCAAGATTCAAGATTCTTTATTTGTCACATGCAAGTTATACAGGTACAACATGCAGTGAAATGTATCCTGATCCGCTCTTTTAACTGTGCAATAGACAAAGGGAAAAAAACAAAACAAAATAGAGACGCAATACAAACTTACAAACATAAATACTAACAAACAAGAAATCACAAACCAAGTGATTCCTGCTGAGATATGATAATTCTGTTGAATAAGTTTCACGTTTCTCTTGATCAGTCAAAAATAAGAATCACATTTGTTCTATTGATTTTGCTGATCCAAACTGTCAGAAAAAAGAAAGCATTCCAGCTGGGTGAAAAGTTGATCAAATGAATGTTATATTCTACATTTGTTTGTGCTTCTGTGCTGTTTTGTTCTGATATAACCTATTTATATTCACCACCATTTTGATTGGTAATTGTAATTTATTTACATTATTTCCTCAGTAACCATAATGGCTTACAATTGGTTTTATTTGGTAATTAAATGTAAATGTAAAATTAAATATAACTACATATTCCCAACAGTGATTAGAACACTTCGTCATGGTTAAAAAAGTCAAAACTGTTGTTTGCCTTCCATTGGCAGAATGCATCTATTCATTTGTGTCTCTTGTTGATAGGCTTACATCATTTGCATTTTGATTATAACACCATACTGACACATTGAGTACCTCTTCAACATGGATAAGTTTGGCATGAGCTTTGGTGGAGGGCCGACCAAAAAAGAACTGCTCGAGACCATTGAGTCTCAGAAAAAGCAGCTCACCCAGTACCAGACTCGGTTCAAAGATGTCGTCCAAGCCTACAAGAGTCTGCTCAAGGAAAAAGAAGCTTTGGAAGCCAGTCTGAAGGTCCTGACGGTGTCTCAGGAGGTGGAATTACACCTGCACAGCAATGACGCATCTTCTGGTGGCTGTGCGGAAGTAGGTGCACCCTCCGACTTGGCAGATGACCACTGTTCCCTTCACAGTGAGGACAGCATGGACACTGCTGCTTCTGTTGACACGGCTGCCAGCGTGACCAGCGGTAGCACTAAGGGAGACGCCGCAGAGGAAGACCCACCAAATGGATCAGGAGAAGGAGGCGGCGCTTTGGGGCCTTCTGGGTCTTCCCAGTCGGAGGAGGCAAGTGGATCCGAGAGCGGAGTTAGTTGCAGCAGCAGCAGTGCTGGCACAGAGCAGCCGTTGGCCTCAACAGCTTCTGAGATGGACAGGAGGGTAAGCCAACTGAAGACCCAGCTGTCCACCTTGACCTCTTCCTTGGCTACCGTCACACAGGAGAAGTCAAGGATGGAGGCCTCCTTCCAGGCGGACAAGCGGAAAATGAAGCAAGAGCTGGAGGAGACACAGGCCAAGATGGAGGAGGCTCAGAAGCAGCACCACAGCGCACTCCAGGCTTTGCAGGAGCAGCTTGCCGAGCTCAAAGCCCGCGTCATCACCCAGCAGCACGAGCGAGAGCAAGAGCAGGGCGATCATGCCCACATGCTGCGCGAACTCCAGAAACTCTTGCAGGAGGAGAGGAGCCAAAGGCAGGACGCTGAACTCAAACTGGAGGACGCGAGGGAAACCCTGGTGGAGACCATGCAAGCCGCAGAGCGTGGCTTAGATTTCGAGGAGCGTCTGAAGCAGGCGACTCAAGAGTGCGAGATGTTGAGAAAGAGCCTGCAGGCAGTGGAGGTTGAGAAGAGTAAGCCCGACCCCAGGGTGGAGGAGCTGCAGCAAGAGATTGCCGATCTCAAGGCACATTTTAACCAGCAACTTCAGCAGGAGTTTAGGAAGGTAAAACGATTAGAATTGGTGTTGAACATTGTGTAATTAGGTATAATTAGGATTGGTTAATAAACTTAAAACACATTTGTCTTAATACTTAATTTCAGTTTTGAGCTTTTGATCATAGCATAGAATTTTATGGCATAAAATTTGCCTCATTTTTAGTATTATCATTTCTTCCTTATTGTCACAGTTGAAAATTGTCTTGTGATGTGCAGTATATGGCTGCACATCATGAGAAATTCTGAACAGTTTTTTCATTCATTGAGGAAAGTGAAGCTTTTATCTGTTTTGTTGTTTTCAGGCTGCTCAGGCACAAGAGCATTTACGAGACCAAGCTCAGTTGGAGGAGGGACGAGTGGCCAGCCTTGAGGAGCGAGTGTCCGAGTTGTCTGAGCTGCTGGGCGCTTGCGAGAAGGCCAGGCAAAAGGACCAGCAGACTGTCCAGAGGCTGCGCGAGCGCCTCCTTCAGTTGGACATGGAGAACAAGACTCTGGCACTCGCAGCCACCACCAGGACCACCACCCCGGACCTTTACATCGATGAGTCGAACTTGGATGTGCAGATGCTAAAGGACACGCAGCAAAAGGTTAAGAAACTGCTGCAACTGGCCGCTCAGAGATCTCAGGAAGAGACTTTGGAGAATGAGATGATAAAGGCAGATGCAGACCAGGACAGTGAAACCTCGGCTGGAGAAAAGACGGCACTGCACTACCAGCAGGAGCTCCGTCAGCTCAAGGAGGAGTTTGAGCGCTACAAGGTGAGGGCCCAAGTTGTTCTGAAGAACAAGAATGCTAAAGATGGCAACCAGGCCAAGGAGCTTGAGGAAGCCCGCGACCAACTGGCTGAGCTGAAAGAGAAGTACATCAACCTGCGTATCCACTCTGACGAGCAAGAGGTGCAGCACAAGCGGGATCTGGACGACCGGCAAAAGGAGTTGACAGCCCACCAGCAGACACATAAACAGGAGCTGGAGAAGCTGGAGGCACAACATCGAGAAAACTTTATGCGTCTTGAGGAAGAGCTACACAAGCAGAGGTCTCGTACCATGGCACTGCTGGCAGAGAAGGACCTCGAGCTGGAGCAACTCCGAGCCACGGCGGCCATCGGCCTCGGAGGCTTTCGAGACACAGTGGATGAGGGTGTCGCACCGGCCGAAGATAATGTGGGCAGCGCTGGCGATTCTTCACAGGAGGACAGTGACTCCCTCGCCCAGGCCTTGAAGCTAGCTGGGCCCAACGAGCCCACGCTGCTTTTGTACGCCGAACAGCTGGCTCGGAAAGAGGTGGAGATCGCCTCATTGCGCAAGCAGAGGCATCGTCTAGAGGAGGATGTACATCAGCTCCAAGGGAAACTAATAACCAATGGAGAGAGGCATGAGGAAGAGGTGGCCGAGCTGCGGGAGCAGCTAGACAAGCGCGTTCGCGACCAGGGCAGGGATGGAGCCAACTTGGAATATCTCAAGAATGTCATCTATAGATTCCTCACGCTCCAGGACTCCAGAGGGCGCAAACAGACGCTCACCGCCATTCTGACCATTCTGCACTTTAGCCCGCAAGAGAAACAGGCTGTGGTGAAGCAGCAGGCCCAAAGCTGGTGGACGGCAGGGATGAGATGATCCAGAATTAATGGACTGTTGCAAAAAAGGTGGGGTGAGGGTGGTGTTAATATTCTCCCAAAAGGCAGAACAAATTCATAATTTTCTCCAAACTACAGGTGTAAAGCAAACTGACCTGTTTGGGAAGAGGAACTGGTTTGTCAAAATTTAAAACCAACATTAAGGTTTGTGAAAGTGAAAAAATCCCTTTATTAGGAGGTATATATAAATGTATAGAATAGTAGCTGTATATACTGTATCTGTTCTCCAAGATGTTAAACCACTACATCAGATGCTTCTTTCACTTTTTTAAATATAACTCATTATAATGTACCAAAGAAAGCACTTGTTGACTAAATGAGAAAGGCATGAAAACCTCAGATAAAAATACTGCATTGTAGATCATTATCTCAAAGGGAAATTTGATGAACAGAGTCATATGACCTTGAGCTGGCTTTGTATTTGTGTTTGCCACCCACTGTTTGAACATTCCTGATTAATCCACCACATTAAGCTACACAAGCAGAGGTTGGATCCTCCAACTTATCCCTTTGGAACGCGTGCAGTATTTTGGTAAATGCTGTACTTTTGGACAGTTAAATGTGCTTATTATAAACTCAATACTACAAAAAGATCAAATTTATTGTTGTATTAAAATGGAATAATGGCATGTTTGCTATGGTGTTCATGAAAGCATTGTGAACAGCACAGAGTTCTGCTTTAAAAATTCCCAGTTCTAATAGAACCAATCATATTCTATAACTACACACCTGCTGTGATCGTATCGTGAAAATGAATATATTTTCAAAACGTCTAATTATAGAGGGTATATCAAATGTATATTTTGAGTCCGATTATGGGAAATAAATGACTTTTTCTATCCTCATGTGGTGTGAGGCTTTGGCTCAAAATTAGGATTACCAGGCACAACAGGAAGTATGTGAAACATCAGGCAAGACTTTTATTCTACATTTTCTTCAGCACACTCATACATATATACATACAACCACCAGACATGAGCTTAAGCACCAGGATTGATGTCACTACAGTAGGCAAATAAATAATTTAAAAAAATACTGTAAAGGACTCAGTCAAAGAAACAAAGTTATGATAGAAAATATAAAATAATATCAGGAACATATTAAGAAACACAATAACCTCTTATTACTGTGAATGGTACACATTCAACTTTGCTCCCAAAGATTGTATATTGTTGGCTTATTGTACAGTCATGACCAAAAATATTGGGACCCCTGCCTTCAGATAACGCACCACTTCTTCCAAAAAATTGTTGCAGTTAGAAATGTTTTGGTATTGTCATGTTTATTTCTTTGGTTTGCATTAGAAAAACACAAACTGAGGGGAAAAAAAGCAAATCTGAGACATTCCACACAACTAAAAAAATTAACTGGACAAACTTATTGGCACCCTGAACTTAATATTTGGTAGCACAACCTTTGGAAGAAAACATGCCAGTCGCTTCCTGTAACATTCAGTAAGTCTCTTACATCTCTCTACTGTAATTTTGGACCACTCTCCAACTGCTGTTTTACAATCTCTCCAGAGGTGCTCTATAGGATTTAGGTCTGGACTCATTGATGGTCACTTCAGGACTCTCCAGCGCTTTGTCTTCAACCAGTTCTGGGTGCTTTTTGAAGTATGCTTTGGGTCGTTGTCCTGCTGTAAGACCCATGACCTCTGATGGAGACCCAGCTTTCTGACACTGGGCCCTACTCGGCGCTCCAGAATTCATTGGTTTCATAACGCCATGCAAAGGCAAGACATCAGGTGCCCAAAGCATTAGAGAATCTCCACCATGTTTCTGTGTTATCAGTTGGGTCCTTCTAGGTCTCCTACCATACCGTCCCTTTTCATTCAGATGTTGCGCACAATGGACACAGGAACATTAAGATCTCTGGAGATGGTTTTATAGCCTTGCGATTGTTCGTGCCTTTCCACAATTTTGGTTCTGAAATCCTCAGACAATTCTTTGCTCTTCTTTCTTTTCTCCATGCTCAGTGTGGTACAAATAAACACTCAACAACTGGTTTTTAACTGGTTGCAAGTGGGAATTTCTATATGGACAGCACCTGTTAATTGCTACATGTGAATTTACTTACAAATTAAAGGATCATCACATGCTTGAAATCCAATCATTTGTTACAATTCTGAAAAGATGGCAATAATTTTGTCCAGTCCATATTTTTACGTTCTGTGTGGAATGTCTCAGATTTGCTTTTTTTTTTAATGCAGCAACACCATGAAATAAACATGACAACACCAAAGCATTTGTAATTGCAGCAATTTTCTGGGAGAAGTGGCACCTTATCTGACATAAAGGCAGGGGTGCCAATATTTTTGGCCATGACTGTATGTTGACATATATTAACAATAGAATTTGCAAGCTCAGATTTGGTGAAGAAAATCATCAGAACATAAAGAACTGTATGTAGCAACTAATGACCAATTGGCATGTAAAGGTTCGGCTGTGTAGTTGTATAAACACCAGCGCTGGCACAAACCGCAGATTTCACATTAAGGCGTTGACTTAAGCAGACAGCATTTGTCCGATACGAAGCACTATTTACACAAAATTCAAGTAGCTTATTTGTGAGTGGTGTTTTTCTGTCTATAACCATACTCTTCCTCTACAAAATGGCTAAATAAACCATTATTTTTGGTTCTGGAACTATCACCCAACAATTCTTAAACTAACGCTAGTCAGTGACAAATTCTGCTTTGCACATAGTCTCCCTCATACAGTGGTCCCGCATATGCGAAGAAACCATAAAAACAAACAATCTTAATGTCTAAATCCTTATCCGTTTTACAAACTGGCATATTTTTGGCAATAGGTCACGAGATCTTAAAGCGATGAAATCAGCAGCAAATTTAAAATGGACATGAATGACACAAGCCATAAACTGTTTAAGATTACGTACTCTTTTTTTGTTTAAATGTATATTACTGATTTCTACAAACACTAATAGAAGGTACGTTACAGCACCATCCTGAAAAAGGAATTCTCCCAACTCACACGTCCTTACTCCTTTCTTGCCTTCATGTAACATTCTACACATACTGTGAACACTGTCTTTAATGCAGAGAGTAAACATGACGGCTTATCCCTAATTGACATGTTCTGTGCACCCTGACTCTTGAATTTGTAGTGTATAGAGTGAGTTTGACTGGCAAGGACCTGCAAGGAATTAACTATCAGATCTGATCGCAAGTGTGATAACATCAACCAGGATGCACATTATTGCCAAGTGTGAACAGGGCCTGGCTGCCCTTGTCTACTTACTGCATGTCAAGGAAATGAGTTGCACTTTAATATCTTGTTTATTACATTTAAAACAGTGCTAGATTACTGCAATGAAATGTCTAGTTTTTGTACTCAATAACAATCACCAGACTTAATGCACCCTCTGGTCAGGAGGTCTGTGAGAATTATAACAAAGCATTAAGAATAATAGTGCTCCCAGATTGCGTCCTCTAATCTTATCAGAAGAAACAATGTTTTTATACACAAAATACAGATGAGAACTGCATATCTTTCTGACCTTCAGTGTTAAAAGACTGAACATGCATCATACTGATGGACTGACTGAGGTATCATAGCAGTAGAACTTTTTCCGGTCTTGCAGAACTTCAACCGACAGTCTCAACAATTTGTTGGTATCTGTTCATTCAGAGTACTTTTGCTGGTGCCGGGCAAATTCAGCAGTGTAGTGTGTGGTAGGGCTGGGCAGCATGACCTCAAATCAATTTTGTGATAACTGTAATCTAATAACAATATGTAGTGGTATTGGTTATTTTTTTCTACTTTGCCCAGCCCTTGGCTGTGGTGCTGTGGGTTGTATGTGTAACTTTGTAGTTTGAAAAGGATAATTTAGCGTGTGTGAATTTATATGGTTGTGTGTAAAACTGCACTAGCAGTACTGCAAACATACTGTTTAGTAAGGTTCTGAACACAGCCTGTGTGTGTCTGTCAGTGTTTGTGTAGTACTGTCTGCAAATCCTCAGGCAGAGAGCTGATCACAGTCTGAATGTAGCTTTCTAGCTTCTCCAGAAGCTCCTCTTTCACTGGGAGCTGCTGCTTACAAGCTCTTGTCTGGAGAACAGAAAAGAGCCGTTAAAGAGCTCTCAAAAAGATACCAAACATTAAATAAACATACAAATCTACTTAGCACTAACATTTTAAACTGTTATTCATGAATTCAGTGAAACTTATAACATTAAGGTTTAACAACTGCCCATAATCGCAAAAACAATTCTGCTAATTTGAGCTCATCATGTCTCATATAAAGACTAAACATTCTCACCATTTCTTTTTAACCCCATCATCACCTACCAGCTTCTCCCGTAGTTTTAAAACGAGATCCACAATCTCCACCTCCGATTTGTCTTTGGTCCAGCTGAGTAGATCCTGGGAATTGCAAAAACACAAAGTGGTCAAAGGTCACATCTCTAAAAGACTTACAGAGGTTGAAGCTGAAAATTTATGCTATTTTTTCTTTGGCGTTTCCAAGTATATAACCAGTACTTACAGCATCACATATGGCCTCTAAATGAAGGCAATCCACTTTTTGCGTCATTTCCCTGTGTCTTAAGCGGTACCAGCCATCAAAGTTGGGAGACCGAAAAAATCGCCTGGGGGGAAAAAAAAAACCTAATAAAGATTTGTACATTAGGAGCCAATTAATTAACTATAGTCATAAAATGCTGATGAAAGTGATAAATGTATTCTTACAGTGTTTTCATTTGAGCGCTTTCTGCACAGCCCTGTTTTAAAAATCTCTTTACCCTGACTTTTAATGACTTAATTTACTGTATTCCCATTTCTCTCCCTTTTTAAAATATTTAGTTTTAGGCTGATAAGCTGTTGTTAAGTAATTAGTGGTCATTTCATTATGTTTAAATATATTTTATTTCTTTCTTTTTGTCTAATTTGTCCTTCTGTTCTCCAAGACGTTAAACCAAAACTACTTCTTTCAATTTTTATATAATTCATTAAAGTGTACCAAAGAAAGCACTTGCTAAGTGAAAAAGGCACGGGAACCTCAGATATAAATACTGCATTTAAGATCATTATTTGTTCTTTTTTTTCCTGCATATTGTTAGAGATGTAAAGCAATCTGTGCTGCGTTTAATGTATGAAACGTATGTATGTAAATATAGGTTGTTCTTGTTGTCATCCATACTTTTCACAGTAGGGAGATCATAAAACATCAATTATATTGATTATTGATCATCACATTATTTTATTTATGCTTTTGAGGGATCTATGTATTACAACTTATATACATTAAATTCATTAGGATAAAGATGCACAAATCATCTGGACATGTTTTGAAAAACAAATAAAAACGAAATAAACTTTTAAAAAAGTGATTTCAGTTGTGAAACTGCATTGCATGTCACGGACCACCTGCACTGCTGCCAATGGAACACAGGTTGAAAATCCCTGCTCCAGGCCACTGGTATTTATTTTCCTGTTCACAATCAGTCCAAATGTGTCCATCTAGTGGTACTTTTGTGACACTGAGTTAGGGGTGGGCGATATATCGAATATACTCGACGTATCTTGGCTTGTTCCACTTGCGATGTAGTAAATGACTATATCGTGACCATCGAGTATAAATCCTAACGTTATTTTTAAACAGATTACCAGATTATCAGATTACCGACGAGCAGCTCTTTTTGCTCGAGTGAGTTTTCTACGTGCGCGGTTTGAAAGGGGCGGGTTTTGGCAGTTTGTGGGGGGGTTTTGGCAGTTTCTGCCTGTGAATCCTATAGGCCAATGGCTCGTGGTTCTGTGATTGACTGCATGCTACAGACAGTTTCTACAGAAAAACCAAAGATGAAGGAGTTATAGTTATAGTTTATCGACATTATATCGTCTTACACGTTTAATAAGCAAGCAATCAATGGCTCCTCTTGCCCACTTGTCTGTCCCCAATATAAAGTATAAAGTTTGCTATATTATACTTTGGTTTATAATAAAAGCATTTACCATGTTAAACTTTGGCGGAATTTATTATATTGGTGTCATTTTATGCAATATAGGGCCGAATTTATCATTTATACAGTGATTTAGAGGAAATTTCAAGGTATTGAGATATATATCGTGTATCGTGATGTAGCTTAAAAATATATATTATTTTTACGCCATATCGCCCAGCCCTACTCTGAATACAGTTAAGCCTTTTGGTTTCTATATGACATGTAGATATAAATTTTTCTAATTATTAACGTAGGAAAAAGGGATCATTCCAAGTCTGCCTCCATGTTGCATGGCAGGTGGAAGAACCTTTTCCAATATGGCTCTAGAATTAATCACAAAACATTTAATCTTGACATCAAAGCACATTTAAAGACCCTGGTTTTTACTAAGCATCTCCTGTAGTATTAGTTTCAATCCAATCTGTGTGGGAAATTATTAATATGGAATATTCAAATAAATATTTTAACGTTTACATTGCATCTATTTTTCCCTTCGGTCACTTATGATTTGACCTAAATATAATCATTCCATTAAAAAGGTAGTTGACTTAAAAATAAGTCAGTTTGTTACTTGTAAAGACCAATCCAGTCTCCTTTGAGCATGGAGGTGAGCTGAGGCCCGGTATGATCCAGGGTGGCCATGAACTCCTCCTGACTGAACGGTCGGATCTGTGGAGGCGTCTGAGGGAGAAACAAGAACACCTGTGGTCACCCACACTCAATACCCTTTTCCTCATTAAAAGCAATCAATGATTTTTTCCCAATTGTTTTTCTCATAGAAAAAACTACGCCACTACACTTTTTACTTCCATTTTTGAAAAACAATACAGTAGAAGATTCTTGGGTGGCTGACCTCTGGGATGTTAAATCAAAAAGCTTTATTTCCACAAGCAGTTCATCTCAAGTGTTTAAAATCTATGTATTAACTAGATTTTTTTCATACATGCAGATTATTTTTACAATTACATTGCGGAATTTAGCAGATGCGCATTCTTCCATTTTTCTAATTAGCACGACAGCCTCCCTGGAGCAACTTGGCATTAAGGATTTCAGCGGCTCACTGGAGGTAGGCCCGAGCTGGATTTAAAGCTACAACCTCTTGGTCTTGGACAAGTATCTTACCCACGTCCCGAGATCAAATAGATGGCCTATTAAGCAGATTGACTGCTCCTTAATAGTCCATCTAAATCATTTTAATCATCACATATGTGTTCAGTCTAATACCAACCTTCCAGGGAGTTACAGATCGCTGCAGTGGCATCAGACTGGCCAAGTATCGCTCCTGCAAAACAGAACAAATGGAGAAAACTCTTCATTGTACAGAATTCATATGATAATCTACTTCACTTTATTAGGCTCAACTGGTTTAATAAGGCATAAAGCCATGGCAAGATTACTAATGATACCTTTTCAAACAAGGTGCTTAACAGAAATAAAATGTGATTAATTTAAATAAGTATTAAAGGAAAAACATAAGATGCAGTAGAAATACATTTTTAATCAGCTAACCAATTAATTAAAGTTTCCCCCAGCAGAGATATTAATATTCACTTCCCATAACAGTCCATTTATAACATCTTTCTTAAATTTGCACATTTACCAAACCTGACCTTGATTCTTCATTCTTCAAAAAACGAGTCCAGCAAGCATAAACACACATACTGGCACCATCAGTTGTGCAGAATAATCCCTGACTCTACCGTTAAAAACTTGATTCAAAATTCTTTGTTACATACATTGTTATACAAGTAAAACATGTAGTGAAATGTCCCCCGAATGATCCTAAGACTGCACAAATCAAAAATTATAAGTTAACAGGTTAAGTTAAAGAAATCTCACTTAAATGTTAACTTCGAATTTCTAAATTCTATTTTTTAAAGGAAATGTAAGATAAATGGCAAATTATAACTATGTCAAATCAATGTCACACAATATTAAAAATCTCTTCTACTAATAGTAATTTAGGATGGATTTGCTAGTGGTCCATTCTTGAGAATTGCTCCTGTGTGTTTTTCTTTAGGAACTGCTGCTTCTGTTGCTGCTGCTGCGGCAACGGCCATCCAAACTTTATACAGTTGGAAAGCATAGGAGTACTTCGGATTAGTACTCCCATGCTTGGAAAGTCTGTCAATTTTGGGTAATTTTACACTGAAACCTTTTTGCAAACAAATCAGCCAAGTAATAGCCGAAGCAAAAAGTGACTGATGCCATTCATACAGCAATTATCTTGTGATACTGACTAAATTATATTGGTAACAAGTGCTTTGAGCATGTTAGAAATCAAAATGTTAAATTCACCAGTGGAATGATGAAGCTCTGTGTTAATTCCAACAGGTGTCGCCTCAAGATGGCGCTCTGTACCTCTGAAGGCCTTTTCCTCTGAATTCCCTATAAAACAAGGACATAGACGCGACATGGCGAATAAATTAATGATATATCATTACTCTAAGGATCTAAAAACCTAATATCATCTCCCCCACCCACTTTACCTTTAACAGCCGCTTGATCAGGGCCTTGTCTTTGTGAAGAAATGTCTTGTAAGATGTATAAATACCTTGAGGTAAACCAAAAAAGGTATGAGTCACAACTACGAACAGAAGTTTACTACATAATACAGATGTGCACTGTAGAAAATGTTCATCGTTCAGGTTATGTTTTGTGTCTTTTCACATATACCTGGCTTTGTGTCCAAAGTTTTTAACTTGGCCAGTTTCTTAACCTTTACCTGCTTGGGCAAATCTCCTGAAATAACATGACAATAAACATCAGGTAAAACTACAGCGAACCAGGTTTTAGTCATAAGCGTTTTGAAGGGCTCATCACCTACCAGACATCTTCACTTCACCAAGACGCAAGATGTGAGGCCAGCACTGAAAGGTCTTGATGAAGAAGGGGTTGGTGACACCCAGGATTACATTAGGCCTTTGAGTACAAACAAATAAGGGGGAAATAAGGGACGGCAGATTACATATCCGTAGATGATACATCCTTTATAAAAGAGATTTTTACAATAAGTAACACGTTAGAAAACACTGAGATGGTGGTAGCCTTGTGGGAGAATACTGGCCTATAGAGCAGTATGTTCTTATCCAGCTCTATCCTACCTGAGGGCGCAGAATTGCGTGTGGACAGTTAGGATGTGTCTCCACCAATATTTAACTGCCCCTACCAATAATTTTGATCAAACGAAAACATAACGCTCCAATAATGTCCAACAGAACAAGGTATACAAAGGGTTAAATCTTGTTCTCTACTCAAGGACCACCTTCCAAACACACATTGCCAATGTGACTGGCTTTTGCATTTTCCTGTTGAAAATGAGAGATTGTAGCCACTTTTGGTTGTTGTAGCACAACAAGACAAAGTACAGCGATGATGGCAGACAAACTGTTACGTTATTTATATGTTGATGTATAAAAGGTATGTACAGTTGCATTATGGCTCAAGTAAAGTTAATACATCTTTATTAAACTGCCTCTTTGTTGGTGACTAGTTACCTTTAACCTTACAGAATTCATTAATCAAAATAGCAATGTATTGAGAATGGATTTAAAACACTGTTTTTGAAAACGGCATTGCTATTATTTACATAAAATAGTTATGATGTTTGATATTATGTTATGCAACGTGAAGTAAAGGGAGGAGATTTTATATCCCCACCCATTTCAAAGCAAACCTACACCCATGATCCTACGTCCCGCATTACATTTACTGCAATTAGCAGACGCTATTATCCAGAGCATCTTTCATTCCATAATTTAGTGTTGGCCTAGTGGAGGAATACTTATGCCTGGACTTCAGCTTCAAATCCAGCTGAAAGTACCATCATCGGGCCCCTGAGCAAGACTATTTTTCCCAAGTTGCTCCAGGGAGACTGTCCCTGAAATTAGGTGATGGAAGTTGCTCAGGATTAGAGTGTTTAATGAAGGCTGTAAATGTAGTGCGGGAAGTAGGATCATGGGTATAGGTTTGCTTTGAGAAGGTGAAGGAAAATAAAGCAAAATTTGGGATTTTTGTTCATCTGGATTTAAAAATCAGCCTGTGATCTCTGCACAAGTCGTTTCAGTCCAAAAGAAAAACGTGAAGAGATTTTTTTTGTTGCCACATAATTTGCGTAACACATATACAGACCATCTCAAAAATTTAGAATATCAAAATTACAAGAAATAAAGGCTCGAAATATTTCACTCTATGTGTAATGAATCAATATTCACTTTCTGAAATGAGTGACAAAAAATATTGAACTTTTTCCACAATATTCAAATTTTTTGAGATGGTCTGTACTGTTTATGGTTGCAGCAAGACGATAGGAACATGAATGAACATGCATTATATTAAAAGTCATCAAACCCTTTGCTTTGTCTTATTTATAATTTTTGGACATTCAGAACAAGAAGGTAAGGTTGTCCTTGAGGATGGCTATCCAGTTTTCAATATATATTGCCATAACATTTGCACAATTTTTGCACTGCCGCTACTTATTTGCACAACCACTGAACATTGAATGTATCACTGGTCACCTTCTAACTGACTGTATCTGCACAAATTATTGAAAAGTATCGCACAGACTCCACCTATTTGTTTTTTGTTCCCTGTTTCTTGCTGCACTGTGGAAACTGGAACCACGTCATCTTGTCTCTCTGTATATCTGTACAGTATATATATAGCATATAGCTATATCTATATCTAATATTATATATATATATATATATATATATATATATATATATATAGCAGAGATGACAAAGTTTACTTTGACTTTGAGGTGAATGCTAACTGAGTTTGTTGACACCAGATTTTCATTTATTTTAACTATAATAAATTGCTTGCTCAAGTGCTTCAATCATTTATGCCTCACTGTAACTGATAATATTAACAATAATATTTATAATTGTGAAATATTGTACACCATAAAAATATGATATTTACTGAGATAATGGCTATAACAACATGAAAATCTCACATCGTTACAACCCTAATACTCAAATGTAAAAAGCACTGGCAGCTCCCAAAATTTAGAGCTTTAGTGAAACTATGGGTTCTAAGACCCATACAATGCTTTCTAATGATTATGGTTTTTATTATGACCATTCAGATGAGTACAATGCTTGAGCTTACGGTGCTTGAGTCCTGGTGGTGTACTCCTTAAATTCACTGTCATGGATGGTAAAATAAGGTCGAAAATCACAGCAGTACTTCAGTGGGCAGATGGAGCTGGAAGGAAGGAAGAGAAACTTTTTAGCATCAACAACGGTGATATACTGCGACACATTTTAATACTTAAGCGTTTTTAAAGCAAGTCCTTCAGTACTTTAACTTGAGTAAAAATTTCACTGTACGGCTTTCACTTGAACTGGAGTAACATTTGACTAGTGGTATCTGTACTTTTACTTAAGTTACTTAATTTTTCCCACCTCTGAACACAAGTACTGTTATGTGCAATTACATGTAAAAGTACAGGTGTTATAAAAATACTTCAGTAAAAGTATAAAGTAATCTTCTCAACAACTTCTCAAAGTACTGGTAGTATTTTAGTCGTTTAGATGAGACTGAATGAGAAGAAAACATAGCCTACTGATGGAAATACAGTACTGTCAATATGGTGTACTTGACTCCAATACGCAGGAAAACTCAGAAAGGAGAGGCAAAACAGAGTGGTTTTGCCTAAAAATTAATCGTTTTAGTATTAAGTGGGCATTTCTGTAAATTGAAGACATGGTAGCATAACAGTTAGGGAGTTCGCCTCGTGATCGGAAGGTCGTCAGTTTGAATCACTGGACTGGTAAAGGTACCACTGAGACACATCCCCAAGCACTGCTCCCCAGGCTCTGCCCACTGCTCCTTTATGGATGGGTCATATGCAGGTTAAATTTTGTTGTGGTACATTGTGTGCTGTGCTGTGGTGTGTTCACAATGTCAAATAATCACTCACTCACTTACTCAATTTTATTTTCCCCATCATTAAAATCTAGCCCAGTTGGGAGCGGTATTTATTTCACAGGCTGATATCTATTGATACCTTTTACAAGAATCTTTGCCCCATCTTGTTTGTGATTGGATATATACCGAAATGCTAGTTAAACTTCATTCATTTTCTGAAACTCTTAATCCCCATTGGAGTCGCTGGGACTGGAGCCTATCCCAGGACTTCGGGCGCGAGGTGGGGACCAACCCTGGGCAGGCATCAACTCACTGCAGGGCACACACACTCACACTCTCAGTCACTCCTTACGGGGCCGATTTAGATTCGCTAATCAACCTACAGTGCATGCTTTTGGACAGCGGGAGGAAACCGGAGCACCCAGAGAAAACCCAAGCGAACACAGGGAGAGCATGCAAACTTCACACAGAAAGGCACAACGGTTGACCCGGGAATCAAATCCAGGAGTGAGGTGGCAGTGCTAATCACTGCGCCTCAGTGCCGCCCTTGGTTAAACTTCTGAATATTAGTTTAAATTGTAGGCATGCTCAGTAACGAAATGTGATTTTCAAAGCAGCAAAGTAAATAACTTACTTAGTATTCGCGTACAAGTAAAAATAAAGTAAATATACTCAGAAACGTATGTATGTACAAAAACGCAATTACAGGAATGATGATAGTAATAATTCGTGGCTTATATAATAATATACAGAATGTATTATGTAAACAATCAAATTAATCTAATTAACCAGAATTTGCTGGAAACTTAGTGCTGGGTGATAAAACGATCTCGATATTTTATCAAGAAAAACGTGATGACGATAACGATGATAAACGTAAGCTATAAAATTCGATCATACTTGTTTGTCCACTATGTGACAGCGCGTTGAGATAGACAGTATCTTTGGCCAATCACGTAGCTTGGCATAACGCCAGCACAACAGCCAATCGCGCCCAGTGATGCCAATTTGCCCATAACACACTCTCACTGCCGCTTTCTACTTCTTCCTCTTCCGGCAATTTTGTTTCCCCCCAGTTCTCAGGGCTCTTCAAGTAGAAATTTGTTGAAAATTATTTGTTTAATATTGTTTGATTATTTTAACTTGTTCATTCAGTCTGTATAAGAATCCAAAAAAGCAAAACATAAAAAAAACACAATATGACAATATATCGTGATAATTATCAAAATTGATCAATATGACAAAAAATATCGTGATAATGTTTTTGTTCATAACGCCCAGCTCTATGGAAACTTTTATGCTGGAATCTTTTATGTCTCGAGGTACTTACTCTGATGTGTGCACATACTGCTATATGGCAGGTCAGCACGCTAATGGTCCTACCTGACCAGGGCCAACACCGTCTCCGAGGACACGGTTGGAGAGGGTGCCATGACTACCATTGGCTCTCCTAGCAACATCAGCTCCCACAGCATCTGCAGGTGAATCAGGACGGACTGGAAACATCTGGTCAGGTCAAAGGTAAACCAGGTCAGTTTGAACAACTTTTATATAAGCCTCTGGTGGTTAAATGACCATTTATTAGACTTCCATTAGGATTAGAGAAAATGAGAAAATCTTGACTTCCAGTCCAAGGATAAACAGTCAATTCAAAGACATTCAAAGTCTTTTGTTGAATTAGAAACTATGTTGCAGATCAGAACTGTGCATCACCAGTGGGATTTGTGTTTACATATCTGCTAAAATAGTGGTACCAACCTGAGTGCAATCTCACAAATTTGAATTAAAGCAAAAGGTTATGTAGCAGGTTGTTGAAAATTCAGTATTTAAACAAAAGGGGGAAAGCTGCAGGAGTTTCATACTTACTTAAAAAGATCCAGCTCATGAACGGTTGGCAGAACCATGGGGGCAGGGAGCAGATTCTAAATAATCCAGGAGCACAAAAGAGAAATGAGCCATCGCCAGATAACATCAACCTCAGCATCCCTCTGGATGAAATACAGAACACAGAAACTGAGCTCACACCTCCTTCTGGCCCTGTCGAGTTGGACTCCCACCAGGTTTGTCATCCTTTGAAGGGATTCGCACCTAGAAGTGAAGCTTTAGATACTTTACCTATGGCAAGACTAGTTAAAAGTGCCTTGAACACACTCCTCAACCCAAACATTTGGACATTTTAAAATTTGATCTCACTGAGGAAAAAAATTAATATTAATATTTTGACTGAATGAGATTGGTATTGCAATATTTCTTGACATATACTGTATATATATAACATGCATAAATAGTAATATTTAGAAGTATTAGACATTGAATATATATTCTCCATTATAATGCAGAAATTAAAGTAAATTTAAAAATGTGAAATATTACTTTTTACTCTAAAGACTTGTGTAAACTATTCTTTGTCCAAGACCCCAAGAGTACATTGTTATATCAAACAGACTTCTCTTGCATGTTAGTCAAGGTTTTCTTTTTGGATCATGCAACAAAAAAAGTCTTAGCAGCATGTGTTTGATTTAACTTGCCTTGTCATTGCACGTCCAGCTGTGTAGCAAATAATTGTGACTCACCTGCATGACAACACCCATCACAGGTAAGTTGAGGGACTGCCCTGGCGCTGGTGGAGGCCACTGGTCAATCTCATTACACACTGCAACAATTATAACAGCAACTAATGATGATAAGTGCTCAGGGAGAAGAACATGACAGGTAAAACTAAATGAAACACAATCTGAGCATTGTACACAATGTGCAGAACTCCTCACCTGCCTCCAGACACGGCTCCAGCTTCTCAAAGTACTCGGGAGCAATTATCTGCAGCAAGGACTGGAACAACTGTACATATGGAAGTCTGGAAACCAAGACCAGCGACTATAACAGGGAGTAAAAAATGACCAGGATTGGACTTAACATACATTTATTGGGTCTTTAACAAGGAATTTATAACACAGAATAGTTTATTAATAATGGCACTGTAAATTAAACCTAAAATTAATCAATTTATCAACTGAGTCTTTATATTAAATGCTTTGTATACCACTCAATCAACCAGAGCCTAGACATTTTGGCCTATGTTGTTTCTCTCATTAGGCTGAGTTTACACTACATGGCGCGGGGGAGAGAAATCATAGAAAGTCTGGACCAACTGGCAAGTTACACTTTACTAACTGGTCTGTGTAGATTTCTCTTACGACTAGGCATTTAAACTACAGGACTAGCAGACTGTGTACTAATTCAAGTAGTGAAATTCAAAAAAAGCCAAGCAATATTGCGGGAAAAATCACACTGCAATATAATTTTTCCTGTTATGTGAATTGCATATTGCAGGATTTTAAAAAATGGATTTAAGTGACAAATCATTTTAGAATGATTCTGTAGTGCAGTGCAAGTATAGAGATAAAAATAACCCTAAAATGGTTGGAAAGATTTTGGAAATTGGACCATTCTTTCTTTAGATTTATTCAAGAATTGGCACAAACAATGTATTACCAGACAAAATTCTCTTGTATATCAGTCATGGAAAATAAGACCAAGGTGAGTTTTCGTTTTGCATCAAAAAAGCTGCAGCATGACGAGTTTGCCATCATTGACACTGCGTGTGCTGCCATCTGACTTGCTCATGTTTGCATTGCGATGGTGCTGAAATGATTTCTTGTACAGCCCTAAATTCAAACGCGTATGATGTTCTACGTCTTGCCCAAAACTCAGTGGTTATGACAAAATACATAGAGTTCGTGTGCCTTTTATACCATGTAATTGACAACCCGCTCAACCAGCTGCGTTCACAACTTTGTGTCTTTTTCTAAGCAAAAGAGGGACATTCTGAACATTCTCATAAATGCAAAATCAGATCACTGTTGTTGGATATGGTCATGAATTGACTTTTTTTTAATTCACTGTTCAAATTATCTATTGAAAAAATGAATACATTTGATTTTGATAATTGCAATTTCACAGGATATTGTAGCTACATGTTTAAGGTGTGGTGGGAGACATAATAATTTGTACAAAAACAGGCATGAAAACAGGAATAATTCGCATGAAGTCGTGAACGAAACTGGATGATAACAATTTGCTCCAGACATTTTTAAAGGTCCCATATTATGAAAGTTTTCTCTTTTTCTGTTCTTTGGACATCCATTTAGGTCTTACATTAAACACAATGTAAGTTTGATTAAAAAAATGGTCAATTATGTTAGTAATAATTTACTAGGGATGCACCGATTGCAATTTTCTTGGCCGATTCCGATTACCGTTTTTTTTGTAAGTGTGGTCGGCCGATACCGATTTTTCCGATACCGATTTTTTCCCCAGATAACAGAAAATTAGAGCTGTTGCGAGTAGTCGACGACATTGACACAAAATAATGGGTTCCAACTTTTTTAATGTAACGCGGTAGTTACTTTCCCTGTTTACTAGTTACTTTTATAATAGTGACATGTAACAGTGGCAGCTCTACAGCAAATACAAACAAAAACCTAATTTTCTTTAATATAATGCTTTATTTTCATAACAAATTTTCTTTACAAATTTAAATAAATAAAATGTAACTAGTAAAATTTAAAATGTAACAACTTCCTTAACTCGACGTCCGAAAAGTAACGCCTACTTGATATTGTGTATTTTGGGCAGAGGTGATTTATCAGATTTCTGAAGCCTGTATCCTCAGCTATGGAAAACGGCTGATCATCTAGTGATCATCTTGTGATTGACTTGTGCATCTGTGTTTACGTTGAATTGGGGACAGACAAGTGGGCAAGGGGAGCCATTGATTGCGTGCTTATTAAACGTGCAAGACCTAACTATTAAATTATAATTATAAAGTTAATAAACTATAACTTGCGTTCAATCTACCTGTCGCCGTTCCTCTTTCTACGTCGTCTTTGGTTTTTCTGTAAAAACTGTCTGTAGCGTGCAGTCAATCACAAGACCAGGAGCCATCGGCCAATAGGATTCGCAAAAAACCCCACCCCCAAACTGCCAAAACCCGCCCCCTTTCAAACCGCGCGCAGAAATTTTACTCGAGCAAAAAAGCCGCTCGTCGGTAATCTACTTCACGCACGAGGACATTTAACACATCGAGAGGAAAAAAGACATTCGCGAGAGGAAAAATACAGTTCGCGCGCAATATTATCACAACCGCGCACTCGATTCTTAATTTTGTGCTCTCCAGTTTCACATTTGCGCGCGTGCCCACGAATTTTTTGCGGCAAGCCATTTTGCGCGCTCTAATTTTGGTATTGATGTGATGCCATACTCACGCACCCAAAAAAATCACGCACGCCGCATGATGTCACCCCATTCAAAGTGAATGAGAAACACCTCCGTTGAGTGTACATGTTAATGCTGCCTAAATGCGCGCGTGGCTGTGCTGCAAGTAATGCACATGCGCAAGATCGGTTTAAAATCGGCAATACGTGTGAGTGAGGCCAAAAATTGGCTGATTCCAATCGCTGGCCGATCGAATGGCGCATCCCTATAATTTACTAATGTCAGAAATCGTGTGCTGAAACGAGACGTTTAGATTTCTCCCCTACTTCTACTTCTATGTCCTACGCCAGCGTGTGGAATCACAATGAAGAAGTCTACCGGAGGAGTGTTGTGTTGAACATGTACAGCTGCGTGGATGGTTTATCAGCAGCAGCCATGTTGATTATTTTCCGGTGATGTGAGCACTTGCCGTGCTGTCTACGCCCCCGTTCCGGAGTGGTGGTGGGCACCAGCAGCTCACATGCATTTGGGAGTACTGATGAGAAACAGCCTGTTCTGAAAGGGACTGACGTAGAGATTACTATATTAACTTGTTGAAAAAATGTATAATATGGGACCTTTAAACAAACTAGAATATGTCATATATCTTACATTCTTCAAAGTAGCCGCCTTTTGCTTTGATGACAGCTTTGCACACTCTTGGCATTCTTTCTTATAGTATTATATGGTATTGTCCTGAAACAGTTTTTCAAGTCCTGAAGGAGTTCCCAGGGAGGCTGAGCACTTGTGGGATGCTTTGCCTTCACTCTGTTCCCAATGTTCTTCGTCAGTAGTGGCTGCTTTGCAGCAAATCGACCACAAACGCCTGATTCACGCAGTCTTCTCCGAACTGTGGGCGTCGAGATGTGTCTGCTACTTGAACTTTGTGAAGAATTTCTGTGGGCTCTAATCTGAGGTGCTATTAAAGACCCAGTAAGGTGAAAACCATCCTTGGTTTGGTAACACGTAAACTGTGTCAGAAAAGTGTGTCTGGAAAGATGTGGCAAACATAGTTTTACGACGTTGTGGAGTTATGCAGTTTAAATGAAAGTGAATACGGAAGTTCAAACAAGGAGACCTAATGAGCGTCGACACATCCAATCGCAAACTCCTAGTTCTGTATATAAGCAGTAAACTGGCCTTCTTCTCTGCCATTACAGCTGTTCGATTTCGCCCGCCTCCTCCCCTCCACCACCTTCGGCTCCCCGTCTTGGTCCGGGGCAGGCTCCTTCGCCTTCCTGCCTGGTCTCCCAGCCAGATCTGCCGGCTTCAGAGACGAGTGAACCAACGACCAAGCGACGGGCTTGCTCCAAAACTTATCACATACACGCTAAAGACAGCTTGTTTTTGCCAAATAAAAAACTTGTCAATCTAAACTGAATGGTCTCCTTGGTTGAACTGGTTTTTATGGCTTTTCACAGTAGGTTTACGTAGGGTTGGACTAAAACGCAGCCTGCCTACTTGAAGAAGTTATGTTTACCATAGCCCTGTCCATATCTACTACTGCAGGCCTGCCCACCTGTATAGCGTTAGTGGCCTACCTGCTAGTCTGGGTAAGTTTGCCGTCATATGCTGTTCCTAATATCTCCACTCCCTCACCACCAGTGGCTGATGTTGAACCACCAAGTGTAAGTTTATCTATTTTGTGTTGTCATAAACTGTAAATTTTGTCATGTGCATGTTTAACTTGTAGTAAAGAGCTCCAAATGATTAACGAATGCATGAGAACACGCAGCTAATCCGTATGAGCTAGTTCAGATGTGAATTATAGCGGTGGCATAATGCATGGTAAAATGCAAGTTAGCAAACTATCTGCTCTAATCTATGAACTCATTTTTTACTCTTTTTACTCTATTTTTTCATTTTACTCTTTCCCTTGCTGTCCTTCTGCTTAAACATCTCTCTATCATTATCCTGTCTTGTATTCTGTATAAGCCCAGACTGTGCTTACTATCCTGTCACTGTCTTCATCCCTTCCATAGGGATTTACGTAGTTTGGCTTGCACCACTTTAGAGTGATCTTTTTTAATGGTGTATGTGCCTGCGTGTGTTTTACAGTTGATGGGTAGTGGCTGCAGCAGAAGTAACTCTTGGTCCTCCTTTCCTGGGGTGGTCCTCATGAGAGCCAGTTTCATCACAGCGTTTGATGGACTCCACTTGAGGATACATTCAACAGTCTTGAAATCTTCGGGATTGACTGACCTTCATGTTTTAAAGTAACGTTTCTCTTTACTTAGTTGAGTGGTTCTTGGCATAATGTGGAGTAGAACAGTAGTCAAATGGGACTATTCACTGTGTACTAACCCTACCTCTGCACAACACAACTGATGGTCTCAAACACATTAAGAAAGCAAGAAATTCCACCAATTAACTCTTGACAAGACAATCCTGTCCATTAAAAACCATTCCAAGTCAATACCTCATAAATCTTATTGAAAGAATGTGCAAAGCGGTCATCAAAGCAAAAGGTGGCCACTTCGATGATTCAAAAATATAAACATATTCTGGTTTGCTTAACACTTTTTTGTTTACTGCATAATTCCATGTTCCTCATTTTGATGCTTTTAATATTAATGTACATATGCAGTAAATAATACAAACAAAGAAAAAACATTGAATGAGAATGTGTGACCAAACTTTTGACTGGTAATGTGTTTAATTTGCTGCTCTTGTTTGCTTGTGTAATTTTTTGGGTTATTTCCTCACCTTCTGAAAGTAGCCCCTTTTGACAGAGACATCTTTCACTTGCCTGAAGTACACATAGCCGTAGAAATGGGCCTGTTCCTTCTAAACCAATCATACAAATGGAAAAATTACTTTACAAAAAAATAAAATAAATCTACACTGTGCTGTGCTATGATCTCACTTCTGAAACTGCTCTTACCTGCAGTATTAAGGGCGCATCCCTGTTATACGTGTCCTCCTCCCCAAACCATGAGCCACGAATGCGTCCCACTGACTGCCGCAGCCTGAAGCTGAACTGAGTGTCCCCAAGACATCCTGGAATGCAAAACGGCATGGCCTGTGCTGAGGTTCCACTTTTACATTGAGCTGACCACCATTTACCCCATTGTGCTGACTGAAGTTACACTTCCTACAAAAAAACGCTAGTCTCACTACCTTGTTTCTGTGTTTTCATTATGACTCTGAATTAAGGCATAGTAATTTATCGAATACCCTTGATGTATATTGGCTTGTTCTAGATCAGTACAAACTGTCATAGACTTTTTTGGCATAAGACTCACTTTGACATTTCTCTTTAATGCCTCTGTTCCTCAAACCACATACTAGACATATGTCAAACACACACACCCACCTATCCTGAGTAAGTGTGTGTGTGATATACTGTATAAGGGTCAGTCGGACCAATTATTGGGGCCGATATTAGGCATTTTGCCGATTATCTGTGTCGATGAAGAGGAGGGAAGAGAGTTTCAGCTGATCTTGGTGTTAGTAAAATAAAAAAGATTTTCTTCTTTTTCGCATATTGGTTCCAAATATCAGTTATCGGCCCCATTAACTAGCAATAATTAGTATCGAGATCAGTCCTTGGGGGGAGCAGTGCTTGGGGACGGTACCTTGCTCATAAGTACCTCAGAGATAACTTTACCAGGCCTGGATTTGAACCTGCAACCTTCTGATCATGGGGAAGGCACCCTACCATTACGCCACTAACTGCCCCAAGGCATCCTTTGAATTATCAAACATCCATATTAGGTATGCACGATAATATCTAAAACATATCGGAATCGCCAGATAATTGCTTTTTTATCAGCGGTATCAGACCCATGCTTAGATTTGCCTGATATTTTTAGCCATTCGTTTACGAGGCATTTATTATCCAAAGCAGGATTTTATACGGCCCATACCTTCTGTCTAAAATGTATGACGTTATTTTGTGCCAAATATCTGTCCATCCAATGGAGCCTTCTCTTGTCTTTATGCGCTCAAGTCGGCCTGCACGCGAGGAAGTTTTGCATGCTAATTTGCATGTTTGCAAAGGCAAATGTGAGCTTGTACGTGGGCTTTATCCCCAGCTGCAAACTACCTCACTTAACAGCATGGTACGTAAAGCGCACTTATCATACTTTTCTATGTGGTATTATGCATCTCAGGAAATAACAGGGTTGTTGCTTAACAGCTCCCTACGCACTAGGTAGTGCACATGAAGTGTCATACGCACTCTATTTGACTTGGTACACCACATAGGGCTTGAAGTGACTATCATAAAGCGCTCGAAATGCTCTGCCTTTTTGTGCCAAAATTTTGAGTGTGCAGAGGAACTTTGGCAAGCAAAATATCTTGTCTTTATACATTCAACTCTGCCTGCACTCGCACACGACTCTGCAATCCTCATTTATCGGCATCGGTTTCAGCATTGGCAGATATAAGCATGAAAATATTGATATCGGCATCAGCCAGTAATTCCCTTATTGTGCAGCTTAAATCTCTATGTTTGGATTAAGTTGATAATAATTCTTGCATGAAATGGTTAAGCAGTAGAGTGAAATTAGCGACGGAATGCAAGTCCTCAGTCCTCTAAACAAAAGATACACATTGCTAACATATACAGGCCTCATTTCAGATCAGTTCGGTGGATCATACTGTACATATGATGGAATAAATGACCTATATGGAGGAATATTGCCCAGTAGTCTATGTCTGTGTGATCTTACCTGAGTATGAGTCAGGAAAAGACAAGTAGCATATACTGGTTTTCTGGGAAAGCAGACAAACAAGACATTATAAAAAATAGAGATCATTTAACTACCTTACTGAATCGGTAAAGAAACAAGCCCACAAAAATATATTACCTCCTTCTCTGTAAGTTTCACATCATGAGGATAGACAAGCTGGGTGGAGAGAACAAATAAAGGCATTTTACTCTGGAGAGTGGATTATACTGTATTTCCATTTAAATTTGTGGCATTTGGCAGACGCTCTTATCCCGAGCGACTTCATTTCATTCATTTATTCATTATCCGAACCGCTTAATTCCAACTGAGGTCACAGGGGGAGCTTATGCGTGCAAGGCGGGGAACAACCCTGGGCAGGCGCCAACACACCCCAGAGCACACACACTCAAATTCACACCCTACGGGGCCAATTTAGAGTCGGCAATTAACCTATATTGCACACTTTTGGACTGTGGGAGGAAACCGGAGCATCCGGAGGAAACCCACGCACCCAGGGCTCGAATCCAGGACCCTGTCCCTGTGAGGTGGCAGTGCTAACCACCACGTCACCGTTGCGCAGTGGTTAAGTGGTGCTTTCCTAATTTCAGGGACAGTTTCCATCAGAGCATCGGGGTTAAGGGTCTTACTTAACCCCCGGATAGTAGTGCTGGAGGTAGGCTTTGAACCCATGACCTCTTGGCCTAGAGTTGAGTAGGCTAACCACTAGACCACCAACCCCCACAGAACCCATTCCTTAAACTTACCGTTTACAAGGTATACCACATCGACTACAAGTAACTCAGAATCAAAAACTGACACCAAAGATTTGGAATTGACTACACACAGTTATTTAGCAGCTTCCCAAGTGTAACATTAATGCAGAAATTAACCTAACACTAACATTAAAGGAAGTGAATGTTATGCTTTTCAAGACACTGTAAGTACTTCACAGAGACAATATGGGGTCACTACAACCATCACCAATTGTAGCTCCACCTTGATGATGCTTCAGCAGCCATTCTGCACCAGTATTCTCACCACACATGAGCTAAGGCAGTGAAGCGATAGGACAAAAGAGAGATGGAGAATCCTTAGAGGGTCAGATTTGAAAAGGTAATTTAGGTAGGCACATCAGGATTTCATCTTGACTCTATTAGAAAGATGTCCAGTGAACTCTTCTGAACTCAGAGAGTCAGGCCAATGGTTTTATGTCTCATCTAAGCAGCGAACCAGATTTTCTTATTTGGCCTCCAATTAGTACTGACCAGGGCTCAAAAGCATTTCTGAATCACTCACAGGCTGAAGATGAAGACATGCCATTCTTTGTGTGCTGGTAGCATGGAAAATAAATATGGTGACACACAGATGTAATCAAGCCCACATCATTGATTTTGTACAACATATGTTCCATTCATGAGTTGTAGTGTGAACATTTATGCTGTAGCCATATTTTTTTGTGGCCACCCTATGACTTTTGTTCCTCATATCAGCAGAATACTCTTTTGTCTTATTTATTTGTCCTGGTACGGGAACAGCTGTGTTCAGGACCAGAAAGCCCTCCAGAGAGTGATCCGGGCAGCGGAGCGCTGCTGCACGTCACCTCTCCCTTCCCTGCAGGACACTTACTCCAAGAGATGTAAGACCAGGGCAATCAGGGTTTTAAAAGACTCATCTCACCCAGGAAACAGGCTTTTTCATCTTCTGCCATCAGGCAGAAGGTTCCGCACCATCATGGCCAAAACAGAGAGACTCAGGAGGAGTTTCTATCCTCAGGCCATCCGTTTCCTTAACCAGGACATGCCTTTCTAGGTCTCAGTTCTTATTATATGATGCTAATACATACCTCGCTGTTACATTAACTTATACTGTACATGTCCATGCTATTACATGCTGCTATTACATACCTCATATCGTTGTTACGATAACTATACTGTAAATGTCCATGTTATTATATGCTGCTAATACATACCTCTTATTGTTACGATAACTTATACTGGTTGCCACTTCATTGTCACATGCTCTACTCTGCTATGTACAATGCTGCAGCTGCACTTGGCACTTTAAAAAAATCATCTCTTTGCACCTGTCCTGCCCTAGCACATTTACAATTTTTACATTCTCAGGTTTGCACATTTAACTTTATGTTCCTTATTGTATAATATATAGTTTTATTTTTGTCCTGTTACCCCAGCCTCCGTATTTAATTTAGTATTTATGTTTGTAAGTTTGTATTGCGTCTCTATCTTCCTTGTCTATTGCACAGTTAAAAGAGCGGATCAGGATACATTTCACTGCTTGTTGTACCTGTATAACTTGCACGTGACAAATAAAGAATCTTGAATCTTATTTCTTGACTTCTCAACATAGAAAATGGCCTTGCAAACTTTCTTTCTATATCTAGAAATTCAATTTTATGTCCAGACTAAATAGCGGTACTTAATTATGTTCCTATATGTGTCATCTTGTTTCATTATGTTGTCATAAACCTTATTTGTCAAAGCCTCTGTAGCCATAGGTTTAAATGCTTAACAGTTTTTAAAATAGATATATTATTAATGCTAGTAAATAATCCAATTTCGCCTTAAAACTATGCAGGAATAAAAGACTTTGTCTGAGAAAAAATGTCTATACATGTTTTATAATTCAGAAAATAATTACGATTTTAAAAGGGTTGAATATGTTTTAATAGGAAACTATCATGATTTTATCACTATCAAACTTGTTATTTTAAATGGCCTTTTTTATTAAATTTAGATAAAATCTAGAATCGACAGACTACCTGTCTGACAATCGAATCAGATCCGACGATTCTGAGAAACAGGACAGTAGGAAACCTCCTGGCTTTTTACGCATTGTGGCCATGCCCATAACGTGAAGTTATGGAAATTTTCTAAGAAATTTCAACATTAATACACAGTTTTTTTCTCTTCGTGTAGCTTTACTTTGTGTTGTTTTGCCCAGCGGTGTCAAGTGATGCTGGTGGAGGATGTGTTCCGTCTGTGTACCTCTATGGCTTGTCCGAGCTCGAGGTCGAAGGTAACCACGCACACACACTCGAGCCAAGCGGAGAAGCGGGACCACGGGACACAAGAGGTTGCGTTCGCCACTGCCGACTCCACTTTCTCCTTCCGAGCTTCGGTGCGGTCAAAGGGATCCATCACGACCTAAAATGCCATCTTATTCTCGCCAGGCGCCTCACAACTGTCGCTGTAGAGCGTTAAGGGGCTACAGTGCACACTGCTCTACTAAATGTCCTGTCAAAGGCGATATGCCATTACTAGCGCCGGCGTGGTAAACAGCGTGCCAGTGTGTGTGGTTTGGGACACGGCCCATGCTCGTTGGCGCCCCCGCGCGACCGGGACCGACGGGGAGCAGCGGCGCGCTCGCGTCGTAAAATTGTACAAATCTCAAACGGCTCACTAATCCCTACGTAGTGCACTACTAACGGTTAAAGCGGTCTTTTCCAGACATGGGAAGTAAACGACGTACAAATACTTCGTTACTGTACTTAAGTAGAATTTTAGAGGTATCTAAATGAACGAACGAATGAACCCACGGGAATCGAACCCCGTGACAGTGCTAACCACCACTGACTACCGAAATGCCAGTCAAACGTTTGAATGGTCGGTGTACTCAGGAACGAAATGTGATAAAAGTAGTGAAAAAAGTTTCTTTATTTGGACTTAAATACAATATACTCATAAAAACGCAACTACCCGAAAAAGCAACTTGCTTAATTACAATAACATGCATAGTTGTTACTTGTAACTCCCACGCCTGCTTTTGAAGGGAGATTTTAACCTTTGTGTAATGCACTACTATGTAGTGCGCGAGAGAGAAGCGTTGAACTCACACTAGCTCACTTTCGCGAAGTGCGCGTGCACGGGAAACAGTTCGCCATTTTGAATCAAAAATATTACCGTTTTTATCGCCTTGCATATGAAGGTTTGAGTGGGTTAAGCCTTGGAGCTTGTATATGATTTGCGAAAGTCAAACGAGTAAGAAATGTGGCGCATCATGTGTCGTGCTCTGGACAGATAGCTGCTTTGGACGAACGTGTACGGCAGGGAAACCTCACTGAGTTGAGGCAGCAGCGGTGCCGCTAACGTTAGCCAGGCTAGTTAAAGTTAGCTTCGACAAGCAAAACAAATCGGTCCCGCCCGCTGTAAGCAGACGCTCAGACTCAACACCGAGTTAAAAGGAGGTACGTGGATGCAAAAGCGTGCCCTCTTCCCGTCTTGTCCTTGCATGTTGCGCGGATTCCTCGGGGCTATTGTCTGATATTTTTAGCGTCTCGTCTCTTCTTGTCACATCATTGCGACTGTCGCGAGACGCGCAACTTTTAGGTGGTGCTTGGCGAGCTCGTCTTAGCAGAGCGTTCAAGCTGAGCCGAGTATCACCATCGACTTCAGACGACGCCACTGTTAGTTTAATCTGCAATTAAAGTTGCTTGAATTACTGAGACGGCTGCGGCTAAACTTAAAGGGGTAAAGAGGCAAGCTAACCGCTAGTGCTAACTGCTAGCTCGGGCTTCGCCGAGGCCTGGCGCGACAGCTCAACTTCTGACTTGGGGGGGGAAAACACATTTGTTTCATACAAACAGTAGCAAAACCTAAGCATCCATTTTAGTACGACTAAAACTACCTCGAAGGTACGTGTGAAGTTTCTTTAATGAATGTTCACGTTGTTTTGAACAGTTATGACTAAGGGCTGCGCAATATATATCGATTCGGCGTCGTCAGGTGCGCTTGCGCAACAGTGATGTGCAAAGTCAGATAACGCCAAATAAATCAAACGCGTCATAGTTCAACCTTTTTTGTGTCCTGGTATAAAAGGCAGTCACATAGTTATCATTTCCCTGCTTAATCTTCAAGAAAGGTCTGTGTGATGTAACATAATTTGCTTCTCTGTATGTGTTCTTTTGTTTTTTTTTTTCTTCTACAAATATGCTCCAAACCATTTCAGCATGTTAAACTCTTTCCACATATAACTGTTCAAGTTATTTTTTTGTCACAGCAAAAGATGGCAATTTTCTTCCACATATCATACATCCCTAGTTATGACAGAGTGGGATGTTGCCTGTTTTGGTTCGTTACGGCCTCGAGGTTGTAACATTGCTACAAACCACAAACTGAATCTTGCCACTGGTTCCCTTTAATGTCTTGTGTAAAGCTCCTGAGTTTAGTGCAGTTTGGAGCTGAAGTTGCCGTATCAAGGTAACTTTATCATCACTGCTGAGTTGTGCAATAATTTGACCGCTTTTTTTGCTCTCGGCGACCACCACAGCTTCTCCCTTACATCCTTTCGTGGCCATCTTGTGCAGGCCTTCGCCTCGCTGCGCTCGTATTGTTCATTCTCTGTGATGATGCGTTCTATTTTCGATTTGCTTTCCTGTTTAGACATTAATGGGGGGAGACACTAGGGGCCTTGCTGTTGCACTGAGCTCCAAGCAATGGTATTAAGATTTGCCAGATGGACGTTTCTGTCTACGTGTTGTGAATGATGTTCACATAAAAGCAGGAAGCCAAATTTTCCTCTCTCCTCTGTTATTGGTCACTTTCCACCCCCCATGACCCTTTTATTTTTAAAGTCCCGGATGGTCAGTTGTGTTCTGTCCACAGCTGTGTGGCCGCGAGAAGGCCTCGGTAGTTTCAGAGCGTGTTCCATTCATTTGTCATCACCTGGGTTTTTAATGCTTAGGGAAACACGCAGCAGCTGCTGACTTGAGTGTTTTCTGTGTGCTTTAGTGGTGGTGAGTGTGGATGCTTCATTTAGCGCAAAATGTCCGTCAGAGGGCCTGATCTCTTTAAATGTGAGGGATTTGTGATTGCTTTATGCCATTACAGGTTTATTCTGTGTTTGATAGTGCGGCCTGCCTGTCATACTTGCCAGGTCAGAAGCACAGAGGAAGTGTGTGTCTGCATGCATGTCTGTGCGTGCATCTTTTTTTGTCTGATAGCCTGTCAGTGTGTATGCGTTTTTCTTTCTGTGACTGTGTGTGCTTGTGTCTGTGCATATCTCTCTCTCTCTCTCTCTCTGTGTCTGTCTCTCTCTATTTGAATGTCAGCGCCTATGAATACACCCTGTGGTTGCTTGTGTATATATGTATGTTTACTGTTGGTAAGGAAGTGACAGACAGAGTCGTGCAAGGAGAGCGCTGGTTGATTGTTCATGTTCAACACTATTAATTCTTAGATGTCGATAACTCAAGTGTTTTAATGATTGTATATATTGTTTGCTGACATTTGCATAGTAGCGGTTTGTTAAATTATCAAGTTTTGTAATATTAGTTTTTGTAATCTCTCTCTCTCTCTCTCTCTCTCTCTCTCTCTCTCTCACTCACTCACTCTCATGCTTCTTGTCTCCCAGTGTCCTTCTAAGGCGTGTGTTCTGAGGAGGCCCCGGTGGGAAGTGGACCCCATGCTGATTAATGCCAGGTCGCTCTGTGCTCTCTGCATTCTGCCACTCAAATGCCTGTCTGCTTGTGGAGAAGGCGTAATTAAAGATTCACTAATTTCATCTGCTGGTAAATGTGTTCATCTAAAATCTCATATATGCACAAGACAGACAATCATGTAGATTTATCAGCTGTTTAAAAAAAAAAACGCACACACACAAACAGACTTTCCTTTATTGAGTGATGTGGATAATAGTCTAGTTGATAAAATGACATTTTTGAGCTGATTGAAATATGGTTTGGAACACGAGCAGAACATGCTGTGCTTTGCTGATGCAGACTAACAAGTTTTTGTTGTTTTGTCTGTTGTGCCGATTTTTAATCTCCGTCCCCAAGACATTAGAGCCCCTCCTTTGGCAACTTGACTTTTTTATTGCTTTGTTTTATTTTGGCACTTCTTAGTATTGCTGTTTCTTCCAGTCTTTTCCTCTGTGTTATTTATTGCCTTCAGTCGAAGCCATGTTCAGTGTAATGGCTATTTGCAGTAAGCAAATGTGTATTTTTAAAATCTGATAATTACAAATGTAATGGACCATAATCACACTAAATCATGAAGCACAATTATCTAATAGGCAGGTAGTTTGCATGACTGATGATAACATGTTTTCCTCCTGAGTCAACCAAGGTAAATTAGAACTGCACATTATTTTGTTTGGGCATCATCCTAATGTGTGTCTAGTAAGGGGAAATAAGTTGAATGCTTCATGCTACAGCTTTTTGTGCTGCATAATACAAAAGGAAATTTCCCTTTCATGACAAATCTATACGTGTATTTTTATATAACACAATTTTCTCATTTTTAAGGTGTCATGGATAAAGTTCAAGTCTTTAGAGTAAATATTTTTTTCAGCTTTTAGTTTTTTTTTTAATTGACCAAGCAAGCGAACGTTCCTACAAAGTCATCCAACTCATTTTTGAATCATTACTTCCAAATAAAGTAATTTGATTTTAAAAAATCACATCAAAAATATCAGCAACTTTTTAACAATATTGTTCAGCCTTAAGGTTACCCCCAAAATTGATAATTTTTTGCATATTTGTGTTTGATTAAATTGACAGCAATGTGTGACTCTGCACGGCAAAACCAGTCGCTTGTCGCAATGGAGGTTTCCGAGAAAAACGAGCGTTTATGATGCGTGGGGTAAAATTTAGGATTTTTTGTTTTTAGTGTTTTGAAACAGTGGAAGGTCTATACTGTACTGTTGTGAATAAATTGCGCTGAAAAACTTACCCTTTCCATCCTAAAAACGTGACTTTCTCGAGGTGAGGAATTCAATTCCAGCAGAATGTTAAAAGTTTCTGTTTTGACCGCTCTACTTCAGTATTTACGGTAAATCCACTCGTTGACTAGCGTGAAGATGTTTCTCCGGAATCCATCTCTGCCGAGTTCAGTTAACCTAACGCAGGTAGGCTATCCGTGTGGCTGGGAATGCAGCGTAGGCTACCATAAATACAAACGTAGCTGCGACCGCACCAAGCGTCTGTGAGTGCTACGTCGATAGTCAACTTCAAAGGCAGATTTCTCCGTTTCTCACTTGGCGTGACAGGAGAAACCCGACTCCTTTGAATGTTGATATCTCAGTCATATGTCGTCCCATTCATTCGATATAGGTATCGTTTTGAAGCTTGATTTATGCCCTTTCAAAAACATAATAACTCAATTTTGCAACAAGCGACTGGTTTTGCCGTGCAGAGTCACATATATGTACATTTATGGTCTAGTGGTGGTGGTATAACGGTTAGGGTTAGTATACTCGCCTCTAGACCCAGAGGTGTGTTTGAACTCTACCTCCAGCACTGTTACCACTGGGTCCCTGAGCAAGACCCTTAACCCCAAGTTGCTCTCAGGGAAACTGTCCCCGATATTAGGAAATTGAAGCTGCTCTGGATAAGAGTGTCTGATAACTTGTGTATAATATCATCTCTAAAGTCACTTGAATTGTGTTTGCAGGTCTCTGCTTTTCCCCGCAGCCACCACCATGTTCTGGAAGTTTGACCTGCACACCACCTCCCACATCGACCAGCTGCTGGACCGGGAGGACGTGACTCTGAGGGAGCTAATGGAAGAGGAGGACGTGCTGCAGGAGTGCAAGGCCCAGAACCGCAGACTCTTGCTCTTCCTCTCCCAAGAACACTGCATGCAGGAGCTGGTCAGCCTCATCACAGAGGAACCCCCCACTGACTTGGAGGAGAAGATGCGCTTCAAGTAAGGACAGATGCACCCTGAGACATTTTCCTCGTGTGTGTTGCTGGTGATTGTGTGGGAGTTCTATAGTATTGACTGTATGAACAATAGATTCAAAAGATACAAGCTCCTGCAAGCAGCAACATTATGACTGATGTGTGGTGGTGGTGGTCTACTAGTACACAAAAAAACATTTGTAAACATTTATAAAGTCCATTTTTCAAACTTTATACATTACAGTTGTACAACAAACTTCCACCTGGAATATGTCATTTTAAAACAACTTACGTATATATTGAAATACACAATTAAAATTCTTCAAGAACTAGATTTGAATAAACTGATTCATATAAATCTAAATAAATTTGGACCCTTAAATGATCTGTCCTCCTAAATTAAAATGTCTAACTTTTAAAGCTCTAATGTACATCATATACATACATTTTCTTAAACTTTATAGTGCTTTAGTTCACATTAAACTGAATTCAAATTGTTAATCTTATAAATGTTTTATGAGAGTTTGAGGATTTCCTTGATGTGTGTGTGTGTGTATATATATATATCTATATATATATTGTTTTATATAAGATTTCTTAGGATTTTTGAGCATATTTTATGAAACAATCAATAAACGGTTAAAAGTACAGACTGAATCGAAACGAAACACCATTATTTTCCTGTTCTTCTGCGGAGGTGGTAAATGTGCCTCATGTTCACATTTTTACTGTGCAAATGAACATGCAATATGAATACCATTCTCAGCCAATATCACATAATTAGAGATGTAAAGAATTGCTTTACTTTACAGTATCTTTTTGTAAAAGAGAATACCTTGAGCAGGTAGGTCAGGTAAAGCCTTGAATTCTGTGCACCCAGGTTTCCAAATATTGCCTGCGAACTGCTCACTTCTGACGTCACCATCATCAACGACAAGCTGGGTGGAGACGAGTCCCTACTAGAGAAGTTGTACCATTTCATCGAGCAGGACCCGCCTCTCAACCCCCTCCTAGCCTCATTTTTCAGCAAGACCATTGGAAACCTAATAGCACGCAAAACGGAGCAGGTACAGCTCTCAGTTATCAGTTATTGATTTGATTAACACCATCACTTTATTCAGAGAAGGCAAATGTTGGAAATATGGCAGATGTTAGATGAACAGCATCAGCACAGATTGAACAGCAGTACAACATTTGAAATCTCAGTAACAGGAGGCCATGTCTAAATGAGGTTCATACATCACACATTGTTGTTTATGCTTGTGTTGCAGTGTTTTCCTAATAACAATACCTATGTTTACATGCAACTCCAGGTAATCTCGTTCCTGAGGCAAAAACACAATTTCATCAGTCTGGTGCTGAACCACATAGACGCGTCGGCCATGATGGACCTGCTTCTGCGCCTCATTAGCTGTGTGGAGCCGGCCCCCCTCCGACAAGATATTCTCAATGTAAGGGCACAAACATCTTTACAGACCAGTCACTTTTTTAACTGTGATGCTAATGTCTGGGGCACCTCCTAATTTTGTGTTCTTTATTAGTTAATACCCGTTCTGTAACAACAGAGTTGTTTATCAAGAAAAATGAGAAATTCTTGTCAAGTTTTGATGGTAAATATTTTTAAGGCCTCATTGTTATTACTCCAGACCCCAAGAAAAACATTTCCATACACCACACACATCTGCAAATCAAGGCCATTCATATTTGTGGGAAACATATCTGGAGAGAGCAGGGCAAAAAGCGAAAGCAGTGAGTGATTATTTATTTTTGTGGACTAGCAGTGGGTATTGCCAAGGACCTCACGATACGATACATGGGTCATAATCTGATTATATCACGATATATTGCGATACTCTACATATTGCGATATATTGCGATATTCTACAGTTGACTGAAAATGTAAAAACAGAGCTGAAATGCAAGTTGCTGTGGATGATCTTGCTGGTCTTTATGAGTCACATTAATAATTCAGCCTTTTTACTCTACTGTCTTTACATTTTAACACACTGAACTAGTGGACACCAAAAACGTTAAGATAAATTGCATAAGATTGAAAATAAGAAATTAAAGTGCCCGGTCAGTTATCTGAGGCTGCTTGTGGTTTCCCCCTCGGAAATATCGAATTTTGGAGCTAGAAATCGATACAGTATATTGTCAAAGGAAATACCGCGAAATATTGATGTATAATTTTTTTTTTTGCACAGCCCTGTTGTGAACTGAAGCAGTGCTTGGGACGGTACCTTACTCATGAGTACCACAGTGGTAGCTTTACCAGTCTGGGCCTTTCCGATCACAGAGCGAATGCCCTGTTATGCTGCCAACTGCGTTTCTGCACTTGCTTTAAAGATGAAGGCAGACAAAAAGATTTTTAAAAGAGATTGTAGCTCGTAAAGATTAAAAATTGTAGGGACGTAATGCTCTAATCCGTTGTTCTGTTCTTTAACATATAAGCCTAGTAAAAGATGGTTTAGATAAAAGAAAAACATCATTTCACTTGCAAGGTTGAGTTACGATCCTGTAAGTCTATTTAGTCACATGGCTGTGTCAGAGGGGGTTTCACTATTCGCCGCACTCTCTCATGTCTGGTCTTTTTCGCCCGACCCTGTCAGATATTACATAATGTTTTGGCAGAGGTGCTTGGAACAACAGCTAATGAAGTCTAACCAAAGCGAAGCCCTGCTTCTCCCTCTTTTTCTTATTCAAGAAATGCACGATACCCTGTTGTGTGTGTGTGTGCATTTTCTGAAGGGACCACATCACCGTTCAAGAAAGGAGACCGTTAACTTTAGCTAAACTCTAAAGAGTTTTACTGTATGCACGTGTCCGAAGCATAATGTGTGTCTTCTGTCTGCAGTGGCTGAATGAGGAGCGGCTGATCCAGAGGCTGACGGAGCTCATGCACACAGGGAGAGATGAAGAGGTGGGGGAATGCTCTGTCAGTTGAGGCATTAAGTAGACCTTCTTATCCAGACAGACTTACTAATTACAGGAACAGTCTCCCTGGTAGATGTGACCTCAAATCAATAGCATGATTAATTGAACATTTTGTCTTGGTTCATGTTAATGGGCAGTTATTTATTTTTGTATTTGTTTTTGCACTTATTTCCTCAGGTTTTTACTGTAGATGTACATGTATATCTTACTGAGAATGGAAAAAGTGCACATTGTAATTTTAGAATAATTAAAGGAAACACACAGATGTATTCCTCACTGGACAGAGTCACGTGACACAGTAGTATTTTTTGAAGGGGATATAAACTCACTGGGGAAAGTGTCAACATAATTTTACAAATAATCGAAGTGTCACAGGTGAGATTACAATCGATTAGATGTTCTGAATGTCAGCTTGGGTTCATTTTTGATTGGTTGACCGGCAGTGGTCGTGCTGGTCTTGAACCCATGACCTCTTTAGTCAGTCTTTGTTATTTTTTGGTGTGAGATCTGTAGTAGTGGAGAGCCTGTTTTTTTTTGTTGCTTTAGCCAATTGGTTCTAATCCATGCATTTTGAAATCTGGACACATAACTTTAAAAAATGTGGTTTGGGTTTTGCTGGCTTAATTTTCAGCTTTGCCGTCTGTTGCAGAAAGTACAGCTAATTTTGATGGTTAAAAAATACATTCTGGTGTGAAGTCATGCTTTATTTCCTGTATTCAAACTTTCCCCTTGTAACCCTACAGAGACAATCGAATGCGTCCCAGACTCTTTGTGACATAATCCATCTGAGTCGAGACCAGGCCAATCAGATGCCAGAGACCATGGAACCAGACCCGTTACTGGCGGTCCTCGAGTCGTGAGTTTGCTTGTCTTTTTTTAATCTGCTTGTAGGCCACAAAACAGAAAATAATACTCAGGTTGATGATTATTTTTATTTAAAAAAGTCTTATTAAATGTAACAACAAATGTAACAGTTTTTCAATCATAGTAACAACTTCTAAAGCTGTAATAGTCCTTAAGTCCGCTAAGATTTTTAATTAGAGCTGAAACGATTATTCGAATAACTCGAATAATTCAATTACAAAAAATGGTCGAGGCAATTTTTCTAGAATCGAAGCTTCGTTTAAGTCATTTAAATCGCTACAACATGCGCCGCTTGTGTTTCACACAGACGCTTATTAATGATGCACAATATTTTCAGTGGCGCGATCAAGGCGAGAATAGATCCCTCTGTATGTGAACGTATTTGTGAGATATTCCGTACACAAAAACAGAAGTAAATGCATAAAAACGCATAAATGACATTTTTTGCGATGTAAACACGTAAGCGCCATTACTCGCTAAAACGCTCAGTTTCCGTCAAAACGTCCCCTTTATTACAGACAAAATGCATATTTTAGCTGATAAATAACCACAACAACCTGCGTTCTACTCACAATACAGCCATTTATTAAGATTTTCCCATCTATTTTTTTTCATAGTTCGTTCCGGAACGCGCTGAACCCTTTATTGTGACGCGGCTCCGAGGCGTGCGCAGGGGATTGTGGGAAATGCAGTTCTCTTCCAGAATGGCCAAAAGCAACTCATTTTATTGGCCAAATTGCTTCAAAATGACCCTTGAACTTCATGTTTCTTCATTTTCAATTGAATACAACAACATAAAGCGCATATGACTAACTTCTACTCACACTCCAATAAGCCTAATAACAAATGTATTGTAATTTATTTACTTTTTTTATCCGATTAATCGATAAAATAATCGATAGATATCTCGATTACAGAAGTAGTCATTTGTTGCAGCCCTATTTTTAATAGTTTCCATACTGTCTCGTCTTATCAAGCCAGTGTATCGACAATGCAAATAATTTTAATATATTCCCATTGGATTTATCTTTCCACTGCATTCCAGAGCAACGGCGGATTAGACACTATAACTTGTGACTTTCGTAACACTGAAAGTAATTCTTGTGACTGCTCTGTTTGTCTTCAGACAAGAGAATGTGTCGCAGCTTTTGAAGAGCATGTTCGAGGGGGAGAAGAGTGAAGCTTCTGTTGTCAATGGAACTCAAGTGCTTCTTACATTACTGGAGTCGAGGAGGTCAGGGTGAGCGGAACAACCAAAATGTTATACATCATGCTTTTTTTCTGGTATTCTCTCTGGCTCTCCAACGTAGAGGCATCGGTTGTCAACTGAATGTTTTTTTTTTGTCTGTTTCGTTTCAGGCTGGAGGGCCTAATGGAGCTGTATTCTCAGGGATGTGAAAGGTCTTACACTGTCAACAGCAGTATTCTACGTGCTATTGAGCCTCATCTAAAAGACTTCCATCAACTCCTACTGGACCCTCCTACGGTAGCGGTGCATCCTTGGTCTTGTTTTATTTAGTCTCGGTGTTGTGAAGCTGTTAAGAACAGTCGCTTCCTTAAAAGTAATCTGTTACGTTCCTGCTGGTTTGTCATGTGCGTTGCAGAAAAGTGCAATACTCACAACCGTCGGCGTTCTGGAGCAGCCGCTGGGGAACGCCCGCCTTCACGTGGCCAGGCTGGTGGCCGCCCTGCTGCAAACCAGTGACCACAGTATCTGCCAGGAGCTCTGCAGGCTCAACACCATGGACCTGCTGCTCGTAAGGGTCACACACACCAGTGGGGTTTTGTTTTGTTGTAGTACTTCATGCATATCTGCCCCACATTAGCACATTTATGGCACTTGCGTTTTCACTGTTTCGTAGACAATCTTCCTCTTCCTCTTACTGAAGCAATGTCTCTACAAACTCAAATTGAGAATGCTTGAGTTTTTTTTTAATCTACCAAGCAGTCTGACATGCTTGTAATGTTGGCTTGCTGTACGTGCGTTCATATACATCGGTGTTCCATGTTCTTTGCATCAGTTTTTTATGCATATCTTAACATTTTAACACGAAGTATATGTCGCCTCAGGCTTGCTTGTTGAGTGGTTTAGGTCGGTTATATGTAAAGTGCTTTGTGACAGTGACTGTTGTTAAGAGCGCTATGTAAATACATTTGAATTTGAAGTATTCAAAAGGGGGCAGTGTTGAGAGAAAATGAATGGTGGCATCCAGCTGCCGAGCACTGCCTACTGGCTCACTATGAGGCTGATCATGTGCAAAATGAGGGCCAACTCAATGAAAGTATTTTGTCGAACACACTAGGAGATATCTGGAAATATTCCTAATGTTTTCCTTGTCAGGGTGTCCTATGAGCTAGACCAGAAAAAAAAAAATCATGTGATAAATAGATAGATAGATAGATAGATAGATAGATAGATATTCTCCTTTTCTGGTGCATCTCAGTAGGATAAAGATTAGAACATTTCTTGTACTCCTTGTGGTTTCCTATTGCTCTGTTTTTGAATACGGTACTGCTTGATTTACACAATGACGATAACAATTAAGAATTGCTCTAATATTTTCTGTATGCTTTTTAATGTTTTAAATTTTAAATGATTAAAAATGTCATAAAGCAAAATTCTTTTTGACTACTCCTTTGACGCTATTTGAAAATTAAACTAGTTTAAGTTCTACAAATCACCCCTAGCTATACAGTTTTATTATGTGACTGTAGTAAAGTTTTTTAATTAGATCTTTAAGAATAATAAAGTTGTTGGGGGAGAAAAATTAAAACTCCTTCGACCAAAGACGGTGTTTGTGATGATGAATGGCAATGTTAGGTCAAGATATGCATGGAAAGGAGAATGTTCTGTTAATGTTGACTTATAATTGGTTAATATTCTGGTTTATGGAGCTTTCAGGGCTGTGGCCTAGTTTGTAATGACTGTGCTATGGTCATTCTACTAAGTACAGTAGTATGTGGATTGAGACGTGGCACTTGTCTCAATTTGTTAGATATGTGTTCAACAACAGTGACCGTTTTTGCGATTCTGTAAGTTGTGCGTTTCTGATATTACAGCAAAACATTCATAGCAGGAAAATTTGCAATGCAGACTAGTTTCCGAGAAGAGGCTGTGGTCTCAGAGGAACATACTGTGGATCCCTGATTCAGTTTTCCTTTTTTTATTCCCCCTTTCCCCATTTTCCACTTGCAGGATTTGTTCTTTAAATACACCTGGAATAACTTCTTGCACTTCCAAGTGGAGCTGTGTGTGGCGTCGATTCTCAACCACTCTCCTAACATGGCTGTCCAGCCCCTCACCCTACAGAACCACGAAGAACAGTCTGCCCGAAATTCTGACAGCCAGAGAGAAGAGGGGCTTCCGGTCCAGAACAGCAGCGCAGACCCAGAGCATACGCCCGTCCACGACGCTCTGGTGGCCAATGTAAGTTCATAACACGTTTAGGGTGTTGATTAATGAGTTAATCGTTTGATTTAAAATAGACAATAAATCTCTGAAAAATACAGTTACAGTTAATTTTTCATATTTTTTAAGAGACAAATTCAAAAGCTTTCTGTTACAGTTTGTAGTTTGAGCATTTTAAAGAGGATACTATTGGGATTAGATTTTTGTGCTATTTTGATATTTGAACCACATCTTTTGAGGCTAAGTGTCGTCAAATATGACATTGAAGACTCACCCATGGCTTTGTATTAACTGGAGATAAACCCCCACTATGCCAGATTTGTAATGGGCCTCTGTCAGTTAAGAATATTTTATTTTTTTGCTCTGCCATGAAAACCAAAAGACATCATTTCTATTGGCAAAGTACTGCAGTTGATATTTTTATTTAAATCCCACCTTTGAAACAAGATTTAAAAAAAACTTGTTTAGATTGTTTGGTTGTTTATTTTATTTGTATCGTTTATATTTTTTGTTTTGTTTTATCGTACGTCCCTTGGCCGTAAAATAGCCAACATGAGCCTTAATGTTAGAGTCCTTGCCACCAACGCTGACTCGTAGCAGAAGTATCGCATACAGAAGTATCACCAAACGCTGCACTGCACTGGCTCGGAATGGCCTTTACACAGCAAACGGCTGTAAACAGCAGATTTTCCTGCTATCACACGCCAGAACGGAGCGCAGTGGTGCTTTCATCATTACACATCAATGATTTTGTGCCCAAACTGATTTGTGATCATGAGTGTGCAAAGACAAAAGCAGCACTGCACTCTCTTTGGCCATGTGCTCCTCGTTTTCCATCTTTACACACCATGAACGTTCGTGTTGTGATCCGGGGGCATGGAGAAATGGCGTGTAAATCAGCCGAATTCGCGTATTGAACATTCATAGCATAACGGTAACTTCCACATGGGTGCGGGTCTTAATTGCAACATGCGGTGTTGGTTGGCTGGTTTGTCAGCATAACAGCTTGCATGATGGGACATGATGATGTAGGCAACGTAAAGACAAAGTTCTAATCAATTTCTGAACATATCTATACATCAGTTAGTTTGTTGCAGCAGTTAGCACATTACCTAAGCCTCGTTTTATAAAGATGTTTTGAAGATGATCATACAGTTTGCTCTCGTACCCCTTCCCTGACATTGTCTTTTTGCTTTCTGCAGCTGTTCCAGCAGTGTCGCCTTGTGCAGAGGATCCTTGATGCTTGGGAGGAGAACGACAAAATTCAGTATGCATCCGCCTCGCTGTTTGTTGTACGACAGGTAACTGAATTGTAGGCGTGTAAGTTTGACCAGTGTGGTTCTGCAGGTCTGAGGGCGGCACAAGGAGAGGCAACATGGGGCATCTGACCAGAATCGCCAACACTGTGGTGCAGAACCTGGAGAAGGGTCAGGTTCAGTCTCAGATTAGCGACTTAATTAAAGGTACGTGGTCCCGTTATGTCCATGTTTGCGTGAAATGTTTCCCCCTTTTTATGTCTATAACTGGTTGTTATTAGGGATGCACCGAAAATTCGGCGGCTGAAAGTAGCCAGAAATGCATTTTTGGCCGAAAGACTTTTAAACACCACTAAATAAGGATGTCGTGATGTCCTCTCGCTACCTGCAACCTGTTGCAGAAAGGTGTCTCAAATACAGGCAGAGCTCTCGGTCGCTACGGCGGATTTTCGTCTGTTGGACTACAGCTGTGATGGAACTCACTGTATATGAAGTGATGTTATCAGTAGGCAAGGTATAGAAATTTTGGGTAGAACACTTCGATAGCTTTCTTATTAGAATGTTTATTATGCAGCTCGCCGGTCAGCTAAGTAAACACACGCACAAGTAAGTTTGAGCGAACGCGGCTCTTACGTGAAACGCCATAAACTTATTACTTATTACTTAGGCCTCGTTTACACTGCAGGTCTTGATGGTCAATTCTGATTTGTTGTCTATATCAGATTTTTTTGACCTTCTGTTGACACGTTTTTTTTTATTGTGACCCATATCCGATTCGCTTGTTTACACTTGCTATAGCAAAGGGGGGTTGTTATACCACACAGTAGCCAAGATGGACGAACGCGAAATATGCTTAATGCTAGCTCTGCGATATATGCAAAATTCGCCAAATAACACCATGATTTTGAGGCGGAGAAGAAGGAAAAGGGCGATTGCAGCCTGCGCATATGCTTCAGTTATTATGGCCTCGACCATTCAGAGGAACGTCTGGGTGCGTGAGAGATCTCAGGATTGGTGGGAGAATATTGTGGCGGGCCTTAGCGAGGAGCAGTGGGTCCGAAATGAGCAAGCCAACTTTCGATTTGCTGTGTCAACGTTTGTCCGCATTCCTCTCTTACAACGACACAACATTTCGCCGGGCCATCCCTTTGCAGATGCGCCTCGGGGTTGCTCTCCGGTGGCTTGCAACAGATGCGGGCTATCGCACATTGGCGCATCTGTTTGGGATCAGCAGCACATCAGTGTGTCTGAACGTTTGCGCGCTTCCACACGTACTTCCCACACGACGTCATTAAACCGCGATGAAGTACTAAATTGTCGCAGTTTTAATGACGTACAGAACGCAATGCCTAGGAAAATCCGATCTGCCTGTTTACATGACAGTCGCAGTGGCACATATCTGATTTATATCTGATTTATTTCCACATATGAACGAGGCCTGAAACCGATCTCAAAATATCCGAATGCATGCGTTTTTTTTCCTGTTTACACTGTCATGGAACAGATCCGATCTGTGTCATATGAGCAAAAAATCGGAATTGGGTCACATTTAACTGACAGTGTAAACGAGGCCATAGAGAACTCATATTTTCGCTGAAAAGACAAAAATAACCAGCGTTCTACTGATAGTACAGCCATTTTATAGGTATTTTTTAAATAGATAATTGTATTTCGGTTGCACAGTAATTGCATTATTGTTGCGCACCGGGGGATTGTGGGAAATGTCGTTATTTCCCAGAAATTCCAAAAGCAGCTCATTTTATATGCCAAAATGAGTCCAAACTGGCTTAAAGTTACCCGAGACTTTAGTATTTCTTCATTTTAAATTGACCAGAAAATGTCTTTTCCATTCTTTAATGTTAGAACCGATAGGAAAAGATTAATATAGAAAAAAATGTTTTATGAGAGAATATATTTCATTCTACGATCTTTCAGCCATCAGTTATAGGTTTTTTGGTCATCGGCCAAGTGTTTCCTCATTTTCGGTTTTCAGTTTTGGCCAAAAATGTCATGTTTGCTGCATCCCAGGTCATTATATACAGTATGTATTTTGTTCCTGCAGAGCTGCCTGAGGACTGCAGAGGGCGCTGGGAGAGTTTTGTGGGTGAAACTCTGAGAGAAACCAACAGAAGAAACACGGTAGACTTGGTAAGAAGACAAAAATGCCAAGTCCCCCACACACCCATGTAAAATTATAGCTGATATTTTTGTCTGCCTACTTGCTGCAAGCTTGTCTAACAGCTACCTTGCTCTGACACGGCAGGCTGTACGTTATTATTAGTATTATCGCACTTTGATTAGTGCATTAAGTCAAAGTAAACTTTGTCTGCTATATACTGAACTGGTGTACAGAGAGACGAGGCCATGTGGCCCTAGTTTTAACAGTACAGAGAACAAATAATGCACATAGAATAAGCAATATATAAATAGGATATAAAATATAAACGTTAAATTAAAACCATAAATGTAGACTGAGTACCACATCAGAATAGTCTCTCTTTGTACTTCTAGTTTAAAGTGTAGATTTTATATTCTGCTTATATATTTCATTCTGTGTCTTATTTGTTCTTTGTTTTTCTTGTTCTTTGTTGTTTGCACTGTTAAAACTGGAGCCACGTCATCTCATCTCTGAGTACTGTGTACAGTATATAGCAGAGATGACAAAGTTTACTTTAATTAACTTTAAGCTAGAAGTAGAAAAAGAGGCAGTAGGCTACCTGCGGTCTTCAGCCCACAATTATGGTCCTGGAGTTGTCCTTATACACTGAATGTTCAAAAGATCTGCATCAGTTTCAATATGAAATTTCTTTACTGACAATCAGTTAAATAATAACAGTGTCTTTTATAAAGTCTGATCTTTTATAAAGTCTGAGCTCACATATCAAGTCTGATCTTTTATAAAGTCTGAGTTAACATATCAAGTCTGATCTAACATCAGGTGTGATCTTTTATAAAGTCTGAGCTTACAAATGAAGTCTGATCTTTTATGAAGTCTGATCTTTTATAAAGGCTGATCTTTTATAAAGTCTGAGCTCACATATAAAGTCTGAGCTCACATAAAGTCTGATCTTTTATAAAGTCAGAGCTAACATATCAAGTCTGAGCTAACATATCAAGTCTGATCTTTTATAAAGTCTGAGCTAACATATCAAGTCTGAGCTTACATATCAAGTCTGATCTTTTATAAAAGTCTGAGCTCACATATAAAAGTCTGAGCTCACATATAAAGTCTGAGCTCACATATAGTCTGATCTTTTATACAGTCTGATCATTTATAAAGTCTGAGCTAACATATCAAGTCTGATCTTTTATAAAGTCTGCGCTAACATATCAAGTCTGAGCTTACATATCAAGTCTGATCTTTTATAAAAGTCTGAGCTTACATATAAAGTCTGATCTTTTATAAAGTCTGAGCTTGCATACAAAGTCTGATCTTTTATAAAGTCTGAGCTTACATATAAAGTCTGATCTAACAAAGTCTGATCTTTTATAAAGTCTGAGCTCACATAAAGTCTGATCTTTTAAAAAGTCTGAGCTTACATATAAAGTCTGAGCTAACACATCAAGTCTGATCTTTTATAAAGTCTGAGCTAACATATCAAGTCTGATCTTTTATAAAAGTCTGAGCTCACATATAAAGTCTGATCTAACATCAAGTCTGAACTCACATATAAAGTCTGATCTTTTATAAAGTCTGATCTTTTATAGATTGAGCTAACATATCAAGTCTGATCTTACATATAAAGTCTGAGCTAACATATAAAGTCTGAGCTAACATATCAAGTCTGATCTTTTATGAAGTCTGAGCTCACATGTTAAGTCTGATCTTTTATAAAGTCTGAGCTAACATATCAAGTCTGATCTAACATCAAGTGTGATCTTTTATAAAGTCTGAGCTCACATATCAAGTCTGATCTAACAAGTGTGATCTTTTATAAAGTCTGATCTTTTATAAAGTCTGATCTTTTATAAAGTCTGATCTTTTATAAAGTCTGAGCTCACATATAAAGTCTGATCTTTTATAAAGTCTGAGTTAACATATAAAGTCTGAGCTCACATATAAAGTTTGAGCTCACATATAAAGTCTGATCTTTTATAAAGTCTGAGTTAACATATAAAGTCTGATCTTTTATAAAGTCTGATCTTACATATAAAGTCTCAGCTCACATATAAAGTCTGATCTTTTATGAAGTCTGAGCTAACTATATGAGTTCACTAATATGTGCAAATATTGTAACAGCAGTGAAGTGGAGAAACTACAATCTGTGTACAATACTTTCAATCATTTGTGTAAATATCGTACCATCAGTTCAAGTGGGAAACTACAATCAGTGATATGAGCAGTGTTCAATAGTTAACCTGCTCTTTAAAAGCCAGTCTACAGCAAGTTGAAAAATGGGTTGGTTTGCATTAGCAAGAGGGGGATTTTGCTGGTGAAGTGTCATGGTTTTAAGGCTGTTTGTGTCACCAACAAAAGCCATCAGAAGATTGATCAGAGATCGACAGTCACTATGTGTCAATACAACAGATGCAGTCAAACAAGCTCACCGTCTGATCTGACATTTAGTCACCGGCAAGCCACAAGCCAGTGAGAACACGGAAGGTGTTGATGGAAATAGGTGGGAGACCTCAGCTCAGCTCGTAGAGGAAATAAACACAAGAATAGGGCTGCAACTAACGACTATTTTGATAGTCGACTAGTCATCGACTATTAAAATGATTAGTCGACTAATCGGATTATAAATTACATAATTATAAAATGGCTCCGATTTAGCTACCAGCTTTTAGATTTAGTAAGAGGTTATTTAAATTTTGTGGTAAATAGTAACGACAAGAAAGATAGTTCACTCAAAAGCATATTTTAATAAATAAGTTTCTTCTTTGCCTTATCTAGCCTTACGATGGCTCCTGGTTTTCTGATGGTACTGAGAAAATGGTAACGTACCATTATAACATTTATGAACGAGTGACAAAGGCGTTGGTTACTTTACCATTTTGCGTGCTTATTAAACCTATAGGACCTAACTATTAAATTATATAAGGTCGATAAACTATAACTTGCGTTTAACCGACCCGGGAAACCAGGAGCCATCGGCCAATAGGATTCGCAGGCAGAAACTGCCAATACCCCGCCCCCAAACTGTCCAGACCCGCACCTTTCAAACCACACTCGTAGAAATCTCACTCGAGCACAAAAGCCGCTCGTCGGTAATCTACTTTGTGCGCGAGGACATTTAACACATCGAGAGGAAGAAGACATTCGAGAGAGGAAAAATACAGTTTGCGCGCAATATCACAACCGCGCACTCGATTCTTAATTTTGTGCTCTCGAGTTTTACATTTGTGCTGACGACTTTGAAAGTTACGGCAAGCCATTTTGCGTGCTCTAGTTTTGGCGTTGATGTGACGCCATAGGGCCATTCTTCTAGCTGTCACTGAATGCTATTGTGCAAGAGCGAATCTCGTATTGGTGCACTATTGGGAAGCGGTAGTACTGCACAGTTAGAAAGGAAGGAAAACGTTTCACTCCGTTTAAAAATACGTCTGGCGACAATTATCGACAATCAAATTTGTCGGCGACTATTTTTATTGTCGACTTTTGTCGACAATGTCGAATAATCTTTGCATCCCTACACAACAATATTAGTTTGTTTCCTTTTTCACACATTCATTGCTCAAGTTTCAGTGCTTGTATTTTGTGGACAACCATTTGAAACTCTTGTGTTTTGCAGAAATTTCTGTTTCAATTCTAGCAGTACTTCTCGTGACACAATGTTGTTTCGTAGACCAGCTAGAACTCTTGACGATCCAATCCATTGCCGTTATTTAGCAGAATTCAAAATTGTATTTTATGTTTAGTTATTTTGACTTAACGTTCACGTTGTTCCCAATATTCTGTATGTTGTCTCACAGTTTCTTCTCCTTTAATGGTAGGTGAGCACACACAACCTGCACTCCTCGAGCGAGGACGATGACATAGAGAGCCCCTTCCCCAACGACTTGTCCATCCAACAAGTAAGCACACACCGGCGTTTCTTGCAGCTTGCTGGCGGCGTCCGTCCCTTCAGCATGCCATAAGGACATCAGATCTTCTGCCCATAACTGACCACTCTTCCATTTCCTGTTTTCCCCTCTTTCATGACCGTGCTCTCCTTCCCTGCCAGGCATTCTCTGATTATCAGATCCAGCAGATGACTGCCAACTTTGTAGATCAGTTTGGCTTCAACGACGAGGAGTTCAGCGAACACGATGAAAACATCAAGTGAGTTTTCTTGGCACAGTTTGAAAGGATTTTGGCTCTTTAGCATATTGTGTGCACATGCTGGCAATACCACAGTTTTTACCCCCTTAGTTGTATTGAGCATAAGTTGCATCAGTGGTAACTAATTCTCAAATGTTGTAACCAGTTTTTCCCTTCTAGCTTTACTTTTTTCCCAGTAACAACAACTTTTAAGCTCCTATGTTTTTAATGTTCATTTCTGTGTTTTTCCTTCAGTGCTACCTTTGACCGGATTGCTGAGATTAACTTCAACATAGATGCAGATGATAATAGTGTAAGTATCTGAAAGAATTTGGATGTGTTTTTGCCAGAGATGATCACAGATCTTTTTTTGTAAGTCTGAGATTCAAGTATTTGAGCTTTAGGGTGCTTTCACACGTACAGGCTTTAGTCCGCTTCAGTCGAACTCGAGTTCGTTTCCCCTCTTGGTGCGGTTCGTTTGGTCTGGTGTGAACGCGGTAATCGTACTTGGGTGCGGACCAAAACAACCGCACCGAGACCCCCACACATAGGTGGTCTCGATCCGAATCAGTTAGCGAACTCTGGTGCGGTCCTCCTGGTGAGAAAGCATACTGAACCAAAACAGGACCAAAGGCTGCGAATCACGTGATAGACATACCTGTTGGATCTTTGGGGAAAATTTCGCATGATCAGCATATCACTGTTCCTCCTTATTAACGCGCGCCACCTCCTGTATTTTCACGATATGTGCCTTCGGCAAATGTAGTGCATTAATACGCTGTTTTCCAGCCGTAACCGCGCTTGATTTTCAAACGCAATGATTCGTCTGAAGTGAAGAACGCATGAGATGTAGAAAGTAATCACCAGGGCGACAACCAGTCCACGTAGGTCCAAGCCCGAGTTTCAAGTCTTTTATGCCTGTCTTTTCTTCCAGGTCTGAATTTCAAATCTTTAAGCTCGAGTCTCGGTCACGTCTAGGGTCTTTGGGCTTGAGTCCAGGTCTTAGGTCTAGGGTCTTTGGGCTTGAGTCCAGGTCTTAGGTCTTGGGTCTTTGGGCTCGAGTCCAGTCCAGGTCTGGTCTAGGGTCTTTGGGCTCGAGTCCAGGTCTGGTCTAGGGTCTTTGGGCTCGAGTCCAGGTCTGGTCTTGGGTCTTTGGGCTCGAGTCCAGGTCTGGTCTAGGGTCTCTGGGATCGAGTCCAGGTCTGGTCTTGGGTCTTTGGGTCTATGTCTCTAGTCTTTGACCTCAAGTCTGGGTCTGGTCTCGGGTCTTTGAACTCGAGTCTCAGTCTAGTCTCGAGTCTTTGAGCACGAGTGCGTGTCTGGTAACAAGTCTGTAAGCTTGAGTCTAGGTCATGTCTTGAGTCTTTGAGCTCGAGTCTAGGTCTGGTCTTAAGTCTTATCCCTACCTTGCTTGTGTCTTGAATGAAGACATTATAGCCGACTGCAATGGCAGCTGTGCTTTCTGCTATGGTTGCAGTGTTGGGGATTCTGTTTGCTCATGTGAGAGGGCGAGTCTTTTGAGGAACAGTGTGAACTCAAGTATTTTCAGTTTTTTTGCTGAGCTGTATACTTGGTCCTGTGTGTAACCGTAGGCCAGTGCTGCTGCCTTTGAAGCATGTTGTAAAGAGAGAATACAGCAGTTTGATGACTGTGAAGAGGAAGAGGACATTTGGGAGGATAAAGAAATCAACTATGCAACTCAAGTGAAATCCCGCTCTAGGTATGACATAAAAGAACATACAGAGAGACAACTTAGAAGGTGCTTATCCAACATTTGATAACCTTTCACTCTCTCTCTCTCTTTTTCTCTCACTGTGTGTCTGTCAGGTTTGGGGTGTCTTTGCCCTCTGACATCTTACCGAAAGGTCCAGTGAGAAACGGGCAGCAGGGCCGCGGGTCGGCCTCAGAGGAGGAGGAAGAGGAGGAGGAGGAAGGAACGGCATCCAGCAAGAAGACATCGTCACCACAGGCTCCGCAGAGTAAGTTACCCTGAGGGACCCTCAGTGACACACACATTATAACATGATGCATGTTCTGCTAATGTGCTTCACATTAGCTTGGTATGAACTTGCTGCATGAGCTGATTTTTCTTGGTGTGCGTGTGTGTGTGCGTGCGTGTGCGTGCGTGTGCGTGCGTGTGCGTGCGTGTGCGCGCGTGTGCGCGCGTGTGCGCGTGTGTGCGTGTGTGTGTGTGCGTGTGCGCGTGCGTGTGCGCGCGCGTGCGTGCGCGTGCGTGCGCGTGTGTGTGTGTGTGTGTGTAGATCCGTGTTGGACGGCAGGTTTTGGTGAGACGGAGGGCTGGACCTCTACTCCCGAGCAGGGCGGTGGAGAGCAGGGCAACACGGGTTGGGCCACCTTCACAGAGTTTCAGCCTTTTTGCAGGTAACCCGAAAATCAGCTTCCTGAAAAATACTGTAATACCTGAACCCTGCAGATGCGCTGTCTGAGATTCTGACACTCTAAACTTGTGCAAAAGTAGCACAGTATTGTGTCATTTTGTGTGTCATTTTGAAATGCACGGGTTAAAAAAAAAAGTTCTCCATTGAATGCAATTAATTATATAATTATTATATTCAACGTATAAAACATAAAATATTTGGAATATTCAACACCGATACCCGATCCAAATATTTGAGTTATCAGACTGCTATCCGATCCACCGATATGGATCGGTGCACCTCTAGTCCTGTGTACGCCACACATTCTCAAGACTCTGATCAGGGGTCAGATAGTTGTGTAATCCGAACAGAGTAGTGACAGCGGGTCACCAACTACCTCGTCTTTGCACCACTGTTCCGTCTACTCTACAAAACAATATCACGAAAAGTTGCTTTTAGAGTTGACATAAAGGATGCAACCCTCGCTAGAAACAGGAGTTTTAAAATGAGATGCGGTCCCCTTCTCTTTCCACCAGCTTGTGTTCTGTGCTCTCACTCGTTTTTGCCTGCGGGTGACAGGAATCTACAAGTACTCGCTAAGCTAGACTGATCACATCATTGTAGTATTGACACAGAGATTGCTGATTATGATTGAGGCCGTTTGCCGATGACTCATAAAATCTTGTAGTGTGCACAAGGCTTTACGCTGCGTACTGCCTGGGGGATTTCTGCACTTCCTGTCTGACCAGTTATATAAAGCAGCTTGTACCGCAGGAACAGTGTGACCGGGAACTGTTGTGACACTTATTAAAGTGCTATATACCTGAAACTGGAAACCGGCCCAGGTCTACCTGTTGTGTAACCACACGTTTCTCGTCTGTCCAAGCAGCTCAGAAACCAGTACCTCAGAGGGCCAGTCAGAGCAGAACCAAGAGAAGAAAGGTGAGACTTCCGTCTTTCTGCCTCTCCCGGAAAAAGCACGTTTGTAAATTAAGCGAACGATCAAATGACAGGCTTTATTGGCGCAGGGGAGTGGGAAGCGGCCGAGGGCCGGAAGGCGCCTCTGGTGGCCTCAGACAGCAGCTCTTCAGGAGGTTCTGACAGCGAGGAAGATGTGGGAGGCGACAAGGCAGAGGGCTCTCCCAAAGCAGAAAGCGGGCAGAAAGCAGCCGCCTCCAGGTACGGTGTTGGCTTGTGTGACTTGTTAATTACGTCGTTAATCAAGCATCAGCCGCTTGATTTTAAATTTCTAAAAAAGTAACAGTACTGTTTAAGTGTAAACCTTTTAGAGAACTCACTTATTGGTCAGAAATTAAGTCGTCTTAGTTCTTCGCAGTTTCTAATGTGTGCTTAGTGCAGGTTGGAGCGCATCCTAAGTGCAGTCTTCTGACTAAAGCCGAGCTCTTGTTTAGCGTCTTGTAATGCCAGGTGCATGTGAGAGACTGCTAGTTCTTATCATTTGTTTACAAAACAAGCCTTAAAACGGACATATTTAAAGAGTAGTTGTAAAAGGCAAATCTACAAATCTACCTACTTCTACTATACCATAATTGGCTGTTATGCCTGAATGTTTACATAAGAGTAGTGTCTATATTTTTGTTATGCCTATTGAAAAAAAGTTGTCTGTCCAGTTAGCTTCAAATAATAAAATGACAAACATGTGTGGTTACATAAAATGATTAGAAAAAATACTTATATTTATATACCATATATTTATATTTCGTCCACATGTCACAAATTAATACACAACCCATAAAAATCATTAAAGCAAGTAATTTAATGTAGACATCAGACCGTTATCCTCACGCTTGATCAGATATCAGCATCGGGCTGCAGTGTCTCAAATCCCGATTAGACAACCGTTGCTGTGATGCACATGCTGCTATACGGACTATTTCCTCCTCAAATGACTGTTGCTACAACACTGCTATAATAATTTTTTGCACTGCCGCTACTTATTTGCACAAACATTGAACATTGAATGTATAAATAGACTGGATATAGAATTCTTCATATTTATAACCGTTTCTAACCTCTTGCACATCCAGTGTAAAAGTCAGTTTCTACTTTTGTAGGTAATACTGCATCCAAACTGTCTCTCTATCCACCTCTATTTCTGGTTCTAGTTTTAAGTTATATTTAATATTTCCATGTCTAGTTTAAAATGTATATTTTGTATTTTATTTATATATTGTTATTCCATGTGCCTTATTTGTTCTTTGTTTCCTATATCCCACTGCACCGTAAAAACTGGAGCCACGTCGTCTCGTCTCTGTATATCTGTACAGTATATAGCAGAGATGACAATCAGGTTTACTTTACTTTACAAGTCATCGCAAAGAGATGATGTGCTGTGACGGCAGATAAGAGATGTGTTGCATCAGCAGTGTGTTACGCTTGAAACTACACATCAGGCTGTCAGGCACAGCCGTAGGGGTGGACCGATACATCGATTCATTGATCAGCGAGCCCATAGCATTGATCAGATGTGAAAACATTGATCAGACGTTATTAGGGTTGGGCACCTGGTGGTGTCTCCTGGTGTTCGGTAGTGATACTAAATGGTACTTCATTTTGATACCTTGCTCTGACTCTGCAGTACCTGCTTTGTATCATCATAAAAAATACAGTAATAAGAAATAAGCCGCAGACTAATTTCAAACGTTTGTTACAACTACAATATACATTTATTAAAGTTTTTATTAAAAAATCCCAGAACAGTAACTAAACCAGAAAGCACTACTTACTTAAAGCTGCAGTGGAACTTTAGAACCGATACCAGTAGTAGGTACGTCTAAAAGTATAGAACTCACTACCCAACCCTAGACATTACACTCATATTAAACAGAAGGTTTATTCTCATTCAAAGAGAAGATTGTTTTTCATGTCCGGATGAGCTCAGGAGTAAAAATGTTGCCTTATGTGGTTTGATATGACTGGAAATGATTGTTGAATCAGCATATGGTGTTGTCTCACTTTGATTGCTGTGTTCTGAATAGAATTGAAGCGAAATCGCTGCACACTCATATCGACTCGTAGTCTGTTGAATTGACATAGTATTGTATAGAGGTCGGCCGATATCTGAGTTTAGTACGCGGATATTCAGGCTGGGTGGGGTGAAGACGACTCAGGGACTGGATTAAGAGATTAAAACTAAAGATTATTTGCACGCTCCTTTTTGTATTGTTTGCAATTTTATCTTCCCTCAGGAATAGTTTGTAACTTGAAAACTTTTTGTTTACAAATTATTAGTCAACTTCAAATGTTATATATTTATTTATTGTTTAGACATTTACAGTTTTATTTGTTATTTATGTTTATATTTATGTTTAGTCAGTGTTAAATAAATGTTAAGTTGAGAAATTTCGTGTATCCTTTGTTATTATTAGCGTAATATTTTACTACAGAAACAGAGGGGAAATGTTTAATTATTGGCCAAAAAAATATCGGCAGCATATATCGGCCATCGGCTGACCCTGACTTCTAAATATCGGCATCGGCTTTAGAAAAACCCATATCGGTCGACCTCAAGTATTTTATACAAGAATAGTATATTGTGATAAAACTTGAGATTTACATCCACCCAGCCCCTGCACCAATGGCTGTCAATTACCAGTATCATTTGTAGATGTCTATTTAGTCATAGTAACTGGGAAGCCTATTTTTGACTCTTACAAGCTCATTTTACGCTTGTGATCCACAGCAAGGTGCCTGTTGAGTCCATGGAGAAGCTGACTATAGCAGAAGAGGCCCAGAAGGTTGCGGACGCATCAGCAGCGCCAACACAGGCCGAGAGCCCCGCAGGGGAATCAGAAACCACCACTGTGACAGACAAAAAGTACGAGTCGTGGGAATGTGGGACTGTGTTCTTAGTGAAGATTACTGCACAGGCCAAGGGTTTGAGCTTGTTAAAGTTTAAGTTTGGGCTTTTGATTTAAAACTTGACCAGCTCACTGAGAGAAGAAACAAAATTTGAACATTGGGTCAAGGACAGTGTTGGGCATGTTTTTAGTTACTAATTACATCTCCCAAAAAGTAACTGAGTTACAGAATTATAAAAGTAACCAGGGAACGTAACTATTGCTTCATGAGATTATAATATTTTGTTCCTAGGAATAAGATACCTTTCACATATACAGCTGCGGAAAAAAATAATAGACCACGTCACTTTTTTCTGTGCACTGACTTTGCAATATGTGGCAGTGAGTGTAAAATGTACAGGTTGCTATTCTTTTATGAGCTACTGCAGTTGCAGGTCTGTGAAAAATAAGAAAGCAGTCGATATTTATGTATGAAACTGTGATTTTCATAGCAGCGATTCCATGTGTTATATTCCAACATCTATACACCTGATTGAATTTGCTGATTAGAGGAAACAGACCACAGCACATGAGATCGTGAACTTGTGGACCATATTCTTTTAATGACGTCATTGTAAAATAATAACAGACTAAGATCATTTACTCTATAAGATAATAGATAAGATCATTTTCTCCAAAAATGTCTGAAATTAACTTGTATATTTTACACAGACAGCCACAAACTGTAAAAACAATGAATCAGAAATAAAGTAGTGATGTATGTCTTTTTTTTTTTTTTTTTTAACCAAAGCTGTACATTCTTGCCTTTTGTCTCGGTGAGGAGAACAGTAACGTCTACTTCCAGTTTACAAACAACATTTGAATTCTTTTGGCTCGTCATTGCTGCGCTTGCCTCTTGGTCGGTTGTGTGTGCGACTGTGCGAAACCGGCTTCAATGAGCTGAATCATAGTAACGCACTGCATTTTGTTCTCAGTAACGGTAATGGCGAAAAAGGAATTAATAACTTACTATGGTTATTAACACCGTTTATTTTTAACATTATTTCCACCAGTGGTCTCAGTTCATTTTCAATGTCGTTTGCCTTGCCACACCGGCCACTTTGGGAACCAGTATAATAAAGGAATAATGTATCTGTCTGACTCTTCTTTCTCTCTTCCATGCAGAGTGGAGACGCCCTCCGAAATCACGCCCAATGGCCCCGTCTGAAGACACTTCACCCCCAAAAGCCAGGCACAAAGCCGGCCAAAATCCGCTCTTTTGCCGCTTCCATTCTCAACCCCCAAAACCTCAGTACCACTTTTGGTGTTAAAAGAAAGAAAGAAAGAATGCTGCCATGTTATTGGACCTGGATACTGCCAATCAGCTCCGAACCAGTGCAGGAGACGTTGTCGGGGGGGCTGCGTAACACAAACCAGTAACCAGAACAGTGCTCAGAGGATTTAGTCTTTTAATCCTTTTAACTTTGTATGAAATATGCACAGTTTTAATGTAGCAGTGAACTTTTAGCAGTTGCAGGATTGTTAAAGATTTTTCCTTTTTTCCCCCTTCCCTCCACCCTCTTTGTTTAAATCTTTCTTTTGGTGGATCTTTCACTTCAACAGCGTGTAGAAACAGGGATAAGCGAAGGCCCTCGTTGGAAAAGCACAGGTCCTAGGGTAATTCTGCCTCCACAGGTCCTCGTTCAAATCGATAAGTTGTTGCTTAATAGGCACTTATGCAAGCGTTCACTGTATATTTAAGCACAACATAAGTATTATTTAAAACTAGCATCCTTTCTTCTTAAAAGAGCAAATATTGGTTTCGTGTTAACGAAGGCTTTTCCCCTCACACATTTTTTCTTTATTAAAATACATTTCACAATGTCGCCCCATCCCTCTTCAAACCGCACAGGATATATTTTGGGAGATGGATCAGTTGGGTGAGAGAGATTTTCTTTCTCTGACCCTGACTTCATGGATCTGATGATGATTTAAAGCTGATGGTGTCACTGCTTTTCCGCTATGTGCGATACTGAAATTTTGCCTTTCTTTTTTTAGTTTTTTTAGTAATCAAATTTTTTAGAATTGACATTGAGGCCTTTTTCCCCCGTTTTTTTTTTTGTTTGTTTCACTTGCATGCACAGCATTATTAACTCATACTTTTACAGACAACTGGTTCATGCTGGCATCTTTCCTTGGCCTTCGGATTGTGTTGAATTTTTTTCATGTCTTTTTAGCCAGTCAACAAAAAAAGTTTCTTTCCTCGCACACAACACCCCACAAAAAGCTGGTCTTTGAGGTAAACGTTAGTAACTTTTGCCTTAACATAGGAATCTGACAGGAGTTTTCAGACTTCGTCATCGTTGTATTAACCGTAACGTTAAGCAGACTCCTACTCAAGACGTTTCCAGTAAAAAAAAAAAAAAAAAATCTTCAACAGATGCAAGATGTTTTCTTTTTCTTCTCTGACGCCTCTGAGGATTATGCTGTGTTGTCCTGAACCCAGACTGATCAAGCTCATTTGATTCGTCTTTTTGTTTTCCCTCAAAACCTGGCCACAGCTCCAGTTTTGTATTTAATCAGAACTGTGATTTATTATCAGGACCTTTTGCTCTGTTGTCAAACTCTCATATCTCTACACGTTTAAGATGGTACCAAATCTCTTTTGGGGGTTACAGAATAGGGATTTTTTTTGGCATTTATTTATTTTGCACTTAACAAGGTGTTGATGTGGAAACCTGTGCACCCGTGATGCAGTGTAACACCATCATTTTAAGCTCTTACGTTCTCTGCCTCGGGCATCCATGAAAGCCTCGTTTGGTTCTGCTTCTATGACAATTTCAGTAGGTTTGTTTCTGAAGCCAAAAGTATGTGTTGCCTTTTTTTTTCTTTTCTTTTTACTGTATACTGTTTTAAAGAATCTTTATTTTTCACTTTAACCAACATTATTTTCAATATTGTAGAGATTCTAATTTATGTCATCTCCAGCAACCAAAATATTGCTTTCTGTTCAATTTTGTTCCTGTGTCTGGACTGGTTCTGTTTGTAGACTTTGTTTCCCCCTTTTGTTTTACAACCATATAAGGATGCTCAAAAACACAGGGTATAGCTCCTTTATGTCGTCCCTAAGAAAGGGGCTGCACATCAGAATTTAGCCAAACAAGCTGCAGTAAAGAAGTTTCAGCTGTTTCTACTTCAGTAAGTTCTCTGTTCAAGCAGAGAGGATTCTAAGCCAACCTGTCTTTTGTCTTTCTTCTTCTCCCCTTTTGTTACTCTTGACCCAGAGGGTTGCTGGTTCAAATCTCAGACTGGTAAAGGTTCCACTGAGGTTCCTGTGAGCAACTAAATCTGGGCTCAGCTCATATTGTGGCACAGAGTTAGTGCTGTGTTCACACTGACAATCACTCATTCACTTACACACACATTCGATTTTCTTCCTCCTCCTCCTTTTACCTTTGACTCCTTTTTGAGCACCCTTTCCCTCCCTCTTTCTCTTTGGCTCTTTCTTCTAGCTTCTAGTCTCAACAACAGCATCTCATCAACACTATATTTCCTAAACAACTCTATTCTGACTTTTGGTGCACAGCGACATACAAGTGTCGCAAAACTTCATTACTGCAGCTTCAAGAGGTTGGAAAAATAATCACAATTTCCTCTATATGTTTCCCCGATGCTTTAAAGCAGTTTCACAACTGAAGCTCTTATATATTTCTCCAGTTGTGGGATCAGGGACGAAGGAATATCTTCTTTAGTCATATCTAAAAAATAAATCTAACGTTAAGATACGTAAGTGCATTTATGTTAACCGTGAGATACATTGATGCAATGTTTTAGATGGATAAGGGTATGAGGCATATAGGAAGATAACAGTGGGGGGTTAATGCTGGTTACTAAGTGATATACATATAGCCCAAATCTATCCAAAAGAGGAGGAAAAAAAACAAGCATCTACAGGATTTCTGTATAGACTGGGTCTGTACATGGCATTGTTAACAACGGCTGTATTCTATATATTTTGATAGATATTTTCAGATTTGTTTGATAAAATTATGTTCAGTATCAGAAATTTAATAAATCTTATTGTGCGAATTGATTTTACTATCAAATGGGCTGCGAGGGCTGGTGTTTTTGGCAACAGCATTTTGGGGTAAACAGGAGAATCCAGCTGGATGTTTGCAGGGAGAACTAAGTTGATGCTCTTGTGAACAGTGGGCCTCATGAGGCTGCTACTCAAGCCTCAGCAGTGGTGTGTTAGACTTAAGATTTCATACAATGAAAATGACACCAGTAGTTGTCACCAATTATAATACTAGTGATGGGCAAAGCGAGGCTTTGAAATATTTGAAGCAGTTGCGTTGGAAATTAACGAGGCTTTGAAACAATCTTGACTCCTATACCTCCAGAGGGACACTCAGCAGTCAGTTTATACCTCCAGAGGGACACTCAGCAGTCAGTTCTGCTAACACATTTGACATTTTAAAAGAGTTCAACTCTGTCTGCCTTTGAAATGAGCACAACCCACATTTCAGACAGACTCATTTAAATAGGGAAAACGAGAAAATCTCAAAACTGTTTTAAACTAGCATTTTGCTAGGTTAGTAAGTTAGTAACTAAACAAACCAGTTCATCAAATATTCTGTTCAGCATCTTTATAAATCCAGGTTAGTTGTTGCCGTGTCTTGATTCAATACTATGGAAATGGTCGCGTGCTAAGATCTGGGATATTATAGACATTAACTACAGACCCATTACCAATTTGTGACCCTGCTTATGATAACCCGGCTAAAGTCGCAATTTTTCTACCTCCTCTTTACCTGACGTGACTGCCGCGGATACACATTGATCTTAACGTCTGTATGCACTTTATAATGATAGAACAGTAGTTCCTAAACCGAATAACACCCAAATCACCAGTTGTTTTTGCACATAAAGTAATCCCAAAGACGTTAGAAAAGCAATGTTTACGAAGCCAACCTCCGGTATTTTCCGGTGGAAAACGGAAACGTAAGGTGAATAAAATCACGAATTGCGCTATTTATCCTGTTAGAAATTACATTTCAAACATTACATCCAAAAACCTCAGTACATAATCCATCATTTACTACAGTAAACTCATATGGCATATTGTTGACATTTTTCTCGCTATGACGACTTTGACGCTCTTTATTTCATATTTAGATTTGGCGAATTTAGCCGGGTTTTCACAGGCGGGGTCACATTTAGCCTATTTTGGACAATGTCAACAGCTAATAATCTGGGTTTTTATTTGAATTGTTTTTCAAATAAGCCTCTATTCAATGGTCCAGGCCCAACAGCAGGTCTATGTGCTGGGGGGATCATTGCTTCCACCATTATCTCGTCGGTCTCTTTTGTGGGTTCTCCATCTTTATCTAACTAATAAAATTTTATTTATAGAGCGCCCTTAACAATTATTGTCACAAAGCGCTTTACATATAACCGGCCTAAACCCCCAACAAGCAACCCAGAGGCAACAGTGGCAAGGAAAAACTCCCTCTAGTAGGAAGAAACCTTTAGAGGAACCAAGGCTCGGAAGGGGACCCCCATCCTCTGGGCGACCGGGTGCACGAACGTTTAATACACAAGTAAAAATCAGTTCAAAATTAATCATTTTTAAAGAATGATTAATAAAGGATAATGAATGAATTTTACTGATTATTTGGGCATCTTTATGAATAATGAAGTTACTGCACATATTTAAAAAAAAAAGGTACATGTACACACAGACACACAGTGAACAGCTGCAGACTACTGCTTAGTCTGCTCAGTGGTCCCTGGAACAGAACCAGTTCAAACCCCTGGATTATATCATAATGACAGTGCTTGGTGATTTTTTTAGCTACGGCATAAAATTCTAGCTAAAAAGAACATCCAGGTTGTAACTATGACCCAATCTGTGATCCATGCCCAATCTGCGTGCAATGTGAAGTCCTGCAGAAAAACTGGTGGGATGCATTGAGATATTGCATCGAAACAAATCGACCTGATAATTGTAATCGAATAGAATCATGAGACCAAGGAGAGGTTCACCACCTCTAGTAAAAGGTATCTGATATTAACAGTATTAAGTATTAAATACATTTTGCTGGTATTAGAGAAGGTTGGTCATTGCAATAAATACTTGATTTGGGTATTAATAGCATTTATATGCTTAAGTGATTTAATTCTCCACAAAAGAAAGAGAAGATCAGACTGTGGCACAAATCACCATCATAACTCCACCAAGTTACTGGACCATGCTTGATTGCATGAACTTGAGGTGCAGGATTTTTTTTAAAGTTAAAATATTGTCTGAAATTGGTAACAGCACTCCTTCAGTATCAGTTTCAAAATGGTTTGCTTCTTTCACTGTAGGCAAAATGTATCACCAACAATAAATGTGGTGGTGGTCTACTGGTGAGATACTTACCTGTGGACCAAGAGGTTGAAAGCCAGCATCACTGTTCTCCTGAGCTGCTGCAGAGATACTGTCCCTTTTAGTAGGACTGTGGAAGTTGCTCTGGATAAGAAGCCTGGTAAATGCCAAATGTGAACAGAACAATTGCTGTCAGTAGAAATGGAGGGGAGTAAAAATTAAATTCCACAACCACCAACTTGGGTACAAAACATAAGTACAACTAGAGCTGTACTCGTACATTCGCCAAAAAAAAAAAAAAAAAGCCAATGTGATTGCTCAAGTTTTGTGGATGTGACTGGCTGAGTAGAAAAACTCTGATTAAAACAGAAAGAGCAATGGATGATAAAAGAAGAAAAAGACGACTACGGGGCAAAACAGATTCAGATGTGTGTTCAGTAACGTGGTATATAAACATTCTGACTGTCGTGAAAAAACAGGCGAAAGAAAGCTTTCGAGTCTTGAATCCTATATATTCTTAATAGGAGAAAACGAATGGGTTCCTGATGGAAAAGTAAAGGACAGAAAAAAGGATGTAAAGGGCGAGTGCTGGCCATGACGGTTACAGAGACACGAAGAAGCCCATACCCCTCGAATCACGTCGAACTGGGTGGCGTTGCGAAGAACGGAGGCCGTGCAGGAAAGCGGCAAAATTTGAGCTCCATGTTAGTGTATGTGGGGAGAAAAAGACAGAACTAACGAACGAGGGCGAGTGTCTGTTTACAGGCACCAAACACCGCTACACCACACCACCACAGGCGCACGTTTTAGAGTTGGAACCACATTTCTAGTACAAAAACTGTAGGAGAAGTAGTGGTCCAGTAAAGCGCTGCGCGGAGTAACAATCGGACAATACGTCATTGCTCACTGAAAACACAAAACTACTCAAGAACGAACAGGGCACGGTACTTAAAAAAAGAAGACAAAAAGTAATTACTTATAGTTACTTATTTTCCCAAAAAAAAGTAACTGCGATTCAGCATTATAAAAGTAAGTTGCCAGGCAAAGTAACGATCGCGTTACATTTTTTTTTTTAAAGTTCAAATATGTCAAAGAATTCTGATCCCCCTTTAATGGAAGCGAGTGGCGATGAGAGGTGCTTCGTGAGGTTACATTTACATTTACAGTATTTAGCAGACGCTCTTATCCAGAGCGACTTACAACAGTGCTTTGTAGTCCACAACTGTTCCCAGATCCATAAGCTATGTCGACATCTGTAGTTAAACCAAATTACCACAGACTAAGTTTTATACTTTAACGAAAAAGAATGGGTTAGAGGAAAGAAGTTCAGACAGACACACGTTAGTGGGTTTTTTTTTTTTTTTTTTTTAAAGGTTTACATAAAAGGTAAATTAGTCCCCTAGATACTCTTTGAAGAGGTGTGTCTTCAGACGACGTTTGAAGACAGCAAGGGACTCAGCCGTTCTAACGGCAAGCGGAAGTTGATTCCACCACTGAGGAGCCAGTACTGCAAAGAGTTTCGATGCATGTTTTCCTCTTCTCTTAAGTAGAGGTGGTTCCAAACGAGCAGCAGTTGATGCTCTCAGAGGACGAGAAGTGACACGTTGTTTAATAAGTGCTGATAGGTAAGGAGGTGCAGATCCATCCTTGGCCTTGAAGGCAAGTGTTAGGGTTTTGAACCTGATGCGAGCAGCCACAGGGAGCCAGTGCAGGTTCCGCAGCAGAGGTGTGGTGTGTGTGAATTTAGAAACGCTGAAGATAAGTCTTGCAGCTGCATTCTGGATCAGCTGAAGTGGTCGTGTTGCTTTCATTGAAAGTCCAGCCATTAGGCAGTTACAGTAGTCCAACTTAGAGAGAACCAAGGACTGGACGAGAAGCTGAGTAGCCTCGGTAGTGAGAAAGGGGCGGATTCTTCTGATGTTGTATAGAAGATATCTACAGGACCTAGTGAGGTTGCTAATGTGTGAAGAGAATGACAGTTCGTCATCCAGAATGACACCAAGGTTTCTTGCCGTTTTTGAGGGGATGATAGAGTTATCAAAAGAAATGGCAAGGTCGAGGTTTGGTGAAGGACTGCCTTTGATGTACAAGAGTTCAGTCTTGCTAGGATTTAACTTGAGGTGGTGGGATGTCATCCAAGAAGAGATGTCAGCTAGACACTCTGAGATTCGAGTTGATACATGTTGGTCGTCTGGTGGAAAGGAGAGAATGAGTTGAGTGTCATCAGCATAACAGTGGTAGGAGAACCCATGTGCAGCTATAACCTCTCCAAGAGAACCAGTGTATAGAGAGAAGAGAAGGGGTCCTAGGACTGAACCCTGTGGGACACCAGTGGTCAGCCTTCGTGGGGCTGATAGGGAGCCTTGCCATGTCACCTGGTATGTCCTGTTACTAAGGTAAGATGCAAACCATCGCCAGGCTGTGCCTGAAATCCCAAGGCTGGAGAGAGTATCCAGAAGGATCTCATGGTTGACCGTGTCAAAAGCTGCAGACAGGTCCAGAAGTATCAGAACCGAGGACAGGTTTGCGGCTCTGGCAGCATGAAGATTTTCAGAGACAACTAAAAGTGCACTCTCAGTAGAGTGTGCTGCTTTGAATCCAGACTGGTTAGGGTCATGGAGTGCATTTTCAGACAGGAAGACATTAAGTTGGTTGTAAACTGCTCGTTCCAGTACTTTGGAAAGAAAGGAGAGCAGGGATACTGGTCTGTAGTGGTTAACATCTGAACAGTCCAAAGAGGGTTTCTTTAAGATGGGCGTGACGACAGCAGGTTTGAAGGTCGTTGGAACATGACCAGCTATCAAGGAACTATTGATTATCTGAGTGATGTGTGGGAGAAGATCCTGTGAAATGGTCTGCAACATACCTGAGGGGATTGGGTCAAGTAGACATGTGGTAGGATTGCTGGTCGCGAGGATCTGAGACACATCTTCACGGGATAGAATAGTTAGAATAGTTTACAACCGACGTGGGAAAACACTATTAGTGGGCCTTATATTTCGGTGAGGGTAAAAGTGCTGCCTTTACTTCCAGTTTAAAAATACTTCCCTTGAATTCTCTAGTCTTGTCAATGTTGCCTGTCTGTGTGAATCGGATTTGCTTACCATGAAATTTTCCTCGTCCTTAGCCATCACTTTTTCGGTTGTTCAGCCATCTCCCCTCATTTAAACAAAGACAAGAACATGAACGTTGCGTGTTTTGTGGCCGAGAGAGCAGTCGGATGAAATCAGCTTCAGCGAGTTTAATTATTGTAATGCTTTACATTTTGTGCTCAGTAACGGTAACGGCGTTGGTATTAGTTGGAAAAAATAACGCCATTACTAACACCGTTTATCTTTAATGTCGTTATACCCACCTGTGAGTACGACACAACCCTGCTGAGCAGCGCCCACCCCAGTCACCCATGAACTAGATAGCGAGGCATTACTAAAGTAGGAACAACCTTAATGTCAGCCCTTAACTGTTGTATACATGAACAATACAGTTGTTCCTCAAATCTACAACAAAGCAGAACCATGAATTGCACAAACATTTAATGACGATAGTTTAAAGGCATACAAATATAAAGGAATAGTATTTCAGGTTAGTATTTGCAAATACAAAATCAGCTAACCACCACTACTAAGATGAAACAAGGCACACTGTTGGCTCTGATGAAAGAATTAATTGAATGCTCTTTTTCTCTCTCTCTCTCTATATATATAAAGAGTATGAACAAGGCACAGTGTTGGGACCCACAAATGTTGGGCTTTATGCAGCACTGCTTCAAAACAAGTCACAAGCCGCAAAACCCATCGTCCTGCTACACTGGGATATTATCACAGTAGAGGAAGCCAAAGTCAGAGACGGTAAAGCAGAAATGGCTTCTTTGTGAGGACAAGACACATGAAAAGGCAAGAAAGCTTTTGTTCTTTTGTGTAGTTTTGTCTGCGGAATCCACTTTCATTTTGCTAAAAAATGAACATGGAAACAAAAAAATATTTAAAAAAACATAAAAATTGTAAGTTAAAAGAAAAAGAACATCAACGGTCACTGGATTTTTTTCAACAAAACGCAACATTTCACAAGCATTTTACAACAACTGAGGACGCTGACTTGCTCTAGTTTTCTGGATGATTCCAACTTGGTACTGAAGATTCCACACAGTTTTTATCCCATGAACCCTTTGGACTTGACCCATAAAGTGTCTGATAATGATCAAGTCTATCCAGTGAATAGAGATCTAGCTCTTTTGTCTTTTTGTAGTATTTTGCATAGCAACACTTTTGGAATATTTCGTCTGTTTAGTAGTGCATGGACAAAACCTGCTAAATGATTATTTTTGCATCACAAGCACAACGATCAGTTTTATGATTGTTTCAGGAAAATAAGGAATAAATAAATAAAAACTATAAAAGTGGAACATCAGAACATCTATATAATTATACTCATTTTAAAGTATCTAGTGGGTTGTCTTTACACTCAGACCTTGTGAAACGTGCCCGACACAGCAAGTTTAGCTTTTGAGAAGATCAAACAATGACTGTAAATGTACATTTTAACAATGTCTGAGATGCAAACTCATCCTTTTGTGTTGACCCATACTTACTCATATACACAACAAAAACAGAACGAAAGCGACCAAAACCCAAACTATAATCAGTAACCCATTCAAACCTACCATTTCTGAAATCACTCTTCACAAGGTATACAGTATCGTCACCTTCTTAAAATAATAGCCTAAGTCATTATTTGACAAAAATTATTTCTTTGCCTAAATCAGCTCTTCATGATGCTGGCCACCTCTGGTGAAATCACCAACATGCTCAGTTGAACAGGATGTACAATGGTCTATGTCAAGAATGTGAATTTGGACATTTCAAAAAACTTGAAAATATGACTTAGGCCATTATTTTAGGGTGATATGCAATAATCACTAGATTATTTGAATGTATGGTTAACAGTGTAAAACCTAACGAACATCAAGGCCAAAGGATATTTAACCAGCCACTGCGAGTGTGCTGAGGTTATACAACCTAATGTTTAAGAGTATTGCACAATAAAACTGCTAAGAATTAAATACAGATAGACTGTTGCCATCTGGCTTCATGAAGGTATCACCTCACGGACAAGTATTACAAAGAATTAAAGACTTTGGAACAACTCTGGGCAACAATTAACCCAACCCAAGAAAAGGGTGTTGGGGATAACAAATGAGTTCCAAAATGAAAAATGCCATAAACACAACAATCTCTGATTGTATCATAAACAAACAAAGAAAAAAAAACAACTTGAGGAGTGCATTCGAGGCGCGATGAATGAAAAGGAGGGGGACAAAATCTTAAGTGACTAAGGAATGACAAAAATACATCCAATCAAACAAGAAATGTCTGAGTCTCTCAAACACGTTTTCTCGAGATGCACTGACCTTACCTAAAATCAATTCTTACATAAACTGGGCAAGATCTGGCAGAACATGGAACTCCTTTAACAGCAGATGTAAACTACGCTATATCACTTCATTTTAATTAAAAACCACAAGTGTTGCAGTTTGTCTCATCCTTATCTACTTTTAAAAATGCAGACATGACAATTTACACTACCTAAAAGATCATATGGACTATAGACAGTATGGCATTGCTGTGTCTGCCTGAATCTGAGCAAGCTTTTGTCTGCTTATCAGTCAACAACGATGCAAGAGGCAGAGCGACAAACAAATTGTTTGTAAAATATAGATACTGCAGCACTCTGGAATGAGTTACACTAATGAACCAGGATGGTCATTAGGAGGATGAACAATGCAGCGCTGCTCTGACCACTTTTGAGTCTAGCTGGTGTCCATATAGTGCAGAAGGAGACCAGCAAAATAAAAAAAAGAGCAATTTGATGTCTTACTGAAAAAAACAGTTTACATTTTAGACTCCGAGTGTCAGAAAGAGAGAGGAATTGCAAGTCAGCATTGTTCAGTCTTGTCTTCGAGGAATGCATCCCTCCATTTCTAGGACTTCTGGCCATCCTTCGTATTTATTGGTCTCTGCATTGTTCTTGATGTGCTGAGGACAATAAATAAAGAATGACAATCTTATTGCTGTCTTAACTGCACTGACGTTTACTTATAGAATCAGAGGACCTAAGGTCCCAGCTGGGTGACTTTTTAAAAGAGGAAAAGTGGCCGAAGTCGCAAGGCTGCACCTTCAACAGATCATTCATTCAACCTGAAAGACAAGCACAAACATTTACCTGTTCAAAAGGACTCTTAGTTTTAATCCCCTTTCCTCCAACAAAGATCCAGTTATCTCTGAAGCCCAGCGAGTTAATGGAGGAGCTGCCCAAGTCTGCAATGAGCTTCTTTGCCTCATCATTAAGCCTGAAATGAGATGTAAACAGGGGGAAAAAACATAAAGGACCAAAAAATGGTAAATCCTGAGAATTTTTTGTACTGTCAGCATCAATCACTATCAGCCACTGTTCTTGACAAAAACAGTCATTCAAAGTTCAGATATTCTTTTTAACATCCGATTCATTTTAAGGAGGTAAACAAACAACTCTTAGGTTTGATGTATTGGAAGTGAACAAAGACAGCAAGGAAGCTCACTTGGTGGCAGAGTCATCAAAAGTGGCGATCAGGACCACTGTTCCTTCTTCAATGGTGTGCAAAAACTCGATGAAGGGTTTGACATCTGTAGGAGTATTGCCCAAATATGAAAACCATGAAACCTGCAAAAAGCTACTTGCCACTTCTCAACAATGCGAAATGTAAAAATCTGCAATGTCTAGATTCATCTGGAAAAGTATTGCACCTGAAGACCTGAGCAACAGTTCTCTGCAGGATTGTACAGCAGGTCCTTGTAAGACCTTACTTTGTACAGTGCTGCTTAAAAGTTTGTGAACCCCTTTGAACTTTCTATATTTCTGCTTGAATATGAATAAAAATGTCAAATATCAAAAAGAAGTCCTAAAAGTAGATAGAGAACCCATTTAAACAAATGAGACAAAGAATTTATACTTGATTATTTACTGAGGAAAATTATGCAATATTACATATCGGTGTGTTGCAAAAGTATGTGAACCTCTTGAATTAGAATTTGAGGGTGAAAACAGAGTCAGATGTTTTCCAATCAACTGGTTGACAATTAGGTGAGTGGGTGCCCTGTTTTATCTAAAGAACAGAAATCCATCAAAGTCTGATTTTCACAACACGTGTTTGGTGTATCATGGCACAAAAAAAATCCACAGTTAGACAGACTGTGTACAAATGGAAGAAATTCACCCTCCCAAGAGTGGTAGACCAACAAAGATCACTTCAATAGCAATGCGTGTAATAGTCGGCGATGTCACAAAAGATCCCAGGGTAACTTCTAAGCATCTAAAGCCCTCTCTCACATTAGCCAATAGCCAGGTTTCCATCCAATGAGCTTTTGCGGAAAAATATTTAGCGCTTCAAATTTTTTAGCGATACAGCTGATGGAAATGCTAATTATCGATAAAATGTTGTAAATGTCGACATAATATTTTTCCGTTTAACCTTAGCGCATAACTTCTATATCGATACTTCAGATGTCGCAAAAACTACTTTGGAAACACTTTTTGTCGGAAAAAAAAGGGCTTTAACGCAAATAAATGTGTCACATGATACATTTTCATCACGTGGGTTTCGTCGCACTGGGGTACTTTCTTCGAGCTCTAGGGCTATCAGACAAGCAACTGCTTCATTCTGCTGTCGTCTTCGGATATTTTGTACAATTCCAATTATTTGTGAAACTGAAATAACAGTAAGCTGGCAAATTTTTAAAAACTGTCTGAATAAGCTCTCCATCACTTTGTTTCTTTGTTTAGCAGAGGGGGGTGTCACGTGGAAAACAAAAGGTAGATAATTTGTGACATACACAAAATTACGTATGGAGACGGCTCAAGGGCAGATTTTTTTTGCGATACACCGAAACCTATGCAACAGTTCGTTTTGGGGGGGATGACGTCATCACACACACCATTTTATCGATAAAAAGCCAGTTGGATGGAAACAGGCTGGAGACAGCAAATTTCGCATATTTTTTTACGCATATTCTGTTTGTCGATAACAAAACGTCGCAAAAAACTGGATGGAAACTTGGCTATTGTTAATGTTCATGAGTCCACCATCAGACGAAGACAGAACAACAGGGGTGTGCATGGCAGGGTTGCAAGGAGAAAGCCACTGCTCTCAAAAACGAAAATTGCTGCCCGTCTGCAGTTTGCTCAAGATCACGTGGACAAACCAGAGGGATAATGGAACAGTGTTTTGTGGACAGATGAAACCTAAACAGAACATTTTGGTTTAAATGAGAAGCAATATGTTTGGAGAAAGGAAACACTTCTCTCCAGTATAAGAACCACATCCCATCTGTGAAACATGGTGGTGGTAGTATCATGGTTTAGGCCTGTTTTGATGCAGCTGGGCCAGGACGGCTTACCATCATTGATGGAGCAATGGGTTCTGATTCATACTAGTGAATTTTTAAGGAAAATGTTAGGACATCTCTCCGTGAACTGAAACTCAAGAGGAAGTGGGCCATGCAGCAAGACGATAATCCTAAGCAAACAAGTCGTTCTACAATGGAACAGTTAAATAGAATAAAGTTCATGTTTTGAAATGACCAAGTTAAAGTCCTGACCTGAATCCAATCAAAATGTTGTGGAAGGACCTGAAGCGAGCAGTTCATTTGAGGAAACCACCTACATCCCATAGTTGGAGCTGTTCTGTACACAGAAATGGGCTAAAATTCCTCAAAGCCAATTTCCGGTATCAACAGTTACTGCAAACGTTTAGTTGCAGTTACCATTGCACAAGGGTGTCACAGCAAATACTGAAAGCAGAGATTCACATACTTTTGCCACACACAGATTTGTAATATTGCATCATTTACCTCAGTAAATAAACAATTAGGTATAATACCTTTGTCTCATTTGTTTACTTGGGATCTCTTTATCTACTTTTATGACTTCTGTGAAAATCTGATGATGTTTTAGGTCATATTTATGCAGAAATATATGAAGTTCTAAGGGGTTCAGAAACTTTCATGCAGCACCGTATGTAGCACTGGATATACTACCAAGCAGAAAAAGAAAGTTGACAAAGCGGAGAGAGTGAACGCTTACCTCCAGCCCACAAGTCAAAGAACTCTGTTTTGATCAGCTCACCAGTCCTTCCTGTAACAAATACGTTCAGTTCGTATAAGTCGACACTCAAGGGCTGACGATCTGCACAAGCTGGGGATCTGGGTTCAACAATTTTTACCATTGACTAAGGCGATGTTCAACCCTCTTCCCACGTTGTTCTTCACCCCACTCATCAATCTGAGGAGAGGGAAAGGGAAAGTGAAAGTGAGTGATTATTTGTCATTGTGCACCACAGTGAAATGTGAATCAGTCATGGGCATTTGACGCATCCATGAAGGAGCAGTGGGCAGCAAACATGGGCAGTGCCCGGGGAGCAGTTCATGGTCACGGTACCTCGCTCATGAGTACGACCTTCCGATCCTGGGCGAACGCCCTAACCGTTACGCTTCCAACTGCCCGAAAAAAGATCAAACAGGGGTCAAAGCAGTCTATGAATAAAATTATTAAGTCTCATTCACCAACTGTTACTTAGACCCTTGTTCTTAACTTTGTCTGCCCGACCCTTGCCATTTTCATTGGTTATTAATTTTTTTACCATCAGAATCACAAGACTTTGAACTTAACAGATTTTATATTTATTCCTCTGTATGAGAACATATTTGTGAGTAATTCCATGCAAAAAAAAAGAGAGAAGCAATTATGTAAAAATGCATAAATGGCATTCTTCGTGATGAACACACATGCTGTGTGTGTGCGCTCACAAATCTCACAGGCAAGTCCAACATCCAGCTGAGCGTTCCAGTTCAGTCAAATCTTCCCTTTCATTACAGGCAAAACTCATATTTCAGCTGACAACTAACAAAAACAACCTGCGTTCTGCTCTCAATACAGCCATTTACTTGATGTTTTCAGCGTGGAGTGGCGTCATTTTATAGGCCACAATGAATCTAAATTGGCTCACAATTACCCACAACTTCAGTATTTCATTTCCAATTATTTCATTCTAAAATGTTAGAGAATATTACTTATATTATATTTATGGCATTTAGCAGAGGGTCTTATCCAGTGCGACTTCCATTTTCCTAATTTCAAGAACATCCCTGAAAGCAAGTTAAGAGTTAAGGGTCTTACTCGGGGACCCAGTAATGGTTGTGCTGGAGGTACGATTTGAACCCACAACCTCTTGTTCCAGAAGTGAGTATCCTAACCACTGTTCGTATATATATTTACAGGCAGTGTAAAAGAGAAATGCCAAATGCTGGAACATAATGTAACTCAAACAATAGAAATAATGTGCTCCAACTCTGTAAGCCCTTACAATACGAATCAATAAGAAACAATGTAATATAGAGAAATCCATTAATTGTCATCAAAAAATTTATTGTGTATTCAGATGGATATCAAATGGATAAAGCAGTTTTTCTGCCTGGCAATAGCCTAATAGTTCCTCACAATACTAAGCCATAGAATGTCTCTACATAATAAAAGCTCTGCAAGCCAATAAAACAGACGCTGTTCTTACTATTTCTTGTAGTTATGTCTACAGTTTCAGCACTTTTATATTACATAAATCAACAAAAAGTTAACAAAAATCTACAGGTGCAAGTCAGTTTTCATCAGCATTTACACATCAAACTATGACAAATCTGAGCAGTGCAGAACGTCCTGAACACACTAAAATAAAGTTGGTAGGCCTTTGACCATCACCTGCTGCTTTTAACTTCCACTGTAATAAGAACTGCACACAAACTGAAAACAGCCTCTGCTAGTGCCAGGACCAAGAGAACTGTGGGATTGTGTCTTGCTCCAGCACCGCCATGAGCAAGAGGTTTAACCCCAGGCCGCTTCAGGCAAACAGGCCCTGTAATTAGGAAATGGGAGTGCTGCAAATCTGCTTAATGAACTATAATTACTAGAATCTAGAAGAACATGTCAACCCAGGAAGTCCATTTGTACATATGCAAGTTAGAGATGGCACGATGTCCGATATGATACCGATATTGTAAATTTGGATATCTGCCGATACGATATAAATCCGACTCTTCGAGTATTTTTTTAAACATAAAATAATGCTTTAAAAATGTCTGAATACATGGCTGAGATTATTCTGTTATGCTTAAGGAGATGCTTGATTTAAATATTGTTTTTCTAACTAAAACAATGTAATAATTACACACATATGTATATGCTAAATTATTTGTTCTCAGAAATTGTTCATTTAAACATATGTATTTCTACTTTCTTACTGATTACACTATAACATTATTTTTTTAAAAAAAGATCAATTGAAGAAATACTGTTTCTTGGTCATTTTGAAACAATTTGGCCTATAAAATGAGCTGCTTTGGGCTTTTCTGTAACAGAACTTCATTTCCCACAATTCCACGTGAATCCCCCGGAGCCGCATCACAATGAAGCGTTGGGCGCGCGTTCCAGAATAAACGATGGGAAATCTCAATAAACGGCTGTATTGTGAACAGAATGCTGGTTGTTGTGCTTATTTATCAGCTAAAATATGTGTCATGTCTGTAATAAAGGGGACATTTTGACCGAACTGGAGCGTTTTAGTGAGTAATGGCGCTCACTAACACAGCACTCGTGTTTACATCGCGAAAAATGTCATTTATGCGTTTTTATGCATTTACTTCTGTTTTAGTGCACAGAACATCTCACAAATACTTTCACAAACAGAGGGATCAGGTCTTGTCTTGTCGCGCCACTGAAAACGTGTCACTAATAAGCGTCCGCGGGAAACACAAGCGGCGCATGCTCTAGCGAGTAACACGAATTAAACGAAGCTTCGATTCTAGAAAAATTAGCTCGACCATTTTTGTAATAGACTTATTCAAGTTACTGGAATAATCATTTCACCTATACCGCAGTGCCACTTCCCATGCATAACTAATCGTGCACGCATTTACAGATTGGCTCCATAGAACAACCCAATGCCACCGATACCCGATCCAGCTGTTTGAGTCGCTGTGTACCTTTTTGTAGCATAAGTACAAATGGACCTTCTCAGGTGAAATGTTCTTCTAGATTAAGTGCAACAAAGATTAACTTCGCAAACACGGTCATTGTTTGTAGTATGAATGTCTACTTAAAGAAATATTTTTAAAACTGATTTTTAAATATTTTCTTTTTTAGATTTAGTTTCTTAATTTTTAAGTTTCTTGGGTTTGTAAAGTTTCTTTAGCTTAAATCTATTTGTCAGATGATTTCAAGTGCAATTTGGACATTCTTCTTAAACTATCCACAGTTATCCCATAACCTGCACATGTCCACTTACTGTCTACAGTATAAAAATTAATTATAGGAAACAATTTTTGAATATACTGTATGTAAAAATATATTGACTTTGGTTTGACTTTACAACAAAACAGAGCCAGGTTGGAACAATCAACAATGGATTGGCAATAGTCCACACTCAGTCAATCCAGCAGTCAATTCCGCCATCCTGCTGCCTCAGTCCACTCAACTACAGTACCTTCGGGGGGAAATGCAAACAGTGACAAACTGCATCCTCAAGTCTGCCACAAAGTTGACATTAGGGGTGGGTGATATACTGAATATACTCTGTATATCTCGGCTTGTTCCATGGGCAATGGTAAAGGACTCCATCCCCTGATTCCAACCGGATTTCAAAGACACAAAAACAGAAGTAAATCCGTAAAAACGCATAAATGACATTCTTTATGATGTCAATACATACACTGAGTGGAACGCCAGCACTCACAAAAATGCTACATTTCAGACAAATCTTCCCTTTTATTTTATTTATCATTTTAGCTGATAAAAAACAACCAACAAATTTTGCTTTTATTCAGTGATCTGGAGGAAATTTCAAGTTATCGAGATATAACTTGTGTATAGTGATATAACTTGAAAACATTGCTATGTTTTTACGCTGTATTGCCCAGCCCTAGCTGACAAAATATATATACAAAGTAGGTCATGTCTGCTGCGGCAAACAAAAGTCATTCATTTCCCATTACCATTACAGGCTCTTCTGCTGCCAAAAATGTCAAAAGCCTCAGATTCCTAGACATTAAATAACAGATTTAGTTCAATTCACAGGCTACCATGTAGCCCTAACTGTTTTTTGGAAAGCTTTGCATGCATGGTGAGCAACTAACTAGAGCACCAAGCTGTTGCAAGATGGTTTTTAACTTGTCATTGCCCCCATCAACCACAAAGTACTGCAAATGAAAATGCTTTTCAGCACATTTGATTTCTTCTCTCAACACAAGGTTTTATCTCGCCCATCACCTTTTTTGCGCCTCTCAGTCACTCAAGTTGATTCACAGTTGAGCTGAAACGATGATTCGAATAACTCGAATAATCTGACTACAAAAAATGGTCGAGGCAGTTTTTCTAGAATCGAAGCTTCATTTAATTCTTTTCACTCGGTTGAGCATGCTCTGCTCGTGTTTCACACGAAGACCTGATTCCTCTGTATGTTAAAGTATTTGTGAGATACTCCGTGCACAAAAACAGAAATGCGAGGGGAAAAAAATGCATAAATGACATTTTTTCACGATGTAAGCACACACGCTGTTTGTGAGCTCGGGCGAACCACTCACTGAAATGCTACAGTTCAGTCAAATCTTCCCCTTTATTACAGACTCATAATTTAGCTGATAAATAACAACCAGCATTCTACTCACAATACAGCCATTTATAGAGATTTATTCCAGCGTTTATTCCAGAACACATGGACGCAGTTTCGAGTGGCACGAAGGGGATAGTGGGAAATGTAGTTCTCTCTCAGGAACACCAGAAGCTGCTTGTTTTATAGGTCAAATTGGTTGAAAATGACCCAAAACTTCAGTATTTCTTCATTTTCAATTGATCAGATGTTTTGATTTGTTTTTTTTCTTTCAATTTTATAATGTGAGAGAGTAATCAACAGGAAAGAAGAAGTTTTTATACTACAAAAAAAACACCTTTCTAAAGGGGCAGGTCAGTTTTCATCAGAAATGTGCTGATTTCAAGACTGTTTGTTTAACAAAAGAAATTAACTAAGATGCCAATTCCTACTGAGGAAGCATAGGGGACACACCCACTTCAGCTTCAACTTCTGGACAGATGGTTGCACACTGTAGTCAAGCACCCTCTGAAGCGATGAAGAATTCATAGTGGATTCTGTGATGGTGAGCTGACCAGGTCCTGCTGCAGCAAAGCAGCTCCAAATCATGACATTTCCACCCCAATGTTTCACGGTGGGTATGAGTTTTTTTTCTTGCTCAAAAGCTCTCTTTGGTTTAGGCCAAATATTTTGGCCTAAACCCTTTACTGTGTCCACATAATTCACCGTTAGATTCATCTGTCCAAAGCATGTTGTCCAATGTCCTGGTCTTTGTCTAGGTGGCCTCTGGCAAACTGTAGTCTTGCCCTGATGTTTTTATAACAGCATGGGGTTCCTTCTTGCACAGTGATGGATTTTACTCAATTTTATTCAATTATATTCTTACACTATAGTTTTTGGACAGTTTCCATATATGTGTATATCTTCTGAGAATCTGTCTTCTAGGAGCCTCTTACATTTGCTCCTGTATTTCCCAGTTGTCCCTGGTACTAGAGGTCGACCGAAATGGGTTTTTCTAAAGCCGATGCCAATATTTAGAAGTCAGGGTCAGCCGATTGCCAATATTTTTTTGGCCAATAATTAGACATTTGCCCTCTGTTTGTGTAGTAAAATATCACACTAATAATAACAAAGGATACACAAAATTTCTCAACTTAACATTTATTTAACACTGACTAAACATAAATATAAACATAAATAACATAAATAAAACTGTAAGTGTCTAAACAATAAATAAATATATAACATTTTAACCTGACTAATAATTTGTAAACAAAAAGTTTTCAAGTTACAAATGAGATGCCTAAATATCGGCTGACCGATATATCGGTCGACCTCTACCTGGTACGTTCCGATCCTAACCAGTCCCTTGTCCTTACATCCTGTCACCCTAAATCCACATATTACCAGGTGCAGCTTTGCTTCTTCACCCTTTTTCCGAGCAAGACAAAATAGGCCCTCATGTTAGACTTGGTGTCTCCAACGGTGTCCTTGAGGCCCCAGAGGAGTAGATAAAAAGGTACATGATGCGAGGGAGAGAGAGTTTGGACACAGAGAGAGAAACACTGACCGGTCGAATGAACATCTTGTAAGAACATCATTGCTCTTTTCTGTAATAAAACTTTGAAACTTCAAGAACTCTCCACCTCATCACTGACTCTTCATTCTCAACCCGAGAATCCAACAACAGTAAATCAAATGTATGCAGTCTCTTACTGATGGTAGATGCATTTACACTGCCATCAACTGTGGTGAGAGCCTTCTCTATGTCCCATGACGACATGTTAGGATCTCTGGAGAGTTCTTTCAGCATCTTGCACTATGCTGTTGGGCTGAACTTGCTTGGATAGAGTGACCTGACCTCGTTAACAATTATTTTAAAAGTCCTTCGCTTGCAAATTATTTTGGAATGAAAAGTCTCTTGAGATCTCTTTATATCCTTTCCAGACTCATAAGCATCAACAATCATATTTCTGAAGGCCTCAGAGAGCTCTTTGGATCTCACCATGGTGAAGGTACTCATTTCAACAATCAAGAGCAAACCAAATTAAATGTCTGAGTTTAAAATGAGACAGATTCCACAAATGTAAGAATTTACCAATCATTTTAACCTTGTGTTGCACCTAGGGTTGGAAACTGTCCATGGGAATTAACGGGAATAAACTGGGAATTTCCAAAGTTGAAGGCTGGAAACAAAATATAGCTAGTGAAAAATATACTGTAGCATAATCTTGGCTAAACCAATCAGATTTAATGCAAATACAGTTTAGTATCTAAGCTATTCCTCACAGGCACATGGCACACTACATACTGCAGGGCTATTGATGCCACACCCCACACAGGCATTGTGCATTCCTCCATCACATGCACAATGATTTCTAGAATTCTGAGCTACTAAAACTACTTTTTTGAGCTTACAGCACAGATACAGACTATTGAAGCTACACAGGTAAGCCCAAGGACTACATGAAGTTAAGCAAGTTCTGTTGATATTATGAGGTAGATAATATTTGATCTATCATGGATCATATGGTAACTAAAATGGTTCTCAATGCAACGAGATTTTTTATTTTGCAACTTTTTTTTTTTTCATTTCAGTCACCAACATTTTAAAAGCAAGAAACACCTTTTAATTGTGTGTGGACACTCTCAGTCAGCGTCTGCCTTTCCTACTACACTATCACACTTATGATTAAAGCCAAACCGAAGCATAGCATCATCTGACACGCCCATTCTGTTTCAAATATCCTTTCTCCACCTGCAGCCTGTTGCGGAGAGGGATCTAAAACACAGGGATTAAAGTTCTCTGTCGCTACAACGGATTTCCGTCCATTGGACTCTAGTTGTGATGGATTTCCGTCAATCGAACTCAAACTCGACCCACATCGCATGCCAGGGGATTGTGGGAAATATAATTCTCTCCCAGAGAGGCCAAAAGCCTTAGCCTTAAACAAAATATTTATATTTTTGTTGGTATATAACCCAGATTCTTTAAATGATCAAAAATTTCCAGTTAATTCCCATTAATTCCAGTGGAAAGTTTCCAATCTCAAATATTTCCAGAATTCCCAAACTAAAGCTCCCATGGAAAGTTTCTGGAAATTTACCAAGAATTTTCCGCCCCTTTGCAACCCTAGTTGCACCTGAGTGTAATTGTAGACATTTTAAATATAAATCAATGTGAGGGTGTCCTAACTTTTTCCTCAGTACGAATTGGCATTAGTTAATTTCATTTGTTAAATAAATTCATTTATTTCTTGTTTTAGCACAGAATGTGCCATTACATTAGCATTATCTATAGATATAATCTGAAAGACTTAATATTAATATGGTGATATTTCTTAATTTAAAAAAATGAACTATTTAGTGGGGTGTGCTTACTTTTTCAGACGACTGCATATTCTACTGTTAGAGGTCTTAGAGTACTGTCAGTTATAAAAAAAATGAAACAAATCAGTGCTACCTTGGCAAAGATATCGCATTAGCGGTTTATATTTCATCTGTAAATGGTAATAAAAACACGTTTGCTTAAACTCGTTTTATACAGTATCTTTACCACTACTGAGTTAAACAGGCAGAGTGTTATGTTTGTGAAGCTCCTGGCCATGTTGCACAGGGCTAAGAACGATATGTCTCAGATATACCTCATAAGTGGCCCAAAAATGGCGTCAGAAATCTGCCCTGATCACTTTGCTTATCAGCTGCGTGACCAACTGCCCAAGATTGGCTGGTAATTTGAATACTCACATATTGTCCTCAAGACAGATTTTTGGCCCAACAACACTGGCTGCACCACTGGCGATCTTGAAGGAGAAATGGTCATCAGGGCAGGGTTTAGACAGAGCACATTTGTACCGGATTGCCTTTGTAGCTGTAAAGAACAAAAAAAGTCTGTCTTACATCTTTGTTTGTTTAGAATGTTTAACTCCTGTCCAAACTTAGCGTCTTGGGTAATATTGCATTACCGTGTGCCTTCGAATGACTGTCTCAAAGCAAACAATAAACACACCCTACATATGACAGCTTTTTGATGCCTAGATCCTGTTTGAGCTTCCTGTGTAATGTCACTCACAAAAGCCACTCAGATATAAGTGTAAAAGAAATATAAATATATATGTGCACCAAAACATAGCCAGCCTGGAACCTTAGATGCCAAGAGACCTGCATGGAGTAAGGCAACTTTAGATAAAGAAAATGCCAGTGATTTACACCACTGACAAAGTAAATTAATTCAATGATGACATTTACTGCTTACAAAATAAATGAAAGAGAAAATAATCAGTAGGATTATCTTTAAGATTAGACCTAACCTTGGTATTAGTGTTAGCAGGGATATGAGTTTACTGAACAAGATTGGATTAATAATTGCATTTGGGAACGTTCACTCTACATGTCATGCCAAACTGAGTAGAGCAGAAAAAAATACTCACGGACGCCTTCGACTAGAGCCGATCTTGCTGTAAAAGAAAAAGGAGAAAAAAATGAGATTACAGGAGTTCATGATCTCATGCACATATTACTGAAGCCAGCCAGGGTTTATGGCTTGCACTTATAAAGGTATGTGAATAATTAAAACCACACAAAGTTAACCATGCTCCTAAGAGGACAGTGCTGGTTCTCTTGATCAAATATGTTCACATCCACATCTGACAGAGATCAGGATCTCAGAGGATTACTCTTATGTTTGCTCTTCTCAAACATCCCCGAAAAGAACTCACAAATGGATCCCTAATGAGATTTTAAGTTGACCCGGTCAAACTTGTTACCTTACAGAGCTGAGGGTTTAAACAGGAAACGTGATTTTTTTTTTTTTTTTTACCAAACATATGTGGAAAATTGAAGTCCAAATTTATTTCCAGGAACTCAAAAGCCAGGAACACGGCCAGGAAGCAGACCAAAAGCAGTGTGACCAATTTCAAGATTCCTGTAAGGAAGTGGAAAAGCAAGTTTGTGCAAATTGATAACAAGGACAATCAACGACCTCATAACTATGAAACATACTGACCTCCTACTCGCATCATTCTGTGATAGTTTGGGGGAAGTTCTTCGCCCTTCAGCAAGCTACAAAGATAACAGATGCATTAGTCCAACAGCCATTGCTAATATGTCTTTTTTTATTTCTGTGCTTTTATCATTTGACCTCCTTTTACTTTTCAAGGTTGTGCCATTAAGCCGTGCCTTATGTTGCTTGGTGCACATCTTTCCAAATAATGGAGTGCATTTAAACAATTTCTCTTGCCACATTAAAACAAGCGTACAAACACCAAAGTACTGTTGACTCAGATGTTTACTTGGTGGATAGATCTAAAAGTGATCAGATATCAAATATTACCTCTCCTGGAGTCCTGTACCAAAAAGCAGGACTTCAAAGTCTCCTCCATTGCAGGAGAGAGACGGTACAGATCAATCGGAAAAGCGAGACTTACATTCATTTATTCAAATTCAATTGAGGAAATAAATCGGATGAGTTCCTGGTTTTCCCTTGCTCAGGTATTAGTCAAGCATACGTCAGAAAATATAAATGTAAAGTCTTGAGTCCAGCCAAAAAAATATGACCGGAACTACGACGCTGAAGCTGGCTGCTTATTCACAGCTCCTTATTCAAATTTTTCGTTCCACCTTCATTACTGCTCTCCAGGCTGCAATATCGCTATTTCGCCTGTAGAGGGGAAACTTTACCGAGGTTTTACATTCAGAAATTATGTTGCCTTTTTACAATATGAATTGATTCAGAAATGCACATTATCAGAAATAAAAGCGTTTTTAATTTTTATATGGCAATTATCTCGTTGCACTCAAAATCCAGAACTATTTTGCAGTTTTAAATCCTGGGAACTTAAACACATAAGTAGTCCTTTTCAAGCAGGAAAATGCCTTAAATGCTTTGATCCACTGAAAACTCACTCGTTAAGGGTAAAATAGGATGTGTAGTACTAGTGTCACTTGTTTGGACCAAAACATTCTTAGGTGTTAAATTCATAAGCGAACTCTGCTCATATGCAATCGCAATTGGACTGTATATTTAGACAGGCTAGTCAGTAAATTTACAATAATCAAGTCAGTTGACCCATTTGATTTTTAAAAAGTCATTTAAACCCAGCTTTAGGGCCATGGTTAGTTATAGTATTTCTTACACAATATAAGTCCTCCAGTTTTGATAAAATTCTCATTTCACAACCAACATGATAACACTCCAGTTCTACCATCTTTCCTGAATTCCTGTCAGTCCAAGACAAATATAAAAGCAAATGTAGCCGGTTCAAGGCTACATTTTTGTAGTGTCATATATCATAAGCCAGTGTGCATATGAGCAAGTGAATTTTCAGTGGACCAAAGCATTATACCCATTTCTTTCCTGCCAAGAAGTTGCCATATATGATAAGCCAGTGTATATATGAGCAAAGTTCCCTTATGAATTTAACAGTGAAGAATGTTTTGGTACAAACAGGTAACCAGTGACACTAGTTCTACGCATCCGATTTTGACCTGAACAAGTGAATTTTCAGTGCAAAGAGATAACTGCCACATAAAAATTAAAAACGCTTTTATTTCTAATAATGTGCATTTCTGAATCAAGCCATATACTGTAAAAAGGCATCATAATTTCTGAATGTAACACCTCGGTTAAAATAAATAAATAAATAAATAAATTCCCCTCTAAAGGTGAAACAGCGATATTGCAGCGTGGAGAGCAGTGGAACGAAAAATTCGAATAAGGAGCTGTAAATAAGGAGCCAGCTTCAGCGTCGTACCGGTGAATTAAATGTGGTATTTGGGCTAGATGTGATTCGCTAGCAGCTACAAAGCTAGCCGTTTGTGTACAGAAATATGCCACATTGGTGTGATCATTTTCGGAACTAACAATTAGCGAATCTTGGAAATGCCCAATGGGAAGGCTAAAAGGGGTACTCGGTATACTTTTTATGATCTATCAGATTTCGTACTAAATGTGTAGGATACGATTGCTAACTTTAGCCACCTAACTTTCTTCGTGAGTTATCATCCGGCTACGGCTCACAGAAATGCCTAGAAAAACAATACTTTTAAACAATAACATGCATGTACTAAACTAACACATAATTATGTAAAGCTTACCAAGGACGCCACCCAGCTTATCAAAAATCAGCCACTTTCTACCAAACGCTCAAGATGTGTTATGTGGCTTCACCCTCCGAATTAGACCACACACCAGATATACACAACGCATGCGCACAAAGACGTCATCTCCGCTCGCTACTGGGGCCTGTACGACGAGGCTGGAGGCAGACACTCTGAGTACAAATTACTCTCCTACATCTTCACTGCTCGTGTTCAGACAGGTATTTCAAATCTGATTGCAGAAACACAGTCTGCTTTCTTAAAGGGAAGATCAATCCATAATAATATAAGGCTGGTAATGGACGTTATTGAATATAGAAATCAAATTGAACATGATGGTTTTCTTTTCTTTTTAGATTTCTGTAAAGCGCCTGATTCCGTAGAACACCCATTTATCTTCCAAGTTCTTGAACATTTAGGTTTTGGAGTCAAATTTAGGAATTTAGTTGGTGGATTGTATCGAGACATCAACAGCTGTGTCATACTACCTTGTGGCACCACCCCCAGTTTTAATGTTAATGTGAGAATTCCACAAGGTTGTCCCATTTCACCATATTTATTCATATTAGTCACAGAAATGTTAGCGATTTACATTAAAAATTGTAATGAAATTAAATGTCTTGGGTACTGATCTTGTTATCAGCCAACTAGCCGGTGACACAACACTATTTGTACAAGACAGACACCAAATTCCAATAACTATTGAAAAAATAAAAAAAATTCTCCAAAGCTTCAGGATTAACTTTGAATTTAAACAAATGTGAACTATTAGCAATTCATGATACAACTCTAAAAGACATCTGTAATATCCCTATCAAGTCAGAAATCAAATACCTTGGAGTATACCTTACAAAAGACCAAAAACAAAGTCAATACTTGAATGTAGAAAAAAAAATAAAAGAGAGTAAAGCCAAATTAAATTCATGGCTCCAAAGAGACCTTTCAATACTCGGCCGAATTTACCTAACCAAGATGGAATGTTTATCAAGGTGTATTTACCCAGCCTACTCTAATGCCATTCCAAACAAATTGATCAAATCTGTTAACCAAATTAACCTAAATTTTATTTGGAGAAACAAGCCACACTATATGAAAAAAAGCAATATGGTTAAAGAAATTAAAGATGGTGGTCTAAAAGTTATTGATTTTGATTGCCGTAATGGAACTTTAAAAATTAACTGGCTGAAATCTTGGATCAAACATAGCAACTCATTTTAGTACTGTATTCCAGATTCCTTATTCAGTAAGATTGACGGATTAAAATGTCTTCTAATGGCAGACTTAAATGTCGATAAATTACCTATTTCATTATCAGAGTTCCACAGACAAATCCTATTATATTGGAAAATGCTATTTGTGCATAATTTTTCACCCCACACCACTATGCTTTGGAATAATAGATATATTTTGTACCGAAATAAATCTTTATTTTATCAGGATTGGTATGAGAGGAATATATGTAGTATATATCTGTTGTTGACTTAATGGAAGCCAATGGTAATCTCTTGGATTATCAACAATTTTGCACTAAACATAACTTCAACCCTTCAAAATCAGACTTTATGAAATTACAAAAAGCACTTCCTCGTGGATTTGTATTTCTAATTAAAAATATATTGGCCCACCAACCTATAATTCCACAAATGGGCCCATTGTCAATACAAGGGACTTTGATCCTGGACAAAAAATGTAACAATAAATTTATAAGAAACTGCTTTACCGGAATAATGTTCCCTGGCAGACAAAACAAAAATGATATCCTACATAAATTTGATTAAAAAAAAATCAATTGATAAACTAAGAACAATGTACCTAACATTTCCTATACCACCCAAAATGAAAGAAACGCACTTTAAAATTATGAATAACATTTATCCCTTTAAAGAATTACTTAGACTATGTTTTAATATCGATGACAATTTATGTCCTTTGAAACTACAGACCATGTTTTTTTCTCATGTGATATAATAAAAACATTCTGGCTTAACATTCACAATTGGATCAAACAAAAAATCATATCGTTTCCAGCTATTATCTCTAGAGAGGATGTAACGTTTGCTATGATCTTGCAAAACAAAAATGATGAACTCTGTTGCAATGTAATTCTTTGTCTAGCCGAATTTTTTATCCATGGGTATTTATGACATCATTTCCTTTCCCTCAGAGGAGATGTCCTGACAGAGGAGATTTACCCACAGAGGAGGTCTGCAGCCAGACTCTCTCGGGACTTGACGGCAGTCCGTTTTTTCTCAGCCCCTGCAGCCGTCGGAAGATCTCGTGCAACGTCTCGTCAGCTGGAGCTGTCGAACGCACCCAATTTCAGCTCAGCTCAAGAGAGTCTGACAACTTTTACTGCTCGTAGTGCTGGCAGTACTACTGAGCAGTAAACTTTGGTTTAGTGAACAGGGCAGATTAAATCTTATAACTCTTTACTGCTGCATTCATTTTTAATGTAACATACATAAGATAAGAAGATGATGATTTTAGCCCAGATAAATAAAGCTTAAACAGGGAGGGGAGGAGCAGCTGACAGCTTGTGTCCACACGATATTCACACATCCTTTGTCCTACATTACGGCTGACAGTACAGTTCAACAGGCTAATAGAAAGTCTAACCTGTTGTGCTTAGAATGGGCAAAAACTATATATATGAAGAAAATCATCCCCAAGAGTATTGGCAATAGTGTTTGACCTAACAAACTGCCTCAAGCAAGTATCAGCAAATAAAAGCTTATTGTGTATTCACCACTTATTTCTGCTTTTTCTTTGGACACACAGTGCCAAAATATACCCTCAGAATTAGTGATTGAAACAGTTTCAGTTGCCATGGCTCAAGTAATGCCAGAGGTGGACAAAGTAGCTAACTTCATTACTTAAGTGAAAGTACAGATACCACTAGTCAAATGTTACTCCAATACAAGGGAAAGTCGTACAGTCCACATTTACTTAAGTTAAAGTACTGAAGTACTTGTTTTAAAAAATACCTAAGTATTAAAAGTACATCTTTCACTGTATTGTTGCATTATTGCCATAACACTTACAATACCTAATGCCTCTGGCTAGCTTGTAGAAGCTGCAGAATAAGGAATTAGTAGAATGTTACAGAATGAAACAACTTAAACTGATGAAGAAAACCAGTCTTTAGTTTATTTTATGAATTAATTGTAAGACTACACACCAAACAAAACAGCATGGTAGTGTTCTGACACAGCTCTGGCAGTGTGTGCACACATACTGTATCTGTGTATGGTAATCAGGAGGACAGTGCAATAGCTGTAAATGCAGCTCACAACATAAAAGCAACATTCCAACTTGCTTAAAACCCAGCTCTACACCTCTAGCTTCATGACTTTCCAACAGCAACAATGCTCTAATCAAGACAGAAAACAGCAGAACTGTCTGAACTTGGTTTTATATTTCCAGTCTACAGGTGTGACATAACCCTACTGATTATTGATAGACTGTCACCTGTCAAACAACCAATACGTTTTAGAAAAGGGGGAATAACATCCACTTTATCCACAGACTTGAAAGTAACGAGTAACGAGAACCTTGATATAAGTGTAGTGCAGTAAAAGTACAGTATTTGTCTTTAAAATGTAGTGAAGTGGAAGTCACAAGTTTCCAAATAAAATACTACTCAAGTGAAGTACAGATACTCAAAAACTCTACTTAAGTACAGTACTTAAGTAAATTTACTTAGTTACTGTCCGCCTCTGAGTAATGCAAATTTTCAGCCTTTATATAGGCCCGACCATCTACCCAGAAACACAACAGCTTTTCCACTACAGAATTGCACAATCAATTGACAATCTACTCATTAAGGTTCATTAAGGGTATGCACAGCAGTTAATTTTGTGTGATTTCATGTCTATCTGTTAAAAGTTAGCATATTGACCAAAGGTGGGCAAAGTACCTAACTTCATTACTTAAGTGAAAGTACAGATACCACTAGTCAAATGTTACTCCAATACAAGTGAAAGTCGTACAGTCAAACTTTTACTTAAGTTAAAGTACTGAAGTACTTGTTTTAAAAAATACTTAAGTTTTAAAAGTACATCTTTTTTCACCGCATTGTTGCATTTTTGCCACAACACTTACAATACCTAATGCCTCTAACTAGGTTGTAGAAGCTGTAGAATAAGGAATTGGAACGTTACAGAATGAAACGTAACCTAAACTGATAAAGAAAACCAGTCATTAGTTTATTTTGTTAATTAATTGTAAGACTACACACCCCCACAAAATAGCATAGTAGTGTTCTGACACAGCTCTGGCAGTGTGTGCACACATACTGTATGTGTATGTTAATCAGGAGGACAGTGCAGTAGCTGTAAATGCAGCCTGCTCAGAACATAAAATCATTCCAACCTGCTTAAAACCCAGCTCTCCACCTCTAGCTTCATGACGTTCCAACAGCAACAATGTTTTAATCAAGACAGAAAACGGAAGAACTGTCTGAACTTGGTTTTATAGCTACAGTCTACAGGCGTGACATAACGCTACTGATTACTGATAGACTGTCACCTGCCAAACAACCAATCACCTCTTAGGACAGGGGGAATAAAACTCACTTTACCCACAGATTTGAAAGTAACAAGTAACGAAACCTTTGATAGAAATGTAGTGAAGTGAAAAGTACAGTATTTGTCTGTAAAATGTAGTGAAGTTGAAGTCATAAGTTTCCAAATAAAATACTACTCAAGTGAAGTACAGATACTCAAAAACGCTACTTAACTACAGTACTCAAGTAAATGTACTTAGTTACTGTACACCTCTGATATTGACATTACCCTCAATGTCATAAGGGTTTGGCAAACTGTTACACACTGCTTATTTAGTCAATAATATGTTGAGTGATGTTAACAGATGTTCTTTAATATCAAGCTAGACAGATGGCACTCTGTATATTATTGTGATAACATATAGGGTGATGCTACATGTACAATTTCAGGGAGAAAACATTAAATGTCTTTTTGTTCTAATAAGCATACTTATAAGAATCAGGGTTCTTGCAGGTTTCAGTAAGTTAAATTTAAGACCTTTTAAAAACATTATGAGTAAAATTTAAGACCAACATGATGCATTACTAAAAACATTCTAATGATACCAGAAATTCTTAAAACTTTCTATTTTTATTAATTCAGCATTAAAACAGAATCAAAATATTTGAAACTCACTCACTCTACATTATCTAGCCTATTAATCATCCCACTGGAATCAACATGTTGAAAGCTGAATGCTGAATGGTGAATATGAATATACAGTTGGCATGCTGAATATGAGTGTGAATCTGGCATGCACTAGTCTACTCGTTTTCACCCCATGCATAGGCTATATGCCGACTGAAAAATCATTAGGCTTTAATTTCCGTAGGATACAATGCTATTGCACAGATCATACGATATACTGCTCTATCTGTGTGTGAGCTGGTCAGTGCGTGAGCACAGAATAAACAGCTAGCCAAACTCCTTCAAGAGGCATTGCTCCATTATTTTCTGGCTTCAAAGTTGACCGGTGAAAAGCGAGTAAAACTGGCCCATAACGTACTGTACAAAATAAACTTACAGCCTGACTCATAGGTTATGGAGATCGCTAGGTTAAGCCAGCCTAATACAGTGACGTTAGCTTAGTTCTAACAAACTACTTAGCAGGCTAACTGAAAACCGCATCGTTAGCTGAACAATGCACTGCATTAACCATACAAAGATTAGCATAACACTCTAATCGCTAACACTTATTTGTGAGTGAATGAAGAAACATTGTTCACTAATATTACGTCTACAGCAAGGAAATATGTAAACTAAAGTGAGAGACATCTCATAGACACTGCAAGACACTGCTGTCGAGGGCATAAGAAAAAATATAAATTTGCCTATATAGTTATTCTATGGGACATTGATATGGAACGGTGCTTAAAGGAACACTCCACTTTTTTTGAAAATAGGCTCATTTTCCAACTCCCCTTGAGTTATATAGATGTGTTTTACCGTTTTTGAATCCATTCTGGCGGTAGCACTTTTAGCATAGCTTAGCATAAATCATTGAATCCGATTAGACCATTAGTATCTCACTATAAAATGACTTATGTTGACAGAAGTTAGGCTATTAGCAGGCGCTGCGTAATATCATTGCGCCTGCTGCACCCATGGTACGGCAGCAAAATATCGGCCTATAAAATCGCTACTTTTCATTTTCCGCCAGTCTTAGTACACGATGCAACTACAGAAGAGTTAAGTTTTAAATAGGAAAAATATCGAAACTCTTTAGTCATTTTAAAGTGAGATGCTAATGGTCTAACCGGATTCAATGATTTATGCTAAGCTATGCTAAAAGTGCTACCGCCAGACCTGGCGATCGGCTAAATGGATTCAAAAACGGTAAAACACATCTATATAACTCTAGGGGAGTTGGAAAATGAGCCTATTTTAAAAAAAAAAGTGGAGTGTTCCTTTAAACTTTGCAGCGAGCCTCATGCCTACTGCTGGGGACAGCTTGTAACCAGCTGCCAAAATTTGCATTATCGAACCAAGTGTCGTTAAGCACACACCCATCTTTAAAAACTATACTCTTGACAACAGTGCTCTCAAATTTTCCAGTTAGTTGGGCAGGAGACTGGGGGCGTGAGCAAACGCGCGCTTGTGTAGCAGTTTTACTCTGGTTGTGGTTCTATTCAACAAAGAGGATGTTGACGATTCTTTATTCTGCAGAAACACAGAGCACAATTTAATTCTTTGGACATACGTCTCTCCCCTTCACTCAGGCTCTCGTTAGCAGAGCGAGAGAGAATACGTCTGACCCCGTCAGCGGCAAATTTGATCCTAAAGACCTAATGTACTCAAAGTAATAATTACAAAACACAACACAACAAAATAAAATACAAAAATAAACCACAGAATAAAGTAGCCAGGAAAATACAAATCATTGTTATGTGGCATATCAGGTATTATATTGCGTTTAGGTGTCCTATAGGAATATAAATTTGTCACTGCTTACTCATACAGTGAGCAATAAGATACGAAATTTTACAAAAATGACCAAACATCCCAATATCAATGTATCAAATATCAAAACAAATGTATCAAAATATACAATGCGATGTCACTTTTGCAGACAGACCTCTTTTTTCAAACTCATATACAGTTGATTTTGAACTTATATTCCAGACATTTCTCCAACATACAAGATACAACAAAAGATACAAGCGTACCTCTGCAGAAACACAGAGCACAATTTAATTCTTTGGACACCGCGTCTCTCCCCTTCCTCTGCTCAGACAGGCAGGAAAAATTGTAAATATTCCGTCACAGTAAAACATCAAAATAGATCATTCACATTCATTTTCCATGACATCACAGCCTTACATACTATTAGACATTCTGTACAGTAGAATAACGCCATGAACTCATTTAGTGCACTTCAAACTTACCAGGCTCTCGTTAGCAGAGCGAGAGAGAATACGTCTGACCCTGTCAGCGGCAAATTTGATCCTAAAGATGGAGCTGACAGCGCGCCGCACGAGGCATCGTGTGTCACTAATACGTGCTCTACATAACACAAAATTCTGATATATATGGTTCTGTGCAGAGTAAATGATGTCCATTGTACCTTATAACCCAGAAAACAATGCATATAAAACACAAGGGAAATAAATTTCGATGAAGTTCGCTTTAAATACATTTTATAATTATTAGCCCAGCTACACTTGCAGTGAAACCTATTTCAGTCCTCACCCGAGGTTAACTCCCGATTCAGTCCGTCCTACATCAGTGCACTACATAGGGTGTAATATCAGTTGTGTGTCCTACGTAGTGCACTATACAAGGATGTGGAAGGCGTTTGGAACTCACCTCAACTATAAGTGAAAATCTTTTTTTTTTAGAGAAATTCTATTTTCTGATTGGTCGATAGCTCGCTAATTCAAGAATTAGTTCTACAGCGGTTTAAAATGTTATTTCGGACAACGCTTCTTGGGAATGAACGGAGGCAAGAATTTTAAGACATGGGTAAATTAAATTTAAGACCTAGGATGAAAATCTGGGCGTTTTTAAGACATTTTAAGGCCTTAAATTTAACTTTCTGAATTTTAGACTTTTTAAGACCCCGCGGGAACCCTGAAGGATGGAATAGAAAATGGAAGGGACACTGCCAGGAGGGTGTAGATAAATATGTGCAAATATCACTTGCATGCACATTACTCCTTTTACAATAACCAACTCCTCATTCAAACCGTTTTCAGTGAAGGAAAAAAAAACCTATTGTGAATAGGGGCCCTGTGCAAAAAGATCAAGGTCAAAAACATTTGTTTCAAGGATTCAAAGTTTTTATTGTCATATGTGCAAAGTACAGTGTACAAAGGAAAATGCAATTCTTACTTGAATGTTTAAAAAAAATGCACATTTTCTAAGTGAGTACACCAGCATCCGGGATTTCATTATACCTCAGCTTCAAACACTATTTCCTTGGATATGCATTGCATTTCCTAAAAACGTAACCGTCAACCACCGTGAACCACGGTGTACAGCTAAAGTGAGTTCCAAAGTTAGGAACAATAGACTTGTCTCCATATTCTAGCCGCTTTACCGTCAACACAGAGGGCTGGTTTCTTGCTCATGGATTCAGCCTAGTCTTGGACTAAAACTGAAGTACCAATGAAGATTTACCATTTCAAACTCAAAATTAGTCTAGGACTAGGCTTAATTCTCAACGGGGAAACTGGCCCAGAGTGTATTAGTGATCCATAATGCCCTAATCTACGGTGGCCGAGAAAGCCCAACGCAATTCAAAGTTTAAAACGCGCTGCAAAACCACAAAGCGTTTCATTCAAGTTTACAGCGCACGCTCAAACATACTACAAATTCGTAGACGCGACAAACTGAGAAATCGCTATCATCAATTTCGTCATTACACGCTGCAAAACAGAAAACACACGCATCTTCTAAAGGGCGCTGCAAATACAGAAAACACATGCATCTTCTAAAACGCGCTGCAAATACAGAAAACACATGCATCTTCTAAAACGCACTGCAATTAGCCACAACACAACCAAATTGAGTCAAAACACAACGGAGGTTTTTGCTGTTTTGGGTGGCCACATCCTGATTAGTTTTAAGTCCCGACGAGGTGGAGACCAGTAAGTGAAATTAACATTTGAGAAATAAACGATTGGTTTATTCGAGGGTGAATCTCACGTTTTAGATTGTGAAACAACAATACAGTCAGCTAGGGCTGAAATGATGCAATGGAGGCAATTTTGCTATAATTGAAGCTTTGTTTAATTAATTTCACTCGCCATAGTATGCTCCACTTGTGTTTCATGTGGACTCTTAAATGGTAAATATGCTTTACTTCCAAATCACACACATCTTGGATATGACATTTATCTGATGTATAACCATCGGCATTAGCAATGTGTGGAGGTGTGTCTATAACATACTCGTTCACAGACACAGCTGATGATCAATCATCCTTTTCTGCTGCTTTTTGCGACTTGTGCTTGGATCCTGCCTGTTGCTGTTTCTGCTATATTTAAAATTCATTTCTATTCCACAAATTGTGACTGAACAAGACTTCTAGACCTCTTGTGGTGATGTTATTTAGCCTACACTAATAAAACAACGAAGTATTAATGATTGTCTCACTAATGATTCTCTTATTAATACTATTAAAACTATCAATAGATTCATTTTGTAATGTGACATTTTCCCACTTGATTATCTTATTTATTAACACTATTAATATTAGAAAGTATGAAATATTAATTTTACTGCATCTTAAAAAAGTCTACATTTTGTGATATTCACATTTTATTTTCACAAATTCTTACTAATATTGATAAAGGTGTCCATCAGGTGTTTTGTAATTAAAAATTTCCTTGGTTTTGTTGTGAAGCAAACAATCTGGTCCTGAGAACATCTGTCAAGCGTGCATGCATTTTCTTGCAGTTATTTGTTTGGGCAGGAAACAATGATCCTCTTTCTATTATGCTTCCCATAACTTTTAAAATGTTAAAATGATTTTCATGTAAAAATGTTACGTAATTGACCACCCTGTGTGTTTGATTGTGTTTGCCTGAATTGTACAGCAGTGTACACACACATATATACACAATATACATTGTGGCCCAGTTGGTTGTGCAACAGTTAGGACATTCGTCCCGTGATCTGAGAGTTACCATCTGAAAGTTCGAATCCCGGACTGGTAAAGGTACTCATGAGCAAGGTACTGTTCCAAGCACTGCACTCAGTGTCGACTGAGTGCATCTTAGCTGTCGACTACTCTTTCACAGATGGGTCAAAGACCCATGTCGTTGTCCTGCACTGTGTGCTGTGCTGTGTTCACAATGGCAAATAATCACTCACTTATTTTCACTTTCATATATATACAATAAGTAACGCTGCTTAGTGACAATGTCTGTTGTAAAAAGCGCATAAGCTGGGTTAATTACGTAACCAAAAGTATGTGGACACGCCTAAAAATTAAGTTTCAACTGGCAGAATGGAATGGAAGCAATTTCCACTCTGCTAGATCAACCTGAACGTCTACTCCAAGTGCTATAATTTGAAGAGGAAGCACCTCCTCTACCCACAATGCGGTGAAAATGCAAACTCTCAAAGACTTAACACTAAACTTGCGTTCACTCACTAACCTTGTTGCTTCACTCACCATTGCCTAAATCCACTAGGTGCAATGCTGACAGTAATGTTCAGAGAATCTGAAATCTATACCCAAGTAAAGGTTAAATTCGTAAGATAGAAACAACTCCAATAAAAGTCAAAATCCATCTACAGTAGTACTTGAGTAAAAAGACAGAACAGAAACAATAAATCTGTTATTAACAGAACTTAGGTATTTACAGTGTTTTGCAGGTAACAGTAAATGTTTGAGCCGAGGTCATAAGGTGAAGTGGTTGTTTTCAAAATATGATGCCAATTCTGATATCCCTTCAGTTTCAGAAATAATTAAGACCAGGTTTTCAGATAAATTACAATGCTGGCATAGAGGAGTCCATCTACTGTTGGTCTTATAGCATTAAGGCAGACATTCCTAAAATGTCTGCCTTTTCCAAATGACAACAGCTCACTTCATAACTACACTGCAGTCTTTCAAACGTGATAAAAGTTTGGCTAACTTCATAGTAATTTTCCCAGTGAAGTCAAAGCTTTTGAATTGAGACAGTGACTATTAAGGAGATGTTGATTTGAACAGAAGATTGGTCTTTCTAAATATCTTACGCACATTTATTAATAAAAATATTTGTAGCAGCAAACCATGAAGCCATCAACAATGAAGCCATCTAGGCGCATGGGAAAGAAGTTGTATCTAGTCTCTATCCTAACTAATAAAGAAATAAATAAACACACATATTGCATGATAATGCTGTCTTCCTAATGATGGGCCAATTTTAGAGCCTCAGTCGAGATCTATGAAAAGAAACTGAGACAAGATGCTCAGACATCAGCTATTGGGTTTCAGTGACAGGACTCCACTTAGTTGACTTCTCATTCAATTAGATCCTAAACAAACAAATAAATAAGAAAAAAGGTTAATATCAGAGCTAAATTCAGTGCATTGACACGATGGCTGAACATCACACATCATCTGAATCTTCTTGGAAGCTGGCTCGGTTGCTGCTTGGTTCGCTCTCAGGGGTTACGCACTGCTCATCCTCCCGAGTTTGGAGAGCAGAGAACCGGTACGACGGAGACCTGTAGTAGACAGAGTTGGAGGAGTCAGACTGGAAAAAGAGGCTACTTGTTTGGACACATACCAACAGATCCTGAGACTGCACCTTTGCCTTTTCTTCATTCTCTGGACAGTTATGATAATGGCAGCAATGATGAGCAGAGCTATGCCCAAACTAACTCCGACCACAATCTGCAACCACTTCTCCTGTAAATCAGTTAATGTACAGTTAAACATTTTATCCAGAAATGTACATAGCTATTTTGTATATAGAGCATAGAAATATGACTCAAAAGCTCACAGGGTAGGACTGAGTGTCACAAAGATTGGCATCATCCGTTTGGTGTAAGGGTCTGAAGCCATCCTCACACTTATCACCAGGAATCTTACGATACCTGTATATAATTCAGAGGATGTCAGTCGGTTGTGTCTGCACTACTTTTGAGTCACATTACATAGGTTTTGCTGTGCAAGACATGTTAAGGCTAATCAAAAAGCTGGCCTGTACCCTGTTGTCTGAAGCCCCTTCAGTTTCTCATCCGAGATGTCAGACTGTCTCACACATTCCGAGCTGTTTTCATGCCGGTAGTAACCATAATCACTGTCATAAAGAAAAATGATGGTGTTGTTAAAAAAAAGACTCTCAGTAAAAGGTGGATATTTTTCAGCAGTTTCTGCAAGAAAAAAAATCACATTTAATCCCAAACGAAATATCTTCTTACCACAGGTAATCCTCTCGGGTGCAAGGACATGGGTTTTGTTGCTTGCTGACTACATAGTCCCGGCCATTTCTACAAACAGACAACTTCTTTAGCCTCCTGAAGGACTCTCTGTAACCGAGGACACAGCCGTCTGTCTCAGAAGGATCATCGCCTTCAAAATGGGCCAGCCAATTTTCATAGTCCTGCTCTTCACCTGGGACAGGATTAAAAAACATATTAAAAGCAACATCAAAGATGAAATGTGGGTTATAAGATTAAAAAGAGAAAACCTCACTTCACAGAAGATAATGAATAGAACATTGCATATGTGACAAACAGCAAAAAATGAGAAACAATTTTTTGGATATTACTGAAAAAGGGAGGAAGAACCAAGATAACAATTTTCTTACAGTCTCTGGTCAGCAGCTGCCCAAAGTCAATGGTAACTGCAACCCACATGGGCTGACCATCATCTTCAGGCCGATAACCAAAGATACTAATGTTCATGGTCTTTGTGCCAGGCTCTGATGCCAAGCCAGCAAAGGTGATTGGCTGCTCAGTGAAATTGTAAGTCTTCCAACACTGGCCCTCGTCTGTAGAGAACCTAAAAATATAATGCAGATAGACACACTGTTATTCTTAGCTCCTTAAAATAATTAGTTCTTGCATTTAATGCAAATGTTCGGCTTACTGATGTTTTCTCTTTGTTTATAGTCAGTTTCAAGTTTGGGTCACTGTGAGCTGTGATACTGTGGGTGTTGCTGGTGAGACTCAGCTGTCAGCACAAGGTTATTTGGTAACAATTTACATTAAGTGCACCTTCATAATGCATTTATAATGCATTAATGCAGCATTTAAGCATACATTAAAGATTCATAAAGCATCTATTACAGCTTTAAATTAAAAATATAAGAGCTTTAATAGCCATTAATAACAAGCATTGCTATTGTGTTCATAAGGTTCAAAAAGCATTTTTGCATTACTGAATATGATAAAGCATGGCAGTTATGCACTTTCACAATGAACTCTTACACTGAGTGTAAATTTGCATTAAAACTTCATAAAGCATTCATAACACATTTAACGAGCAAATACCTTTAATTCACAATATCTTAAACATATATAAAATGTCTTTAGAAGTACAGTATGTTGGAAGTCAAACGTGTACTTTACTAATTAATGCTGTATGTAACACCACAGACTTGTTTTTTTGCAAGTTTAGTTACATTTCTTAGTTTATATTTTAAGTTCAAGATACCGCACCACACGGCGAACGTAAACTTTCCCCAGCATCCCCAGGGCAACCGCATGTACCAAGGGAAATGTAGTTGGGCCAGACAGACAACAGCAAGCTACACTGCGGCAGATGAATACTGTTTCGGAGCGAAGCTGTCAGGTGCTCAGTTGAGATCTTAAAATGGAAAATTGAATGGATAAATTTATCAGCCTGTTCCCTGTGTTTAACTGTCCTCACCTTAACTGTGTTGGTAATACCTACATATTAACCCAGCGTGCTGTTTATAGAATGCGAGGTGTTTGGGGTGTTAGGGTTAGAGTTAGGGGGGGACCTCCCTGAAATGAAACTCTTCACACATCTATGGAAACGGCTGCAGCAGTAACACTAGAGCAAGCAAACAAGAGCATGTACGTGAGACAGTAGCGTGTGCGTCGCGCACTTGAGAGAAGCGCGCACATGACGGAATGAGAGAGAGAGAGAGAGAGAGAGGGAGAGAGAGAGTGAGAGTGAGAGAGAGAGAGAGTGAGAGTAGCCCGCACTAGACAAAGAGCATCCTGATTGGTTTACTTAGCAAAATAAGCCAATCAGATTTCACTGCGTGCGGGTTAGGGGTGGGGAGCTCTGTTCCCTACACCCAAGTTTTAGCACTTTATAATGTGTGGTTTAATACTATCGGTAACTTTATTCAGGGTTGCCAACTCTTACGCATTCAGCCTCAATCTCACGCTCTCACGCTCAAGAAACGCCAAATCTGACATTCTTCTGTGTTGTAATTTTTTCACTCATGTGCTCTCATTTCCAAATGACTATAAATGTTTCTCTGACTGATGATTCACTGAGAACAGTTTCCGCAGACAGTCCCCCCCTTTAGGGACTGAAGACACCAAGTGATGAAGTGTTTCAGGTGTAATTTTGTCCCATTCTTCCTGCAAAGTCTTAAGGTGGGCAACAGTAGGGGGTCTTCGTTGTCGCATTTTGCGCTTCAAAATGCGCCACACATTCTCTATTGGAGACAGGTTGGGACTGCAGGCAGGCCAGTCAAGCACCCGTACCCTCTTCCTCCGCAGCCAGGACTTTGTAATGTGTGCAGAATGTGGTTTTGCATTGTCTTGTTGAAATATGCATGGGCGTCCCTGGAAAAGATGTCTTCTTGAAGGCAGCATATTGTGCTCCAAAATCTCTATGTACTTTTTAACGTTAATGGTGCCATCACAGAAGTGCAAGTTACCTTTGCCAAGGACACTGACACAACCCCATACCATGACAGACCCTGGCTTTTGGACTTGTTGCTGGTAACAGTCTGGATGATCCTTTCCTTCTTTGGTCCAGAGCACACGGCGTCCATGTCTCCCAAAAAATGCCTGAAATACTGATTCATCTGACCACAGTACACGTTTCCACTGTGTGATGGTTCATCCCAGATGCCTCCGAGCCCAGAGAAGTTGACGGCGCTTCTGGACACTTAACATAGGGCTTCCTTTTGGCACAGTACAGTTTTAACTGGCATTTGTGGATGTAACTACGTATTGTGGTACAAAGGTTTGTCCTGAGCCCATGTGGTGATATCGCTCATAGATGAATGACGATTCTTGATGCCTTGCCGCCTGAGGGATCGGAGATCACGGTTGTTCAGCTTAGGCTTGCGCCCTTGTCCTTTACGCACTGAAATTCCTCCAGATTCCTTGAATCTTTTAATTATGTCATGCACTGTTGAAGGTGAAATATCCAAATCTCTTCCTATCTTTCTTTGAGGTACATTGTTTTTAAACATTTCAATAATTTTCTCACATATTTGTTGGCAAACTGGCGATCCTCGGCCCATCTTTGCTCCTAAAGGACTAGACCTTTCTTGGATGCTGCTTTTGTACCAAATCATAATTACAGTCACCTGTTGACATCACCTGTTTCAAATCACATCATTATTTAACCAATTTACCTCATTACTAGCCCTAAATTGCTCCTGTCCCAACCTTTTTTGGAATGTGTTGCAGGTCTCAATGACAGTAAAGGATGTATACTTACAAATGAAATGAAGTTGACCAGACAAAACATGAAATATTTTGTGTTCATATTGTCTGCAATGAAATACAAGTCAAAGTAAATTTTGAAATCACTATTTGCGTTTTCCATACCGTCCCAACTTTTTCTGATTTGGGGTTGTAGATTTTTTTCCATCCAATTTTACTATAGCATTTGTAAATAATTATTTCCTAAACTTGGCATCTATTGGCTGATATTTGTGCCACTAGAAACTGAATGTGAATCGTGTATATTTGAGTCTGAAACTCACAATTTAAATTTGAATTGTTCACAAATATCAGCCCATAGGCATCACAGTCCATTTTTTATGAGTTGAGGACATTTATTCAGTCATTTGAATGGCATATTTCGAACATTATTATAAAATGCTGTGTAATTATGTAAAATGTCACTTATTTGTCATTTAAGGTAGGAATAAGGAGCTGGTGAATAAGGAACCACGTTCAGCTCGTGTAGAGGATGCTGTTACAGTATGTGTGTGCGAGAAGTGGTTTTCAAGATTTTGTTCGGGAATTTTTTCAGTTCAAGACGCACCTGTGGAGTTAGTTGACACTAATCCCCATTATACGGCCAGGAAGATCCACAAAATATCCAAATCGAGTGCTGAAAACCATCTACATCAGCTTGGCTACGTGAGCAGCCACCATGTTTGGGTTCCACTTCAACTTAATGAGGCTAACCTCGCCCAAAGGATTTCCATATGCAGTTTGTTTCAGAAACGTGAAGAAAATGATTAGGTAATGTTCACAGGGGACGAAAAGTGGATTGTCTGTAACAGTGTGGATCATAAACGATCGTGGGGAAGCAAGGCGAATTACCGCAAACAACCTCCTAATCAGGAGTACACCCAAACAAGATTACCCTTTCAATTTGGATTGGAAGTGTGTTGTCTTTTACGAGCTTCTACCAATGAACAAGACCATCAATTCGGATGTGTGCTGTGACCAGCTGGACAAATTAAACACAACAATCCACCAGAAGTGTCCAGAACTGGCTAATCGTCTTCTATCATCAGTTTTGCTGCACCTTCCGTATTCGCCCAATCATGCACCTTCAGATTTATGCGTGTTTCGGTCTCTCCAAAGTTATTTGAATGTACAGACCTTCAACCTAAAACAATTTATTAAAATTCACTTTCACTTTCAAAAAACATTTTCACCAGTAAAGACAGGAAATTCTTTGAGCAGAGAATTATGAATCTGCCCTCAAAATCACAAAACGTACTGGAACTAAATGGTAATATTAGCATTGATAAAATAAAATGCTTTGTATTTAAAACGTGTGTCTTGTTTTTGCTTTTTGCCCAACCCAATACATTAGGTAACAGGAACAACAGGAGGTGTCTAAACTACTACAAATAATATTTTTAACGTCTAAAAACACATTGATCACCTTGTTTAGTCTAAATTAATTCTGTTTTGAAAACTTAACATAATCAGGTCTGTTTCTGAGTTATAATGTACATGTATGTTTAATAAAGCCTAATGCACATCTGTGTGGTGTTAAATTTAGTTTGTGAATGCATAATGAGACCTACTAATGACTTTACAGTAACTGCCCAAAATACTTTGAAGTTCTAATGTACTATATGTGCTATAAAGCATGTCAGTGTAGTTTACAGTTTATAAATGTATAATGAGACGGGCATTTGACTTGACTTTACAATAACCACTAAAATTATCCATAATGCCTTAATATACATTTCATAAATCAGCTTTTCAATCTAGTTCTATAGTTAATTTACATTAACAGTAAATGGATCCCATTCACAAGTCCTTAAAGTGAGTATTGAGCTTCATGTTGCTACTTGTTTTAAAAACCATGCTGGATGGTGCAGGGTTTGTTCCCTGCATTTGTTACAAAATAAGTTTAAACTTATAAAAGAAAACTAAATATATAGCATTAAAGGTGCTATATGAATGCTTTATGAAGTTTTAGCTGTTAGATTCACTTAAATTTTATGTTTGATTTTAGTTTTAGATTTTCTAACAAAATCATATTCCTTACTTATACTAATCATTTTTTCACTATTGACAATAGCTCATTTCCTGTTACCTTAAAGAATAAATTTCATCATAATGCTCCTTAAAACCTATTTACCAACTAATCACTTCAAAGTAGATCTCTCCCACAATAAGCATGTTTTGGGTAGTTATAACAATTTTAATTGACATACGTTTGACTCTGTATTCAGTCTGTATGTAATGACTGTGTATACTGATGTGTATTCAGTCAGTAGCAATTAGTTGACTAGAAGCTGTTGATTTTAGTCTATAAGTGTTGATTTTAGTTTTTAAGTAAGAAGACACGATTTTCTTGGTGGACTACAAAGTGTGTGGAGTCAAACACCTTAAAGCTAAATGTGCATATCTGCAGTAAAAGTGAATTACAGTATGTTAGGCAGGAATTGGAGATTTGAGGTCTAAGATGAAAATTCTCATCACCCATGGGCACCACTAATAGTAGCAGTCTTACTTTATGGAGTTGATCTGTTGGCCTTTGTGGACTTCCACAGCCACAATCAGTCCTCCTGAATCCAGAATGCTATAGTGGTGAGGGCCCCTTAGGGCACATATCCAGTTGTAACCGCCGTCCGAGGAAACATACACATTTGGCTTAGATGCTGAAATCGAGTCCCCAACACTGCCTACAGGGAAACAGGGTCTGGATTAATGTGATGCGTGACAGGGGCGGGTTAGTTAATTTTTAAAAATGAGTTTAGGAGGAAGCGCTACCATGGGCAATGACCAGGCCGACAGCAGAAGGGTCAGACAGAGGGAGCATAGGAGAAATACCACTGTATTGGCTGTGTGCTCCATGAATATGTAAATAACACTGAAACACAAACACACACACCTAAAATATATTACTATTTCCATTGCCAAACTGCTGTTATCATTTAATAATACAGTAAATTAGGAAGTGGCAAGCCAGGTTTTGTAGTGTCAAAATGCAGTCTAGTCCAGTCTGTCACAAGAATGCAGTTTGGATGAAAACCCTGTACACTGATGTTACAGGATTAGTTTTCCTTGATATGAACTCACATTTCTCATGCTTCCTCCACATTCAACATTTGTTGGCTTTTTTAAACGTCTCCACTCCCCTCCTCTGTTAAAAGTGATGACTGTGCAAATGCGTCCATCTGCAACAAAGTGAAATATTTTGAAAAACATGTCATACTAAAAATCACATTGGCTTTCTTGGAGGATATGGGGATGGTTGTCTAGTTGAAGGATACTCGCTTATGGACCAAGAAGTTGTAGGTTCAAATCCAACTCTATCATCTTTGGGGCAGTTGGTAGTGTAACGGTTAGAATGTTCGCCCTGTGATCAGACCGGTAAAGGTACCGCTGAGGTACTCATGAGCAAGGTACCGTCCTCAAGCACCGCTACCCGGGCACTCCCTGTGTCAGCTGCACACTTCTCCTTCATGGTTGGGTCAAATGCAGAGGTCACATTTCGCTTTGTTACACTGTGTGCTGTGCTGGGCTTAACCCAAGTTGTCCCATGGTGACTGTAATTAGGAAATGACTCGTTCTGAATAAGAGTGCCTGCTCAATTATATAAATCTACATTATCTGAAAATATATATTAATATGTATTTTGTTTTCTAGTTGAATGTATAGCAAACAACAATCAGTGTATTTTGGGTAGCAATTGTCATTTACATCCTCTTGACTATAAAGATAAATTGCATTGCATCAAGGTTTAGGAAGTATCGACTACCAGGCAGTAAACAGTTGGTTAAACACTTCGGAATTTAACTTATGAATGTAAGTTTATAAGCTGTTGAGTATACGTAGTTTTACTGTTGATAAGTAAAAAGAAACGTTCTTCTGGTGGACTATAAAGCCTGTGGAATTGGCCAAATGCATTAAATGTAAATGTGCACAAAAAAGCACATTGTGTGTGTTAGGCAGGAATTAGACATTTGAGATCTAAGTTAATTTACAGAACATTCTCATCACCCATGGGTGGCACTAACAGTTGAATGATTTACCTTATGGAGTTGATGTACAGTATAGCTGGTTGGCAAGCTAAAGCAAGGAACAGCAAGAACCCGCAAAAAGCAACCACCTAACCAACTTGGACCAACTACAGAAATTAGCAAGCCAATTGGATGCCCGTACCTTCCTCCAGGACATTGGTGAGATACACTCCTTTCAGAGACGTCACATTGGTGAAGTCACTCTTCCTTTCAGCGCCAAACAGATGGCGCTCTAGAGACTTAGAGTACAGGATGCCACGGTCATCAGATGTGTACAGCGTCCCAAAATATGTTTCATCTACAAGCATGAGAGATCACACACACAGCTGACACAGCTATTCATCAGAGATAAAGTACTATCACCATTCACGGGGCATAGCCATGCCCACATAGGTGCGCATACACACAGGCACGCACTCTTATTTTGAAACTGTATGCTCAGAACTATACCTATATGCCATATATGCTATAGTATTGTAACCTAACATGATAGCTTCTCTATAGTCCGTCATTTCAAAAATCTATTATGGGTTATAACACGTTCTTTACCAGAAATATGTCATGCATCTCCTTGTGTGTGCATGTGGGCGAACCCTGATGCAGGTATTCTAGTGTCAGCTGTTATGGCGAGACCATAAAGCCACTGGCACTGCAGTTTAGGCGAAAGACAATACCATCATCTGCCTTATCTCAGTGACTAATCGCCACCACACAGAGTCCTCAAGGATTACAGAAATATGAACAGTCGGTCGGCGGCACACCATGTGCAGCGACAGCCTGATTCGTCAGCACTATGGGGAGCTCGTTTAGCAAGTAGTTGGCAGCTCTAGCAGATGTGTTAAACGGAAACGTTAAAACAGCAGATCTTAGAGTGTGCACACAGAATCAGTACTTGGCTGAAAAATAAAGCTAAGGCTGGCATTTTTGAGAGATGCAGATGCATTTTTGAGGGGATTTGAAACAGGTGGAGAAATGAGTCAAGGTAATCTGTGGAGTGGTATGTACTGTCATTAGTACCTCCAGGACTGTCCACATGTATGAAGATCATGTCTTCATCACCGTCCAGAACTGAGTAGAACTGTAAATACAGAGTAGGACAGGATGCAGGTTGAGCAGTGGCCACAATAATGTCGGAATCATTAAAAGAGTGTCTGGGTGTGCCGCAGGTTCTCTAATCTTTGTGAGAGTGTCTTTTTCTGTTGAATAAGCAAGATGTAGAGTGATAAGCTGAAACTGTATGTGTGTGTATGTGTGTGTGATGGATATTATTTGGTGGGAACAGTATTACAATAATATACATTATTTATGTTTATATATATATATATATATATATATATATATATAATATATATATATATATATATACACACACACACATATATATAATATATATGTATATACATATAAATATATATATATATATATATATATATATATATATATATAATTTATTCAAATACTATTCAAAGAGTGCAATAATCAAATTGTAATCAAAGAGTGTAGACTTTTAAGAGTCAAGAATAGCAGTACGAAGTACTGATACAAGTACTGAATAATACTGAAATACAGTGTGTAATAAGTACAATTATTCAAGTACAATATAACAATATAACACTTTCCGAAGTAGATTCACGATGTCTAAATGCTCTTCTTAGGGACATGTTTTATTAAGTACTCCACAATATTCCCTGTTGTTATTATTATTATATTATTATTGTTAACTAAAATGAAACACATCTTACAGCCTAAAATGCCATGGTAACGTATCAGAGAACTACTAAAAATAGCTCTGTTGTAAACATGTCTTAAAATACTGGATGACAACTAGCAACAAGTAGTATTGGGGATGAAAGGGAAATGCAAAAAAGGATAATTAAAGCAAATAAGCAACCGTTTTTGCCCTTTCACACTCAGTCTTACCTGCTCTTTGGTGGCAGAGGGAAGCACAGCCTTGTTAAAATGTTCTCCCTGGTCTGAAGACACATAGATAGTGCGTGGAGAACCCTGAAAGACACATAACACAGAGTTTTCGGCCAATCAAATATCAAATATGGATATTGTGGTATGACACCAAACAGCAGAACAGTGTTGACCACAAAACATGTCCTTACAACATTCCATATGCATCCTCAAAAGAACAAATGAACACTACATCATTGTTACTTGTTTGTAATGTTATGTGCAGGAATAACAATAGAAACGCACTGAATGCAACCCGGACGTCATAAAAAATGTTATTTAAAAACCTTCATAGAACCTGTCTGCAGCATTCATAAAATACACACCTTTCTTACAAGATGTTACAAAACCACACATATTGTAGGAGCTTTCCTTGTCTGCAGGGGACTTTTTAAGATGTCAGTGCTGGAGAGCAAAAACCTTGCAGATTTAAATGTTTTAATTGTGCTTCATTGTATATCCTTTGCACATTACAGTCTTCAAATCAGTCTTCAAAAACATTAATACCCTCTCCCTTGCTTGCCCTTTGTATGTATGTTTGTATTTGTGTGTGTGTCCAGCATGCTCCCTACATGTTTTCTAACCTCTTTCTCCATGATTGAGGTAAATAAGAAGGCTCCAATGTAGAAGAAGGAGAAGATTTTCTTAGCGATAGTGGTGAAGGTTTTGCCCAGGTCATACGTGCGTCTTAGAACAAGTTCTCGCCGTCTGTCCTCTTCCACTACTCCCAGATTGCGGTATTTATAATCCAGGTGGCCAACAGAAATACATAGAATACACTAGAGATCATTCATTTATTCACGTTTAACCCCTTATTGATATAGACTTGCATGGAAATTTGCCATTCCTTTAATTGATATGTTGATTGATTAGTCTAAATAATAATGTTTTCTTTGAACATTCAGTGGAAGTACATATAATCAAAAATCTCACCTGTGGTTTCAGGGCTATAACTGAGAAAAAGGGTCATGCTAGGTCCCCTTCAGGAAAGAAACAAGATTCTTTTAAATTACAGCAGTGGGAGCTTGAATAATACAGAATAGTAGAACAGTAGTGTACATAGTGCCAGAAACCCAAACTAAAGTAAAAGTTAAGATTCTTTACAAAGTTAATGACTCCAATTATAGTTACGCCACCCTTTAATATACTACTTGAGTATATGTAAAGATTGTTTTGTACAATCAATAATTAAATGCCCTACACGTAAGTGCTTTGATTTGCTTGTTTTTTCTTAAATTATGATGCTAATTCTCAATTTCCTTTAATTCCAAAAATAGTGAAGACCAGACTGTGTTAAAATCAACACTTGTGCTTTGTACAGAGTAACTGGAAAAAGGCACAGGATTTTGCACCATCAGTTACGTAAATGCAATTGGGCAGTTGGTAGTGTAACAGTTATGGAGTTGGCCCCATGATCAGAAGGTCACTGGTCCTGGACTGGTAAGGGTACCACTAAGGTACTCGTGAACAAGGTACCCTCCCCAAGCTGTGCTCCCCGGACACTATTTCAATGAAGTACTGCGTAACTCCTAGGAGAAGACAATCTAAGGAATGTCTTATTCCCATGTTTATTTTTGCTAAAATGAAACACACCTTACAGTTTAAAGTGCCACATTAAGGTATTGTTGGACTATTGTTGTAGGTTCTCACCATGTGAAAGAGTAAACTCCTTCATGAACGTTGGACCAATTGTTCCCAAAGTCCTTGGAAAGCCAGAGATTATTCTGGGGGAAAAAAAACAATATTGTGAATTAATAGCAGTTGCTACAAGAATAACATGTCAGTTCCCTAACTTTGTTACCCCTGATAATAATACATTACAAAGAAACATGACAAATACATATGGGATTTACGCATTAAAAATAATAGCGTGACAAATAACAAGGTTTACACAAATGCATTAACTTTTAGTTGTCCTGTTTAATGTTCCTTACATTTCATGTATGAAACATGCATGTGTATTACATCTAGACAATTTGTCACACAATTATCTCAAAATGTTGTGTCATCACTTATTCAACTGTAAATGTTGAAAGAGCAAAACCTGTGCTTTCTTAAGTTTTTTTCTCAGTTTCTCAATTTCTTGAAACGGTCTTGAGGTCCTCTCAACTGCCTATCTCGGAACAGCTATTCAAAACATTTCATTTATCTTTCAAAATGCAATTCTTGTCAGCCACTCTGACAGCTTTCCCAAAATCTCTGAATCACTGCTTAAATACCTACCAGTAAAAATGGTGGAAAAGGGACTTGCAGTTTTACTTTTAAGAATGAAAGGTTTTCACATGAAAGGTTCTCATAGCTACTTATATTAGTCATGTGGTCAATATGGTCTAATCAGGAAAGCACATTCAGTTGTCAGTAAAAGTCCTTCAAAAGGTGAAGGTGTGTTCACACTTGCAGATCAGAATTTCAAGTCAATAACGTTTCTTCACTTGTTGCAGTAAATGCTGCCTGTAATGACATCTCAACAGGTCCTAGCAGATGGTGCTTGAGGTTTTTCTTGAGAATATCCGTAGCTGTAGACCAGAGGGAGCAACATGGCAACCCATGATATAGAGTAGCTTTCTTTTTTTCCCCCCCCAACATTAACCCTTTAAAACCTGTATACATTTTTTGCTACTTTTTTTTAAGCTTCCAAATTTGTTTCTATGTGTAATTTATATTCTACACCAATGTCATAGGGTAATGGTTTTTAGAAGACAAGTACATGTGTGATTGTGGTCAAAAATGAATTAAAACAATTGATCAGTATTAACTTTTAAAATATTTCCAGAGGGTATTTTCATGTTAACAACATGACCAAACAGGCAAAGGTTTTCGAAAATATTGGCTGACAATAAAATTGCATTTTGAAATTTTAATGAACTGTTTTGAATGAATTACTGAATTTTGCTGGTTCTCCAAGCTTTTGTGCTGTACAACTGTTTTGTGAAATGTACAGTTGTGAGACCTTTAAGATATTCTTTGAACATAAATAACATTTTGGACAATCAAGAACTATTTGTCTGAAAGATGAATCAATGGAAATCGGAAGAAGCATGAGTTTGAACTCCGACTCACATCAGTGCTGATGACCACCAGGTAGTCTGGCTTCTGATAGTGAAATGAGATAGGTTGAGCTGGATGAAAGGGCAGTTTTACAGACTTAAATGTAAGGCCAGAGTCCACAGAGGTGAAAATGACCCCTCCTGGGTTCTTGTTAACTGGGAGTTCAGCTATTAGAATCACCTGAGAAAATGGAATCATGGTGTTTAAAAAAGTTTTAGGTAGCATTTTAAAAAGTTGAATGGCTTGTCAATGGCTGATTACAAAAGAAAACATTGGAATGTAATGCTCAGTGAAATGATTCAAATACAGTCTAATAAAGCTTGTATCACGGGGGAACATTCAAGTCATATTTAGGCCGAATATACACATTCAGTCTAGTTATCAGCACTTGCTTGTGGGAGATATTGTCTTTCACACCATGGAGGAAGTATTCAGTTGTGGTGAGGGGCTGTGAAGCTTCTGTCACAGCCAAACCCATTGCACCACCAGCAGAGAAGCAGAAAAAAGTTGTAAGTTGTTGCCTGAAGCTGTCGTGGTCCTTGCTGATTGGACAGACTGACTCACTCAGGTTCCAGTGTGACAACTATCAATATACGTGTATCTCCACTGGCATATAACAAATGCATTTTCTATACCATGTTTTACATACATAAAATTTTTTGCAATACTTCATTTTGCCACACATTTCTGTACACACCTGTTGAGAATTGCCAGGGCCTACACAGATCCCAAAGTCCTTTCTTATAAAGGAATTGTTGATGGCATGAGATATGTCATGAAAAGATTTTCCATAGTCATCACTGTGAAGCAACACAGAAATCAATTCGCAAAAAGCAGTGAACAGAAAGGCAAATTAAATGCACAAGAATGCTTTGGATATGTACGTTATTGCCTCGCCAATAAATCTATATCACAGATTCAGAATCTTAATTCTACACACTAACCTCCTGTAGAGTCGAGTCATACCCCCGTCATAAAAGGTCTCCAGTGGTGCACTGAATGTAGACAGCACTAGAATTACCTTGCAGAGGTTCAGAGAAGATTTCTAAAGTCAATATATCCACATTCAACTTCTTATATACATAGATGGTTTTGTTCAAACCTAATTCCAAAATCAATAGTGCTATCATGCTATATCATTCTTATCCATAGGGTTTTGTTTTTTTTCTACTACAGCGGGACATTAAACTCACTCATATTCGTATAGGTAATCAGTTTGGTCTAATGAGGTTGTAAAACAGTCACTTACCCCAGTCCCATCTCCTACCCATGTCAGGATAAAACTGGTGCCATCATCTCCATGAAACCCTGTCTAGAAAGGAAACAAGGAACAGTAACTCAGGGTTCATCACAACGGCTTTAATTATTAGTATGTATACTGTAGATTGACAGATAGATAGACAGACAGACAGGCTTATTTGTGATTATTGTGATTAGGCTGATTATTTGTGTGTGTATTTGTATTCTTTTCTCTTTGCATTTTCTGTTATTCTGCTGAAATACTCAATTACAAGTAAAAGTACTGGTTTAAAAAATACTTAAGTAAAAGTACAAAGTGCTCATCTCAAAAACTACTCAAAGTACAAGTTACTTTTAGTCGTTGACATTGTTGAATAAATATTGTCATTTTAATAGTCCAAAATCAAGACAAGTTTTTAAAATTGCCCCACTTAAATGATATGACTACTCAGGAGACTAATAATCAGCTATGATCACAGGCTACAAAATTCTGTTTAAACTTTTCAGTATCGTAGGCATATTCGTTACCGAAATCAATTAATTTTAAAATTAATTATTTTACGTTGTACTCAAGTGCAAGAGAAATTACAGAAAAGTACACTCATAAAAGTACAAATACTCTTAAAAACCATTTAATTATAGTAAGGACAGAATAGATGTAATTCGTTGCTTCCACTCATTACATCATACAGTCCTCTCCCTCACCTCATGCGTGTTATCCTGCAGAATGCTGCTGTCCTTGGGGCTGAGAGGACTTTTGCACACCGCACAGCTGGAGCGGACCGACCTGGCGTCCCGCCTCTTTCTCAACTCAACCGGACCGGCGCGCGCGAGCTTCGGGCTCGTCGATCCTGTCTCGCGCGCCCCGTCGAGTTCCCCGGCTCCGGCAAGCAGCAGCAAACACGCGGCCGTCACAACGGTAACCGTCCAGCTCATTCCGCGTTCAGACAGACAGGTCAGGCGGGAGACGTGAAGCGTCGTGGCGGCATGGGGCTTGTGCGGAGAGCTGAGGGGAGTTTCGCTATGAGGCATGTAGGGAGGAGACTCGGACACCTGACGAGGAGACTGAAGGTTACCGGCAACACACTACGGCGTGGAAACTACTGCGTGTACAACACTCACATTTACCCTTGCAGTTTCTACATTTGTCAGATGCCCAAGACTCCCATAATGAGTAGATGTATATAATTTTCCACCTAACCCTAACCTCACTAACCAAAAGCACATCTTTTACCTCTTTTAGGTTGTCAAATAAATCAAGCACATTTTCTATAAAGTCATTTTTCTTCATGTCCCCAAATGTCCCCACAAAGCTCAAAAATCGAATAAAAGTGATTTTAGGGGACAAAAGGTCCCAACATCGCCCTAAATACTCGTCCACACACACCTTCCTTACATCCTACTGACTTTTTAACAATATAAACACATACTGTAAGACCAAGCTTCATTTTAAGAAACTAAAATCTAATTATGCTTCTTTACTGTTACTATACGCCATTACATATTATCTAACTGCCCAAGACTGGGTATTTAATCATTATGAATCCAAACACCACCCAACAATAACTGTAGCATAAGCAGTGATCTGTGCAAAGACACAAAAATGTTCATAAAAGGGGTCGTTCAGAGGAACAAGTTGCCAATGATGACAAGCTTTGACCTGGATATTGCAGAAACCCATTCAATTCTCAGCAAGATGAATCACACTGCATGATCACCTGAAACTTGGCAGTGACATCTTGATACCTAATTTCTTTATAACAGTTTATTTAACATTGGTTCACTGGATTCTGAAAATATCAGCGGTGGATGATGGTTTTCGTCTCATTCTAGATATTAGGCAATAGTCTCAAATTCTTAAGTTGCATTTAAGACTGCCGAAATTGTTTACAGTACTGAAAAATATGCAGTAGGTATTATCATTTACTTTTATGATACAAAATTACTTGATATTCACTTTCCCTTTAGTACTTAGGGCAATCAACATTGATAGCTCTAAATTACAAATCCATTAACATATCTAAATTCGAAAGATGTGTCCAAAATGAGTCAAAGTGAAAGATTTCAATAAAAAATGTATTCTGTAAAAAGTGTTCTGCAAGAGCAAGCATCAACTAAACAGTGACACTTTCCTGTGGAAAGCATCTTCACTCTTAGAATTTGTAAAAATATATACAAAAATGTACAAAATATTTCAGCACCAGTGGCAAATCATTTACAAAAATGCACATTTCAATCACAATTTAAAAAAAAAAAAAAATCACACGTCCATGTTGTGGGGGAGTCACTACAGAAAAGCTACCCTAATGTAGCTTGAGTCTCCAAAGATTAAGGGGTCAGAGGTCTGGCAGGCCAGGTCTGTCCCGTTCAACAGGTGCAGTGAGCTCCTCCAACTGCTGCTGCTGGCTCTTCTCCAGCTCCTCCAGTCTCCTTCGCAATACAGTCAGCTCCCTTTGGTGCTGCTCCTCCTGAGACAGTGATCCGAAAGGAGTGTAGATCATTACACAGGAAGGACAATAGGCAACAGGTAGAGATGCTTTAAGTAGAACCTAGGCATTGTGAGCTATCATGGCATCCAATTATTAGTGTTAATATTTGGAAGTAGAACAAGCAAGAAACTAGATCAAAAACATTAAGGATGCATTGATCCTGTACTGATATTAGTCTTATGCTACCTAAAATAGGCATCAGTAACAACATGCTGATATTTGGGGCCAATCTGTTTAGTTAAATATCTTGTTCATAATATTTGTGTTAATCACAAAGGCATAGGAGCTGAAGTTGAGGAGGCTTAGTGTGCTGGCGATGAAAAAGGCAATTAGCAATGGAAGACAGTCAGACCATCATAACACTTAAATGTGTAGGTCTGTCCTACAGAGAAATTGCGAAGAAAGTCAAGTTGTCAGTCAGTAACATCTCCTTCACCATCAAAATCTACTCAGAAACTGGGGGCAACTGACAGAAAGAGGTCTGGCAGACCCAAAGCCACAACAACATCAGATGACAAGTTTCTGATAGGCAACTCACAGGACCACAGCTTCAAGCACAGATTAATTGTGTTCGTAGTAAGCAAGTCTCAGTTTGACCCATAAAGAGAAGACATGGAGCTGCACGTTTGAGAGATTGAGTTACATCAAGAAAGCTATTGCCAAGACACTAGAATATTAAAAGAGCTTTGCCTGGGCCATAAAACACTGTCAATGGCCTACTGAAGAAACAAAATTTGACACCTTTGGTTCATCACACAGGACTTTTGTACGCTGCTGAGTAGGCAAAAGGATGGTTCCTCAGTGTGTGACAATAACCGTCAAACATGAAGGAGGAAGTGTGATGGTCTGGGGCTGTTCAAATGAATCGAGGGCCAGTGACTTGTACAGAGTGAGAGGCACTTTGAACCAAATGACTACCACAGCATTCTACAACATCACACTGTACCCTCTGGTATACAACTAGTTAGTCAGGGGTTCATCCTACAGCAAGATAATGAGCCAAAAGATTTGTCCAAGCAAGTAAAAAGTTCAGAATACATTTTGGTTTATACATGGATTCCAAGATTTCATTTTTAAGTTCAATTGTTTATTTGTTCTATACTTTTCATTTCAGAGTACACTGAGACATTGAACTGCTTGAATTTCAATAAAAACTGGAAAAAATGTGGTGTTCTAAAACTTTTGACCAGTAGTGTATATAGAAATATTAATTTCTGACCAATTTGTAACAAATTGCTATGTTAGATGGTGTTCCTTTGAATTAGTATTGAATTGGTATATATTCGAGACCAGTTTTTGAAAGTCTCAGTCTTGTCTTGGATTCGGACAAAGAGGACTCAGGATTTTATTTGAGACCACAACTCTGAGAATATTACTATTAACTCTTTGAGACTGAGGCAGACATTTCTGTTGTTTATTAATTAGTGTTTTAATAAATCAGAATCTCTTTAACCTTAAACCATACACACACTGTCAGAATCACAAAACTTTGAACTTAACGGAAACTATATTCATTTCTCTGTATGTGAAATTTCATGCAAAAAACCTGAAGTAATTGTGTAAAAACATATTAATTACATTATTCGCAATGTAAACACATGCGTTAGCATTCGTGACTCTCATATGGAACGTCATCATGCACAAAAATGTAGTTCTCTCCCAGAAAGGCCAAAATGAGTCCAAAATGAGTCTACATTGGCTCAAAATTGCCCAAAACTTTAGTATTTTATTTTCAATTGTTTGGAATTTTTTTCCATTTATAATTTGAGAGAGTAATCAAATATAGAAAAATGCACACTTTGTTATCAAATAATTTTATTCTGTATCCAGATAGATACCAAGGGAGTAAAGAAGTGTTTCCGCCAGGCACTAACCTCTTTTTCATTCACAGTACTAAGCCATAGAATGTCTCTGCATAAGAAAAACTCTGCAAGCCAATAAACAGCGAGTTATCCTTTTGGACAACTGCTTCCAGTGAAGCGATTTCCTCATTACAGATATGTAAATGACAAATATTAAATAAACATGTTTGTTCAGTTCTTTTTATGGGCTGCATAATCTTTGTAAGTTCCACTTATTTGTCATGTGGTGTAAAACGTCCATTGGTCCGGTCTTGGTATTGACTCGGTCATATCTCAGTCTCGACCCTTCAGACCACACTGGGTCTTGGGTTAGGTGGTCTTGACCCCAACTCTACTTTGAATTGTAATTCCTATTAATTTTCAAGATTTTTAGCTGGTGCATGATTAGCTGATTACAGATTCTCCACATTTTCTCTTGAAAACTGATAGTCATAAAATAGCGTTATCTGTTTAAGCTTAATATATATGAATTAGAGTATGTAATTTCTAGAGACTTGAACCACTAACCCTAACCCTGATTCTGATTCTTTGATTACTTGAAGTTCAGATTATAAATTCATATTATTCTATATTTGAGTTTATGCTTTTTAATGTTTGGCATGAACGATGGCTTTAGTCTAATAGGAGGTTTCAGACTGGTCTGCTAATCTCTAGTTTAACAAGGTTCTTATCCATTCTAATAGGTAATGCCATCTATGAAGACTTTATCTACTGTCACTCAGATGTAGGTAGAAGGCATCAATTAACATTAAACATTGTATGTACACCTAGCATCCATCTTACCTACATGTTTGAGAAGTAGGACTCAGGACCTGGACCTATGAAGACTTTATCTACCGTCACTCAGATGTAGGTAGAAGGCATCAATTAACATTAAACACTGTACGTACACCTAGCATCCATCTTACCTGCATGTTTGAGAAGTAGGACTCAGGACCTGGAATGAGTAGAGAGGGAGCTAAAGGTGTGGAGGCCATCTGGCTGCCCATCAACAGCTGGCGAAATTCGTTGTGTTTCCTCTGCAGGTCCTTTAAGCGCCTGCGAAGCTGAGCTTGTTCCTCGGAGGATGAGGGATTTCTGGTTCACACACAAACACACACTAAATTCACTGCTAAGAGAGAAAAACAATTCAGCAAATGAATGTTTGCATCGGAAAATGTTACTTCTTTGCCACACGAGCTTCAATTTCCAGTTCCTCGATCTTCGCTTCCAACAGCTGGATCTTGTCCTGTAGCTTCTTTTCTTTTGCTTCCGTCAGTGCCTTTCTCTATTAATGAAAGAAATGCACTAATAAAGACATGTTAAATGCAAATGCCAGCTCGTTGAAATGTTGACTTCCACAAACCGTAGTTATGTGTGCTGTAGATTCTAAGGACAACAACAGAACAGCAGTTTAGATCATTTAAGAACAAGCAAGAAAAGATAGTAACCTTCTTCTGAGCATGTGCTGCCCTCTGCAGGCGCTCCTTGGCGTGGCTATATTTTTCCTGCAGTTCTGCATCTCGTTCCTGCAATCTGTGTTTCTCCTGTAACCACTCCACCCTCCTCTCTTCCACCAGCCTAAATGTGAGACAAGCGGAACCAGACTGTTGTTGAACTGTGAGGATGCTGTTTAGATAGAGCTGTGGGAGATACTGGCCAAAAATCATGGCATGGTATTTTTAGGCTGAATGGCAATACTCGATATATATGTCTCAAGATTTTTTACAAAGTGTTCTAACTGTTGATTTGCAAACTCCGTGTGATGTTATTAAATCAACACAAATTAACCTAATTTTTAGCATGTTCATTACGGGTTGTAACCAGGGCTACCTTGTGAGTGTGTAAGCCTGAATAGAGCTAGAATGCTGCGGCTTAATTGGGAAGAGAGTTGTGAAAGGCAGTCAATATCATTATAAATGGTATTGTCTCATTCTATAGGCTATAGTTTTTCCTAAATGTATATAAAATCTATCTACAGCTAATATGATTTTAATAATTCATACTAAACTAAAGCATTGTTTAATTCATATAATGTAGCTATAGCTAAGTAAGGGGTGGTGGTGATGGTCTCGTGGTAAAGTACTTGCCTAAGGCCAAAGCGACTGTGTGTTCAAATCCTGCTCTATCCTACTACAAGATCTAGCAGCACTGAGCCCCAGAGTAAGACCCTCAACCCCAGCTTCCACCTCCTGTAATTAAGTAAAGGCAGTCACTCAGGATAAGAGCACCTGTGTCTATATGTCACACAAGTGTGTAATGGTGTTTCATATATGTAATTTTTACAGTGACACAACATGCTAACTCTGTTAAATATGTGAATATGAGAGATGGTGGCACGGACTGCAGAATGAAGAAAAAGATTTAAAAAAAAACAGGCCAGAGGTCAGACAACAGTATGTGTCCAAGTTTATGCTTTTTTCTTGCCAGAAAAAGCAAATGTACACATGACAGAGCCATGGCTTAGAGTAAATACCTTTCAGACTCCTGCTGGGTTCTCTCCATTTGCACCCGTGCGCTTCTTAGCTCCTCCCTCACTTTTTCCAGAGCGTCCTTCAGCCTGCTGTTGGCCTCCACCAGCTCACTCTCGGAATGAGACAAAGCGCTCAGCTGTAGGTTCAACTCGGCATTTTGCTAAAGGATGAGTAGCAGCATCATCAGAAAGCAATTATGAAGAGCATGTCTCTTTTTTTCGAAGACAATCCGACACAAAGAAATCTTCAGTGCTACTGACAAACATGGGTCTGGTACGTACTTGTTTCAGTTCTGTGTTCTCCACTTTCTGCCTCTCCAGCTCCTCTAGCTGGAGTCCCTGCTGTTGTACCTTTGCTCTGAAACAAACAGACAACAAACAAATATGAAATAGCCAGTTCCTAACACATATTTCCTTACACTTATTTAGGATCTAGTGTAAGTGACATGCGTAACCAGCATATCGCAGATCAACCACGTCTGCATTTAAAGGGGTTGAAAAACTGCTGAGGTCAGTCTGGATGAGAGTGTCTTCTAAATGTTGTGAATGTAAATGAGTAAAGCTATGATTTTCTAAAGGACAATTTAGCCCAGACACTTGTGGATTCAAGTGCTCTTGATCTGGGGAGGATGAAGTGGACACCTGATGTTCTGCAGCTCTTTGCGGGCAGCTTCCTCCCCCAGCTGGGCGGCACGGACGCGTTCCTCCCACTCCTCCTTCAAGGACTGTCCTGTGGCCTCCTGCAGAGCCCTTTGCTGTTCCAAGTCAGAGAGACGATTCTCTAGTTCAAGCCTGATATACACAAAAAAATAATGTATATAAATTAAGTAACAAACACTGTAAGGTGGCTTTAAAGAAAATAAATACTTTAAAAAGCACATTTATCACCACAGTTTTAAAGATGCTATGAAAGATGTTATAAAATATTCCATAAATCAAAATATCTGGTTTGCAGGCACATTTTCCATGGTAAAAACTACATAGTGCCATACTATAGTAAAGGCTTAGAATATCCAAAGCTCAGATGCTGGTGTTTTCAAAGAATCAATGGAAAAAATATGAGAAAATTATTAGCGTCAAAGATCAGTATTAAACTGAATCTCATCTAACAAGTAAACAAAGTTTCAGAAGTGTCTGTGAGATGAAAAACTTGCTTCTCCTCTTGAACAGCAGCCGTTTTGATGATCTCCTCCTCTCTAACTGCCTGCACCCTGCGGACCATCTCTCGCTCTTTTTCTACAAGAAGCTCTTTATTTCTTTCCAAGTCTGTTTTCAAACCTTCCAGATCAGACTGCAGACCTGAGGAATACAGAAGAAGGATATCGTACTGAAAAGTGGGCTAGTAAAGACTGAGAGACTGGATCTCAGAATAACATTTGTTGGAAAACAGCAAGAAAGCAAGAGGCGAATATAAAAGTTTACCTTCCATATGGGTCTGCAGTGTGTCTCGCTCCCTCTCCACCTCTGCTCTGGCTCTAACAAACTCCAACTTCACATTGGCCAGCTCAACCTTATGGGTGTGCCTCATGCCCTCAACCTGTTTAATAAACCATTCAAAATCAAATGATATTAGGAATGCCAATACTGACATTGCATGATCCCATTCACAATTAGTGATACATTAATAAATTATTTTAATACATGAAAAAAATCTGTAATCCAGTAATCTATATTGGTACTGGAACTGAAACAGCTGGAAGGGTGCATCTCTAGTACATATCCATCTCTATGCCCACCTGACTATTCAGGGCACTGATCTCCCTCTCAGCCTTGTGCAGTTTGCCAGTCAGCAGGGTGTTCTGTTCCTGACTGGAACGCAGCTCTCTCTCCACTCGCTCCAGCTGTATCCGCACAGACTGCTTCTCCGACTGAATTAAAACCACACCAATCAGTCAGCGGCACCATCAAATTGGACAATTGAACTTGCTGCATTCTGAGAGCAGCGTAAAATCGTCGAGAGTTACTAGATGTGGTGCCTTTCACTGCAGTTTAAGCCAGTGTTTCTGTACTGAATGTGTAAAGACTTAGATTAACTTTTAGAAGCATTAGCCACTTTATCATATGTCATAGGGGCATATGATATCGAGGTCTCACAATTAGATTCAAAACTGACTCATGATTTGTAAACAATTCACAATTCAATACATAGATGAATCTGTTTCCAAACTGCTGTTTTGAGTTACTTTTTCCATTTGCAGCAGATCAACAAAAAAAAAAATCACAATGAATGAAATGTAGTTTACTAAATGTAATGCATATGTACGCATACCGACTGCATTTGCCTCACGCAAAGGAGGTCTATCTGGGTAGATTTCGATATTCTGCCATCTATAGGATTGGCGAGATGAACTCGTGTCAGGGAAGAAGTAAACCAGTGCCATTTACATTTTTTGGAATGCATGAATCGATTTTGAATCGACAGAGAAAGAATTGCGTTTCGATTTCACTTTTTGCATACCTCTAATACGCCAAATACAGGCCTTTATATTGTTGCCAAAACTACCACCATTGAGCCCTTAAAGCCAAGTTGCTCCAGAGTGATGTAAGTCGCTTTAAAGAATAGCATCTAATTAATGCTTTAAACATCAATTTTATGTAAGGGACATGAAAACATGCACTTTTTGACTTAATGCAAAGGCCGTAAGGGCTTTCAATAACCCAAATATAATGAGTTTACTGTAGAGCTTGGAGGAACAACTTGCTACTTTGCAATGTCTGCAACATCAAGAACAAATGCAACCATCCAGTTCTAGTGAATGTGCTGCAAGTTGCAAGAACATGCAGATTTTAGCAGTGCCAGATTGTAACTTGTCAAATGAATTCCTGCAAATGCGTGGTTTTGTTCAGGATTGTCACAATAATGAGAATGTGTATTTTTCTTTAAATCACGCTTTTACAGTCTTGTTTAAAGTCGCAAAATTGTAGACTTGCTGAGATAAAGCCATTGAAATGTTATCCCTATTTGTTGTCATAAACTTCTGTTCACAAGAATCACAGCTGAATTTATTGATTAACTTAATCTTTTTAAAGGGCAGCAACATTTTAACACGAAAATCTGGCAACCTTCATTTCACAGTTTCTAGAATTGAAACACTGTGTGCGCTCAGATCTGTCTGCCCTCACACTCAGATCTATGGAACGCCAAAGGTGCCACAATTCACCTTAAAAGCACTTTACTAGAGCTGACCATAAGTCACTAGAGTGTCACAAAAAGCTGTGTTTTCAACAGCCTAAAAAATGGCGTTAGCAGATAAAATAGCGTAGAAATGGGCGTTTTACTCTCAACTGCGTAAAAATATAGCCAAATTGTGGCACCTTAGGCGTTCCATGAGTGCGTGTTTCAAGCGCACATGTAGGCAGAGTTGGGCACGTACAGACATGAGATTTTGCTTGTAAAAGTTCCAATGAATTTACAGAAAATGTACTACACTGTGATGTATCTTATTATCGGGATATAAAATGACATATTGGGATATGAGATTTGTCATATCACACAGGCCTAGAATCTCATATTAAAAATCTAAAAGGATTGGAACATAATTCTGGCAAAAACCACCATGGCCATGGACTGAAGCATAACCACATATTAACTGCACAGCTCTCACCTCCAGGGCCCTGATTGCAGCTTGGGACTCAGCTATCTGGCGCACCTGAATGCGCTGCACGTTTTCGGCTTGTGCTCCCGAGTTGTCACGCTCTGCACGGAGCTCCGACACCTCTGCCTCAAGACCGCGGAGCCGCTGATGCAGCTGGGCCTTTTCTCTCAGGAGAGCCTCTACCCGCTTCCCGTCCCGCGCTGAGTCTCCCCCCTGCAGCTGGGCACAGAGTTCCTCCTTCTCTCTCTCCAGACGTGCCAACTGGACACCACATAAACCACACAAACATTACATCAGCCCTGAGATTTTTGAGACCTAGTGCATCTGATCGCTACAGAACAAGGCAGTGTTCATATTCTCATGTATGAGTTAAATGAGAAAAAGGAAATTTGTCTATTTTTTCTTAAAGACTGAAATCAGATTTGGCTGCTCCTGCCACAAGTAGACTGTGCCAACATTATTTTCCCAGTCTACTTGTGACTGGAACTAAGCAATAAGGAAAATACCAAATCATTTGGCATTTCTAACTCCTGATAAATGATTTAAAAAAAAAGAATAAAATAATAATAAAAAGAATCCAAGAGATGGAATATTGATCCTTTAACCAAGTCATGATTCATGACAGGACCATTTATTTTTAAACTACGCTTTAATGTCTGGGTGACATAACTAGAGCTGAAACGATTATTCGAATAACTCGAATCATTCGATTACAAAAAATGGTCGAGGCAATTTTTCCAGAATCGAAGCTTCGTTTAATTCGTTTCACTCGCTAGTGCACGCGCCGCTTGTATCTCACACGGATGCTTATTAATGATGCACATTGTTTTTAGAGACGCGATCAAGACAAGACCTGATCCCTCAGTATATGAAGGTATTTGTGAGATATTCTGTGCACTAAAACAGAAGTAAATACGTAAAAACCCATAAATGACATTTTTGCGATGTAAACACGCGCCCTGTGTTCGCGAGCACCCCGTTAGCGTCATGACTCGCTACAACGCTCGGTTTAAACGCACCTTCATTACAGACAAAACGCACATGTAGCTGCTGAACAACCACAACAAGCAGCGTTCTACTCACAATACAGCCGTTTATTGAGTTTCCCAGAGATTTCCCATAGTTTATTCCGTAACGCACGCTAAACGCTTTATTATGACGCGTCCCCGAGGAGCGCGCAGGGGATTGTGGGAAATGTAGTTCTCTCCCAGAAAAGCCAAAAGCAGCACATTTTCTAGGCCAAATTGATTCAAAATGACCAAAAACTTAAGTATTTCTTCATTTTCATTTGATCAGATTTTATTTTTACTTAGATTTTATAATGTTATAGTGTAATCAATAGGAAAGAAGAAATATAGAAAATGTATTTATCAAAAAAATGTTATTCTATATTCTGATGGACACCAAACGGATAAAGAAGTGTTAGAATGTTACGCCACAGATAATAAATAGACAATAATAGATAAAAACTCAGCAGTAAACAATGTTCTTTCATTGTTCTTTCAGTTCTTTTATTTGACCTAAAGATAAAAAAATGAGTCAGCTTTCATCAGAAATGTGCTGATTTCATAACTATGTCAGCATTTACACATCAAACTATGAGTAGTGCAGGGCGTCCAAAATTCAACACCATAAAGCACGTATTGCTAACTTCTACTCACACACTAGAATAAGCCTAAAAACAAATGTATTGTCTTTTTTAAATTTATCCGATTACTCGATTAATCGATAAGAAAATCGATAGAATACTCGATTACAAAAAGAATCGATAGTTACAGCTCTAGACATAACTACACATGAATGTTATATTTGATCTATGAAATGCCAAAAGTGACAACGTCCCTGAAAGGTTCTAGAGTGCCGCAAAAAGTGTTGTTTTCAACAGCATAAAAAGCGTCTGTATACTAGCGCACCACAAAAACCAGCATTAACGTATAAAATGGCTTTAAAAGTTGCTGTTTTATTGCCAATTGTGTAAAAAATATAGGACAATTGTGGCACCTTTAGCATTCCATATGTCAGACAAATAGATTTTGCTTGTGGAACTTCAGAAAATTCGGATAACGACTCAAATAGCTGGATCGGGTATTGGTGGCATTGGGGCGATCTCTGGAGCCAATCTGTTAAATTATAGAGTTTTTCTATGTTTGCATATGCGTGCAGGCACAATTCATTATGCATCGGAAGTGGCAGTGCTGTAAAGGTGGTTTATCAACATTCACGCTAATTCTTACATATTGACAGGACAATGAATGTTATATTTGTTAATGCTAAAGGTTACTAGGTGGGGACAGTAATTACCAGCTAGTTTATTATTAATGATTTTTAAAATCCTCAAATATCTGTATCAATTTTACAAAACGTAAATTGATCAGGACTTAAGTCTCAAGTGTAACCCCTTGCATTACAACAACTTTGATGGCAAGTTAAAGAGATTTTGGTGTTACTACTCCTCACCTATGAGAAACTCTTACCTCAGCACTGTACAGTATCCTGCGCTCCTCCAGAATGCGTTCATGCTCTTCACGTTGGTGATCAAACTCCGATTTGAGGAAGGTAAGGTCATAACGTAACTTATTGTACTCAGATCTATACTTCTCTGCTTCCTAATGGGGAAGGGGAGAGTAAGGTAGGGACATAAAGAGAGGTGGCAGTATTCAGAAATCAACAAATACATTAATGGACTCAAATAAAAAAGTAATTTCAGGTGTATCATGATATCATGATAAATACTTTCCTAAATAACTGCCATATCATTAAACGTTTGTAGAATGATCTTTCAGTCATCCTCAGTATAGTCAACTGTAGCATGAAATGGCAGTGAGTGAAAACGCTTTGATTGCTTTACATAAAAATACAAACATACTTACTTTGGAACTACTACGCACTTAGTCTATAGCATCTCACCTGAGCCATAACAACCAGGCTTCACTCAATATGTAATACTACATTCTCTCTGCTTTCTCTCCCCATTCCAGTCTATTTTATATCTTTTGTTATATAATATAGTTATTATAATCGGTTTTCTTCCCCAGCAAGTGCTTCCATGGTTCTTCCCGATGTGGTGAAAATAGTACAAAAGATTATCAACACATGAGTCCCAGCAGTCCAATGCCTTTACACTACATACTATCTCATGTTGGCCTTGCCTCTTGTTTACAGAAACCTATGTATAACAAACCCCATAGTGTATATAATATTTTGTAGTTAGCATTTACTGCAGTGTAATGTAACACTGAACTTATTTTACTTGAAGCCCAGATAAGGCATTAAAACAAGAATTTCATTTTACTGTCACATGACAATAAACTTATTTTGGCATGACATTAGTTCTTTATGGGCCTCACGTGTTCCTTGTTCCAGTTTACTATAAAATTTTCACATCCAGGTTCAAATCCATAGGGGATTAACATGAGCAACCACACACATTAATAATAAATGCAATTACCTGCTCTAGCTTGGTAAAGCGCTCTCTAACAGGAGTCTCCATCTCCTGCTGGACTTGGGCTTTCAACAGTTCCAGTCTCTGAGGGGTCATAACCTAGGACACATTTACAGAACTCAGAGATCATTCTCTAGTTCCAAATCAACAGAATCAAAATCAATCAAAAGTAGGACAAGAAAATATGCAGAGATATTTTACATATAAAACACCATAACAAAGTCCATGTTTTTGTTTTAATGAGTTTTTCATAGGACTACACAATATTAAACACAACTGACATTGTAATATTTTCCATTGACCTATACATACTGTAAAACTTTACCAAATCACTTCTATTAGCTATTTTCTATAACAAATGGGGTGATTTTGTAGGGTAGTGCATCTACATAGAAAATAAACCAGTCTTTCCTAAACATTGTCAACATTATACAAAGCTCACCACAATTTGAAAGAATATAACTATTTATTTTAGAGGTAACAATTTAAAATCTATGACTATTATCTACCTGTAGTCGGAGCTCCTCTAGTTCACGAGTTTTATCCAGCAGTTCTCCTCTTAGTTCTGCCAGGAGCAGCTGCTGTTTCTCTTGACTGATCTGCTTCTCACTCAGCATCCGCTTCAACTCGCCCTGGGCTCTTGTGTATTCATCCTGCAGTCTGTATATACACACACAACCAAAACTGATTGATTAATCAGTACAACAATACTGGAAAAAAGACATATATATATATACATATAAGTCTTTTTTCCAGTATTAACAATATATATTTTCAATATTGTGTGTATATACTGGAAAAAACATATATATATATATATATATATATATATATATATATATATATATATATATATATATATATATATATATATGTATATATATATATATATATATATATATATATATGTATATATATGTATATATATGTATATATATATATACACACACACACACACATATGTGTATATATATATATATATATATATATATATATATATATATATATATATATATATATATATATATACACACACACACACATATATACACACAGTATTGCCATGAATCCTTTTAAATTGTGATAATGTTGCACTGATAAGGGACAACACAAACTACGAAAACATATTTTATTACATAAACAGTTTATTACACAATTTAGACATAGGAAATACTTAAATTATGGATTCATCAAAATATCCACCATTAGCAGCTATTACAGCTCTGCATAATCTGGGCATCTGAGCTGTCAATGAACCAATCAATTGTTGAAGCTATTAAGGTGTGCTGACCCAAAAATCTTTTAAAAACCTGGGCCAAGTTTAAACCTGTAACCAGACATGAATTTTGGGTCACTGTGACTCATTTTGCCAGAACAGGTCACACACATACACACACACACATACATATATACATATACATATATGTGGTTAGAATTAATTCTAAAATAATCAAGGTGATTTTCTGCGTAGAAAATATTCTAAATACTCTCAAACATAATTTCTTGAACTTCATCCAAGAATTTTCAATCAGAGTAGACGCTGTTACATCAAACTCTGGGGTACATTAATTATGGAAAATTAACAAACGGCATTGTATCAAAGGGCACTGTATCATTTTTGTATCAATCTGCAAAAAGCTGGTGAAGTGCTGTAAAGGGACAAAAACCGGTGCTGGTGATCGTGAGATTGAGGTGTTCGAATCTCAGAGTTTAAAATCCCGGGCCTCGTAGTTGCCCTGTTATTAGTAAATCTTAAATTGTTCTGGATGAGACCATCTGCTGAATGCCCTAAAACTAAATGTCAGCGCTGGACGGTACCTTGTGTGCTCGGCCTTGAGGGTCTGAAAGTTGGTCCTGTGGTTCTCGCAGCGCATCCTCTCATCGATCAGCATCTTCTGCAGCTCCATGTCGGAACTGCTCAGGCCCACGGAAGCTCCAAACAAAACGGGCGCCTTCCCGCCGCCTCCTCCCGCCGCTTCCATCCCGGGATAAGCGGCGGCAGACTGGCCGAGAGCAGAGACGCTCATCTCCCGTACAGGTCCAGAACGAGCCGTGCTTTGACCTTGAAGGAAAGTGAAATCCAGTCTAGTTCCCTTCCACTGTAAACCAGAAACGATCTCAGCGCGTCCGTGCCATATGTCCTTGAAGAAGGCTGGTGCTGACACGTTAGGACCCAAAGTGCAGAACAATAAGGAGCTAATCAAGGCAGCCAGGGACCATAGTTTCTGTTGCCAAGGCAGCTAGAGTAGTTAAGTCCTCAAGTGATTGCGCACCACTCAAGTGATTTCTCCCCATGTTCTGTTGTGGAAACGTAACTTCTAATCACTAGAGATCCCCCAAGAGTCCCTCATGTCGCCCTGAGAGACCGAAGAGGACATTAACGTGAACTTACGGCTAATCCTGCTGCTGCTGCTCCTCCTCGGAGGCTGTTATTGACGTTTTTAAGTTCCCAAGAAGAGTGGCATTTGTTGTCACATATAAACTAAAGATGAGACAGCAACGACCTAAACCTGATAATTGTATTAATTAAGTTTTCCTTCCCCACATATAGCTGACAGTTAGAACCATGTTTAAAAGTACCGCGTTCAGGCTAGCTGAGAAGTTTACGTTAGAAACAAGCAAGTTCTCCACCTCGTTCATCTGTAACGCTGCAAGGGATTAAAACCAGAAGTAAGTGAGCTAAATTTTCGTAAGTAAACGGGGCGCTTTCTTTGCTGTTCCAGAAAATAAATTGTAAAATGCAATAAATGTATACAACCTAATATACATTAAAAAAAATACGAGGCAGCAGCAGCGAACTACTTACATTTCCAAGATGGCCACCAGGTTGAGTTAAACGCCAAAATAAAAGTCCGTGCGCTGGTTTTCTTCTACAAACACAATTCAACTCATGAAGACTTTCAAAGTCAGTCAGAAGTCAAAGTAAACTTTGTCATCTCTACTATATACATGCACATAGAGAGACAGGACGAGGTGACTCCAGTTTCTACAGTAATAAGAAATAAGGCACACAAAGTAAGCACATATATAAACATAATATAAACATATATAAACATAATATGTCACATAGAGTAAGCAAAAATATATACATAGGCTATAAAATATTTTTTAAAAAACCCTTTAAACTAGAGGTAGAAAGAGAGACCAATTAGAGTTATACAGTGTTCAACTACACTTTTGGTCCTGGAACTTGTTTTTGCATTGCATGTGCATATGATCTGCAGCAGTTGGATATGAAAATAATTAGGATCCTAATTCACATATAGGATCAGTTTAATCAATTGTTTTAGGCAATTGTAAGACCAGTATACAATTTTCAAAAACTATCCCACTACTGTTAAACCATCATTGTCTTGCAAAACCTTAACACTTAACACAGCCAACATTGACCAGCCCACCCTTATTTTTCGGCATCAATCAAACCATGTCACGTACTGTATTAGTTTGCAATTCCTGACTCATCGCTAATCATAAAAAGGAGGACGTCGGATATCAAATATATGCTGAAGTTCTTCCCAGTGCATGCCCACGTTCATCAGCGGGAAAGCATAAACCCCTAACTGCTGCTAATAAAAAATTATCTCCTGAAAACTGTGTATTTTTGTGTAGATTGACTTCCACTCTGGTCGGGTTTAGAGAGGTTTAAAGTGACTTATTTGAACAGCAGCTGATAAATTAGTCTATGTACCAAGTATGCAAAATTGGCTCTCTTGAACTACATAGACTACATAGAGCTGATGTATGCTGATGTTAATATAAATGTTCATATAAATGTCGGGCACAACGATCTGCAGTGATTTCTGGTACTGCTTTTAAAGGTCATATGGCAGTAGACAATAAAAATGTACCACATTGTAAAACTTCTGAATGGTAGCACAGGGGGCGCCATTTGGCAGATTATAAAGAGTCGCGTTTAAAGTGATCATGTGGGGTTATAAGCAGTTAAAGTGCCTCTAAATTTGCACTAAACAGTATTTTCCATTTTTGATCATATATGGATATGCTTAACCATCCTGATGTTCTAAATAACAGAATAAACACTCAGTGTAGATCTTGGCAAACAGTTCTTATCTCTGGCATGTACGCCACTAGAGGCTTTACTGCATAATGGTTATTTTTGGCCGTGCATCTGAACTCCCATGTTTGTGATTGTTGTCTGGAAAGTTATTTTTTATAGGTGTGTGTATGTGTTATTAAGAGAGAAAAATAGACACCAACTCACAGACGGAGATGAGACAAGTTAGTGTTTGGTGGTTCCTGGCAGTGTAATACATCTGACAATATGAACGGCTTTGTGGTGCTAGGAGAATTTAGGCTGCATACATTCTAGCTCACTCACCCCCTATCCCCAGTCCACGGAAGAAAACCTTTCCCATCATTTTATGAATCAGAGTCCATCTGTTCAATTGTTCCCTGGAAAATGTTACATCTTGCTGTTTCCAGCCTTTATTTAACCACTTCTTGTAAAAAGCAAAGTAAACATCACTATGGTAATATTATACTTCTTATAAAACAGGCCAGAAGTCTTACCATTTGTTTTTTAAGTTCAAAAACAAAAACAAAAACAAAACTTTAACCCTTGGCGTACCCATTTTCTACTCATATCAGTCATTTACTTGATATTTTTAGGGTCCATGCACAGAAGTTTTCCCTGAGCTGCGCCAGAGCACTCGGAATGGAACGCGCCCATAGGCATTATTGGAACGCAGCCCTCAGGTAACACTCAGGAGGAAAGGAACCCGTGCGCTCGCTCCGACTCCCCGAATTTCGCCATCTCCGTAACTTGATTAACAAAGGATCCGCAAAGTGTGTGTTCATCGGAGCTGCGTGTTGGTCTATTTGTAGTTATTATACGTTTCATAAGCGACTTTCACGATTTCAACCAGCGCAGATGCAGCCGCTGTAACGCTGGGAAACAACACGCTTTCCGGGTTAAACGCAAGGCACGTTTGCTTACCACGTATTATTGCAGTATTTATCCACTTTTATCCAAAACATGACGTGCATGTTAATTGTCTTTTCGGCCGGGTGCGCAGCGGATAAAAGTGGATAAAATACAACTATGATACGTCACAGTTTGTGTGCTTGTAAGAGATTCACTCACAGTAGGATCAGTAAGACGGATTACCATTACAAATACTACTTAAGCGAGTCGGAAATGACTTTTTTTGTATAGTACAATAATTTATCGCATTAAAGTTTAACGTACGGAAGTCAATAGAGGAGACATTTCGACATAGTTTTTCTTCTCGATATCTCTAGATCACAAATGTTTTTCTTGTTATTTTTCTCGTATTGCGAAGATACTTAATAAGATCATGAGAAAAATCATCTCGAAAAAACAAGTTGTAATCTCGAGAAAACAACTTTAATTATCTCGAGATTACACAATATTTTTCTCGTGATCTCCACAAAGTTGTTTTCTCAAGATTGTAGCTCATTTTCGTCCTTGATCTTGGCAATACATCATTGTTATCATAGATAAACAGTCCGACTTTACTTTGATCATGGACTGTCTGGTTCATGCGTTTATTACCTCTGGGCTCGATTAGTGTAATGTTTTATTCTCTGGTTGTCCAAATGGGTCATTAAATAAACTTCAGTTAGTCCAGTATGCAGCAGCCAGTTCTCACTTAAACTAATAAATATGATCATATCACCCCTGTTCTATCTTCACTCCACTGGCTGCCAGTTAAATTTCGTGTGGACTATAAAATACTACCCTTGACTTATAAAGCTCTAAATGTCTTGCACCGCAGTATGTGAGTGACCTCATTTAGAGTTACAGTCCGACTCTTCAATCGCAAGACGGAGGTCTTTTATTAATACCCAGAGTAAAGAACATAACCTTGGGCAAAAGCATTTGCTCATAAAGCACCACAGTTGTGAAAAACACTTTCTATTAGCGTTCGGAGCTCAGATACAATCTCTACTTTTAAGTCACCTGGACTCTGAGGAGACCTCATCATCTGGTACTCTGAATAGAACTCGATAAGGAAAATGAGTTTGACTCATATCCTCTGTTGACTTCCGTATTAAAGCATCTGATAAAAAAAATAAAAAAAATTGAATGCTTGACAAAATATATTGAGCCAGGGACATGCAGGTGTATGTGGAAAATATAGAGATTACAATGAATCAAAATTTGGTCATATTGAGCCAAAACTGCATTTCAGTGGGTTAGGAACGAAATAATCTTTAAGCATTTTCTTTTGTTATTCAGTTTTAAAACATTTAAACAAAATCATTGTTAGCAAATAATTTAAGCATAAAAACCACATTTTATCTGTTGTGCCAGCACTTTTTTATATTAGGTTCAGCTAGAAAAAGTATAAATTTCTATAAGTTTGTTCTCATAAAAAGGGTAATATCAAGACTTCACAAATCAAACTGTGATGCATGAAATATGGTAAGGCTATATGACAACAGAATCTGTTATATGCCCACAATATCTGCAGAATGTGTTTGTTAGTCATATGATTTAAAGGAAACAAAAAAAAACTACAAAAAACAATCATTTGTTCACAACAAAAAGGGTAGTTCTCCAGGATAGTTCCAAACAAGTAAGACTAGTTACAGTGATAGAAACGTTAATCATGGATAGCTGAATATTTCTTGTGTAGCAGTATCTGTTCTACTGCAAGAACTTCCACCTTTGGACCTGACCTCCTGAGAAAAACCCTTGTGTTCCAAGTTGTTCCAGGGAGAACATTGCTGTAATTAGGAAATGGAAATCTGCTTAGCAAAAAAAAAAAGAAACTTGTCTTTAGGATAGGTCCAAACAGACATGGGTGTTACCCAAGTTGTACAAACAGAAACATACTTCTAAATTAGACATGATTCATAAAATAATAAAATGTTTGAATGAAGCATGGAGGTTTTTCTTAACATTTCACATTTCCGATGCCTTATTGAAAGGCCCGTTAAGCTCTGTTTTAGTTCAGTGAGGATGGAGAAAACCCTCTAGCACTGTTGTCACCCCAGTATAACTGCCCAGCCCAGCTCGTCTGCCTAATAGCAGCAGTTGCTCTGCGTTGCCACGTTATAAGGGGCCTTCCCCCAGGATATTACACTACCTTGTTAGTGGAGTGAAGATCAAAAGACTTCTTGAGAGCATGTGTTTAGGCTCTAAACATGGCCTCGCATATGTGTCCAGTTATGCAACAAGCCACAGGAGCCGAATTGCAGATTGCGTTATCTAGGGAGGAAGCAATATTTTTCTGTATGAGCAAACATACATCAGAAGCACAAAATTGTAGAAGTTTTATTCATTAATTTTTGTTTTTACAGAAAAGAACAAAACACAACTGATGAGAAATTCCAAGCCACAAATTTATCGTTCAGTGGGAAAGATCACAGCACATCCCAACTGCAGAGTCCTTTGTTTAAGTCAGACGAATGATCTCAAATTTTTTTGGCCGCTTGTCTCTGAGTGGGCTGGGCAGCAAATCGGGTTCTTCATCAGTCTCTGCCACTTGCTCCTGCTGCTGGCCCACCTGCATGTCTTTAGGACACTCAGCATTGTACGTCTTGACGTAGTTCTCCACAGGCCAGCCTTGGAACTCCTCCGGCTCGCTGCACTCCAGGCCTGTGTATGTGACGCCGGGATGGTGCTTCAGCCAGTAGATCAGGTAGTGGATGTTGTAGTCACACACCCAAGGGTTACCTTTCAGAGACAGCGTCCTGAGGTAATACAGGTTTTCCAGGACACCGTAGTTAAAGTTGAGCAGATTGTTGTTGGAGAGCTCCAGCTCTTGCAGGTACAGAAGGCCAGCAAAAGCAGCTGTTGATTTGGAAACAGACAGATGATAGAGTGAGAGCTGAACTACAGTGTATAGCAGAGACCACAATAAAGTTGACAACTTTTGAAAAGCATGTTGCAAGAGCCTGTGCATACCACTTGTGATTTGGACTTATCTGTGAATCATGCCCCTTGAGAGTACACTATGTTCATGTAGTAACACTATTAGCAATACTATTTGGGGCAATTTGGCAAGACTTGGGTGTCTTATAATTATGGCAGTATTTGAACAGTTTTGTCCGTGATTCTTTTGGCTGAGAATGCAGTTTCTGTATGTGGCATTTAGTTAGATGTTTAGCTTAAGACTGCGCTGGGCCTAATGATACACTTTTGTAAATGACTTTCCTAAAAACATTACACCCTGTATCACTGGATCTTGTTAAAGTGTGAATAATGAGGTGGTCTTGCTCACTTCAAACTCCATGCATCCTGTTGTGAGCAGAAAGAAATGTCTGCTCAGCAAGAATGGACTTTATTGGCCCCCCAGCTTTAATGATTCCTCATTAACATCAGCAAATGTTACAAGGATAAAAGTTTTTGCCATCTTTGCTTTCTCAGGGGTAATAATGTGGAATAGCCTGCATTGTGGCGTACAGGTTTCCGGGACCTTTCCACCATTTCTCTCATCATCATACAGCTGTTGTTTACCTCAGCTCACAAAAATGCTCCGCATATTAGACAGACAGTCATTCCTTGATGAGGAAAATAGACAAACCTTGCTTTTGAGAGACTCAAACCTGAACAACCCATAACAGCTAAATCCAAATAAGTGTATATTTAAGAATTATGACACACTCAACTTCACAGGGCAGCTGAAAGCAGACAGACAGACTATTAACTCTTTTAGATGTCCTTTAATCACCAACATCAATCTATGGCCCAAAGTATTAATCCCAAGAGAGAATTGCAAATTGCAGTCTTGCAAATCCCCCGTTATCAACAGCCATTCCTGCTGGAAAAACCAGTGAATATTTTAATGTGTATATTTTAATTAACAGATGAATGTTTGTTCATTTATTTTTTAAATTGATATTAAGTGGATTACCAGCTAAATCAAGTTTGCTGTGTACCAATAGGCTGAAAATCACTGTGCTGTAGACACACAAAGTAGTTCTCCTGCTAAATCTCAAAACATCTCAGAGCCTCAAATCTTGCTGGATCACCTGTGTCAATGCTCTCCAGGTTGTTGTTGCTGAGGTTCAGATGCTTCAGGTCTTTGGCAGCCACAAACTCGTTAGGCCTCAGCCGAGTGATGTTGTTAAAGGATAGATCAATTTTCACAATGCTTGCTGGGATATCTGCTGGAACAGTGCTGAGGCCTGGAAGAACAATAGTCAAAAGATCACTTTCAATAAAGGACAAAAGCATCTCATTTTGATTGAATCTGAAGTTTGATTTGATGGGATGATCCAAAGTCAGCTGGCTTATGAAATGATCTCCTTTGATGTTGTGAGAAAGGATTGAATGACCACAGGATTTCCCACATGCTTTACAATGGTGCTTTAAAGGAGTCAAACGTTTCAAAATGATTTCCAGCCTGCAACCCATAGATGGGAACATCTGTCACAGTAATTGCTGGTGGGTCTGTACAAGCTGGTCAATGTTGGTGGTCCCTAAAGGCCCATATTTACTCTCACTATAGTCTCTGTTAGTGGGGTTTAAAATCAATTATCCCTGTCATCTGATGTGTATTTTGCAGGGAGCTGAAATGACTAAAAGTGTGCAGAAAGTTATAAACCCAAAAGAGACAGTAATCAATGGCAGTGGAAATTTCTCAGTGTTTGTTTTACAAATACTCTTGGCTTTGTGTGCTCTCAAACATGGTCTGTAAACTTGAATGGGAGCCAGATAACTCTCCTTGGTTTTGTTTATTAACCTTGTGGCTAAATGGACCATTAGAATCCTTATGGCGGCTCGTTTTAGTTGAAGCAACATAAGGCACAAATCATCTGGTAATGTAAGGTATTGAGATTAGAACAGAACCATGTGGGCTGAAATAGCAGTAATCTGCCAAACACAAGACAGTCCAGCTTCCTGTCTTAGACCTCATCAGAACATCCGTTTTCAGGTGTGCTAAAGTGGATGGGATGTTAGTGTGTTAAGTAGCGAAGACTAATCCTAACTGGCTACCAGATACACAAGATGATTTTCTCCACCATATCCCCAAAGCTCTGCAGTTCTGAATAGTTAAGAGTGAAAGAGTGTGTAAGTCAGAGGGAAGCCCATAGTTGCAATGACTAATGCTGGACCCTCAGTCGTCCTGTTATTGCAAACTCTTCCAAGATTACAGTGCTGAAGTTTCACTCCACTGCTGACAAATGAAATCCCTAGCCAGTTATCTATTAAGATTCTAGAGCAAAAAAAGAGCCATGAAACAGGGTTTTAATGTCGTTCCCCCTCTGCTCCAGTGCTGACTCACCTTTTCTGAGCTTCCCAGGGAAAGTTCCCATCCCTGTGTAATTCATTTGGCTGCACTTAAGACATGAGACAAACTTCCAAGCCTGCACAAAGTAATTGTCTTTACATACTACTGCATTTAGCAGACACTCTTTTCCAGAGTGACTTCAATTTCCTGGTAACAGGGACAGTCTCTTAGGAGCAATGTGGGATTAGGAGACCTGTTCAGAGGCCCAGAGGCGGATTTTAGGCTTTCTCAGGATTCAAATCCCCAATCTCATGGTCACCAAAACACTTTTTCAGTCACTTAGAGCACGCTACTATATAACAGTAGATAATTGAAAACCAGAAGCTCTGTTTGCATTGGCGTCAATGATCTGAAAAAATTTAATCCTGTGTTGATGACCACAATACTGTGAGCCAAAAAACCAAAAGATTGTTTGTCCTTGCTGCAAGGGGACAATCCCTGTAGTTAGTAAAAGTCAATCCCTCTGCATAAAAGCCTCTGTTAAATGCAGAACATGAAAATATAAAAATATGTGCCAGTCCCACACAGTTCACACACATCACAGAATCTGCCAGACCATTTCTAGTTTTTCCTGGTTTGGAGAACGATTTATGGCTGCATATAAAGTAAATACAAAGCTGAGCTGGTATTTCATGAATCCCACAGTATTAAATGTACTGTCAGATGATGTCAGACACTCTTCTCTGACAAGAATAACTACTGCGGAGCACAAATCTAAAGTGGATTAATAACTTTTTTTAAAAATTAATGCCTTTATTTTGATTAAAGTACTGTGAACCATAAATACACAATAAAACTGGTCTTCCTGTTTCCAAAAAAGAATTAACAACTCTAAAGTTGCTGAGACTGTCCGCAAGGAAGGATATTATAGATAGAAGCAGAAGGGGACTATGCTCCTTGTGTTCTAGATATCCTGGTTGTACATCTGTAACTAAAAGAAAATTACAACACTTGTTTGGCTTTGAAGAGGTTAGTGGACAGCTGTCCATAACTATTTATTTACTTTACCATAGAGCTTTAGGACTGTTGTTGCTGTCTGATTAAAATTCTTACAAATTCAGATACAGTTTTATTTAATGAGAATAGCAAATTAGTTATGACCTCCTTTATTTCCATGAACTGTAATTAGTAATATATTATGATTTTCCAAAGATAGTACATAAAAATGGTTTATTCAAGACTATATCTTTCATGCCAAGTCCTGCCACCATGAGCAAAATTTTTTGGCACTGTTATTACATTTTTCTTTCACTGTGATCATTTTTATATACTTTTTAAGTCGCTGTTAGGGGACTTATGGGGTTTACCCAAAATGGAAACAGCAGGCTAATTTTTACCAAACATGGGCCATCTAACGTGGGACTATGCTGATGATAGTAAACAAGAGAAAATATTGTTACCTCTGGCATAATACCCATCTAAAATCATGCTCTGTGAACAGCTGTCAGATATTTTGCTACTTAGGCCAGACACAGACAGTTTTTTAGAACTAACTTTTGTCTCAGTTCAATTACAGACATTATCTGTACATTTCAGGTCAAATTATTTAGTTTACTTTTAGCCTTGACACCAGCTTGTAGCCATAACCACGACAAAAAGCATTTTACTATGAAGCCTTGGAGCTCTTCTAAAAGCAATCTTCCTGAGATTTTAAGGTTATAAATAGTACCTCTAGTTTACTCAGAGAAGTATACAGTATTCTCCAAATGTTTAAACAGTGCATCTAAAATTATCTCTACAACATCCCAAGCAAGGAGGAGGAAAGGTCAAAACGAGAAAAGAACTTGGACACAGACCACTGCACAAGTCATGCATCAACGTTAAAAACACCCCACATATTTCCTAGGCAAGATGCTGTAGGTAGGGCAACTCTTACCTCTGCTTCTGCAGTCAAGAAGTGGTTTGGGGAAGATGTAGGTATGGCACAGCGACATGGCATCGGGATGTTTCTGTATGCCTGGTGGTCTGGGCTTATGATCCAGAGACTGGATGGTGGGGGAACAAAGCAGCTTCACATCCAGCTTCTTTAACTTCTGCCCCCATAGGGCATTGGGCTCAGCGCACTTGGCGAAGTTGCCCATTTGGCGGTTGCTGGGCACTTGCAGAAAGTTAACTAGGCCCTCCAGGTGGCAGTTGCACCGCCAGGGATTGTCATGAAGGCGCAGGTGCCAGAGACGAGGCATGGGAATAAACATGGCCTCGGTGGCCATCTGCAGCCGGTTGTGTTGCAGCAGCAGGGTGGTGAGTTTGCTCAGGCCGTTGAAAGCGCCTTCTTCAATGAGCGAGATCTCATTCTGCTGCAGGTCAAGGCTCTTCAGATTGCGGAAATGGCTGAAAGTGTTATCTTGCAGCACCTGGATCCTGTTTTGAGCCAGCAGAAGGTGGTCAGTGTCCTCCGGCCACCCGAGCAGCACGGCGCTCAGACGGCGGTCCTGGCAGTCGAGGTACTTCTCACCGCTGTCCACATATTCTTTACAGTTAGCCACATACCGTTTCACGGCGGCTGCCCTGCCGCGACCTCGAGTGCGGTCTCGTCTTCCCCGTTCGCCACGACCTCCCCTCCGCGCCTCGGCCCCCTTCAGCAGCAGAACAAGCAGCAGCAGGGCAGTGAGAAGTCGCATGGTGACAGCTACAGCTGGGTTGGTCACTCAAGACTAAAATTCCTGCAGTTGGAGCGGACGGGTACAGCCACAGTCCCTTAAAAAAGAAAACAGCACATCACATTTCACTTGGCTTTGAAAGCATGGGAGATATCAGAAACGTAGAAGTTGTGTTGATAACTGTGCCAGATTTTGAGGTCCACAGCAGCACAATTCATGATGCACCTCCAGCATGGAAAAGACAAATTATATTAGTGAGAGATTACCATTAGAAGAAAATATTTTTAAATATAATTTGTCCTTGTAACTGCTAAACACAACTTTACTAAAGCCATACATTGTTTACCTGCTTAATTACATTTCCAATGAATGAGACTTAAATTTTGGGCTTATTTTGCAGTGACTATCGGTGCCAGTGTCCTTGTGAATGTATCATTTTAGTATAATCTAATTTATAGCCTTACGTATATTTAAATTAAATATTACTTTCAACTATTACAGTTTAAATCATTTTGATGTATTTGTTGATGTTTCCAACATAAAATGAAGGTATGTAAAATGGTCATATTGATAAAACTCATATTAACATTGACCCTAAATGCACCCCTGGCACAAAATGACGTTTGTTGTCAAGATAATTAAGTTTCTTTTCAGCATGTGGAACGATAGTATAGTTACAGTTTTATTTTCTTATAAAACATGACATCCATGTAGTATCAAAATATTGAAAGCACTTAGTGATGGTTAGAGAAATGCAGTAGTAGTAGTTACCCAGAGATTGCAAGAAATCAAATAAAATCTCCATTTTATAGTCACTTTATTCAGCTAATGCACTCTCAATAAATGTTTCCATCTTGGACAGTGTGTACCTGTTTATGATTTCACACACTAACATTGACATGATGAATCCATGTTTCGTGCTGTATGGCAATAGTTAAGTCACCATGAGCTGGCATCTTGTTCTGACTGCTGGGACGTGAATCTCAGGCCTCGTTTGTGATGTTAAGCAGTAGGAATGGCCACATCACCTGCCAACCATATCCTCGGTCACAGCAACATATTAAGGCCCCAGAGTGGATTTTTCCAGTCTGCCTATCCATGGTGAACAGGTGCTAAAAAGCTTGATTTATCGTACACATGACGAGGCGTATTGTCTTGCCAGCATGCTGCCCATGACGGCATGGGCAGAACAGAGTAAATGAAGTCTCAAGTCAGTCATGCAGATGTCAACATTCTGCCTGTGTGGGTTTCTGAAACCCAAAAGCCAGATGCGTTCCAGTTTGTGTCTCAGTATGGTTTCAACCAGGCAAAATATAAAAACCAGCATTCCAATGAGCTCAGAACAAACCCTTCATGTCGTGGGCGATCGAGGCAGGATGTGAGCTGCAGAGACAAAAGTGGAGCCTGAGGTTTGCCACTACAGGTCCAGAATGCCAGTGTAAACTTACAGGCATATGGGATCCACATGGAGGGATGTGAGGTGCTGTCTGGAGCAGAAGGAGCACAGGGTAAGTACTTAGACAGAGTCCTAGAAACAGCTCCTCCCTAGTGAACTGGGATAATCTTGTCTTCCCCTTTAATCTACTACCTTTCAATTTGTTCTTCAGTATCAACTTAAAACGTTTTTGCAGTGGAGAGTAACACCTCCACACTCTCCCCCTCTAGTTTTTCTTAATAATTCACTCTGCTCCACAACTTAACTACATATATATATATTTTTTGCAGGGCCTGTCTGCGGAAATCTTGCACATAAATAACTTGAGATGTGTTTTCCAAGCGAGGGCTTTCTTTCACGTGCCTGTTAAGTTGCCAGCCGAGTGACAGCTCTTGGCACAGCTTTCCTGTGTTTTGGCACAGCATTTCTCTCTGACAGATAACCCACCTCTGAGGTGGGGTAAAAAGTTATGGTCCTTTAGAGGACCTATTTTCACATGTGGAACTAGCAGCGAGATACAGGAGATTGATTGTGCAGAGAGCATTCCATTTCAACACAACACGACAACTGTAAGGGTGACAGGATTGCATTTAGATGGTTGAGCGATGGCAGGTAGATGCTTTAGGTATGTCAACGTTTGTGTTTAAAGTACCCAGATGTGGCCAAAAGTTGAGGAAGCGTATTTGCTATTGCAGTGTGAAAAATGGCCATACCTACAATATAGGATGTTTCCACATGAGAAATACTTCTTTTTGGCCATTATTTCTCTAATTCATGCACCTTTTTAAGTGACTACTAGCTGGATGAGTATGCATGCACAAACTACAACCTCCCTAATTCTGTTGAGTCTGTAGAACAAGTCGAGTGGATTTATCATGGCCTGGGTTACATAAACTCTTCTGCATAAGCTGCGGGCAAAACCTGGAGGAGTGGAGCTGCCGGAGCACAGTTTATCCAGCACAAAACAGTCCTTGTGTGGGGCTAAGACTGCCACTTAAGTCTTTGCTTGCTATAATAACACAAGACAAGAAAAATAGAGGTGCGGAACACTTTTCTCAGCAGAATGAAAAAGGACATGGAGAGGAGAGGAAAGAACGTTTTCAGGCACCCCCAACCCCAAATTCAGGTGATCTGATTAGGACATTTCTGCACTTCCCTCACAATGGAGACTTGTGCCTGGACCACAGATTTTTATCCCAAATTCTTCTGCAGTGACCCCTGCCCCTAACCTTTAGTCCACCATGACCAAATACATTCATCAGCATAATCCAGACAGGGAGGGCGGGAAGGACATAGGCAGACAAAGAGAGGGAGAAGGGGGAAAAATGTGAGGGGGGAGGTCAACGAAAGAGCGCTTACATAGCCTCCAGTGCTTAATTAAAACCATTCGGGTTTTCTTGCAAGAGGAGGAAGAGGGTTGTACATGGGTCCAGCCTTGTGACAAATCTCTTTTTGGGATAAAATTCCAAAATTCAGACAAATTACAACTAGTTGCTCTATTTCCTCAAAAGAAACTCCAGTCATACCGATATATTTAGCAGATACCTTCAAGCCCACAAGCAGCACACAAAACAAAGCTCATGGGAACTGAACTTAAAGCATTCTTCACTCTCTACACACGGTCTGCTTCTCATCCAGTGCTGTGAGCACATCAAATCTTGAACATCGACTTTAGAGTGATTACCTGAGACTCGCTCCACAGTCTGTTTCTTATCACACGTCCTGACTGGAGTGCCGAGTGCCTTGGAGAGCCTCCAAGCACATTTAGCCCTCGAGAGTGTGCACAATTTAATCCAGCTTGCTAAATAAATGTTTCTCACAAAGTTGCGCTCCGGTGGATGCCCATATTCCAGCCAAGATGATCTAGTCTTGGAATTAGTGGGAAAGGAGCGTGCATTGCAGGATATAACTGTACAGTATTAGTGGAGAGCGTACTGTAACTCCTCATTCACTGGCACTGCAGATTACAACCCTTCCGTATAACACATGCACACACCCACCTACACACATCCCTACACACACATGCAAATACACACACACTCTGGAAAAAGCCACAGGTACCTGCTCAGAGGAAGGTGTACAATGCCATGCAGTTAGTCCGTCCTAGGTGCTGGTGCCTTTGTGTTTTCATGAGTGCTGATGCTGGAGCAAAGCCTGTTGCTCAGTCCATCTGTGTATATGTACGAGCATATGTGTGTGTGAGTCTGTGTGTGCCGCAAAGGGCTCTGTGCAGCCACAGCTTTTGGGTGGTTTTAAATTACAGTGTAGCTCCTCCACACAGCCAGACTAGCCGTGATATTCCACAGCAGATAGAACTGGACTGCCTCCAGGCTGCTATCCCCTCTTCTCTCTCTCCTGCTGTTAATGAGCCTATAGCAGATATGTCTGTTGGAATCCAGCTCTACATTTTTGACTGGCTGAAAAATGGCAACTCTTTTGTAATATAAAATTGAGCTTTCTCTGGAATTTATGTTCAGCTATCATGTAGCTTCTGGAAGCAGCAGTGTTGAACCTGTTTCTGTTGCTTCTCAAAAATGATCTGATTTACATCATTATCATGATTCTAAAATATCTGAATATGCCTGACATCTACGGCATCCAAACATTATCTTTTGATTACTTTCATTACATTGAGCGTTTTGTTTTGTCTAACTTTATCTTTGAAGTGACAGAGTTTATATGCTCATTTTCTGACAATGTGGAAACTCTCTTACAATAGCAAATGTGAAATTTGTTTAATATATTTTAACACTGTACATTTATGTCTCATTCATACCTAAATGGTGTAAATGCAAATGTAAATGTAAACCATGTAACAATTACTTTGAAGATGTTTGAACTGATGTGACTGAAAGTTTGCAGGATGAAATGTTGTTCTGTCAACTTTTGCAATCATGCTGGATAGCTTCCAGTATCTGTTTTGAAGCTTCTCGCAGCTGCTCAAAAATGAGTTGTTTGGGCAACAGATTATGCATAATTAATGTGAATACACTGCCTTCCTCTGTATGTTTGTTTTTAGCGTTGTTATTCTGGAAATGTGGTGTCCTTGACTCGTGTTGGTTAGTGCAAGCATGCTAATGAAGACCCTTTAGTAGCCTCATGTGCAAAAAGCTGACCTGCCCTGCAGTGGTCAGTCTTTTTCCAAAAAGTGATTTGTAACTGTCTCTGTCTTCAGTTAAAAAATCCAGAAGGTCATTTCTGGTGAATTCTTTAAAGGGAAAACATAAATATTTCAACCCCGAATTAGAGCAAAAAGGCAAAAAGGCAGCTGATCATTTTGAAAGAATATCTCTGAAAGATCTGTGTTTCTGCAGCTGGCTCCTTAATTGAAGGGACTGTAGTGCAGAAGATCCTCACAGTGTTTAGGGATTTGGGGATTTTAGTTTTCCTCCAGATTTCTCATCCTCCCTCCTGGATGCCATCAGAAACAACTTTCCTGTCACTGGTGTGGAGGAGGTGAGAGAGTGAAATGCAATTTGATACCAGCTTTTGTACACAACAAGGTAAGGTTCACTCACAAAATAAATAAACCAATGCAATCCAGGTGCATCGTAAAAGCAGTAAAAGAAATAAAAGTTTGACCTAAAACAGGAAAACCTAGTTATTGTTAAATATAACCTATAAATTATATCACAAATGTATTCATTTCTATTAATAAATTGCAAATGTATTAATTTCGAAGTCGTCATAAAGATAAAAAAGTGTTAACTGTTGATATATTATAAAATTAGTTTTTAAAATGATTTAAATGTATTTGCTTTTAGATTTCTATGGCATGTAGAATTTTTTTTTTTAAACTAAAAGTTCTTGAGATGTGCATCACAGATGTTAATCCATCTCTCAAGATGCTTCTCAGCAGATTAATAATGCAACCACTGGGACTGATATAAGCCCTGGACTGGGATTTCAATTGCCAATAGCTGTTTGCAAATGTTAAGTCTGGGCCATGAAAGTATTCTAGCAGGATAATTTCTCAGGATCTGCCGCCTTACTGTATTTTAACAGTTACTGTAACAAATCAGACAATTCCCCAGTAGTAGTGCACAATGTTTATTACACAACAGAAAATCATTTTTTAATGTTTGGCCATACAAAAGCTGATGTCATTAGTTGTGCATTCATGAATATATTTTCTTCTGGCTTTATCGCAGTGAAGGAACACGCAATTTCATTCATATAACTGTTATCACATATTTTCGTTTCAAAACCTGTGTGAAATTTTGTGAACAAGTTTGAACTGACATAGTGAGCAGAATATTCTGTGAAGTGTGAAACAGCACAGTCTATGACATATGGGATGCTGACAGACTGAATGACTGATAGGAAATTTCTCTTCTCCCAGGAGATGGCCAAATTCCTGCACTAATCTCATGTTGGTAAAAGGAAGTACTGTGTATAGTAAAAAGTGGGTTGTACTTGTTCACAGTTTGTAGAGTATTTTGACTAGGTGTTGCACTGCAAAAGTTCACTTGTAAAACAGATCATTATAGTTTTTGACCAACAAATGTAACTTTCGATATTCAGCAAAGAGAATCCATCTCCCTGATATTTGTCTTTGCTGAACCGATTGTGAACATGAGGGTTTTTATGAGGACTAGCCATTTTTTTCTCTCTTTCAGCAATAGCTCTTACAAAAGAGAAACATGCTCAGGGGGAGGGGAGGAGGGTTTTGTTCAAACGGCTTACGTTGCACGCTCTGGACTGTTTCCATTTTTCTCTCCAAGATGACCTGCTGGTGAGTCTGTCTTACTATGCCTATGCTGATTGAAACCATGCATTTTTTTCTCATGCAGAACTGTGGGACAGTGGGGGTTGATGAGGACCGACCTGCTGAGTGCAGATGTGCTCTCACTCACATTACTCACACTCCTCTAGTGAGAACAAGAGTCGGCATGCAAACAAGGCCATGGGACACTTATTATCTGTCTCAGCATGTTTGTGTGTGTGTGTGTGTGTGTGTACATGTGAGTAAGAGAGGAAGGGGCACAGGATGGGGAGTGAGGGGAAATAGGGGATAAGTGGGAGGGAGGGAATGTGGGGGGAGGAGATATAAAGAGTGAGTGAAAGAAGGGAGTGGAGGGGATGGGAGAGAAAAAGTGTGAGACAGACACATTCAGCAGTTCTCATTGTTTATAGGTTTTTACACAACTGATCATTCTTTTTATGTTTGAGCTCTCCATATTATTTCTCTAATAGTTGACTACAGCTAGAAATGTCTGTCACGGTGGCAGTCGGCATGACATGAGGTGAGGTACACGTTGCATGCATTTTATTGAAAAAATCCAAACGTAAGGGCACGAGGGCCACAAACAAAAACTCTTCTTCGGGAGGAAACACACATAGCACACCGACATGGGAGGGGGTATTGTGAGGGTGGACCGACAGAAGACAATGGGAAAACCGAGCCTATATTGGGGAACAGAAACAAGGAACAAGATTAATTAGACAAGGGAAAACCAATAGGGAAGCAAACTAGAAAACAAGCAGAATTAACCAATGAAGGGGTAACCTATGGAAACTAGGGGCAAGACTGAAACAAACAAGAACCAGGTGAGGATACTAACAAACAGTGATCAACCAATAGGACACACTGGGAAGGCAGGACAAGGACAAGACCGAGACAGAACTGAATACATCAAACCAAACCAAATAGCGGCATCTGCTGGCCGCTCAGCAGAGTCAAGCGGAGCCTGTAAATCCAGGGGGGCATAATAATTTCACGATTTCCAGAATTCTTTACTTATTGTAAAGTTGTTCGCATACTGTTGACTGTTGACTAGTGTTATATTTTCACTTAACTAAATGGATAGTTTTCCCTCAGCAAATGTATATTGTGGTCAGAGGTAATGATGCATGCTTTTATTAAAAAGTCTTATTATTTAGGAAAGGTCCTGGGTTCTGACAGTAGTTCTGACCTCAAATCACAATTTCTGTTCAACATTAGATATTTTTGAAGCCATGTAGAAGCCAAAAAAAAAAGATATGTTGAAGCCACTTTATTATAGAGTCAAAGTATGTTTTCAAATGACTGTTTTACCAAATTGCCATTGAAGATGATCATATCTGTAAAGATATGTTTATAGCTATATTCAGATTCATACAGTGCAGTTCCAGTTTATATATTAAATGAAATTCAGATGTAGCAAAGTATTTAAAAAACATACAATCTGTGATTTTTCTGTCTTAAAGTAAAAGACAGAATACCACATAAAGCAGAAGAACCTGAGTACCTGTAACACAAATTAGACTGTGTTACTGAGTGAGAACAGCATTTACTACAATCATTTATAAAATTTAGCTTAGTCATTGCTGTGTAAAGAAAAAAATATCTCAGGTCTTTAAAAAATAGCTCAAACTCTGTCTCTGTCCAGAGGATGGTCAGGAGTCTTTATTGCCATCTGTAAAGGCTTTAGTGTGATATATATAGTGTGCACATATGATTTTACTGACCTGATGAGCAAACCAAGACAACTGTTCTCTTATAGGCCAGATTCAGGCTCTCTCTTCCTCCCCATTCCCCCATTCTCTCTCTCTCTCTCTCTCTCTCTGTCACACACACACACACACACACACACATTTACGAAGAGTGTCATAAAGTGCTTGGCTGGTGAGGTGGCAGCACACAGGCTCTCTTCTAAACAATGAGGTCATGGCTATCTTCAGTATGGTGGGTTGAGATTTTCCAGACATGGTTTCTCTATCGGGACTGACCTCACTGCTTTGGCTTTGTGTTGTGACCTCTGTCACCACACTATAAACGAGTTGTTTCTATGGATATGTTGTTTAATTAGACACTTTGTGTGATTTTAAGTGTAACCACTGCACAGGCTGTTGGTGTTTGGTGGCACAATTATGGAGTGCCACGTTGTACCAGAAGGCTTGTTAATGTCTCCCACAGTTTACAGCAGAAAGCAGACACTCTCTTCTCTCTAAAGAGTTTTATAAGAGCCAAATTTGTGCCTGTAAACATTAAACAATTTCCAATTTTGAGAACTATTGTGACTAGATTTGTACAGTATGTGAAAATTGTTATACTAACGTATTAAATAGAACTGATCCAGTGTACAGTACAGTTAAAGAAAAGAGAAGCTGAAATAGGCAGGGTAAAGAGAGAACGGTTGAGGCAGAAGGGAGAAAGTGCAAGAGAAGGGAGGCGGAGAATAGGATGAAGGTTGGAGAGAGAGAGGGACAGACAGACAGACAAAGAGAGTGTAGATGTGTGTGCTGTTGTGGGGGGAGGAGTGGCAATGGGAAGGGAGATGATGAGAAAGTGTGTATGCATTATGACTTGAAGAGAGGTGAGAGAGAGTGTGTGTGTGTGTTTTGTGAGTGAGAGTGAAAGGTACAGTGGGAAGAGTAAGGCCTCGTTCACACGGACATCTGAACCAGGCGTTTTTCTGGCATTCGTGGCGCCAGGTGAGCGCCGACTGAACACCGACCATTTTTCTGCTCATCGGAGCAAATCAAAGCGTCCACACGGGCGTTCAGCACCGGCGTTCGGCCAGCTGCACGTTCGGGTGGCATCAAATAAACGCTGCATGGCATCAAAATCCCGAAGAACGCGAGGAAAATGACGCTGTTGCGTTTACATGGCGTTCGATTGGCGTTCTGGAGGACCGGAAAAAGCACAAAAAACGTCCCTTCTGATCTGACGTTGCGCAGTAAGAGGGTGAACCCAGTAGCGGTGGCGATGTTTGTTCCTCTCCTGCCTACAGTGCCGTATCAGGAGGATTTTTAAAACAAGAATGTCGAATGTAAGTTTTAAGAAAGAATAGGGATCCATGTTTTCAATGCAGAACTATAAACCAAGATGACCCATGTGTAAACACTCTGGACAGAGTAATTACTGCTCCCACATGGTAAATACACGAAAGTACAGATTGGGCGTCAGGCTGGCGTTAAACAACGTCAAGCGAACGCCAGTGAAACGCCAATCGAACACAGCTACAAAACGCAGCAAAAACGTGTATGGCTTTCAGAGGGCGTTCATTTTGAATGTCCGTGTGGACGAGGCCTAACAGAGAAGAAGACATGACACCTGCTTTTGTGTGTGCACTTGTATGTGTTAGATAACAGATGAATGCAGGTTAAAACTCAGTGAAACCTTCACTATACACACACTCCACAAGAAGAATTAACCACTTGTCAGCCTGATAACATCGCATGCCTTCATGAAAGTTGGAGTTCAACAGCTCCCACAAATCTCTCACCACAAGCCTTACAACAGTCTGGATTCAGTTCCTCTTGACTCCTACTTGCCAAAAATAACGTAAATATGAACTTGACATATTTCTGCCTTTATTTGATTGACTAAAAGTAATGTCTGACTTGTTTGGAATAAGTTCCATTTCCCCTTCTCTAAATTAAACTATGGTGCTATTTTCAGTCCAGGTGATGCAGTCACCTTTAATGTCTGATTTATTTCCAGTCATGGACTAAACGGGATCATAGTAAAGGGTATGCATAGACCAGGAACCAGCAAACAGTGACAATCCAATAGGTCTGCCACTTACAACTGTTTTTATATTGAGTAATCAACTGACGGTTTATATCATTTAAATGATTCATTTTCATATTGAGAATTAAATATTCCCTTTCCTATTTTAACTTACACCATTAATTGTACTGATTATTCATTCAAGTGCTGTCTCTTGTGCCCTCCAAGTGAGTTAGTGCCCATCCAGGGTTGGTCCTCACCTTGTGCCTGTAGTTCCAGTACCTGTGACCCCACTTGGGATTTGCTGTGCAAATAAACTTTCTTAAAAGAATTACAGCAATAAAATAAGTAGATATGGTCTCAATTAGTATAATGTGCAAAAACACACACATATTGGCACCATATATCCATGTAGAATAGGTTCTAACCACCGACATCAATAATACAGCATTCAATTAAAAATGAAGCATCGGTTTAAAATATTGGTGTCCATGCAACGAGACCGTTCTGAAAATTTAGACTTGGTCCTATTCCAGTATAAATAAGGAGCATTTTTTCTGGTGAGAATGTAATCCAATCCTGCAGACCGCTGGACCAACACCAACCAAATTGCTCCCCACAATGGATTTTTACGCTTTGTTATGTGAGCGACAGATTTGCTGTTGTGGAAAGGATGTGTCAAAATTAGTTGTAGGTTAACTTGCAATGACAGTAACAAAATGCAATGACTCATTGAAATATGAAAGATGAATATAGCTTAATAACTCTGTTTTTTAAGCATTAGCAAAATTCCCATCACTCCTGCTATATTTAAAGAAACATACAACTATAAGTGCATGTCTTCTACTGAAGTGTTGTACAGCGCAAATACAACAGAATGGCTGTACACAGCCATTATGGTGGACCTAAGATTCTTGCTCTTGCATTTTATGGAAATGAAATTTGAGATGCAACATTAAATAATTAACAATAAACTATACTAAACTAAAATGTTCCTTTGATTAAATGGAGTGTTTTGTGCACGCTTTGGTAGACAACTGTTCAGGGCACAAGATGCTCACACAGGACGTTTAGTTATATGTGTGGATGTTCTTACATATATTGTAGTGTGGAGTGGCACTGGCGGGCCAACAGAGAAGTTCTTTGTCCGGTAAGAGCCGTGGAGGCGGTTTGTGCGTCTACATAAACAAACTCTGGTGCACGAACTGAGTGAGTCGCCACTGCTCACCACAGATAGAGTTTTTAGTCGTAAAGTGTTGCCCGTTCTACCTGCTGAGAGAATTCTCCCTGGTGCTAGTTGTAGCCGTGTACCTACTGCCTAGCGCTAATGTTAACCTGGTGCTAGCCAAATTGTACGAAGCTATTAACAAGCTCCAGACCTCGCACCCGGACGGATTTTTCATCATTGCTGGTGACTTCAACCACGCAATCCTGAAGTCAGTTCTCCCCAGATTCTACCAACATGTGGACTTTGCTACGAGGGGGGAGAACTAGCCTGGATAAATTCTACACCAACATGCGTGGTGCCTACAAAGCAGCAGCACGCCCTCACATTGGCTCTTTTGATCACGCTACAGTGTTGCTGCTGCCCGCATACTCATCGCTGCTGTACCTCTATTTTGTTATTTTCTAAATTGCCTAATTGCACAGTTATAAGAGCGGATCAGGATACATTTCACTGTATGTTGTACCTGTATAATTTGCATGTGACAAATAAAGAATCTTGAATTTTGAAACGCACAAGACCTGCCAGGGAAATCATCAGAGTCTGGCCCAGTGGACCTGTCTCAGCACTCCAGGACTGTTTTGAGTGCATGGACTGGAATGTTTTCAAACAGGCGGCAACATACAACGGCTGCGTTAATCTGGACAAGCTTGCAAAATCTGTGACCTGCTACATCAGCAAGTGCATAGAGGATGCTACCGTCTTAAAGAACATCACCACTAGAGCCAAGGTTCACAGCACAGGTGCGTGCACGGCTAAGAAAGAGAGATGCTGCTTTCTGGTCTGGGAATAAAGCTGCCCTCAGAACAGCCAGAGCTAACCTCTCTCGCTTCATCTGACAAACAAAGTGAGCACACGCAAAAAAGATGCAGAACCACTTCAACAACACAAAAGACTCTCGCATTTTATGGCAGGGCATCCAGGCTGTCACCCAGTACAAGCCAGCACCAAGCAGCTGTGAGGGGGATGCCACACTCCCTGAGGAGTTGAACAAGTTCTATGCATGGTTTGATGCACTGAACAACACGCACACGATGAAAGCCATGCCTCCCATCACCGACCAGATCATCTCTCTGTTGATGTGAGAAGAACTTTCACCAAGGTCAACCCACAAAAGGCTGCCAGTCCAGACAGCATTCCAGGTCGTGTGCTCAGAGACTATGCTGATCAGCTGGCTGAGGTCTTCACAGACATCTTCAACACATCACTGAGCCAGATGATCATCCCAGCGTGCTTCAAATCCACCACTATCATCCCAGTGCCAAAGAAATCTTCAGTATCCTGCCTGAATGACTACCGTCCCATCGCTGTGACTCCCATCACCATGAAGTGCTTTGAGAGACTTGTCATGGCACAGGTGAAAAGCAACCTTCCCCACTCACTGGACCCGCTGCAGTTTGCCTATCGCACAAACAGGTCAACTGAGGACACCATATCCACTGCACTTCACCTTTCCCTCTCTCACTTGGACAATAAAGACTCTTATGTTAGATTGCTGTTCATAGACTTTAGTTCAGCATTCAACACCATCATTCCCCAAAGACTGTATGTGAAACTGAGCGGATTGGGACTGAGCACCTCACTCTGCAACTGGATACTGAATTTCCTCTCAGAGAGGCCTCAGTCTGTCTGAATCGGAAAATTTCCAGCACCATCAGACTGAGCACAGGAGCTCCTCAGGGCTGCGTTCTCAGTACACTCCTGTTCATATTCCTGCACTGCCCTGCACAGCTCAAACCACATCATCAAATTCATAGATGACACGACCGTGGCGGGGATCATCAGCAACAACAATGAGTTGGCGTACAGAGATGAGGTTCAGCAGCTGGCTGTCTGGTGCAGTGAGAACAACCTGTTGGTGAATGTGGACAAAACCAAAGAAATGATTGTTGACTTCAGGAGAACTCGGTCCACCCACACCACTCAGCATCCACAGTTCCATGGTTGAGACTGTAAAAAACACCAAGTTCCTGGGAGTTCACATCTCAGACGACCTCACCTAGACCACCAACACCACCTCCATCACCAAAAAGGCCCAGCAGCATCTCCACTTCCTAAGACTCCCACCCTCACTGTGTTCTACAGGGGCACCATAGAGAGCATCCTGCAGCTGCATCTCCATCTGGTTTGGTAACAGCACTGTTGCTGATAACAGGTGACTTCAAAGGATTGTCAACATCATCGGTGCATCTCTCCCACCGCTGCAGGACATCTTTTACAAACGCTGCATCGGGAGGGCTTAAAGCATCGTGCTTGACACCTCACATCCTTCACATGGACTCTTTACACTCCTCCCATCCAGCAGACTCTATCGCAGCATCAGGACTCGATCCACCAGAATGCGTGAGAACTTTTTCCCACAAGCCATCAGACTCTTAAACACACTTCCTGCCCTCGCACTTCCCCCTCAAATCAATATTTGGTGTTACTACCTTTTGCCTTCAAACCAGCATCAATTTTTATAGGTACACTTGCACAAAGTCACGGATTTTGTAGGATTATAGTCATTATATTATTTTGTAGTCATTATAGTATTTTGTAGGATTATAGGATTATAGATGTGTGGTTAGTTCTCCAAGATGTTTGGGACAACCTACCAGCCAAGTTCCTTTAAAAATTGTGTGCAAGTGTACCTAGAAGAATTGATGCTGTTTTGCAGGCAAAGGGTGGTCACACCAAGTATTGATTTGATTTAGATTTCTCTTTTGTTCATTCACTGCATTTTGTTGATTGATGAAAATAAATGATTAACACTTCCATTTTTGAACGCATTCTTTGTTTACAGCATTTTTTCACACCTGCCTAAAACTTTTGCACAGTACTGTATATATTGTTTATTCTGTGTGCATTATTTGTTCTAAGTTCTTTATTTCCTATTGCACTGCAAAAACTGGAGCCTTGTTGTCTCGTCTCTCTGTATATCTGTACAGTATGTAGCAAGGTGACAATAAAGTTTACTTTGACTTTGACTAAAACATTCTCCCTTATTGCCTACCAAACAATGGGACAACTGGTCTTAAAATGGCTTAATGGCAAGATGGGCAAACATCTCCCTTGCTCCTTATAATCAGGTTGAGAGGTCTCAAGCAATGTACTTAAAGCCATAAGAGTCATAACCGTATTTGCAGCAATAAATTGTAGTTATCCTCTGTCATTTTATTATGACTAATTTCATAGAATATTTATTATTAGTTTTAGTAACAGTAACCGCAAATTAGTCATAAAAATGGGTTGAGCTCAAATGCTTTACTTATTCTTACATTACATACTTACATACGTGAAATCATGGATGTAAACACCCCAGCCTTTCAAAAAAAATTGAACAGTTTGATTTACGAACTGAAATTTCTGCATACTGTTTCGTCATAGATGAGTAACTGCCCCAGCAGGGATTAATTATAATTTCAGCCTGACACACGATGAATAGCAAATTACCAGTGAGCGCTTTCTTTCCTTTGCAGACATCAGAATGAAAGCAAACACGGAATGACATGCTCATCTAGAACTAGCAAAAATCCACCATGCTCTGTGAAAGTATATTCACAGCTTGACAGGGATGGCTATCCTTAACTAATTCTTGGCATCAAATTGTGTTTATCTTCCCAATCGGAACATGAGTCATTTCCAGTTTCTTCAGTTGACAGTGGGGGAACTCTTTTGCTTTAAAGGGATCCCCGACTAGTAAGACATGTTGGCCTTAGAAGATTAACGTTGGTGTCAGCTATGTAAATGTGATATAAAAACACTCTATATCTTTTTATTTTTAATAAAAGTTTTAGAAAATTGTTTCACTTGTAGGCCGCCATTGTTGTTTACGTTTCAATGCATTCTGGGTAGTGACGTCACATGGTTGCTCCATCCTCGGCCTAATTCGCTTGACAGTACAGCGAGATGAACGCGTCTTCCGTTCAACCTTTTCAGTTCGAGCCCGAGCGCACTGTAAATCAGGAGGACAATGCGGAAGACAGCACTCGAACTTTATATGAAAATGAAGAGGATCAGAGAGGTGAGGAAGCGAGAGTGGGGCAAAATCAACGGTGTCTGTGTGGCAACTGCTTGTCAATGCCGACCGTGAGGGAGAGTGTTTGTTGTAAAGAGCTCCGCTTTCTGTCAGCAGCTGTCCAGGGTAAGCATATGGATCAAACTATTGTATGATAACATATTCAATATGAATGTTATGCTCATCTACTCGTTTGTCCAACTCAGTGTCATGTTTACCTGGGTAAGTATGGTCTGTTGTTACCGGTTACTGCACACAAGCTGTTTATATCCGTCTGAGTTGCTGCATCAGTCTTACTTGGAGAACACTGTATGCTTATGGATCTCACTGTAAACTTAACAGCCTCAACTGGTTGACTGTCGTTTCCTCCATGATCGGCATGGTCAGAGCGTAGCCCCCCAATGATTCGCTTTCTGCGGCTGCAGCTGTAGGAGCGGGTTGTTTACATGCTAACAGGAGAGCATCCAGCATCTCCTGTCTTTGGCGTTTCTTAGCACAGTTTTCACTCGCTATGTCCGGGCGGTGTTTAGAGTCCTTGTGGGGGAAAATTGTAGGCATGGCATTTGGTTTAAGTCTTCGCTTATAACCAGCAGCAGCTGTGAGCTCTTTTAGCAGCCTTGGTCGACTAAACGCCTCAAATGCATCAGGGCTGAAGTGCAACGAACACAGCCGCGGGTCTTTAGGGAGCTATACTCGTCCACAAGCATTTTCCCATTCTTTTCTTCTTTTCTTGTCGTGAGGAAAGCTGTGAAGGCTCACATCACTTCCCTTGTTGCCTTTCAACTGGAAATTACAACCGAAAGCTGCACAATGTGGCATCGTTTTTGTTTTCCGGCTATAGCGACAGAGAAGCTTAGCGCCAATAGTTCACCTCTCAACCTGACTGCAACCTTCTGACGTCATCGACCCAGAATGCATTGCGCACTCAAAATAATGGCGGCACCCATAGTTCAGATTGTGTATTAAACTGTTAAGATTTTCTAAATAATGAAAATGTTTCACGTGTTTCTAAATATGTCTTTTTGTAGGAGGGAGTGATTGTAGCATATTTCGGCTTACATGTCTTACTATTCGGGGATCCCTTTAAGTACTGTGCAGTTGGCAAATCATGGCATAAAAATGGAAGGACTAAGACATAAGTACTTCAGGAAGGACATTAAGAGCATAATAAGAAGAGATCTCACATAAGGAAAGTAAGAGCTAAAAGGCTGGCGATAAGACATTACTTAAGAGCCGTCTGGTGCTTTAGTCTCCATATTTATGCAAACATGAAAATGCAGTCATACTGACATCCTCCTCATGTTAAACACTAGCAGAGATCATGTATCACACAAAGCAATACCACATACATTTTATTGATGGAAACATCAGAACTGGAGGTTTTTGGAAATACAGACAGTAAATTTGCTTGTTGGCTTTCACATGTGTTATTCTGCACAGAAAAGAGAACTTTTTTAGACTGTGTGTATTAAATCTCTGATATGATGCCAGGGCTGTGAATTGCTGTTCTGTTTTTAAATATGATTGAATTAACTCGCCCACTCTACAGACAGCAAAACCAATGTCCCTAAACTAAACAGAAAACTGCCACTTAAAAGCACCGGCCATGTTCTGACAGAGGCCATTAAAGCAGAGTAAGTGGGTGACTGGTGTGGAATTCAGTTGTGTCAGTTCTAGCTCAGAAAATTCAGAAAAGCAGACATTTAGAGTGTGTGTACATACACTACTGTGCAAAAGTCTTAAGCCATTTCATTCAGAATGAAACAGTGTGAAGAACACACACACACACACACACGCGTGTATGGCTACTCTCACCAACCATGGGATATTGGGTATAGCCTAGCAGATGGCTGGACATATCAGGTGGCATTAAAGGATCCCAGTCCACCCACAAAAACTGAGCACTGGCATTCCACAGGGCTCAGCCATTGGAACTCGTATCTTTACATGTAATAAACTCACGCTGGTTCTTCTACCAGTGTTATGTAGATGACACTCTACTGATCTAGAATGCAGCTGTGAGACTTACATTGTTCTGGCATTCTTGCATAGCATACCTCTACAACAGAACCTGCCCTGGCTCCCTGTCTGCTCCCATCAGGTCCAAAACCTTAACACTTGCCTTCAAGGCCAAGATTGTACTTCACCTTCTTACTTATCAGCACTGCGTAAGCAGCGTGTCACTTCTTGTCCTCCCAGAGCATCAAGCTCCGCTCGTCTTGAACTTTGGCTGCTCAAAAGAAGAGGAAGACATGCATCAAGACTTTTTTACTATTTTATCCTCAGTGATGAAGCAAACTCCCTCTTGCTGTCAGAACTGTTTTGCTGTCTTAAACCATCATCTAAAGTCTAAAGTAACTAGGGGAAATGACAATTTGTGAAATGACAATTATCAATATCATGCAGTAAATCCACAAGAAATTCTGGTTTGTAGTGTTCAAAAACTGGCCCCTTGAGCTTTTGGGTTCACATGCTGGTAGGGTAGAATTGAGCAAAGTTGTAGTGATTAAAGTCCCAAATGACTATAAAGAAATTCATTGTGTTGAACACTTTTTAATGTTTAATGGCCTTATAGATCTCCCTCAGTGAAAAAACAGCATTTGCACTGGGAGGAATAATCAAAGGGACCATAATACACAACAGCAGTGATATAATAGTTAACACCAAACCATTATACATACTCACAATGGTGTACTGTTCCTGGAAAATGTTGCATTGTTTGCTAATTGTGTGCACATGATGCTTTGTTAAAAAAAATACTGCATTTATGTTTAAGAACTATGAAGAGTGCCATTTGAGTATATGGGACATATACAAATGTAACACTGTGAAAAAACTACATACAACAACAAAGTCCTAAACTCTATGAGGTATGAATTAGCTTTTGCAAAGAAGATTAGGTCTCCTGCTCCAGCTAGGACATGTGCTTTGTTATCTGATGGTGCTGAGTTTTATTAACTATATTAAATTCTTTTAAAATCAATTCATTGTTTCAAGTCAAGTACAAACTTGCTGTGTAAGCTCAAAACAAAACAAATCTGGGAGCAATTTTGTGATGTAGCTATAATTCCATGTAAAACTGTGTATGTGTGTGTGAGAGAGAGAGAGAAAGAGAGAGAGACTAATATTTCCAGTTGTTCGTAATGGGTTTGGCCAGGTTTACATTGTTTTGGCAGTTGTTCTAATGCCTCCTATCAGTGTAGTCAATTTTGATCAGTTATGACAGTACAGTGGTAACCATAACAAGTGTGTAGTAGGCACATGTCCATTGTTATCAGGTAATCTATATGATATATTTCTTAAACAGACTTTCATCTGTTATCAGTCTTTCATTTGTTATTTTCCACAAAGACAAATGCTTAAAATAATAGTATAAATAAAATAATTATGGCCTTGGGCCCTTGGGTACTTTAACATTGAACCTATTTAGTGTCACAGACAGATTTTGTAAAAAATATCATGTTGACTGGAGGCTTGCAATAGCCAGAGCTTTATCAGACCAATATCATTCATGCGTAATTTAGGTAGGGATACTGAGGATATAATTTGTTACCTAATTGAATCTTGCCAGTTTAGATAAGAAATCCTGAGTCTTGATCCAGAAAGAGCAGTCTTTCTCTTGCATCAAAATATAATTTGTATATATTCTCTGTGTTTTATTTGTTTCATAATTTATAATTAAATAAATCAAATGTCTGCATTTCATATATGTACCAACATTGGTTTGTTCTGTTAACAATAATTGAGGGCAGAACAAGCATGTGTATTAAAATTTGATTTAAACTAAGGTTGTTGAACAATAATTGTTACCTCTCAACATCAGACTTCCAACTTAGGAGGTAAGAGGATGTGTCTCCTAGTCATTTCCCACAGTTCCAATTTGACATGTTTGACCTCTGGATTGAAGAAACATCTGTGGCTGCCCAATGGGTCTTTGCAAAACATCTGTCTGACCACTTTCATTATGCTAAACAAGTCTTGTTTCTCTCAAGCTGCCAGTTGGCACTTTCACAGAAACAAGCTTCAACGAGATGCTGAATGGCCTGCCTGGAAAATCAGTCAGCTCTCTCTGATTCTCTGAAGGAATTGTCCAAATCTGATCTCTTCAAGTCAACACTTTGACTCAGCAACATGAATATATTGGGAAATTGTTTTAGGACAATGGAACATAAAGAAAAAATGGCTACACTTGGGGTGTAATTAAAATGGTTTTATGGCAATGCTAGATTGACTGGTAGGGGTGCAGAGGTCTAAGTAACTGAAATATTGTGTTGTGACAATAAAATTGTGGAATTTAATACCAGGAAAGCCTTAAACCGCAGTTGAGCCTCTAAGCAGGATCAATAACCCCAAGATGCTACAGGAAGACTGTCCCTGTAATTAGGAAATGTCTCTCTAGATAAGTAAAAGAAAATCTTGGCTACATATGGGTTGGGATCAAATTGTGACCAGGCTGAATTTGAACTCAGTGCCATGACAGAATTAGTCACAGCAAAAATCTGGTTATGAGTGATCTGGATTTGAAGGCAAACTATTTATTGTGTCTGTATATGACATAAAAATGGATCCAGTGTGTTTGTGTGTTTTATAGATTACCTCTGTTAGTGTAATTACTGTAGCTGTTCGTACCAAGGTATGTAATACATGATAGATTACCAGTTACTGTTATTTCAAAGTAATGTTAAACATTTAACATTACAATATTGCAGTATCTGAATTTTAATGTGACAGTTAGCTCCTCCATTACTTTTGAGTTACTTTCTTCAAAATAACTAAGGAAGTAGAACTTGACATTCTAAAATGCTAAAATGTAGTTTATGCAGCTCATTATTCATGCCGTGGAGGGTGATGTGGTGTAGCATAGTGATTGTAGCCATACAGTCTGTAGGACTATACTTTTATTCGCTAAATCTTTCTCTTGTGGCAAAGTTCTTGGGGTGTTGATTTTTTAAAATACAAAATGTCAGGTTAAAAGTGTGTTGTAAAGCAAGTTATTGAAATATGTAATAAGTATATTACTTAATAGTATTACTGAAAACTTATTAATAATGCCTTACATTTTTGTGTTACAGCAAAAAGGAATACACTACTGTAATTGCATTACTTTTGTAACATTTTACTCCCAACACTGTTGGCAACAGTGGAGAGGTGAAAAAGTAGGGCTGCCTCCTGAAATTGTATTAAAATGTGAATTGAATATGCTGGCTAACAGATAAGAGGAGCTAAAGGCTGATTTAGAGTTAAGTTAGTAGTAGTTAGCCAGCCCAAGGCATAGACATATTAGGCCTAAGCAGCCGCACTTGAAGAGCACGTGAAATGTCAAGACAAAATAAAGATAACTATTGAAGAATTATTCATTTTTATTTAAAAAATAACCTTAAGGTTATGGTGGGGGGCCCCCAAATGAAACTCCATGGCCTTATGGCCCCATAAAGGCTTGGGCCAGCCCTGAAGCTATGTCTCCTAAGAAGTCTAAAGAATGGTGGCAGAAATATTTCATATATACAGTACTGCGCAAAAGTTTTAGGCAGGTGTGAAAAAATGCTGTAAACAAAGAATGCGTTCAAAAATGGAAGTGTTAATCATTTATTTTCATCAATCAACAAAATGCACAAATGTGAATGAACAAAAGAGAAATCTAAATCAAATCAATATTTGGTGTGACCACTCTTTGCCTTCAAAACAGCATCAATTCTTCTAGGTACACTTGCACACAGTTTTTGAAGGAACTCGGCTGGTAGGTTGTTCCAAACATCTTGGAGAACTAACCACAGATCTTCTGTGGATGTAGGCTTCATGTAATCCCAGACACACTCGATGATGTTGAGATCAGGGCTCTGTGGTGGCCATACCATCACTTCCAGGACTTCTTGTTCTTCTTTACGCTGAAGATAGTTCTTAATGACTTTGGCTGTATGTTTGGGGTCGTTGTCCTGCTGCAGAATAAATTTGGCCAATCATACGCCTCCCTGATAGTATTGCATGATGGATAAGTATCTGCCTGTATTTCTCAGCATTGAGAACACCATTAATCCTGACCAAATCTCCAACTCCATTTTCAGAAATGCAGCCCCAAATGTTCAAGGAACCTCCACCATGCTTCACTGTTGCCTGCAGACACTCATTATTGTACCGCTCTCCAGCCCTTCGATGAATAAACTACCTTCTACTACAGCCAAATACTTCAAATTTTGACTCATCAGTCCAGAGCACCTGCTGCCATTTTTCTGTACCCCAGTTCCTATGTTTTCATGCAAACTTGAGTCGCTTGGCCTTGTTTCCACATTGGAGGTATGGCTTTTTGGCTGCAACTCTTCCATGAAGACCACTTCTGGCCAGACTTCTCCGGACAGTAGATGGATGTACCTGGGTCCCACTGGTTTCTGCCAGTTCCGAGCTGATGGCACTGCTGGACATCTTCCGATTTCGAAGGGTAATAAGCTTGATGTGTCTTTCATCTGCTGCACTATGTTTCCTTGGCTGACCACTGCGTCTATGATCCTCAGCATTGCCCGTTTCTTTGTGCTTCTTCAAAAGAGCTTGAACAGCACATCTTGTAACCCCAGTCTGCTTTGAAATCTTTGTCTGGGAGAGACCTTGCTGATGCAGTATAACTACCTTGTGTCTTGTTGCTGTGCTCAATCTTGCCATGACATGAAACTGTCTTCCACAACCTCACCTTGGTAGTAGAGTTTGGCTGTTCCTCATCCAGTTTTAAGCCTCCTACACAGCTGTTTCTGTTTCAGTTAAAGACTGTGTTTCAACCTACGTGTGACATTGATGATCACTAGCACCTGTTTGGTATAATTGGTTGATCATACACCTGACTATAATCCTACAAAATCCCTGACTTTGTGCAAGTGTACCTATAAAAATTTATGCTGGTTTGAAGGCAAAAGGTATTAACACCAAATATTGATTTAATTTAGATTTTTCTTTTGATCGCTCATTTTGTATTTTGTAAATTAATATAAATAAACAATCATTATTTATATTTCTGAAAGCATTCTTTGTTTACAGCGTTTTTCACACCTGTCTAAAACTTTTGCACAGTACTGTAATTGATATGCCTGTATCTTTATTCCAGTCCAGTGGCTCCACCAGATAAAGCTTGGAAGAATCCAGTGTGTTCCTGGTGCACCTATCTACAATTTAGAGGACTGTGGTTAGAAGTGGTCTTTATGCAGAACTCACAACTAAAATCATTCCTCTGACATAACAAGGCCACACAACTCTCCTATGTACAAAAACACAAGAACTGGAGAGCAGAAAATTGTCAGCAGGTGCTCTGGGCTGATGAGCTAAAATGTGAAATATTTGGCCCCAATTACAAGGTAGTGTGTTCAGTAAAGACCTTGGAGAGGGATACAAAGATGAGTGTCTGCAGGCAACAGCAAAACATTTGTAAACAGCAAAACGTTTGGGTTGCATTTCTGCAAATGGAGATAGGGATTTGGTCAAAATGAATACTTTTCTCAACGCTGAAAACAGGCAGATATTTACAGTACCCATAATGCTGTTGCATCAGAGCGGCATTGGCTTGGTCCCAAATTCGCTCCAAGACGTGATGACCTCATGATTTTGAAGAAAAAATCCTGGAAGAGATGGTATGGCCCCAGCAGAGGCATGATCTCAGTACCATTGTGTCTGTCTTGGAATCCGTGAAGATGGAGAAACAACTGAAACTATCTAAATTCAAAAAAGAATGCTAATTCTCATAGAGAAACATTGGACCTTAAAAAGGTGTGAACATGTACCTAAGGAAATTGGTGATGTTTTAAAGGCCAAATCTGGTAACACCAATTATGACTGGGTCTCACCCACGAACCACTCTTAAAATACACTTAAGCAATTTTCCTGAGGATTTTGGCATTCAACAGGATTTTTTCATGTAAGATTTTCCTTTGTTTTTCAATTTACTCTTCAATTTGCCCTTCAAAGGGCAAATTCATCATTATAAAAACAAACTTATAATACGATTTAAGAATTGAACAATACAATGCAGACTTTTAACTTTTTTAGAACAAATTTAAGGAGAACTTATAGAGATATGTGAATGAGGCCCTTCATTTTCAGTCTGTTTGTGCCCTTTGGAAGTCTCAAGACTATCAAGGCATCCTGGAGCAAAACATACTGCTCAGTGTCAGAAAGATCAGACTCAGTTGTAGGTCAGTGGTCCTCCAACAGAATAATGACCCAAAGCACATAGCTAAAATCTGTGGATAGTAAAATCAGACATCAGACTATTATTAAATGTCCATCCGTGAGCACTGATTTTAATTGCAATGAATATTTAAGGAAATATCTGAGAAATGCAGTGAGGAGAAGCCACTCCTCAAACCTCAGACATCTATAGCAGATTCCGCTAGAAGAGTGAGCTAAACAATCTGTTGGCTGTGGTAGAACTACAGAGATTGCTTGTTGGCAGTGATGTCTGCTAAGGGCCTTTTTGACATTTTCATTTGTTTTATTATATAACATATCAAAGTAAATTCTGGTTTGTGTTAAGTATGGAATAAAAAATGAAAGATATCATTAGCTTTTGTCAGTTTTAAGTTATTTAAAAGCAGGTTCTTCTTTTAGAAGGATAGCAACAAATTTATTCAGATTGATATATCCCAAGTTTGGGATTGAACAATATACTCTTCAATTAAAGCTACTAATGTCCTTTTTTATTTTGAGAGAGCATCCCCTTTTTCTTATTAATATCAGAACAAAGTCTTTTATTTAACTGATTGCATCAAAAAAGAGTGTCAGATTGTAGTTACAATATTTTAAACTGAAAGCAACAAAGAGATCTATCAGAATTTTAAACCTAAGAAATCTACTACTTTTTAATGTCTAGATGGTGTTTGGAGGAATATAAACGTTATGGATCCCATTATCATCCCTTGGCTCAGACCCCTGTGTGGTTTCACATTTCAGTGAGGCTGCAACATCTTTCAAAATTCCTCATCTGCTAAGCTATAATTTTGGTTTGAGGATAATCATAGTGTACTTTTTCAGAGAAGCATAGCACTCATAAAAATGTTTCCACTCTGGCTTTTACCAAATAGAAAAACAGTTTCCCATCTTTACATCCCAACATTACATTTGCAAAGAGCTTAACCCTTTAACGCTGAACATGGGAAAAACAACGAATGCAAATACCAATGAATATCATCAAGAAATTGATGACAGCAAGTAATAGTAATAATACAAATGCAAAGAAAGAGTAAAAAGCATAAAACTGATAACAGACACATATAAAAGACAACAGCACAAGGCAACAATGCCAGTCACAAACATCTATAAATGTTTAATCAGAAACAGCAAGTCACCATAAAGAAATAGAGGTAAACAAATTAAAATTCTCAAGGCAATTTAATGCTCACTTTATTGTTTTTGAGTTAAAATTAAATACCACTATTATCAATGTGAAGATCAGAAAAAGACAGTTTTACTAAAATCAGTCTGTTTGCCACTGTCATACCAAGTTTGGAAGAATGGTGATTACCGAAATCATTTGCCTGAAATCATTTGCCAACAATTACCTAATCGTGGTTTATGTTGCTGTATTTCCCCATTTCCCAAAACTGCTTGACACAATTCCTGGAACAATTTCCATTTTCTTGAATCAGCACAACTTTAGTCACACCTAATGTTACAAAGATTTAACACTTGGGTCCAGTTGAAATCTTACAGTCACACACAGCATACACAAGCTATTAAAACACACAGAATCAGAAATACTTGGAAACACATTTTTTTGATTCCATGCCATTATTTTTCCAAACTGTGGCTGTAAACTGAAATATTGTAAATATTGCAGAAAAGAAACCAAAAAGAAGTCTACTATAATAAAATAAATTAGTTTACAGTTTTTCTTGATTGCTTTGATGCAGCAGTCAACTCAAACTCCTCATTTTCAAAACAGTTAACACACAGGCCTAAACAGTGGCACTCATGGTCAGAATGACACATTTTGTTTACAAAAGGCTCTAACTTTGCCAAAACAGTTAAAATATGCAACAAAAGCAAATTCTGCCTTCAAACAACACAACCTGCAACAAGTGTATGAGCTCTTCCAATCAATCATTACAAAATGCACAACAAAATACAGCACTCAGAGTGAATCAGTGCACCATTGCTTGTCATTGTAGTCTATTAGCTTTCATGCCAGTGCCATTTGTTGTCTTTCTACATAGGTTGTGTCAAATTGGCCTTCTTGCAAAGAACTGGATCCAGAATCAGAAATGCTTTGATGCAAATTTTATTGATTCCATGACATTTTTTTCAAACTGTGGCTGACAACTGAAATACTGTAAATATTACAGAAAATACATGTAAATCAAAATAAAATCTATCAGAGTATAATAAATTACTGTAAGAAAATTAAAGTAAAATATATTACAGTAGAGTATAAAAATCTATTAGAGTATAAGAAATAGTCACTATGGATCCTCTGTCTCTTCTCTCTTGACGATGGGGCCACATGGCCTCATCTACATCACATTCAATGTCCTCTCTTGCAATGCACCGAGGAAAAAATCTTCTTGCACGCCTTATCCAACCTTGACATTTCTCTGCACCTATTTCTTGGGCAGCAGCAGTTATTGCATTCAGCAAGGACATCTGCTCATAAGGACGGTGATCATAGATCTTCCACTTCCAAGCACTGAAGAACTCCTCTATGGGATTCAAAAATGGGGAATATGCTGGGAGGAACTGCATCATCATACGAGGGTGTGCTGTAAACCACTCATTGACAAGGCGAGAGTGATGGAATGCCACATTGTCCCAGATAATGACAAAGAGTGGCATGCCAGGCCTCAACAGCCCTCTCTCCTCAGATGGGATCAGCCTATCATAAAGTGCATTCAGGAATGTTATGAGGCGTTCGGTGTTGTATGGGCCAATAGTGGGGATATGGCATAGGACACCATCATTGGAGATGGCAGCACACATGGTTATGATGGCGCCCCTCTGTCCTGCAACTGTAATAGTGGCCCTGTACCCAGTGAGGTTCCTTCCACGTCTCCTTACTTTACAGAGATTGAAGCCGGCTTCATCAACATAAATGAACACATGATGTGCCCCCTCAGCTTCAAGCTCCATTATTCTCTAAGTAAAAAAAGGCACAATTACAATGAAAAGTGACTCCAGTTGACTCTAACTGCATGATATGACAAGGCATTACAGTACAGTAATGTTTCCTTACCTCCACATATTGGCATCTGGCCTCCTTCACAACGTCAGAGTTCCTTTGAAATGGAACTCTGTAGAGCTGCTTCATGGAAATATGGTTCCTTCTTAGGACGTGGTCGATGGTGGTCAGGCTCATGTTGTTGATGTTCCTAAATTTGCCCTGATCTGCAATCACTGCTGCCCTGATTTCACGCAGCCTTATGGCATTGTTTGCCACAACGATGTTCACAACGGCTGCCTCCTGCTCAGCACTAAAAATTGTCCCTCTACCACCAGAGAATGGTAGCCTTTGGATTCTGTAAAGAATACATGTAATGGGAATGAGGAAACAATTACATAAAGTATATCACTGAAGATATTTCTGTATATACTGTACAGCAACATTACCTGTTCTCCTGCCGAAAAGTCCTGACAATGGATGCGGCAGTATTTCTGTTTAGAACAGGTTGGACTCTTTGTCCAGCCTCTCTAAGTGAAAGGCCATGATTGATAACATGATCAATAACAGAATTTCATCTGAAACTTGAGCCCATCCAACTACACCTCCACCTCGCACACGGACTCCTCTTCCTCGGACCCCTCTACCTGTTACTCTCACTCTCATCTGCCTTAGACCTCCTCCATCCATGCTTGCAAGGAACAACAGAGACGTGGCACTTTTAAAGACTTGCAGACTGATTGCTAATTGAAGATTTTTCTGAAGGAGCGTCAAACAGGTGCTTCAGTGATTGCAAACTGATCTAGGTAGTTTCTAATAGTTAGGAATATATGCTTTCTGTTTGGTTATTATAGCTAAAACAATGGAGTTTGGACTGCTTGAATGACATCCGTGTTAACTGTTTTGCAAAAGGGTGGGGAAAAATGTGTCAATCCAATGAGAAAGGGTCAACACATTTGCAAGAGGTGTCCTCTGCTCTGCTGAGAGAGTGATGATGAAAACCGAGTGGATCCCAGTTTCTATAAGCAGGTCAAAGCAATCAAGAAAAACTGTAAATAGCCACTATGGATATTCAGTCTATTCACTCACAACAACAGGGCCGTGTTTTCATCCACCTTGCATTCTATATCTATAAAGAGCAACACAGAGGTGGAAACTTTGAAAGGTGTACAGACTGATTGCTGATTGAAGATTTGTGTGAAGGAGTGTCAAACGGGTGCTTTAGTGAATTCATTCCAATCCAGGTAGTGTCTAATAGATAGGAATAGATGGTTTCTGTAAGATCCCAGCCCAGACTGGGGGAGGAGTCCACCTCATCGGAAGGGCCATCTGACCAGGACTCCAGTTCCAGACCTTCACAATTACCAAAGACTACCAGATCAGCATCACCAGAGTTTTAGCCAATCACACCCACATCACCAGTATTTAAGGACTTCCAGTTACAGCTTATCCTCACGAAGTATTGTTATGCATAGTGCGACATACCAAGCGTTTTTTGTGTTTGCCTGCCTTGGTTTTGACCCTTGCTTTCGGTTTTTGGATTACCCCTCTGCTTCTGGCAATTTGGATTTGTTTGCTCCGTGGACTGTGTTTTTTGGTTCTGACCTCTGCCTGAATAAACTCTTGGTTTTTCATCAATCTACTCCTGTGCCTGAAACCTGGTTCTGTCGACTCTGCGTTTGGGTTCACCTGCCAGTTGTTACAGTTTCTATTTGGTTACCGTAGTCAAAACAATAGAGTTTGGGCTGCTTGAATGACATCTGTGTTAACAGTTATGTAAAAATGTGTGAATCCAATGAAAAACATTAACACATGTGCAAGAGATGTCTTCAGGTTTGCTGAGATGGTGATGATGAAGACCAAGTGGATCCCAGTTTCTTTAAGCAGGTCAAAACAATCAAGAACAACTGTAATCTCAAATGACCATGAACCCCCAGATCTCACTATTACCTTAAGAAAAGGGACTTTAGTATCCAAAAGATTGAGTAAAGAAGCTCTTAAGCCTTGATTTAAAAGCAGAGATTATTTCTGAGCTCCAAACTCGGAAGTTTATTCCACAATTGTGGTGCTTTATGAGCAAGGTAACTGGGGTGATATGATCATATTTTTAGTTTTAGTGAGGACTCTGGCTGCTGCATACCGGACTAACTGGAGTTTATTTAATGACCTATTTGTACAACCAGAGCATAAAACATTACAGTAATCAAGCCTGGAGGTAACAAAGGCATGAACCAATTTCTCTGCATCTTGGAAGGATGACATGGTTCTTAGCTTGGCAATATTACGGAGTTGAAAGAAAGTGGTGCGACTAATTTTAGAAGCATGTACATTTAATGAAGGATCTGAGTCTAGAGTAACACCAAGGTTTTTAACAACAGTACTTGGTGCAATAGATAATCCATCAAGATTGACCATGATGTCAGATAGTTGACTTCTGATGGCGTTAGTGCCAGTAAGAAGAACCTCAGTCTTGTCTAGATTTAACTGGAGGACATTGTCCAACATCCACAATTAAACATTCTTCCATTTTCTGAAGTGTAGCTGACGTATATAATTGTGTATTGTCCGCAAAACAATGAAAACTAATTCCATGCTTATGAATAACTGAGAATAAAGATAGCATGTATAGCAAAAACAGCAAGGGACCCAAAACTGATCCTTGTGGCACTCCACATTTCACCTTGACATGTTCTGAGGAATCACTATTTATATTGACATACTGACAGCGGATGAAAAGTAGGATTTGAAAACCTTTATCAAAAGGTTTATGATTGGCTGTTAAGAAATTTTGTCAGGAACATGATGGCAAGAGATATTTCAAACAGTACTACATGATGCCTATATTACTTTATAAGGCACAATTGCAGTTTCCCACAGGAAAGTACGAAAGTCCATACACAATGACATACCCATATTCTACTAAATAAAGTTTAATTTACCAAAAACACTGGACTTACAAACATACTTAAAAACACAAGACGTTTCAGTGTTCATCTAAACACCTTCATCAGTTGTTTGGTGCACAGGAAGTGACTCTGGCAATTTATAGACACAAAGAAGTCACATGATCTAAACCACATTTTTGGTAAATTAAACTTGATTTAGAAGAAATTTCTACCTGGATGAATGAATCTCCACAGACACCCATATTCTAATTACTTTATTTGCAAATTCAGAGAATGTCCAGATTATCAAGCATCAGTACTTTCATAACATCTAACAAGTCTGGTCAGGGCTGCAATATCATGCCCACATCACAAAGAATGTTTTTTCTTGCCTGGTACCATGGGGAAAATGGCCTTGTGCGCATTAACCTACCCCGGGCAGACTCTGTAGACACATCATCCCTCCATTGCCTCCAGGAGGATTTGTTGTGTTTAGGGGTTACAGTCAGACAGTTACTGTCTGAAAAAGAATCCTCTATTGTAATATGTATAATGTATTTAAAAACAGGGAAAATGCTGAGAGAAAAAGACCTGTCTGGGTTGATCTGGCACAAACCAGACTGAGAGAAATTTATGCTATTCCAAATGATTACATATTGTACACTGGTTGATCTAAATCACTGGATGAAATTGGTGCAGAAGTGTCCTGAAACCATATTGACATGGACACTTTTTGGAAGGCATTGTTTCAAAACGTTCAAGTTCTTTCAAGCTCTATTTATTGGCCCTGCAATTCTGATTGTTATATTAGCAGTTTCCAACTGGTGTGTTAGCAAGTACAATTCTGAAATAGGTTTTGCACAGGGCTCTCAAGTCTCACGCATTGAGCGTGAGACACACGCATTTCAACAAGTTCACACGCTCACACGCCACACACTCAACCCATCCCCCCATCCCCCCCAATAAGAAAAATAAATAAAAAATCTCACTCCAAGCAAACTTCAAAACTTGAGAGCCCTGGTTTTGCACCTGGTGAATGGTGTGATCTTTGTGGTAAGGATTTAGTGCCTTGAGGTAAACAGAGATTAAATTAATTAAACACATAGGGCAAATAATGACTTATTGGGCCTTATGTTACATAAAAAATGTATGTTACAAAAACGAAAATAAACATGTAAAGACTTTGAGCAAGTCTCTCCAGGGAGACTGCCCCGAAATTAGGAAGTGTAATTTGTTCTGGATAACAGCGTCTTGATAAATGCTGTATATGTAAATGTTCATAATTCTAAAATGTAATGTCTTAAAATGGCTTTATTTGAACTACTAACAAATAACACAATCTCAATCACAATGTCATAACAACAAGAAATTCAAGTTTATAAAGAGGATCAGCTATCTAATTAGCTAGAAAGTCAAAGTCAAAGCTTTATTGTCATCTCTGCTATATACTGTACAGATATACAGAGACGAGACGACGTGGCTCCAGTTTTAACAGTGCAACAGGAAACAGAGAACAAAGACCAAATAGGGCATATAGAATAAACAATACATAAATAGAATACAAAATATACACTTTAAACTAGAAATGGAGTATTAAATATAAACTTTAAACTAGAGGTAGAAGTAGAAATAGACAATTAGGATGCAGTATTATCCTACAACTTTTTTCTTGGAATTGACTTTTGCACTGAATGTGCGTGAGGTTAGTAACAGTTTCAATATGAAAAACTCTATACAGTCTAATAATAAAACAGTATCTCTTAAAAAGTATGACTAAAATTTAAGTTGGATCAAGTTTGTACAGATATTTTAACATCAGTGGAGAAGCAGAAACTGTGCAATACCTTTAATAATTTCTGCAGAAAGTTACACAATTAGTTCATTTGTCCACTACATTTAGCTAAACATTCCTTAATTTTATCAAATTAATTATATCTAATTAATGATTCCTTAATCACATTATAACAAGTTAAGACTCTCCTGTAGTAGTGGGCTTTCTCAGTGCACACGTCTATTTGGACATGGAGTATTTGTTCTCTTTTTCCTTTCCTCCTCCTTCCCTCCATCCCTCCCTCCCTCTCACAGTCTGCATGTGTGCATGCATGTATGCATGTCTTGAGCTTTGAAAGCTTCTGTACAGATTCTGCAGATGTGTGTTTTCAGCTGTGCCTGAGTCCCAGTCCTCAGTTCCCCCCACTGAGGAGTTCTGGCAGGAAGCGACTTGTTCGTTGATGTGTCTGGGAGGAGACCAGAGAGACAACTGGGCCTCTGGAGAATAACAGCACTGTCCTTCCTGTTCATCTATGTTCATTTCAGATGTCCACTTTTTTTTGCAGATGTATAACTGCTTGCTCTTTTAGACGTAAATCATTTTCCTCCAGAACTGTCCCATCAGACATCACAGCAAGTTCTTAACAACAATTCCATATATTCCTCCCTTCTTCCCTTTTTTTAAGTTCCTGTAAGTATTTCGCTGCAGGGGATTCATAAGCGTCAGGGTGCAGATACAGAAATTCCCCTATACATTCTTGCCTGCTCGTAAAGCTCCTATTCAGAAAGGAGTTTTGCCCCCACTGCACGCACCGATTCACTGATTCATACAGACACAGATGTTTCCTCCTCATGACTGTTCTGCCAGACCAGTGATGCAATTATAATTCCTCTTTTGGGCTAATAAATAAGACGGGCTTTAGAATTGCTTAAACGCAAACCCCGAAGCTGAGTTCACATTCTCAAAACAGCTGACATGAACACAACAGAACCTTAGCCCTTACTTCTGAAAATGTCCTAGTTTAATTTTTAAAAAACTCTACAGGGGAAGTTTTTATTCACAAACTTTGACTTGACTTCTGGGGTGTACGACTCCTTTACCTGACTGTTCATCTTCTCTCAACTGATGGTTGAATTTTTTATATGTTCCTGAAGCTGTCTTGGAAAATACTAAAAGCATTACTACATTCAAGAGATTATGCAAGACTTACAAGAAAGAAACAATTTCTTGCCAAATTTAGTAAGCCAACACAAATTAGAAATCTATCCAAAGAGAGTTTTAAATTGTGTAATGTGGCCTAATTGGATGACATGGAATGTGTTAGTGAATTTGCAGATTTAGATTTAAGGTGGTTGTTTGCAGCTGATGCTTATCTGTCTGATTTAATTGGTCATATCCATTTTTAGAAGTAATTTTAAGAAGCATATTTTAGTGATATAATATGATCATTTAAATGTTAAGTGACTATCTAATTGACTTAGATCTTCAGCAGCAGTCTCCTTGGTGCAACTTGGGATTATGAGCCTTGCTTAGGTGCTCAGTGGTTGTAGTTCTGGACATAGAATACAACCAAGTTTTACATGTTGTCTTGCATGATTTTTTGTATTACACGGTATAACAATCCACCTGTTTTTATTTGAATGTTATGCGCTACATAAATGTCAGAACATTTAGATTTTTTTTTTCTTAACCAGACTGACTTAATACAGGGATACAGGGACATTTCCCCATTAAGAAGAAATGTGCTTATATTCATCTTTTAAAAAATTCCACACACATATTTTTTTGCATGTCTCTTTCCATCAGATTTTTCCCCATAGACTGACTTTTCCAAATGACTTGCTCTTCTGCCCCTCTATTCTCCATTTCATCCCTTCGTTCTCCCATTCATTTTACACCATTTTCATACCTACAGCTTTAAAACTGTTTTACACTATGAAACATCACCAGCTATTAATGGAGCAACTTGGGGTAAAGGCCCATGCTCCCGATCTTAATGAGGATTTTTAGGCTTATGCAGGATTCAAACCCTTTACAGACTTCAGCACTACTTTGACCCATTATGCAAGGCCATTAAGAGCTATGGCGGTTGGAAGGGGAACTTGACCCCTTCTGCACATGGCTAGAAAGACCAATGAGACCAGTTAAAGTGAACCACAGATTGTACTGCACTTTTTTCTTTTTTTTTCTTTTTTTTACAACAGACATATTATAACTAATATAGGCACACAGATTACTCAGGCCATTCTAGGGATTTTTCTGTATTATATTAATCACGAAAACATAGCATTCCTGTATGACCACAGTCAAACTCCCAGTATCATATGAGTTAAGTATGTAGCAAATACATCAAAGAGCAATAAAAAAAACCCTGCACACAGTGTGCTCAATAATTATGCAAGTGAGTTTTTTATCTTATCACTATTTCTGTGCATATTTTCCAACTCCAAGCTATATGAACTTGAATGCTTATTGGATTTAAGCATTCTCAAGTGATACGTATTTGTGTAATAAAGGAGGGTGTTGCCTAAAGTGACACTCTATATAAAGGCAGCTTGTTTACCTTAGGCAAAATGGGCCAAAAAAGAGATTTAACTGACACTGAAGAGTAAGAACAGGGTCATTAAACACGGGTGGAGAAGAAAAGATGGAAATCAACTGCAAAAGACTTGAGAAGAATTAAACGTGAAGCTACCAGAACCCATTCTCCTCCAGTGACACTATATTCTACAACTGCAGCCTGCCTGGTGTGTCCAGAAGGTGTTCAGTGCTCAAGTTTCTATAGCTTGGAGTTGGAAAATACGCACAGAAATAGTGATATGATCAAAAAACTCACTTGCATAATAATTGTACACACAATGAAATACAGTGAAATAAGTAGATAGGAAGTATATTTTATACATATTGGTAGTGGCACGTTTTAATGATTTAGTTGAACGCAGATCAAGGTCCTATCACATTTACACATTGAAATCGGACGCCCCCTTTTGGACAACAATGGAATGGTCTCCATCTGTTGGCACAATGACACACATGCTGTAGTTAATGAAATGCACGCACACCAACCCCCCCAAATATTTTGCGACCCTCGGCTCCATTCTCCGTCGGTGCTTAGAGGCCGTTAATCCCTGATGTCCGGCTTCCTGACAGATAAGACAAATAAGACACAATTTAAAACATTCAATCTGAATTCACTTCTTAAATCACTCTTTTGTCCATGTTTACTGGTATTTATTTTTAAACATTAAAATAACAAGTATTTAATTTGATACATTAATTTACGGAACTCAGTCGCACGAATTACATTTAAATACGTTGTATGGAGATGTGAGGTATGGAGTGAATATTTATAAGCAACTTTACAGAAAAACAAAACAAAAAGCACGGTCATACTTTTACGTACATTTTACGTTTAACTCTCAAACCAAACCTGTGATTAATACCGCGGCAGTCATATAATATTCACCCCAGACCCTAAAGCCCACTTCTTACGCTGTTATTGAGTTGGAGACGCCATGTCAAGTTTGGATAGGTTTTAGTGAAAAATAAATGAGTAAGCAGTGCGGAATATTATTTGTCATTAGTGGAACATTAATTTTGGAGGCAAATTAACAATCTAAAACAGACCTAATGACGCCTATATGTCTGCCTATATGACAAAACCTGTCACAACAACTATGACCTCACACATACACCCCGAGTTTATATCATTCCTAATCAAAAAGCCAAATGAGTCTGAAGTTTTCAATAAGTAACCTACAACTTAAAATAAAACAATATATATATAGATGAAACATTTAAGCGAACCACTTACACTTATGTAAGCTGCAGTAACTGTTATCAAGGTAAAGTCCTGTGGTAAAATTGGTTTCGACTTTGCGTATTCAGACGACTTTTGAGAAGTTTTAAACATTAAGTGACAAGTAATAACAAATTATCATCAAATTACCACAACCAAGACAAACTGAAGGTCGGCAGGATACAATGGAAATAAAGGGCCCGGTAAACTTAACAAAAACCAAGGTTATGCTACTTGACTGTTTTTTTCCTTCTTACTTTTCCACTCTTTTTGAGTCTTATAATTATTAAAATATGCAGATAACAAATACTGCCAAAAGCAATAAAACAAAACATTGCAATTAGTGCAATGGGACATAATTGTTGAACACAGCGCAATGTCCTGAACATGAGCCTCATCATATTAATGCACGAGCGCTCTCTTGTGGACAACAATGGCAGGTCCACGCATTCGTCCCACAAACACTCACACATTAATACATATAGATTGCGTAATTTGCGTTCATGGGCATTTTCAAAATACTTCAATAATAATACAAAATAATATATTAATATTATGCAACATGACAAATATTCTTATTCTACTACATTCATTTGAAGACTAATTTGAAAACACTGCAGAGTAGTGTGCTTGCACTTTTCAGCAAGATGATCATAGAGGTTTTATGTCAAAACCTCCAAAATATGTCCAAATATGACAACATTACAACTCATTCTGCTGCATGTAGTCCTCTCAATCACAATTTCTCCTCTGTCAGTATTGGCCCAACATCCAAAAGTCTTTTCATTTCAACCATAACAATCTTAACCTTCATATACAATTACTCACAAACAAAAGCTCCTCCAACTTTTACACCACAGCTACCTTTACATGTAAAATTCACCCAAACTGCAACTACTGCCACGATCAAAATGTCCCTTGACCACAACCTTAAATGGACATATATTGAATAAACCATTTTTACATTATGAACTACATTTTTGCCTATTTCAAGCTCAATTTCTTCCCAGCAGACACATCTCAGTTGGCTTTGTTATATCATTCAAATGTATATCATTAGAAATAATCTGACAGTTAATTTTACAGCTTATTGTTGGACATACCTGAATGTGTGAATAGTAACCCAAGTTTGCAGGCAAAATGTAATGCTAGAGTGGGTAAAATGCTTTGGGTTTTAAGTGTTAAGGGTTTTAAAGTGCTACTTTTGGAAGAGTTAAAAATCCCTTTAACTTTCGGCTGGTTGTGTTGGTCTTTGTAGATCATGAGTCAGCAAGGAGAGGACATTACTTCTTCAGATGGTGGTGAGATGGAAGTGGATCTCAGTGAGCTAGATGAAGCAATGGCAGAATCAGAGGAGAAAGGCCCAAGTCTCTCAGACAGTCAAGCTATCCAGTGCCTACAGGAGGTAAATGCATTCATATCTCCAGTGTGAGCCCTCTTTAGCTTGAGTAAGAAACCCTAATGCCTGGCGTACACATAAGACAAAGATGCATACACTGAATGGTTTTTGTTTTAAGATGAGTCAGAGATAAATCAGAGCTCATTAAACTCATTGAACACCATTATGTCCTGTAATACCTGATTTAACTTGTAGTGTGTGTGTGTGTGCCCGGCTTAAATGTTATTTTAACTTTTAAATGGAAGGAGGGGAAGAGTTCCAGGAAATATTTGAGTGAAACATTTAGATGATTTGTTGTCTTTTTGTCATGATTTTGACACCAAAAATATTCACAAATATTTTCCACAGTGCTGTATAATATGTATCAGTTTGAATGTCCTCTTTGCCTGTTCTGATTAGCATATGAGTCTCTCAGGGGTTTTCAACTGGTTCTGTCCCAGGGACCATCATTCAGTCTAAGCAGTAGTCTGAGGCTGGCCCACTGTGTGCTCGATTGTGAGTGTGTGTGGCGGGGAGGGTAGTATTTTTTTCTACTTCTTTTTTTAGATATTTGCATTAAATTCATTATTTAAGATCCCGAAGTTACCTGAAAAAAGGCCATCCAAGGCCTTTAACCATTGCTTTAAACAAGTCCAAACAAGAGATTAGTTTGGCTCTTTTTAACTCTTTCATGCATTATGTTCACTGCAGCGGACAGCTATTAAATTTCACTCATCTTTTTGAGTCTGTTCAGAAACCAGTTAATTCATTTATGAATGAAAACTCAAGTATGAAAGAGTTGATGATTTATCTTTGTCTAAACTATTTTAGTGCATGTCAGCAGGGAAGATCACTGAAGCTCAAATGACTCAGCTAAATACTGGATTCAGTAAGAAGCATCAGGCCGTGTTAAGGTGAAAGTTTTTTAAAATACAATATCTACTAGTAACAACTCATATCATGTTAATGAATGTGCAACAGCTGGTACACAACAGCTGAACTAGTATAGACAGACTGATTTAAAGAACATAGTACAATATGTATAGTACATTACACCAAAATATAGCTGGAGTTATGAATGATGAATAGAAGAATTGTCAATGTTGACAATGGTGACCAAAATGTATGTTGCAGGATGATGATCAGTATTTGTTTATGGCAACATACAGTATGTGTGTAAGGTACAGTATAGCATCGAATACACAATAGCTATTGTTACACTGTGCCTTAAACACATTTGCTGCCATAAACATAAACATAAAAGTGCTGATCATCACCCTGCAACATAAATTTTTGGTCACCTTTAAGTCAACATAGATAATGTATCAAAACTCCAGCTACATTTTGGCGCAATTTTACAAGTTACTGTTTAAGCAAGGTCATCCATAATTAATACTTTTCCTTTATATAACAAATTAGTGGAAAAAAGACTGCCAATTTTTCTATAGATCTAAGATGGCTGAGTGGAACCTGCTCAGCGAGGCCAAGCATTTTAGAGAAGAGGTAGAACTTCAGGAAAAGAAGTTGGAGGATGTTGAGTTGATGCCTGAGAGTCAAGATACAGAGGTCAATAGTATGATACAGCAGATCCTTGAATTGACCAGCAGCAACCAAGAAGCTGAGCACAGACAGAACCAGATGCAAAAGGAGCTTGAGTGGTAAGAAAGGACACCTTGAGTAACATTCAGATCTTGATCTCAAGTCTCAAATTTACTCCTTAACTTTAGTTGATAACCACTCATCATTTGCAGAATAAGTAGATCTCAGGGTTTTTTTTCCAGAACTTTTAACATCAATCACCTCTCACTGCTAAATTTGCCAGACTTTTTCTGATGGGCTTTTTAGATTTTTGGCATGATGACACTACACATCAAAGGCAACGGGAACACCAGGTCCTAAATATCAGGTTTAAATAAAGGCAGGCTACAGGAGGTTGTAATCTGGAAACCTGAATCTAATTCTATGGATTTGAAGGTGTGATTAATGCAAGTGTGTAACTTTAATTAGGCTTGTAAGCAAACCAGACTGCATTTTGCTAATTTCATTGTTATCACTGCAAGTATGTACATGACAAAGAAGATTGATTAAAAACAATACATAATAAACATTTTCATTCATTTTTAGGCTTCTAAAGGACAAGTTTTTTCATCAGAAAATATGTGAGAGTGAATTAATGCTGGATGTAAGTATGTCCTGGAGAACACTTTTCATTTCATTCATATATATATATATATATATATATATATATATATATATATATATATATATATATATATATATATATATATATATTTTATATATATATTTTATATATATATATATATATATATATATATATATATATATATATATATATATATATATATATTTTTTTTTTTTTTTTAAGGACCAGGACAAACAGCTTGTGATGGAAAGGTGCGAGGAGATGAAAAATGAGATCGACCAAAGAAAGCAGGAGATTAAGGCTCTCATGGAGGAAATGGAAGCCGTACAGGACCAGACCCATAAAAAACAGCTGGAACTGGAGAACATAAATGAAACGATCAAATGCCAAGAGGTGATCTGCATCTTTCAGTAATATATCTTATATTCTCTTAATTATGGTGACAGTTGCTCGCATTTCTTGTGTTCATAGGCTGAACTGGCTGAGCTACAGTCCGTGTACGATCAACTGCAAGAGGAGAATGTTGAACTGATCCAAAACAAGATGTAAGTAAAATAAATTTCCACTTGCCTCATGAATATCAGCAATTTTACTCACACCAAACTTGCCAAGTTAGCTTGTGTGTAGGTACAGTATATATTCATTTAATGTTTTTCATGTCTGTAACAGGGAATTAGAAGATGACAGCATAGCGTTAGACCAGCAGGACAGAGAATCTGGAGCAAAGCTAAGGGAGGTGGATAGCCACACATCTCACATGAAGATAGCCCTGAGTAAGCATCGCAGCTTGCTCAGACAACAGGAGATTAAGGAGAAGGAGTCTGCCCTCCTGCAGCAGAGGTGAGACACGCATACAGAAAGTTCAAATTTATCAGTTCATCAAAGATTCAAATTCATATTACAGGATTCAAACGAAACAATGCATTGTTCAATGCATGTTCTCTAACATCGAGCAAAATACTTTTGAACTAATCAGAACTCAGTTGGATCATATATTTCCTTATTATGTTAGTATACCTACTAAGTTTTATCATCTCTTTCTTTGCATTAACCTATACAACCATAGAGCTATTGCTAAACTAAATGTTATAGTTTCTTACCTTGGATTGCTTTCTTTACTGCCTAATGCTACCAAATGTTCAGTTTAAGAGCTGCCGTCTCTGTGTATTTTAGAACAGATATGAGACAGAAAGGACAAAGGGCAGGATGTTAGCACAAGGCTTTCCAGATTTCATTAACCAAACAGAAACGAGCCACAGGGCAATGCCCTGAACAGAGGAGGCAAGCTTACCAACCAAAATAAAAGTGGTGAAAAGGGGAAACAAGACCAGATATTATCCAGTCAGCATAATACAAAAAAGACAAAGACCACAAACTCCACACAGAAAGGCCCTACGGCCGACCCGGGGTTCAAACCCAGGACCTTCTTGCATGGAGGCGATTATTCAAATATATTTTGCTATTTTAAGTGTTCTGAATGACAGTATTTTTGTATGGAATCTGGAATCAAATGTGGTCAATGAAAGAATCTTAATATTGTCGCTGTTGGGCAGAAACGTAGTAAGTGCATTTTTGGTCTTTTTTTTTGTCTTGAAATAATTATATTGGTCAGTCTTCATGTTGGCCTGACAGTGTCGAAAATGGCTTGTCCATATATTTATATACAATGTCCATATTTTAATTTCCTAAAAATAATTGTTTTTGACAGCAAAGATATGTAGATTGTACAAGTCCACATAGTGATAAAACCAGGGATACTAAAATGTAAAATGTCTAATGTAGTGTCTTAATTTTTTCCAGAGCTATATATCTCAAATGCAGTTTTTGTAAAGTTGTAACCAATTTTGTACCTTTTCTCCTTACTCACTTCAGTGTATTTTACTTTGTATCTCTTACTGAGAAATTTGATTGTCCAGAATCCAGAAAACCACTCATATACTACAAAAACAAACAGTTCTAATTAGACACATATGTAAGCAATTAATTAAATGCCCCTACGTGGGGTTAACTTCTGAGAGGTCACAGCATTACTTGTCATTTCTGTTTTAAAATCAAAGATGAAAATAATGGCCAATGGCTTCTTACACTGCAGTGCAGCCAAGGGCTGAGCAGTGCACATGTCAAAATTTATTAGACCATTTATGAGACCACTGTTGCATCCTAAGTCTCAAAGAACAAAAACTTAATTAGCTACTAATTAAGCTACTAATTAGCAGCTCCCTAAAAGACCAGGGGGCTAGTAGGATACTCTGCTATTCAGAGATTAAGAGATTACATTTACGGCATTTAGCAGACACTATTATCCACAGCAACCTCTATTTCCTAAAATCAGGGACAGTAGAGCAATTAGCTCCATGGCACAATAATGGTAGTGCTGGAGGTGGGGTGCATACCATCAAGTGGCTACAAGGAGACTGACCAAATTGTTAGGAAATTAGGATATTACAGGACACACATTCTGTATCATTCCAATATCAGTTTTCTGTGCTTCTGTCATTTACATTAATGCCCTTATGCCGTCAACAGACGTGTAGGGTAAGGGATGGGATAGGATACTTTGTCAAAAAAGTCTGACTTAATTCATAAGGTAATTATAAAGGTTTAAAAAACAGTGTGAGTTTGACCCCAAACTATTTTGTAACCAACTTTTAAGTAAAGCAGTATAAACTACTATAGAAGGGTCAAACTGACCCAGTGTACACACACACAAAGTGTATACACAGTGTAAGAGTTAAACGAGTGTACGTGTCTCTCAGTCTTTTGATCATCAGTCAAAAAGTATCTATTAACCTTTTCATGTTGTAATAGTTTGTGGTTTGTTCTTGATAGTTTTTATTATACTGATACATAGAGATCTTCTGAATGTCACCCTGGAACTTACCGAGATGGAGAGAAAGACGCTCCACGAGCGTGTGACTGAGATGGTGAGAGAAAAGAACAAACTGTTCAAAACCATCAAGAAGAAACAGGTGCAGCTCAAGATGTTTACAGGTTTCCTGCAAGCTGATGAGGAGCTTTACAAAGTTGCCAAAGTCAAGGTTGGTCAGGATTGCTGTAGTTGACGACTACCAGTGAAAAATTTGGACACACATTGTTGAATATATACAATTAAGTTATCTGATAATCAAAATGACCAGATAAAACCATTGATTTATCAATGGAAATTATCATTAACAAAAGTGTTTATATTTTATTTGATTGCTAAAGAGCAAAGACAAAATAAGTTTGATTTGGATATTTTATTTATGAGTTAAAATAAAAAAACACAAAAATGACAATTGACAGTCAATAGAGTACCCTTTCTGAGCCACAACTAACAACCTTTTGGGATAGTTCTTGACAAGTTGGCACATGTTTCTTGAGGGAGTTTGGTCTATTCTTCCATGGCAGATCATTTCAGCTGTTCCAAATTGTGCGGTTTCCGAGCAAGGACATTCACTTTTAGGACCCGCCACAGATTCTCAATAGGATTGAGATCTGGACTATGTGTGGGCCTTTACGAAGTTTTAGGTCAGTTTCGATGTATGCTTTGGGCCATTGTCTTGTTGGAAGTGGCAGCCTAAACCTAGACTAAGACGTTAGGCCTTAGACTCGAAAAGTAGACTTTATTTTCTTTTTTCATGATGCCATGCACCTGAACAAGGCTTCCTGTGCTTGAGGCAGCAAAACAGCCACACAACATATTGCTCCCACAACTATGTCCTTAGGGTTGAAGACCTAAGAGTATACTTTCATTTCCAGAACAGTTTCCAAACTGATTGCTAAGCAGGATTTAAATGTTCTTTTTAAAGGTTTGTCTGCACATCCAATTTGTCAGAAAATTATAAAAAAATTGGTCAATATGTGCACGATATGCAATAATTATTTCAAAACTCTAGACAAGCAGCTGTTAGGCAAAGGCAATTTATTATGATACTAATTAATAATTTAATTTTTTTGTTTTCAAATGTATGTAAACGCACTACTATGCCTTTTTGTTTCCTGCAGTATGACATGACGCCTAGGGATGAATGCATGCAACAGACAATTCTGGATCTTCAAAAGGATGTTGTTCGTTTGAAACTTAAGATGATTCGTCAGGTATTTTTTATGTACACAGACCACAAACCTAGATAAAAATGTCAAAATAAAATGAGAGACATGAGACTGTATGTGTGTGTGTGCAGCAATCAGCAACTGACAATGAGGCTTGGCAGTTGAAACAGAGCATAGCAGAGGAACATGCTCTCAGGAAGGAGTCTAATCGTTTATTTGAGGAGTTGCAGCGCCTTCACAGACTAACTCTTACCAAATCAGACCTGAGAAATAAGAAGAAACGAGAACTGCTCAAAGCTCAGGTACACTGCCATACTTCCCAAAAAATCCATATAATGCATGCAAACTTTAAATGAACTTTAAAGGAGCTTTTATACTATAATACTAAGTTTTTGTCTTTAATTTCTATACACTGCTCTCCATAAAGAACATTGCTTCCTGTATCATGTAGGCAAGCCAGAAGTTTTTTGTAAAATGTTTTGTGGACAGATGAGACCAAAATAGAATAACATTGTGTTTGCAGCAAATTAGGAACTTAATAAACATAACATACAATGAAACAATAAATTCCTAATTTTTCTATCACACCACCACACAGTAAACTGCCATTATGGATCCAGCATCTAATTACTGTTCAATTTAGTTTTTTTCATGTTTTACTTGAATCCCAAAGTACTTGGGTTCCGGTGCTAACTGGCACTAATCTTGTTTACAGCTGAAGTACAGCCATGCCAAACGGGACTTAAGAACCCAACAGCAGCAGATCCTGAGCAGCAGGAAACAGAACCGCAATATTGGTTTGAAGTGAGCCACCATCCAGTGCATGACACAATATAAAACAGTCCAGAAACAGACACTTATAGAGTTGCATTAATCTGACAGTGATGTCAGAGACTGAAATAGAATGCCACACTGAACTCTAGGTTCAGATAGCGAAAGTCCTGCTAAAATGCTTACCCAGACCATATTTTCCTTCAGACACTGTTACATTATAATAATAATTAAAAAAAAAAAACCCATTTGTTTGTATATTGTGCTTTCATCAGAAATTCAGCTTAATGTTCTCCTTCCTTCATTAGACTGATAGAGTTTGACAAGTTGGTTGACAGCATAATAGACGGGAGGAACAACTATATAAATCTGCTCAAGGTTACTACCCAACGTCTGGCTGAGACAAGTGAGGAACTCATAAGCATGAAGAAGAAGCTGGAAATTCTACACACCACTGCACTCAGTAAAGACAGGTGCTACTATTTCATCCTATTACTATTACTATTACTGTTACTTCCCAGGATCGTGGATCATGCAATTGTTTTCACTTTTAATGCGGAATGGTTTGTGAAATGGTCTGTGATATAGTGCATTCAATTAATATTGAAATCTTCTCTATGGTGTCAACCTTGGCAGCTGCACAAGTCTCGTGTGAAGTGTGTGTAACTGTAGTTTTGCATTAATGTTATATATAATGACTTTAATAAACTATTTTCCATTTTAAAGCTAAAAGTGTCACATTAACCTTTCTGTTATGTTCATTTCTAAGGGGCTGGGGGCATGTTGATTACCCTTATTAAGCCAAGCACAAGAAGTTTCATACTGAAAAAATACTTCTTTTTTTTCATTTGGCCCGCAACATAACAGGAGGGTTAAGAAAGGGGTTACTTGTCCTTTCCTACTTACCTTTACTTGACCTCGATGAAAAATGTCATGAAGTTATGTGGAGGTGGTTGAGAGTGATCTGAGTAACTGAATCCCAACTTTTTGGCCCTTAACCTGTTCAATGGAGACTGTCGCTATAATCAAGAAATGTAAGTCCCTCTGGATAAAAGCATCTCATAAATGGTGTAAAGGCATTTGGGGTTTAATCTGTAAATAAAAAAAAGGGGAAAGATGGTGGTATAGAGATCTGAGTGACCTAAACCTATGGGTTAAGATTATTGTTCAAATCCTGGTTAAACCCCAAAACCCTTTTGGACTCCTGAGCAAAACCCTTTACCTCTAGTTGCTGCAGGGACACTATTCCTGTAGCTAGGATATGTAATATGTAGATGTCTTCTGAATAATATTCCTTGACCACCTCTACATTTCCTAAAGAGATTTGTGGTGCCAGTGTAGCCTGAATTATGTAACAGTGCAGTCAAAACGAGCTCTGAGAGCTGATTTGTATTTGAGGTGTCTCTGCTCCCTCTCCTCTATCATCTGTGTATTGGATAAATGCATTAAGCAAATCAAGAACTCCAAATAATTTGTGTTCTCTGTCTCTAAAGCCAGGTGGCAGATGTGACCAGTCGGAAAAAGGGCATCTCCAAGGATGTCACATCGCTTCAGGAGAAGTTAGACAAAAAAGAAGTGCAGACCCAGGAATACAAGAGTCTCAAGCAAGTGGTTAAGTTGAAGGAGAAGCAGCTGCTGCAATTGCAGGAAAGCATCAGTGCTTCCATTAAGTGTCGACAAGAACGGTAAGAGCTAGCACAGTGGAGAGCTTTCAAAGACATAATGAATGAGAAAGAAGCATGACAAAGAAGAGATGAGGGCAGTATGACTGTGTACAAGAATCATTACTAGTCTATACGCATGTATGTCCCTGCCTGAACCAGTGTGTGTACATTTGTGTCTATGTTAGGGAAGAACAGTTATCCGAGAGAGAACAGGAAGTGTGTGCCTGCATCGATAAGCTGAAGGAAATGGAAGCTCTCATCCTGAAAAGAACTCTGATGAACCGGTCCATGGAAGAAATGTTTCGGTTTTTAAGGATTTGTATCCGAGAGGAAAAAAGGCACATCAACATGTACAGGAAACAGATTTTGTGCAAAAGTTCTTTGGAAGAGGAGTGTACCTTGCTACATATGCAGGTACTCAAAATGCCTCACATGATGCAAGCTTGATCCTTTTTAAACTGCAGAATGTCAAGACCTCCTTTCAGTTTGTCTGTGTTGGCAACTAGACTTCCTTTCTAAATTCCTAAAGATCTTTTTCAGTTAGTCCCTTGCAGAGGGAACAAACTTTTTCAGTAATTCTGTTGGTGACCAATTTGCTAACTGTTCACCAAATAATTGCTATCATCTAAAATTTCTCAGCATGTTTTGAGTCATTATTCATTTATTAAGTGGACCTTGACTAAGTATTTGTCAGTTAACTCCCTTGTCTCCAAATTTCATTTTCCTCCACACTCAGCATTTTCTGTATAAAATAAGGGCAGTGGGAGGGCAGGGAGTGTGCTCAAAAGTCTGATGGTTTGTGGGAAAAAGCTATCGCACAGCAGGAGTGGAGAGTAACTAAGTACATTTACTTGAGTAATGTACTTAAGTAGAGTTTTTGAGTATCTGTACTTCACTTGAGTGGTATTTTTCTTGGAAACTTAAGACTTTCACTTCACTACATTTGAAAGACAAATCCAATACTTTTACATTTCTATCAAGGTTCTCGTTACTTGTTACATTCAAATCTGTAGATAAAGTGGATGTTATTCCACCTTTGCTAAAACGTGATTGGTTGTTTGGCAGTTTACAGCCTATCAGTAATCAGTAGGGTTACATCACACCTGTAGACTGTAACTATAAAACCAAGTTCAGACAGTTCTGCTGTTTTCTGTCTTGCTTAAAACATTGTTGCTGTTGGAAAGTCATGAAGCTAGAGGTGTAGAGCTGGGTTTCAGGCAGGTTGGAATGTTGATTGTTGTGAGCAGGCTGCATTTGTAGCATTTACACTGTCCTCCTGATTAACACACATATATTGTATGTGTGCACACACTGCCAGAGCTGTGTCAGAAAACTACCATGCTGTTTTGTGGGGGTGTGTATCTTACAATTAATTAATAAAATAAACTAATGACTGGTTTTCTTTGCCAGTCCTGGTTGTGTTCATTCTGTAACATTCTACCGGTTCCTTATTCTTCAGCTTTTACAAGCTTGTCAACATTAGGTGTTATAAGTGTTGTTGTAATAATGCAGCAATGTGGTGAAATTAGATGTACTTTTAATACTTAAGTATTTTTTAAACAAGTACTTTAACTTAAGTAAAAATTTGACTGTAAGACTTTCACTTGTATTGGAGTAACATTTGACTAGTGATATCTGTACTTCCACTTAAGTAATGAAGTTAGCTACTTTGCCCACCTCTGTTGCGCAGTCTGGCGGATTGATGCTACGACAGCATCTGCCAGATGGCAGAAGTGTAAAGAGTAACTAGATATAAATGCAAATACTGTAAATCAGACAGTAATTACAATTACAGCAAATATAATTACAAAATGACCAAAGGCCTGGTACTGTGCCTACTGTTACTGAGAGATAAATATCCTTTAAATCTTATATGAAGGTGATGGTAAGCTACCGGTAGGACACTTGGCCAAGGGGTTTGAGTGTGGTCCTATCCTATCTCCTGTACTATCTCCATACTACAATTGCTTCATGGCACTGTCCTCTTAATCAGAAAATAAAAGTCACTCTGTGTAAGAGGATCTGACGTAGGCCAAAAATGTCAATTTTATAAGCCCTGAAATTATCTCCAACTTTTGCACTCAAGCATGAGTCATCTCTTCTTACCCCAAGAAACATTCAGAACTCCAATTAACGTCTGCAAGACTAGTCTTTTACACAGACTGATAAACTGGCTTGAACTTTATCTAATTACGTCTGTTTTGTAATTGTTATGGAGATAGTATGTTGATTTCAAGAACTTCTCATGTATCTCTTCTATGTGTTTGTGTTAGATGACTGAGTGTGAGAACCAGATGTCATACCTAAAGAGTGCCTTCGCTCAGAAAGCAAAAAGAAGCATACTACGTAAGCTGACAGGAAAAGACCCACCTGCCGTAGAGCTTTCTGAGAAGATTAAAAAGGTGTAAAAAGTTAAACTTGATATTATGTTCTGAATGTTATATTCAATGCCATGGCAATATCTGTAGCCATTTCTTCTGCCATTTTCAACTCTTCATCTCGTTTATTTGCAGCTAGAGAAGCAGCTTGCGCAGCTCGAGGCTCAGTTAACAGATAAGATGCTGTTATGTAAGCAAGTGACCAGTATGTGTGAGCAAATGCACACCAACGCAGTCAACAGTAAAGGTGACACACTCAGAGTAGCCATAGAGGTGAGACATCTGTTTTCAATACAGAAAATTGTTGCTCAAAGTTTGCTTCCCAAAATGAAGAATTATGAGTTATATTTCAACAAGGTAAAGAAAGCTCTGGGACACTGTATAAGTCCATCACATCTGAACTGTACTTTCAAATTTCTTCTTTCTGTAAAAGATTGCCCCCCCCCCTATCAAAAGCATTCTTGACTTTGGCCATTTTTTGCACAGTAGTGTACACTGGGATCCTTAAAAAAAGACAATTGACTCTCAGATAACTTATCTGGTGGATAAATGAAGCAGAAGAACCAACTTTATTTTATAGCCATACTCTAGCTTGGAGAATGCATAAAGATTGAAATGAGCCAGACATGGCCGTACTGGTTTAATACCATACCATGTTTAACAGTTCCTCTGCTGGATTGCCTAATGGGTGGCAGTCATAGTGTGTGATGTTTCATGGTTTTCCCTAGGTGAATAAATCCCAGTCAGGTGTAAAGGACTACACAAGAAGGCTGATGGCAGTGGTGTCAGAACATGGCATGTGGCAGTCCATGACGCTGCGTCTGCAGCAGGAGATTGAAGTGCGGGAGATGGAGTTGGATTCATGCCATTTAAGACTGAAACAAGGGTTGCCACCATCAGATGTCATAGAAAAGGAGTGGCAGCGTCGCCTGAGACGCTGGCGCCGTCGTGAAGCAGATGCAAAGGTAAAAGCTCAGCTCAGGCTTGTTGACCAACACACAGATTTTTGTCTGCTTTTACTATCCATACATTGAAGAGCGCGTTTTAAATGATCTAAATAGGTAATTAGATATTAAATCTGATTAAATAAATAACTTCACTACATTCAAACAGATGGATAGTGGACTCATTCTTTTTTATTCTGGAACGGTTTTTGGATCTGACATGTGGCTATTGTCAATTGTCTGCCAAGCAGCAATTTACTTACAATGCAATCAGCCGATGAAGGTTCTTTATAAATATATGTAGATACACATCATATATCATGTATGGCACAAAATACATATTATCTGTAGGCCATACATTTACGAACATCAACAATAATTATAGTATTGAATGGAGACTGGGTTAAAAACCTACATTTCATACTAAAGATTACAGGGAGTAAGCAATAAGAAGAGCATCTGCTGAACTCTGTCATTGAAATTTAGCTTGTTTCACAAAATTCCTGATAAATTTACTGATAAAACTGATGTTTGTTTGTTTATTAGATGAGGCAGCAGGCAGTATGGATTCAGCTGCCAAGTGGAGTGTTTACCACAGCAAAATTCCGACCAAAGGCTTATATGACACATAACAGCTTTCTTTCCAGTCCATATGGAACATTTGCACCATTCCAGCCCAGCAGAAGTTACATCTTCAGACCCAAGATCAGACCCAGTTGCTTTCATTTATCGATCTAATCTAGAAATCTGCACAGATCAGAATTAAAATGAAAAACTGTTATAACTCTCCAAAAATGGTAATTGTGTAACACTATCACATTTATATTGTCCAATAAAACTATTGTACTCTGCACGTTTTAATTACACAGATAGCATTTGCTTAATTGCACAATTTATAGAAATTGTTACACTTAAAGTTTAATAATTAATTATACTGAGATTTTCTATATACGATGTTTTTGAAAAAGTGATAATTGTCTTAACCTTCTTTAAATCGATTTGGTTAATTTTATTAAATATTACGCAAAAACAAGACACGTTTTAAACACATAGCGGTGGTATTATTATCATTTTTTTCTAATCAGACTCCTGTGGGCAGATTCATAATGAATGAATTTTTACATCTTCTTCAAAGGTGAAGATCTGTCCATTCAAATAATTTTGAAGAGACCGAAACAGGTGGAAATCTGAAGGTGCAAGGTCGGGCAAATACGAAAAGAGCGGCAAAATTTCCCAGCCAAGCTCCAGTAACTTCTGCCTTGTCTGCAAAGAAGAGCGCGCTCTGGCATTGTCGTGATGTAAGACAATGCCCTTACGATTAGCCACATTCTGGACGCTTCTGGTGGATTGCTGTGTTTATTTTTTCCAGCTGATCACAGCACACATCTGATGGTCCTGTTCATGAGAAGAAGCTCGTAAAAGACAACTCACTTTCAGTCCCACCAAACAGAAGGCGTAACCATGTTCGGGTGTAGTCCGGCTTTGGGGGTTGTTTGCGGTAATTTGTCATGCTTCCCTACGATCGTTTGCGATCCACATAGTTATACACGATCCACTTGTTCGGCCCCTGTCACCATTCTCTTCCAAAAAAAGGATCATTTTCTTCACGTTTCTTAAGTTACCACTGAGCTGCTCATGAGCAAGGTACCGTCCCCAAGCACTGCTCCCCGGGCGCTTGTTAGCTGCCCGCTGCTCCTTCAAGGATGGGTTAAATGCAGAGGTCACATTTCGTTGTGGTGCACTGTGTGCTGTCACAATGACAAATAATCACTCACTTTTAATGATCTCTGAGTTTCAGTAGAGGGGATGGGCACGGTTCGAATTACAGGGGGTACTGGGGGAAACTGTTATGAACGCAGTACCCCCCAATTATGGAGGGGTAATTCGCACTCTGGGGATGGGGTCGTAACGCCGGGCCAAAAAAAATTGCCAACGTCAGACAACATTTCCTGGACTGGGGTCTTCTGCCAGAGACGTAAAAAATCTGACATCACCAAGTAATTACGCAGTCTACATATAAAATATCCATGTATTCTACATATGAAATAATAATTAATTTTCAGGGAAAAAAAGCAGGGGATATGACGTCTATGTTCATCAAGTCGAAGTCCTGCCCAGAGTTTTGTCCAGACCATTTAAAACCCACTCTAAATTATGACTAATAATTGGTCCAACTGGATAACATTTACATTTACATCATTTTGCAGATATTTTGCAGAGCGACGTACAATAATGATTTGTAGTCCACAACTTTTCTACAATTTGTAAAGTTAGACTTAAATCAACAACCGACATTTAACCGCCTGCTGAGTTACACATCTTAACAAACTCTACAAGAGAAAATCACAAGTTAGTGCACAGACCAAAGGACATTAGTTAGTGCTTCTTTTTTTATTTAGAAATAAGTATGAAGTGTGATTAGTGCCTTATGTTAACTGAACTAGCAGAATAAAAATGGATAATGACTTGTGGAGGACAGATTTTGAAAATGTCTGTTAGTCCGAATATACAGTAGTTCATTAACTTACATACATTTGGCGGCCTCTAGCGGACATTTCAAGTACGACACAGTGTCAGTGCTCCAGAGGTTGCCATGGGGACGGCCGCACACTGATCAACAGAGTGACTGAGATTTAACCTGCTAACTAAATCATGTTAGCGATGGGACACGTTTCACTTACTTAAATGTTTTTATATGAGCAGAACTGAAAGCTATGGCGAATCCACACATTGGAGATACAGCTCAGTAAGTTTATATAACCTTTTCAGTAACGGTAAATAAGTAACACCACAGATTTGAACAAAACTAAGGTTAGCTCAGCTTGCTATGCTAATTATGTCTGGAAAGAGAATGTTCATAAACTAATGGAGAGCAAGTAATAGTTTTTACAACACTGTTTTGATATTGGGAATAAATTCTTCATAACCTCAATTTTCAATTTCATTCGTCATCCAAAATGTAGTTTCTCAGTTATTAACGTTATTCTTTCTAAAGTCATAATTTGTTTATGGGGAGAAAAATGCACTTGGAAAGAAAGTGGTCTGTGCCTTTTGGGGATTATAATGTTGACCTAAAGTTTATGTCTATACTGTATATGAGACATAAATAAGTGAACAACACAATGATCCGAACAATGAACACAATGAACTGCAGTAGAGTTGAATGATACTCTTTTTTGTATTTTCTGTTAATCATGAGTCATAAGGGAGAAAGCCGCAGTTCCTTGAGTTCAGCTAGTGAGCTCAGCGACCTCGAGAAACCCCTTTCTGCATTAGCACCAGAACCTTATTCACAGCAGGAATGTCCAAGTCACACATCAACAAGCCCAGCACTGCAGTGTCTGGAGGAGGTAAATAACTCACACTACCACCACTCTATCTATCTATCTATCTATCTATCTATCTATCTATCTATCTATCTATCTATCTATCTATCTATCTATCTATCTATCTATCCATCCATCCATCCATCCATCTATCTAACTGGTGTAAGCAATATACTTTGATTGAGCGTGTACTCTTTTATGATGGCACGGTGGTGCAGTCCTTAGCATTCCCTCACACCAGGTTCTGGATTCGTTCCCTGGGCTGAGCATAGGATCTTTCTGTGTGGAGTTTGTGTGCTTTCCCAGTGTCTGCATGTGTTTTCTCTGGGTGCTCCAGTTTTCTCCTATTATCCAAAAGCACAGTTAGGTTGATTGGCTACTCTAAAGTTTCCCACGTGTGAGTGTGTGTATAGATGGTTGTGAGTTTTTGAGTGTGTCTTTGAATGTGACTTGATAGCCCCAGGGTGTTCAGTTTCTGGGAGAATGTACATTGTGTGCAAAATGGCTGCTGTTGTTTCCCAGGATATCTGAGTGTTTGTTGTATCCAATGTGATTAAGGTGTAAAACACTATAAAGTGAAAAAACACTATAAAATGCAAGGATTAACAATATTACATATAAGCTTATGTGTAATGCTTATTTAGTTAATTAATGTCTCTGTGATATTACAATTACTATGGTCCATTAGGAGCATTTTATAACTAGATCATTTAGGATGCTTGCATTGTTTGGAGACTCACTTTAAAAAAATAATTCTATATACTTTTATTTGAATTTTACATTGTAATGTAAATAGGATCAAATACAGAAAACTTAAATGGTTTGGTACTCTAGTTCATATCCATTTTTTATTAAGTGTAGTTACTTAAGTATATTTAATATCTCTCAAGTTTGTTAGTTTTCAGTGTATATATTACTTGCCAAACTCTATACAGCACATTCTGAGAATAGTGTAATATCTTTATGGTACATCCATATATGTAGAACATCTAAAAATGAATACTGTACATTTAATCTTTGAGCATGGGTGAAAAAACTTAAAGTTTAGTAAGTACCAATCCTGTATTGCTTCATTTTTATAAACTTTGTAACATTAGGTGGCAGCATTAGACTGAGTGCATAGGAAAGAGTCATCACCATTTATAGTTTGTTTGATTTGTAGAAAGAACATTTACGTGACTTCATTGGGTTTTTGATATAAAAAGATGCTATCTTTTAAAAATCTTTGTTAACTATACTTCTCGACTTAAGGTGCCTGAATATTTGCAAAATTCACTACCAGTCTCTCTGAGTCTATGTTTCTGTGTAGTAGTGGTGGTCCCCATTGGTCTAGGGTGCATAGTTTTTTGGTCTGATCATCATCTTGACTGTTTTGAAGGCTTGTCTGTAGCTGGTAGGATAGTACTCGGTGGACATGTTGTGCCATGTGCTCCAGAAAATGCCATCCCTCCTGCCTTTGTACTTTTTGTAGTAATACTTGCCATTGAGGTTGGCCGACATGCAGGCATCAAACCACCAGCCCGATCCATAATAAGCGCCACAGTTCCCCGAGGGATACCTGTCGTTGTCCTTGTCTGGTGTGCTGAAGAACTTCTGATCATGGTTGAAAGTCTTACTGAAGTGCAGAGCGTCACCTGCAGTCCCAGAATAGCCACTTATAGACAGCTTATAGTTTAGGAATTCATTTGATATGTAGAACTGGTCATATTTGGCGTATTCACGCACTCCCTGGAAGTCCTCAAGCTCAATGCGCAGCACCATGTCTTTGGCCTTAGTGAGCAGGTGAATCCGGTCATTCCCGAGCCAGAACTCTCCTCGCAGGTCGCCAAAACCTTTCTTGTACTCTGTCCAGGTGCGGTTGAAACTCACGGTGCCGTTCAATCTGTGCTGCACAACAGTCCAGCCACCACCATATGACTCCATGTCACAAAGCACCTCAAAGGTCCCATTTCTTGGGTCGGGGGTCACCCTGTAGATTCCATTCTTTCGCTGCTCCATGACACTGTAGTCTGAACAGTCTCTAGGGGCTAGGATATCTAGAAGCAGACAAAAGACAATTAGTTTTCAAGAGTAGAGTACAATTATAATCACAGAAAGAGTACAAAAGGTAATTTAGAATATTTGTAGTGCATTTACCAGACGCTTTTATGCAGTGTGATTTCCTAATTACTGGGACAGTCTGTTGCAACTAGCGAGGTCTTAAGGGTCTTGCTTAGGAGATTGATGGTGATAGTTCTAGCGGTATGAAAAGCCTGTATTTGAACCCAATACCTCTTGGTATGTAGGCGAGCATCCTATTACTAGACTATCGACATCTCGTAATACTTTCCTAAAACACTCTTATAGGACTGCTGAAGTGTCACGATCTGACCCCCATTAAGTCTCAAAACAAGACATAACTCTCTTAGCCAGTTGCATGACTAACATGCAAGAATTGTTTCATTAGGCTGTAAACAAGCTGAAATACCTTACTCGCTACAGAGTTGAGTATTGTATTAGATTCAAGGCATTGTGTTAGAATCTTATTTCGACCACTTATTTTGGCGAAATGTTTTTGTATTTTTTATTTTGTTACTTTTAATTATTATTCAGCATATATTTTTATATTTATTTTATATTTATTTTATATTTATTATTATATGTTTGTATATTTTGTCATTCATACAATAAATGTTATTTGTAAATCAATTTCTTTCCTGGTAGCAAATTTTTAGGAATTAGGAAGTAATATTTAGTTAAACAAGCCTTATTATATTAAATTGAAGTATTATCTGATTGCAAGTAAATTATGAACCATCTCACTGTCATTTTTTGAAAATGCAGACTGTTATTACAAAACTGCATGCTCAAGATTATTTTCTGGGAAAACACCATAAAATTATTTTCTGAAGCGATTATGCTGATTGAAAAACTGATTCTTTTTTTTGTAAAAAAAACTTTGTTCTTACGTTGTGGTGCATTCACCACCGGGCACTGCGATGAACAGCCGCTGCTGATTGTGTTGATCGCGCCAGTGATGTTTTCCACTTTGCTGTCCACGATGGCCTCCACATTCTTCATGTTTAGCAGACTGAGCCCCTCCACTCGTCCCTGGAGCACGTTAATCTGCCTCCGAGCATTTTTAAGACTGTTAGACATACGGCTCATCTTCAGTTCCATCTCCTGGATGCTGTTGCTGTTGTTGCCGTTCTTCAGAGTCCTGCTCATCCCGTCACCTCTACTCTGATCTTCAGATCCACCCATCCGCTCTTGCGTCAAAGTCTCAGTGCTGTCCCTTGGCATACTCTGGTCGGCCTGTTGACCACACTCTAAACAGGCGCTCTTCAGACGATTTACCGTCTCCTTTAAACTCTGCAGCTCCTTCATTGTCTTCTCCAGCAGTCTGAATTGTTTAGGCAGCTGGATGGTGAGAGGTGGAAAACTGATCTGGTACGGGCACTCCTCTTCATCCCCACACTGGCCAGAGGGCTTCAGCTTTAGCTGCGAACAGGTCTGCAGATCATTCCCCTTCTCAGACATGCCACCGGGATCGGAGACCACAGCCTTCGAGCCCAACAGGGCAGCAGTCAGCAGGCTGTAGAGAAAAAACAAAACCCTTTTCATCCTGTGCGGCAAGGGAGTGTGAGCAGGGTGGAGGAGAGCGGGGAACTGAGTCTGGCTGCAAGAGTAGGGTCATTAATATCGAAGAGGCCGAGACAGGAACAGTGGGTGGGGCGGTGCTGTTGTGTAATCGTGTGCTCTAAAGCTGAAAAAAGTGTAACTGAGCAAAAGACCTCTCGACCTTTTCCTCACTGCACAGATCAGTGAGTCATGAGTCAGGCATGTTTCTCTATGTCTCGTCTATGGAGTCACTTTTAAAATTTGTTATATATCACTTACATTCATGTATTTCTATAGTATGGGTGTTTAGATCGTTAATTTTATTCGATCTGAAGTCAGTAAAATTCTGAGAGGAACAGTTTCATGCCAAAGTCAATGGAGTGCATTCACCAAGTTTTTTTGCTTAAATTTGTTCTTAAGAAACTTAAGACAAAGAAAGCCCAACAAGTGATAAAATTTGTTCATCAGTAGGTTTAGATTCTGAAGAGTCTTAGACAAATCTAAACAAATGTTAAATAAGAAAGCCTCCATGGCTTATACCCATAGTCTGTTTGGTACAACATTAGCAAGTCAGGTCAAAGTGTTTTTATTGAAAAAAGTTCATTGTTAATGGACCGGAATATTCACAATGAAAAAAGTCTTCTGAGTAAAACCTTATTTTTTAGCTTTTTAAAAAACAGTTTTATTTTCTATGAAGATGCATTTCCCTACAAAATGGGAATGGTTAATTTGAAGAATGATTATTCATTTGCGTTGAAAAAACTATACTACGATGTCAAGTTTGCTTCCAGCATCATACAGCCCTACAGTGGAAGTGTTTTCCATTTTGAGTTAGTGCTGAGGTGTGCATTCCAAAGATGTATTATTTGATCCATCAATTTCTGTCTCACTTCAAAGAACGTCTTGCACATGGGAACCTCATGACCTATTCTATACTGCACAGAGACTAACTGTAAATTCTCACTTCTGGTTTAACCCTTGCATACTTTGAGGTTTTAAACCTCCATAAACATCCATTTTGTCTAGATTGGTCTTTTCTTTCAATTCTTGTGTTGGCTATTTTAAATGTGTCCATGGCTTAAATTACATTTATAACATTAAATAGAGGAAGGAAATTATGAAGCAGCTTGAAGTTAGGGGCCTTGCTTGATGTAAACAGTGATGGTAGTTCTGCAGGCTCATTCCCAACCTTTTTGTATATTTCCAAGTATCCTCCCTTTCGGTCATCACAATTCCATGAGATGGTCTGTAAATACTTTAGTTTTCATTTTGTAGACCTATGAATCTTTGATTTGTCACTTATCAGCAAACATCCAAAGCTGATGATAAAGTAATCTCAAAGTTATCTGACAGTTGCCTTTGTTTTCTCCCTTTTATAGTGAACAGAAACACATCTTTGTGCCTTTGTGCTAGTTAAGGTAACCAACTGAGATGTTGTAGGATAATGAATGCTTCTCATTAAGATTCCAGATAAACCACATTCAAGTAAATTTCAACACGTCACTGTGCTTGCAAATGTTTTGTAGCACAGAACAGAACACAACACAGTTCTCCCTGGGGCTATAAATCAGAGATTTTTGACAAGAGGCTAAACATCTTTTTCCCCTAAATTTCTCAAATTGTTATTCAGCTCTTTTCTGCTGGGAAGATCAGTGGGGACAAAGTGGCTCGACTAAAGGCCAGTTTCAATCTGCTGCACGGCACCCTGAGGAGGTAAGAACTAATACACAACCAAGAATTAGAGACATTTTGTGGCAATGTTCAAAGTGTTTACACCACTGATGGTACATAGTTTCCTATGTGATGATCGAGAAGAACCCTGAAATTTATAGGCAAGAGTGAGCTAATTAAATGTGTTTAGTAGTTCTCAGGTATACACAAAATTAACTATCCAGTTAACTATTGGCAGCCACTATTAGCCAATATATTTGGCAAAAGGTACATATGCTACTACCTGCAATATAGGTGTCTTTCAGGGGCACAACCTTAGGTATGGTCCACAATTGGATAATAAGGGGCTAAATTGTTGTTTCATTTGATGTGTCTTCAATATTTGAGTATTTGCTTGAATAAGAAACTTTTATTGCAGTGTTTCAGAGGTGTACCTGGGTCCTTCTCCCTTAATCCCTTTCCCCAAATTTTATGTGTATTACAGACATTTACATATACAGACTCATAGGTGTGTACAGCATTTCTTAGTCCTTTGTTTTTGAGTGTCCCATTTGCATTTACATTGGGCAATGAGATTTCCTATCTAACAACACAACATAATTTGCATTTTTAAATCTAACAATGACCTCGTCATAATTCGAGCCAGAGTGCTTATTAGGTAATAGTGGAAGCATGATAGAGACTGAAAACCTTAGACTGGTGTGAATAGAGAACTCAAGTCCAACAGCAAACCAAATGTAGCCTAGATTTGCAACAAAAGCTGTAGAATGGTAATAGGAAGCATGATGAAATGGCCAAGAAGGACATAGAAAAAGTCTTATACAGGACCAGTCTTTGTGTATTTTTGGGGGAATTTTGTGTTAATAAGTTGTATTCATTCTGCAAAACCTACATTTGGTTGAAGTGGCAGCAAAACATAGGTGTGTTGTTAAATGAATGCGCTGACACCGGAGATTTTGCGAACATCCGACTGTTTACTGTTACACCGTACTTCCTTAACTCACCGCTCACCGAGATCTGTTACGCACCGGCCATGGGGACAAAGAGTCCTGACCTTGAACTGAGGGGCATGAAGACCTCGGGGCCTGAGAAATTATAGGTTGGGCAGGCAACACAGGGGTTTGGGGCAACGACTGTGCATTTTGTCTGTCAGCCTTGGGTGTTGCAATTTCTTGTTCTGGTGAGGGGAAGGTATATGGCAGGTCCTCACTGCTTTGTGGGCGGGCTGAGGCAGGTGCAGCTACTTTCTTAAGGCGGCTAGCATGCCATCGGGTACCATTCTCCAGAAGGTATGATGCTCTGCCCATTCGACGAGTAACCACCAGGGGTTTGGACCAGAACAAAGCCAGTTTGTTGTGCCTATGTGGCCTGCGGACTCTCACCCAGTCATGAACTGCAACATTTGGCTCTTTGGCCCGTCTGAGCCTGTCAAATTGCTGTTTCATCCGACGCTGCTGGTGAGTGATGCGTGTTTTAACCCCCCGGGGAAGTCTCTGAGGCGTGATAGGACAGAGTCTATCCAGCGGCAAGTTTAATTCCCTGCCTAGCATGAGGGAGGCAGGAGAGACCCCAGTGGTGCTATGCTGGGGGGCCCGATAGTGTAGCAATGTAAGGCGGATGGCTTGATTGAAAGTGCACCCTTGTGCCAGATGTGCTCTAAGGCCATTCTTCAGAGACTGGTGGAAACGTTCCACACCACCATTGGCTTGGGGATGGTAGAGGGTGGTGTGGATTTGTTGAATGCCTTTGCTCCTCAGGTAGGATGAAAAGTCAGCAGAAACGAACTGCGGGCCATTATCCATTGTAATCATTTGTGGGAGGCCCCAGCGGGCGAACAGAGAGTCCAGAAAGTCCACAATAATTTGCGAGGTGACTGAGCCAGTGGTGGTTAGTTCTGGCCATTTAGAGTGCAAATCATACGCTATTACTAAGTACCGCTGATTGTGGGGGACCCTGTGAATCTCTCCACAGATATCCAGCTACAGATGCTGCCAAGGATGGGTGGGCCAGGCCAGGGGTTGGAGGGGCGGGGGGTGTGGGTTTAACTTTTAGTCTTTAACTAAAAGTTCAATTTCACTGTTGATGCCTGGCCACCAGACCCTGTCTCGGCAATGCTGTTTTAGCTTCACTATGCCCAGATGCCCCTCATGTGCCATTTTGAGCACACACACACGAAGAGGCTCATTGTGAATGTCCGCTGTAGGCCCATGCACCACAATGTCATCAAGGTAAATGACAACACCTGGTATCCCCGCTAATACTGTGGTCATGACCTTTTGGAAGCATGAAGGGGCAGAGCTAAGTCCAAAGGGCATCCTGGTATACCGAAAGACCCCCTCATGTGTTACAAAAGCTGTCAGGTTCCTGCTGTCTGCATGAAGGGGCCCTCTCTTAGATCCAGCTTAGAAAACACTGTGGAGCCATAGCATGATAGCAGGTGAAGACTGATTGGTGTGGGGTTGTGGTCTATTTGAGACTGAACAGCAGACACTGGCAAAATGATTTTGTTTTCCACAATTATGACATGTCTGGCCCTGGGCTGGGCAGATTTGAGCTCTGGTGGCATGAGAACGAGATCCACAATTAGCACAGGGAAGGTTCTGACGTGGACGTCTACGCTGTTGTTGTGAAAGTTGCATTACTGAGTCGGGAACATCCCCAGATGCCTCTGCGCCCCTGTCAGGTGACTGCTCGACTGGTCGGGTTGTGTCCACAATAGTTAAATGGCAGTGTGCCGATTTTGTTTGACTCGTGAGTGTGGCTGCACATTCAGCCGCACTTTCCTCTTGAAAAGCTATTGCCTTAGACAGAGTCAGGTCATCTGGCTATAACAGCAGCGTTTCTCTAATTTTGTTGTTATTAGTGTGCTCAATCAGCTGATCACGGATCATCTCATCGCGCAGCTCCCTGAATTTGCATGAGTTCGCTAGCACCCGTAAGTCAGCCACAAACTGATGCACAGAGAAGTCACCGGGAAGTTGGTGACGTCTCCAGAATATAAACCGCTGCAGCAAAACACTCTGTGGAGCCGCAAAATGTTCATTTAGGAGAGTTACACACCGGTCATAAGAGGCTTTGGTGGTGTTGTTTATTGTTACGAGCACGCGCTGTCCCTCCACGCCCAGGCAATGTTGGAGAAGTGCTTTCGTCCGAGCCGCGGTCACCTCCGTGAGGCCAGCTGTGATTAGATATGTTTCAAAGGAGTGAAGCCAGCGGGGCCATGGTATCGGGGGATCTCTTGGGAGAGCAAGGAAGGGCGGCGGCGGAGGTAGTGAAAAATCAGCCATCCTCGTCGCCAAAATGTGCTGTTAAATGAATGTGCTGACACCGGAGATATTGCGAACATCCGACTGTTTACTGTTACACTGTACTTCCTTAACCCACTGCTCTAGGCAGGACTAAACGATCACACAACACAATCAGACATGCGTCAGGATTGACGAACAGTCTCTGTGAACACAACAATAGGTAATTAAATAAAAGTACTTGTTATGTGTGAAATTTGGAAGCCAATATTTAGCATGTATGTGAAACACAAAGGCCTTTACATAATACATAATACATAATACATAATACATATAATGTTATCAGTGATGAGTGGTTCAATTGTAAGAAAATAAATATTAACTTGGAATTTCAGATAAAGTAGTAAGCACTATTCCAGTTCAGCTAATCCCCTAGAATAAGAGAACACTCTTTGCCTGTTGCTCTTTAGCTGGTGTGTTAAAACTTAATGTAATATACCCAATGTTCCCTTAGAACCAAAACGTCTGAGCTAAACTTGCTCCAAAGGGCCAAGTGTTTCCGGGCAGAGCTGGAGATTCAGCATCAGGAACTAGACAAGCTTGAGCTGTTTCCTGAAGGTGAAGATACAGAAGTTGACATCATGAGACAGCAGCTCCTCCAGTTCAACAACAAGCTCCGAGAGGCAGAGGACATCGAGTACCAGATGCAATACCAACTTGATTTGTAAGAAAATGCTTTCTTCACTGGCATCTAGATCTTAGATCATTGTCAGATGAGATTAATCTTGACAACTGTCATCTTGACGTCTGACAACCACTGTTGGGGAGGCTGCTGTTAAACAGTAGCTTTTCAAGCTGCAATCTACTCATGATTAAAAATAGCTAAGCTACAGCCAAACTACTGTTTTAATTTAGTAGTTAGCTACACTACATGCTACAGAGAAAATTAGCTAACTACATCCAGGCTGTTTCACAGCTACAGATTCTTGCTTTCATGCCAATTCTGTGAAAAAACCCCCATCAGTAACACATAGTAGTTGAAAACACCTGTCTTTGTAAAGAGAGAAAAATATTTTTTCTTTGTAATGATGTAGTTTTGCCATGCTACATTGCTATTTGTAAAACAAAAGTAGTTAGCGTCTTTTAAAGCTACAGCATTTTAAAAGTAGCTTTAAAAATGACTAACTAAGCTAAAATAAGTTAGTACCATTGCTATTTGTAGTTAGCCATGCTGCGTTCAATGTAACCAGACCAGCGTTCCCCACTCTCCAACACTGCTAACAACTGCTAACAACAAGGTCAACAAGGTGGAAGCCAATTGGCAGCTGGCTTTCCAAATAATGCGGTTGTGTATTTATCAAAATTAAGATGTCACACTGGTCATTATTTGATAAATGTGTAAAAATGTCCTTTAAAGGCCACATCTTGACTGATATATGTACATAGGTAAAAGAGTTTTAGACGGATTCATATACAAGTCAACATGGAAAATTGTGGTGCTGATGCAAGTGAGGACAAAAAAAAAAACACAGACGCCCTGCGCTGCTTGCCCAACAAAACTCAACACTTATGTCCTTGTATACAGAAGGTCATACCCGCCTCCAAAATACCATGGTGAAGGCCTGCGCAATCAGCTATGCTACACCCAGCACTTCTGCCAAAAAACAGAGACAGCTGCTAAACCAAACTGTAAGAAGTGTGCAGGAAAAGAAAAGCTCATCCATTAGCTGAGAAGGAAAAGCTACATGGCAGCTCTAAACTCTCTGCCCTTAACTGTATACCAGAAGCTAAATATTTGTGGTTAAATTATAATTATATTGGCATTTTCAAAACTAATCAACATAATTAAATTCAATATCACTACGTTCTCACCAGACACTGTGGTAAACATTGTAGGCATTCAGTGTTATGATATACAGTATATCGTTAATTGCAATACACCATTATAACTGTAAACAAATACGAGGTCCTACATAAGCTTCATTAAAAAACTGATTGATGAACAAGTATTAAAACAACAAACTACCACTGCCAGCAATCTATTGTGCTTTAACAATTTTGTCTGCAATCCATATGTCTTCAAAGTTACATCTTATTTTGCAGAATAGCACATTTCACTTATTTAAACAAAGCTCTGAGTGTGTTTGCGAAACATTCATCGAAGCTCATTCCCATTTCAAGACTTTTCCTCATTTGTTCTCAGTATGCCTCACACACAATATCGTCTTTACAGCTGTCAATATATCATAGTCAGCACGCTAAAAAATTATTTCCACAAAAATGTGATGTTCCTCTTTCCTGGAAAGAATGTATTTCATGCTTTCTGTGGAAAAAAGTGTGTAAGTTTAATCCTTTTTTTAGCCTCCAGGAGGAAAAGGATTATCTTGAGAAAGAGTATGAGAGTCAAGCCAAGACTGAAGTAAGTTTGACAATTTATTGATCTCAATTAGCGATGAAGCAAAGGAATTGTTATCGTGTTGTGTTAACTATGGAACAATTAGGAGAGTCTTTAAATCAGATTGGCTTCATATTCATGTGTTCTTTTGTGAGTGCAATTAAAAAGAACATTTGTATTGCTGAATCATTCATCATGTTTGAACCAGTGATAAACTGTGGCCAATGTTGTATATATAAGTTCTGAAGATTGTCTAATGAAACTTGCATTAAAGCTTATAGCATGTTCATCATATGTAAGCAGACCTTAATATTGGATAAGATTAATTTATGATCTCTATAAAAATGACAGCGTGTATGGGTGTGCATTTGTGTTTGTTCACATTTCTAACTCAGGATCAGGAGAAACAGATTTTGACTCTGAAGGAGAGTTGTGAGGACATGAAGAAGGAGATCGCTCAGTGGCAACAGGAGTTTAGAAGTCTTACAGAGGACTTGGAAACTTGCAACAAGCAGATTCTGAGAGAGCAGCAAGAGCTGGAGGACTTGAAGGAAACGATCAAGAGTGAAGAGGTACATCTGCATCTCTCAGTCAGACAGCTACTATGTTCCTAGCCACAATGACTGGATTTAGATATCTGTATTTTTTCTGTCCGTAGGCCATACAGGCTCAGCTCTGCTCTGTGCCCACTCAACTGTTAAAGGAGACTGATAGAATCAACAGAATAAAGGTGTAAGTGCAATAAACAAATTTCTAAAACAAGTTTCAGTCAAAAGCACATGAAGTCAGAAAGGGCTTTAATCTTATGAGCACTGATTGGCTACTTGAAAGTTGCTTTGTAAATCGGGAATGGCAAAAGCTAATTCATTTAAAATTAAAAGATTATTATTTGCACGTCATATGGTTGATCTGTCAATCCTATGTACCTATGATATTTTCACATATTCTGGAGTACTCTGGTAATAAACCAGCCTAATTTTAATAAGGTAATATATCTTATATAAGATATCTATAATGAGTTACATGTGGGATTTTGTATGCAGGTATGAAATACGTGTGATAAAATCAGATGGAAAAGGCAGTTGGTAGCGTAAAGGTTAGGGAGTTGGACCCATGGTTCGAATTACGGGGGGTACTGGGGGGTACTGTACTCCCGATCAAGACCCAGACCCCCCCAAAGAGACAAAAATAGCAGTTTGGTGGGGGGAGTTCTGTTATGAAGGCAGTACCCCCCAATTATGGAGGGGTAATTCGCACTCTGGTTGGACCCCTGATTGGAAGGTCACTGCTTCAAGTCTCGGGCCAGTGTAGGTACCACTGAAGTACTCCTGAGCAAGGTACCGTCCCCAAGCACGTCAGTTTTCCCACTGCTCCTTCATGGATGGGTCAAATGCGGAGGTCACATTTTCTTGTGGTGCACTTTGTGCTGTCCTGTGGAGTGTTCACAAAGACAAATAATCACCCAAGCAAATATCAGATATCACTAATGAAATGCGTGTCTATTCTAGAAACAAAAATTAGAATAATTGTTAGAGAGTGAAACATTCCAAATGCATGCATCCCAAATGACTTTGTGAGATTGTCATTCTGTCATTCACATTAAGATGGGGTCAGACACTGCAGTTTTGGTCTCACATATTTGATATGCAATAAGCAAAATGATTATTTTTACATTTCAATTTTAAAGAATTTCAGGGCTTTTTATTTCAAGAATGAGATGTTTTAAAGTTTTAGAGAGAGAGAGACTTGATCCTCTTAGGGTCATATAATCAATGATTATGCATGTTACAGTATATCTGATGCTTTATTGTCAAACTAGGATTTACTGCTACTAATACTAAATATATTACTGCTACATAAATATAGTACTACTAGAGTTTATTTTAGCAGCTTGGACAATGCATGAATGTATGCTCACGGGCCTTATCTTAGAAAGAAATCCTTATTTAATTGGGCCTCTCCTTTAGTCAAACAAAGAGCGAGTTCTAGTAACAGTGTTGGATAATGAATGAATGTATTTCTTTGTTTGCTCTCTTCTTAGGCTACAAAAATAACTGATATGAACTTTAAGCCTTTGGATGACACCAAATTTTTTGGAATTAAGTTAAAATATGAATGTTTAGGTGCATATGTGTTTTTGTGTGGATGTTTGTGTAACAGGGATGTGGAGAAATGCAAGGCTGAGATAGAAAAGCAAGTGCAGGATGAGACAGAGTTAAAGGAGAGGACCCAGGCCCACTGCAAGAAGTTGGAAGAAGAGTGCAAGGCTGCATTGAGGGAGCGGGACAGCCACAGAGCTCACTTGGAGGCAGCTCAGAGAAAGCACAGCATATTGTTCACAGAAAAAGAGATGACAAAAGAGAAGGAGTTAGTCCTGTTGGAGAAAAGGTGGGAAGACAGAATAGAAGCGAGTTCATTATTTGTTTGATCAACTGTATTCATCTAGTTTCAATAACTCCATTCATAGGGCGTCATTTTTTAACAGTTAATTTTTTGTGTAATGAAATAATGAAACTAAATGTAAATAATGAAACTAGATGGCCAAATGAATAATATTATTTGCAAATGATAGATATGAATTATTTTTTCATCAGCTCAAAACACTGTACAGGTATAGATGTTACTTCTTGAAGCTGTAGCTTATACCTCTCTGCAAACTCATCATTAGACACAAGATTCCAATTTTAAAAGTTTCTGTTTTGCTGGTGTGCAGAGGTCTGCTTGATGTTGCCATGAAACACATCATGGCAGAAAGGAAGACACTACACGAAAGCTTGTCTCAGATGGTGAGAGAAAAGGACAAGCTCCTGCAAGGCCTGAAGAAGAAGGAATTGCAGTTCAAAATGGCCAAAGACTCCATGCTTCTTGATCAGGAGCTGTACAACACGACTAAGAGCAAGGTTGGTAAACTGTTAATCAAAATGGGCCTGAAATTAGTTGTGAACATTGTGAACATACTGCAGCACAGCACACAGCGCACCACAACAAAATGTGGCCTCTGCATTTGACCCATCTGTGAAGGAGCAGTGGGCAGCTTTTTTGGCAGTGCCCAGGAAGCAGTGCTTGCTCATTCGAACCATGGGTCCAACTCCCTAACCTTTACGCTACCAACTGCCTTTTCCATCTGATTTTATCACACGTATTTCATACCTGCATACAAAATCCCACATGTAACTCATTATAGATATCTTATATAAGATATATTACCTTATTAAAATTAGGCTGGTTTATTACCAGAGTACTCCAGAATATGTGAAAATATCATAGGTACATAGGATTGACAGATCAACCATATGACGTGCAAATAATAATCTTTTAATTTTAAATGAATTAGCTTTTGCCATTCCCGATTTACAAAGCAACTTTCAAGTAGCCAATCAGTGCTCATAAGATAAAAGCCCTTTGTGACTTCATACCTTTCCCAGTCTGGAATTAGAACCGGCAACCTTTCGATCATGGGGTGAACTCTCTAAATACTACGCTACCAACTGACCAATATGGTGTAGTGTTGGGTACCAAAAACTGTAATCATATTGTAATCATATTTATGATATATGAAATTTACATTAACTTTGTAAATGTCGGGTTGTTTCAAACTGCAGTGCTGGACGGAAACAATACTGTAAAGTTTGTCCTGCTGCTTAATTTAGCTATTTAATCTCTAGCTAATAAGAAGGACCTTCAGGACTATTCTGGTTGGGCATGTGACTTTCTAGGGCTACAATTATACAGATTTTGGAGTAAAAGGGAAGTGAGAGGGGGAGTCGTTTCATTTTGAGAAATTATTTCCATTTACTTTAGGCATCATACATTCTGGTGTAGAAAAGGTTATGCAATCAGATATTACTATTCAGCATTATTTTCACATGCAAGATGTGTCTCAATATGGTGTACACTGTATGGAAAATATACTGGCAGTTTGTTACCTGGTTTTCTTCTGTTATTTTACAGATTTCCCATTATCCGTTGGACAGGGTTTTTTTTGCATAAATTTAAAATTAACAAAATTTACAGAGATCTCTCTTTTTTATATACTTTTTGAGTCTTTCCCTAAATGTATAGAAACTCTGTTTATTTACATAAGTGATTGCAAACACTTTTCTGTATAACTACAGCTATATTCTTTAATTTAACACTTATTTCCCATTTGTTCACAGTTATGACCAAACATTCTACAATAATAACACTTGTTTAGTACACATTTTATTTATTCATTTCTGCATTTTTAATGACATATTGGCCAAACAATCTTGGCACAAAATATAAATAGGAACCTGTGACTTAGTCAACAACCAATAATTTTAATCTAAAATATATCACCTTTGGTATATAACATACTATGAACACATTAATACGTAATTACTCTCAAGATATACCATTTATATTGGATTCTGACTGGACTAAAGAACAGCAAGTCTCCATTGGAGCAATCAGCATCAGGAGTTATGTCGACTGAACTAGACAATGACAAGTGATTGGATCTCTTTTAACATTAATTTCAAATGTATTGAAGCTGTTCTATTCATTTTACAATTAACATTTATAGAGTGGAAATTCTGCAACAAACACATCTTAATATAAACATAACATTCATTTAATATCTAAACATTTTAAGTACGAAATACAACACAACACCGTAAATATATACTGTAGCACAATATTCAAAAAGGAATGCATAGCTCACAATGAGAATTTTGACACACATCTGCTGTCATCAGAGCTCCTGACAAACACTGACCAGCAGCTAAAATCAACAATTAATTAATGAACAATTAATTCGAGTAATTCTTAAGGGTCATGGTTGTTGACGCAACAGCTAAACTAACAACATGTGAAAGTCATGTAAAAGTGTGAACAGTGATCTCCAACCCCATTTTAGCATATTTGTAATGTCTATAAAAGAATAAAGTGCACAAATGTCACGTTGCGGAGATGGAGCGGGCGCAAGTTGCGGGAAGGTTTTTGGCTCATATTTATTTGTGCACAACAAAGAATGATGAAAAGGGGTCAGGAGGGGTCAGCCAGACGAACAAGCACCCAAGACAAAGACGCCGAGACAGGCTAACACATGGACTAAACAAACCCTATGACTACTTCAGGTATGAGAACAGGAATAGAGGCTACAGGGAACTTGAATCAGTGCAGGGAATAGGAACAACTACGGGGACCGGAGACAGAACAAGAGGCAAACAGGAATAGAACAGGGAAACATTCACTAATCTAACCTAACTCTAAACCTACAGCTAAAGCTAATCAGGCTAATGCTAATGCTAAGTGGGAAGGGAAAACCAACTGGGGCTATTGATAATGCTAACTATGCTAAGGCTAACGGCTAAGGCTAACTATGCTAATGCCAGTGGGTAATGCTAGCTATGCTAATACTAACCATGAATGCTAACTATGCTATGCTAACGCCTAATGCTAATGGCTACTATAACTACTAACAATCTGACAAACACTCACACAGAGCCGCTTTGCCAGCACCCGGCATTTGCATGGGCGGGGCTAACTGGCTCTATATAAGCAGGCATTCCGTCGTCATATTCAGATTTCTTCGAATGAAGAACGACGCCGGGTGGATGGGGCTCTAGCTTCAGTCATAGTGTTCAGGACATGCTCCGGGAGGTCCAGAGACGCCCATTGAGCGGCCATACATGAAGGGCCCATAACTCGGGCCGTGGATGCCACAGCGAGCCGTTCGCTTGAGAGAGGGGGTCCTGCCTCAAGGGAATGGGCCATGGGGCTGCTTCAAGCAGCTGGAATAAATCCGACACCCACGGCTGGTTCCTCCAGAAGGGGGCCACCAGGAGAAGCCTGTGTCTGCGTTCCCTCACTTGTCTGAGTACCTGTGGTAGCAGAGCGACCGGGGGGAACGCATAGAGCGGAAGATCTGGCCATTCGTGGGCCAGGGCATCCGTGCTTCTCGTGAAGTAAAGCGGGCAATGAGAGTTGCCTTCGGAGACAAAGAGATCTACTTGAGCCTCGCCAAAGATTTCCCAAATGCTCCGAACCGTGAGGGGGTGGAGCGTCCACTCTACTGAGGAGACGTTGCTCCTTGACAATATGTGTGCCCCTTGGTTCAGTTTGCCCGGCACATGTGACGCCTTTAGTGAGCGCAGGTTGGCCTGGGCCCAAACCAGAAGGCGTTTTGCAAGCGTGTAAAGGTGCTTCGAGACAATGCCGCCCTGGTGGTTCACATATGACACCACGGACCTGCTGTCTGAGTGCACCAACACGTGGTGTCCCCTTAACTCCGGCAGGAAGACTTGACAGGCACGGCACACTGCCAGCATCTCCAGGCAGTTGATGTGCAGTCCCGCCTCCTCCCTGGACCAGAGATCGGAGGCCGGTTTGCCCTCACACAGCGCTCCCCAACCCTTGTTGGAAGCGTCTGTCGAGACAACCTTCCTCCTGTGCACCGTGTCTAAGTGCACCCCTTGGGCTAACCAGAGAGGGTCCCTCCAATGGCTCAGGGCTGCAACACAGGCCCGAGTTACCGTTATGCGGTGGCGACCGTGGCACCACGCCGTGAACAGAACCCTCTGCTTCAGCTAGAACTGGATCGGTCGCATGTGGAGCAGACCCAACTGGAGGACTGGCAAAGCCACTGCCATGAGGCCCATCATTATCTGAAAGGCCTTGAGTGGGTGCGAGGTCCCTTCCACGAAGGAGGCCGCACGGCTCTGAATTGATGTGGCTTCCTCCGCCGAGACGTTTGCCGTCATGCGCACAGAGTCAATCACTATTCCCAGGAACGAAACCCGTTGGCTGGGAGATAGAACGCTCTTGGCAAAATTGACCCTGAGCCCCAGGCAATTCAAGTGGCTGAGGAGAAGGGCCCGGTGCGATAAAGAGACTGCCTCTGACTGGGCCAAAATGAGCCAGTCGTTGAGGTAGTTGATACAGATTCCCATCTGTCACAGAGGGGAGAGAGCTGCATCCATGCATCGCATAAAAGTGCGGGGAGCCAGAGATAACCCAAATGGCAGGACCTTGTATTGGTATGCCACCCCTTCGAATGCAAATCTCAAGAAGGGCCTGTGATGGGGGGCAATCTGGATGTGAAAGTAAGCGTCTTTCAGATCCAGAGACATGAACCAGTCCCCGGGGCATATCTGCGTGAGGATCTGCTTCAACATGACCATCCTGAACGACCATTTCGCAAGGGTGCGATTCAGCAGTCTGAGGTCCAGAATCGGTCGCAGACCACTGTCTTTTTTGGGGACGAGGAAGTAGCGGCTGTAGAAGCCTGACTCGCTCTGAGCTGGAGGAACAATCTCTATGGCTCCTTTTTCCAGCAGATTCACCACCTCGGCACAGAGAACTGGAGCGTTCACGCTGCGCACTATAGTGGGGACCATGCCGCGAAAGCGGGGGGGGGGCCTGCGAGCAAATTGCAGAGTGTAACCTCATCTTATCATAGCCATCACCCGTGTGGACAGAGGATGGATGTGGTCTACAGATTGGCTGCCTGAAGGCAGGATATCTGTGGTAGGTGGAAGAGGAGAATTGCTCTTTTTGTGAGAAAGTGTGTTTTTTATTTTTATGTCCGCTATCACAGTGGTCGGATGCCCGGGTGCATAGTTGGGCCCATGGGGAGCCGAAGACACACTCTCCTCTGCACTCGGCAACGAGCGGGGTGGCAAGAGGTCGCTGAGAAGTCGCTTGCGGGGTGGTCCGGCCGTAGCGAGACTCAAACCCCTCCTCTTCCTGCCTGGACGTTCAGGAGGGCTTCCGAGATGCAGGATCCAAGGTGACCTTGGGCCGGGGACCCATGCACTGCGGGAAGGGGAACCGCTTCGCAGAGTGAGAACGTCCTCTCTCCTGACGCTCCCTGGGCCGTGGCTCAGGAGCGGCTGGGGTAGGCGCAACGGGCTGCTGAGTCGACACAGGCCTGGGGCGACTGGCAGCAGACGACACGCTGGAGCATTTTGGGAGGAAGTGTTGCATCGCCTGAGATGACTTCTGGGTCTCTGTGAAACGCTCGGCGAACCCCTCCACAGCTGGTCCGAACAGGCTGCCTGCTGAGACTGGAGCGTCGAGGAAGGGGACGTTGTCCGCCTCCTTCATCTCCATGAGCGTGAGCCACAGGTGACGCTCCAACACCACCAAGCTGGACATCGAACGGCCGATGGCCTGGGCTGTGGCTTTGGTGGCATGAAGAGCCAGGTCCGTTGCACTTCACAGGTCTCTGAGGGAAGTGGCGTCGAGACCGGTCTCCTCAGAGGCAAGCATCTTCGCCTGGAACAACTGGAGGACCGCCATGGAGTGCAGAGCTGAAGCAGCTTGACCGGCAGCCACATAAGCGCGTCCAGCAAGCGCTGAAGTGGCTCTGCAGGGCTTAGAGGGGTGGCTTGCCCTTGCTTTCCATCCGATGGCCATGGGCAGGCAGAGATGCGCGGCCACGGACTCATCCAGAGGAGGAAGGTGGTCGTATCCTTTCTCCTCAGCTCTGTCCACGGAGGAGAGCGCGGTGGAGGAGGAAGTCCGGATACGAGAGGAGTAGGGGGCACGCCATGATTTGGTGAGCTCCTCATGGACCTCGCAGAAGAAGGGGGACGAGCGCTGGCGGGGGGCCTGCTGGCGACTCGGGAGGAGCCACTCGTCCAGCCTGCTCCGAGACGGCTCCTCTGGTGGAGACCAGTTGAGCCCGAGCTCACCGACAGCCTTCATTAAGATGCGGATGAGATCCTCATCCGTCTTGGGCCTGGCGCTGCGAGAAGTTGATGGCAGCAAGAGGGCGGGGTCAGACCCGGAGCCCGCAAACTCTTCTGTGTCAGACGCCGCCAGGGAAAGGCTGTCCACTTCCTCGTCGCTTCCACCAAACGAGATCATGTCGCTCGCAGCCGCGGAGGGACGCTGATCGGGCTGGGAGAAGAGGACGGGCGAAGCTCTACTTGGAGAAGATGGAGAGGCATGCGGGCGCTGAGCCAGCGAGCACTCGTCAATCTCCGAACGTTCAGCAACTCTGCCCCGCCGTTTCTTCCTCACAGGTCCCTGGGAGGAAGCAGACGGGAGGGCTCGAGGGGCGGAGTCACTCTCTGAAAAGAAAGCAATCCGCAAGCGTAAAATGGCAATGCTGAAAGCCTCACAGTGCAGGCAATCAGCTGCGCTGAGCGCAGCATCGGCCTGGGGCTTCCCCAGGCAGGCTACGCACTCAGCATGGCCGTCGTCGGCATGCAGGGGAATCCCACACGTCATTTAAAATGCCGTTCGCTCTTTTAGTAAGAGAAAATAAGCTCTTAGAAATCGCCGGATAGCGGCAGGGGAAAACGAAAGTAAAACGGCGAATGCCGGTTTTCCAGCTGCAAAGCACGATTGACGGCGACGGTGTTCAGTGAGAGAATCATCAAGGAAATCTCCCTAGAAGAGAAGAAATCTGAGTATGACGACGGAATGCCCGCTTATATAGAGCCAGTTAGCCCCGCCCATGCAAATGCCGGGCGTTGGCGAAGCGGCGCGGCCATTGACTCGCTTAATTCCGCCGTCGAGTCATTGGTTCGTTTTTATCACTTTGAACGAACCAATCGACGTGCAGTTTCACTGCGTGATTGGAAAAGGCTTCAGTCGAGGAGAAAAAAGAGAGTTTTTCCCATACAGCGTCATACGACGCAGTACGAGTGAAATATCGACAGGGAACAGACTTAAGCAGAACATCAGGCAGATGGCAGACAGCAGACAACCGCAGGGGTGGACTCTTCGAACATGGGACCGGTAGAGACAAGGGTATAGTGAGGGTGCACAGGCAAAGACTGAAACAAGGAACTAAACTTATATAGGGGCTAAACTCAAAAGACTAGACAGACAATTACGGGACAACCAATAGATCACAGACAACTAGACACAAGGGGAGGAACCACACAACATAACCATATAAGGACATAACACACCGTGAACCATGAACCCAAGGGAAACTATACACAAGTCTTTTGCGTCCACTAGTGGCCGATGGGGTCAACTGTCCTGGGGGAGACATGACAATAAAATTAATTCCATTGTTTTTATGAAATTATAAGAACAAATCTATGAACACTGTAAATACTTGACATGCCTACCTTATTCAGTTAAAAATTTCCATGGATTCTGGAAGTCACTCAGGTCTGACAGGAATTTAAGGAGTTTGGGATGTATTTTGTACTGCTTCTTTCCCTTCGGTTCAGACTTCGAGCCACGATCAGGGTTGATCCCAAGGAAACCTCTAGAGTAAGGGAGTAACGTAAAGTAAAATTTACATGACCTTACTAAAGGATTAACACTAAAAGAATGTATTTAGAATTCCACAGATTCAATTTGAATACTTTTTGGTATCCTGCAGATGGAAATAATGTTCCTGCTTTTAAACTCCTCATTGTACTTATTATAACAGCCATATGCAGTATATAGTATGCTTTAACACACATCTGTTATCTTATTTATTGACAAGCTATTACTGAGTCGGAGTGTGCAAAATATGGAACCTTCCATTGCTTCATACTTGCTTTTGATCCTAATGTAAGAGCTGCTTCGTTTGGATATGTTCAGCATGTAAAACATTCTGAACATGAACAGTACTGTGCAAAAGTTTTAGGCATGTGTGAAAAAATGCTGTAAACAAAGAAACCGCAGTCTGCTTTGAAATCTTTTCTGGGAGAGACCTTGCTGATGCAGTATAACTACCTTGTGTCTTGTTGCTGTGCTCAATCTTGCCATGACATGAAACTGTCTTCCACAACCTCACCTTGGTAGCAGTTTGGCTGTTCCTCACCCAGTTTTAAGACTTCTACACAGCTGTTTCTGTTTCAGTTAATTGCTGTGTTTCAACCTACGTGTGACATTGATGATCATTAGCATCTGTTTGGTATAATTGGTTGATCATATACCTGACTATAATCCTACAAAATCCCTGACTTTGTGCAAGTGTACCTATAAGAATTGATGCTGGTTTGAAGGCAAAAGGTTGTAACACCAAATATTGATTTGATTTAGATTTTTCTTTTGTTCGCTCACTTTGCATTTTGTAAATTGATAAAAATAAATCATTATTTATATTTCTGAAAGCATTCTTTGTTTACAGTTTACAGTTGTGCACTGTTTGAGCCTACCACCATACGGCCCTTTGTTAAATGAATTCCATTCCAAATGTTAGCTAGTTAGAAAGTCACTAGAATTTTTTCTAATTCGTTTTGCTAATCAGGTTACTACAAGTTTAGTTGTTAATAACAATGATAGGCGGGTGTAATGAGTGTATATCACAGTGGGTTGACTGTGTTGGCTAATTAGAAAGAATCTCCTGAAGCAGCGTTTCCCAGTCCCAGTCCTTGCGGAACACCGCTCTGCACAGATTCGAGTTTCCCGACCCACAGCACAGCTGATGCTACTGATTAGCTAATTAGTAACGTAGGATCGGCGTGCGGCGGTGCAGGAAATACCGAATCTGCGCAGAGTGGTGTTCCGCGAGGACCGGGATTGGGAAACGCTGTCCTGAAGTACACTACCCAGATAACATGTCTATGTGGGGCCCATGTGGGTTTTTGAAGGGGTTTTTTAGGCAGCCCCACTGGGCCCCACATGGTTTTGTCCTCAGGTTCCATGGTGGCCCCACATGGGGCAGCCCACCTGGATCCTTAATGGGGCTAATATGGGCTAAACTCGGGGCCCACTTGGGCAACCTCACTGGGGCCATAAGTTATTAATACAAATTTGAAGGGTTGAAATTGTTGAAACTATGACTGAGGCCAGGCTGCAGCATCATGCCTACCAGAGCGAAAAACAAAATGCATTAAAACTCAGTTTATAGCTGTTTATGCTAAATAAAAATGAATAAATTTAACTTTTGTGTTCAACAAAACAGCTTTCAAATTCTTTCTTGATTCCGTTTGCAAGCACAATGAACCAAATTATCACAAAGCATCATCAGATTCGGTTTAATTATGCTGTGCAGCCCCACTCATATGAGCATTTAAAATTTCTGCTTTAGCATGACAGTAAGACAGGATTATATCAATTAAGTTGGGTATTAAAGAATTACAATTACATTAACAGCGCAAACATAAATTGATCCATCTACAGCCGTCCTATGAACCCATCCAACAAGCATTATTGTGCTGTATCACATGTGGTATGCTATACTGTATACATATTCTTTCCAGTAGATATCAACAGAGGACATCAATGAGGTACTTACAATGTAAGTGTTGCACACAAAAGTCACTGGCATATATTTAGGCATTAGGGATGCAACGGTACTGTGTGCCCATGATTCGGTACGTATCACGTTTTTTGGGCCACAGTAATGGTATGGTTTATATATGGTATATTACCTTAGCTCTAGTGTCAGTGTATGTCTCTGAATGCTGCGGAACCCAAGCAAAGCCAAGACAAATGAATCATGAATCAAATGAAGCATGTTTTGTTAAACACAAAAAAATGATTTATTCATTTTTATTTAGCATAAATGGATATAAACAGTTTCAACCCTTCAAATTTGTATTAATAACTTCACAAAGTAAAATGTTCAGTTGGACATTTAGTGCCAGATAATGAACTTCATTACTTTTTTATTATTAAATGCCTTGAAGTTGACAATAATGTTTGTGGAAAATATTCATTTACTATATAACTTTTATATAAAACCTCATAATTTACCCAAATGGGCATACAATAGTGGTGCCATACATGGGCTCAGTGATGTTGCCCAAGTGGGCCCTGAGTTTAGCCCTTATAAGCCCCATTAAGGATCCAGGTGGGCTGCCCCACATGGACATGTTATCTGGAAGTCTGAATTTACAGAAAAATGCCATAAGCTTTGGGAAATATAGATGTTCTGTGAAATAATGTAGATAATCTGCTGTTATATTACAAAATATTTTTACAGTGTACATGAGGGCTTTCAAATATTTTTTTCTGCCATATGAATTATTTGGAGCAAATTTATTATTTTCGACTGATAGTAGTCATTTTGTGGGATTTTGACTGTCGATTTTTTTTTTGAACTTCTAATATCCAATAACTCTTACAGTCAACTCCAGAAATATTTGGAGTGTTGGAGTGAACTTTTCAACAGTTCCATGCATTTCAGACTCCTTGATTACTGAACTGATTATGCCTACTGTTAATTTCAATTGAATCCCTAGATTTTTGTAGTCATTCTCCATTCTTTATCATTTAAGTTGAAAGTTCTTTAGTTTTACACATGTTAATGATCGACAAAAGATTTTACCTGTTACCACGCTATTTACACTACAGTGAAACTAGAAAAGGCCATAGTCAACAGTTCCTCGACAGTAAAAATTCCTGTACACTAAAAGCAACATCGTTGAACATTTCCCCCTGAAAATGTAAATTCAGCCTTATTTATTGCCTTCTTTAAAGGTACCTATAATTTTGCCACATATATTTGTGACATATATTTGTAAAATATTCTGAGGATATAACAACACTTTTGCAGGAATTGTTTTAGTTTAAGTAAATAGTTAACACTTTCTTCAAAAATTTGAGGAATATTAGAATCATTGAGAGAGTGAAGATCAGAGAGCACAAATTTTGATACATTATAAATACTTTAACTTTTTTTTTTCCCCTTACAGAGCGAGTTGATGCCTAAGGATGATGATGCACAGCAGAAAATTATGGACCTGCAAAAAGAAGTTGATGAATTGAAACTGAAATTAATTTATGGGGTACTTTCACTACATATGCAAGATGTTATTGTCCAAAAATTGTCTAAACGCTTAGATAAAAATAGGAAGCTACATTAAATAAGTACTGGGGATTTCTTTCTAGCTCCCTGTTCCAAATATTCCCAGCAAGATGCTAGTGGAGTTATCTAAAAACAACCTCAGTTAGCAGATCTTTGATTAGACTTTCTTTAAACTATTTTTAAACTATTTTTTTAAAGAACTGTAACTTTCATTTGTACTTAAAAATACTGAGAGTTATGTGTACAGTTGTGGTGTGTGTTTGTGTGTGTATGTAAGTAGCAGTCAGCGACAGAACATGAGACCAATCAGGTGAAACAGTGTATAGAGGAGGAGCATGCCCTTATAAAGGAGTCGAATCGTCTACGTGAGGACTTGCAGCATCTTTACAGACTGACCCTTATCCATGCAGACGAGAGAAATAAGAAGAGCAGAGAACTACTCAAAGCTCAGGTACACTGCCATACTACCCAGCCTTAATGCCTTACTTAATAACTTGCTCCACATAATTTTCATGATTTTAAGTTGCAAAGTCGCTCACGAGAGCACTATGAACTGAATCAAAAATCAAAATAACTATTTTCTGAATATATATCCAAAATGTTCAGTTAGAAGAAGCTGCTAAAGTAACGATTGCTGTTAGGAATTAATTTCAATTACAATGTTAGATACTGTAGACTATTTTGGAAGATTTTTTCTGTTTATCTTTGCGCTAATCCTATATATTTCTTACTTTTAATGATAACTTTTCTGTATGCAATTAAACATTTTTTTAACCTAAACTGGAACCTCAGTACTTGGTTTTGTTCCCTTTCATGTGCACCCTGTTGTGGAAGAACAATTAGCTTTATCATTATCTCAGTCGTAATCCTAACACAAATAATAGTGTTGACACACATCCCATTCCAGATGAGATACAATCATTCCAAACAGGACATTCAGGGCAAACAACTGCAGATTCTGGAGCACAAGAAACAGCACCAAGAGATAGGATCCAGGTAGGCACCAAGAGAAAACAAGAATGGAAAGAGGCAAGAAGTAGACATTATCAAAGTGCAGTTGTTTATCTGCTGCTGTTGCAATTGAAAAAGAGTGAAATTGGATGGCACTCGTGTGCAGGTTCAGCTTTGTGTAGTTGAAACCTTTAGGATTTCCTACTTGTTAGTTAAGCAGGTAAACCAACCATAGGTTCTTATCTTAATATGAAAATGTACAGGTGCTGTCTATAGAAAAAATATTTTAAGAACATTTTTAATATTTTTTACTCTTTAGTTTTTAGTTTATTGCAATATGTCCTTAATTTAATCTGTTAACTTCCAATTTCTAAAATTTCTGTACATTTCATTACCTGTTGTATAACTATGTATACGACAAGTAAAGTATTTTGAATCTTGAATGAATCAGCAATAATTTTGCTATTTGCATTTTAAGTGCTGATGGAAAGATTGCAGTGTTCTCTTTCTGTGACCAGATTGACCGAATATGTAAAGCTGTATGACGCCATCAAGGAAGAGAGGAACAACTATGCATACCTGATTCAGGTTACCAGCCAGCGCCTGGTTGAGATGAGGGAAGATTCAAAGAGGCTGAAAAATGAGCTTGACATTTTGCACACTGCTGTTGTCAATAAAGATAGGTGAATAAAGACAGGTCAACTCATTTATGCCACTGTTATAGTTAAAGAGTTACATAACAGACACAGAACATTCATAAAATACCAGAATTGTTAAAAATTGCAGTAGCAGTACACTGGTGGTGATAATATCAGATTTTACATGGTGGTAGGACCACTACTCGCTTACAGACCAAGAGGTTACTTGTTCAAAGCTGGCTTCTACTGCCAGAACGAGTGCAACTGGGTCCGGGAGAAATGCCCGTGACCCCTAAGTAAGACTGAAAATGTACATATGGTACTCAATAGTTTCACATAGACTCTTTCAAGTATAAATTCAAAGAAAATATTACATCCTTTAAAAAGGTTTTATAATTCAGATCTTGAGCAAGAAAGACTTTGTAAAGCACTGTGAGATGTTTGCGCAGGTTACTGCAAAAGTCTCGTCTGAAGTGTGTCCAAAACCAAATGGTCCGGGACAGCCTGAAAAAGGACATCTCCAGGGAGGCCAGGTCACTTCAAGAGATGCGGGGCAAGAGAGAACAACAGAGAGAGCAGTTAGACAATCTTGCACAAGCCATCAACACCAAAGAGCAGCAGCTGCTACACTTGCGAGAGAGCCACGACGCTTCGATCCAGAGCCGAAAAAAATTGTGAGTCAGTAGGTGGTGTAGAGTTATTACATGTTAAGTTAAGAATAAGATTGACTGTAAAAGAATGTGAGAGGGCATGCATCATGCATCAAGTTTGCTTGATTGGACAACTGTCCGTAGATTTTGATTAGTAGCTCAAATCTTATACTTGAAAGGATTAAATTCAAATTAAAGTCCAGTTATAATTTTGAAAAGTTATTTTGTTCAACCCATTTCTGGAGTTCTGGGTGGAATAATATATTTCATATTGCTTTTTTGTGTTGCTCCTATATAAAAAACTGCAATGTAATACAGTGTATAATTGTAGCAATAAGTTCAATAAGTGTATACAGTGGGGGAAATAATTATTTGATCCCCTGTTAATTTTATAAGTTTGCTCACCTTCAAAGAATTGAACACTCTCCACTTTTTATAGTAGATTTATTTTAATGAAGAGAGACATAATATCAACCAAAAATCCAGAAAAAACACACTACATAAAAGTTAGACATTGATTCGCATTTTATTGACAGAAATAAGTATTTGATCCCCAAGCAAAACACAACTTAGTACTTGGTGGAGAAACCCTTGTTGGCAAGCACAGCAGTAAGACATTTCTTGTAGTTGGTCACCAGGTTTGCACACACCTCAGGAGGGATTTTGGCCCACTCCTCTTTACAGAAACTCTCTAAGTCCTTTATGTTTCTTGTCTGCTGCTTGGCAATTTCAGCTCCCTTCACAGATTTTCAATAGGATTAAGGTCTGGAGACTGGCTAGGCCATTCCATAACCTTAATGTGCCTCATCTTTAGCAACTCCTTTGTTGCCTTGACTGTATGTTTTGGGTTACTGTCATGCTGGAAGACCCATCCACTACCCATCTTCAGTGTTCTGGCTGAGGAAAGATGGTTCTTGTCCAAACTTTTACGGTACATGGACCCATCCATTGGCCCCTCAATGCAGTGTAGTCGTCCTGTACCTTTAGCTGAAAAACAGCCCCAAAGCATAATGTTTCCACCTCTGGCACCTTCCAAACACGGCGGTTGGAGTTGATGCCAAAGAGCTGGATTTTGGTCTCATCTGGCCACAGCACTTTCTCCCATACCTTCTCTGAATCATCTAGATGTTCACTGGCAAACTTAAGATGGGCCTATACATGTGGCTTCTCGAGCAGAGGGACCCTGCGGGCACTGCAAGACTTCAATCCATTACGTCGTAGTATGTTACCAATGGTGTTCCTGGTGACTGTGGTCCCAGCTGCCTTCAGATCATTAACAAGCTCCTCCCGAGTAGTTGTGGGCTGATCCCTCACCTTTCTCATGATCCTCCTCACCCCATGAGGCAAGATCTTGCATGGAGCTCCAGATCGAGGGTGACTGATAGTCATTTTATGTTCTTTCCATTTCTGAAAAATCACACCAACAGTTGTCACATTCTCACCAAGCTTCTTGCTGATTGTCTTGTAGCCCATTCCAGCCTTGTGCAGGTCTACAAACTTGTCCCTAATGTCCTTTGAGAACCCTTTAGTCTTGCCCATGGTGATAGAGAAGTTGTAATGGAGGAAACTGATTCTGTGGACAGGTGTGCTTTATACTCATAGCAAGATGAGATCTGTAATTGATTTATTGCAATCTGTGTGCCACACCCAACCTGTGGGAACCAGAATTCAGGCTGGGTTGTAGGGGATCAAATACTTATTTCTCTCAATAAAATGGAAATCAATGTGTACCTTTTATGTAGTGTGTTTCTGGATTTTTGGTTGATATTCTGTCTCTCTTCATTAAAATAAATCTACCATAAAAATTAGAGACTTTTAATTTCTTTGTAAGTGGCCAAACTTACAAAATCAGCAGGGGAACAAATAATTATTTCCTCCATTGTATGTAGCTACTGAACATTTTTCCTGTGTATGTGTATCTGCCTTGTCAGGGGTGTGCAGCTTTTAGAGAGAGAGCAGGAGCTGTGTGCCTACTATGAAAAGGTAAAGGCTCAGGAATCTCTGATCCAGAAGAGAGCTCTGATGATCCAGACATTGGAGGAGGACATCCGCACCCTTAGGATCTGTATCAGTGAGGAAAAGAGCCAGGTCAGCTTGCGCAAGAAGCAGATGCTGTACAAGAGGGCTGTAGAGGAGGAGAGCACCTTACTTCAGATACAGGTACTACAACCAACATTTTGGTAGTATTATAGTCTGAACTTGTAACTAGAAATGACACCGATCCGATATGTGGATCGGTATCGGTCCGATAACGACTCAAACAGCTCATTTTACTCACTAGAGCATGCGCCGCTTGCGTTTCCCAAGGACGCTTATAAGTGACGCAGAACGTTTTCAGTGGCACGTTCAAGACAATATCTGATCCCTCTGCATGTGAAAGTATTTGTGAAATGTTCCGTGCACAAAAACAGAAGTAAATCCATAAAAACTCATAAATGACATTTTCACGATGTAAACACGAGCGCTGTGTTCACGAGCGTGCGCGAGCACCATTACTCGCTAAAACGCTCCAGTTCAGTCAAAATCTCCCCTTTATTACAGACACAACGCATATTTTAGCTGATAAATAACCACAACAACCAGCTATCTACTCACAATACAGCTATTTATTGAAATTTTCTCATAGAGTTTCCATTGTTTATGCTACTTTTGGGCCGGCCCAGGACTGTTGTAATTTGCCACTGTCATAATTTGCTTTCATATATCGTGTAAATAATCATAGTGGGCCGCCATGACCAAAAAATGCCAGGGTCGTTTTTTGGTCCCAGTCCAGCCCTGGTCCAAAATGACCCAAAACTTCAGTATTTCTTCATTTTCAATTGATCAGTGTTTTTTTTTTTTTTCAATTTTATGTTATAATGTAATCAATAAAAAAGAAGAAATAATTATATGTTTAAATAAACAATACTTGTTCGACTGTTATTTAAAGCAAAGATCCAGTCAGTTAATCACTTGGACAAATCTCAATGCAATTAATCATGTAGACATGGTCAAGAGGATCTAACATACAAACCAAAGATAAGAATGGGGAAGAAATTTGGGTTTGATCATGATTTATCAGGCTGGTTTGAGTATTTCAGAAATACTGGTGTGCTGGAATTTTACAGCTTTCTCTAGAATTTCAAGAGAATGGTCTTAATATCCAGCTGTGATTGTCTGGCAATGATCTAATGCCACAGCTTATCTGAAAACTGTTATTGACAATGTCCATCCCTTTATGAGCACACTGTTACCCATGCAAGGGACAAAAACTATCATAGGTTATAAAAATTGTACCTGTAGCACTGGTATTCCTATTATAGTAATGACATGTTTGAGAGGGGCCTGGGGTGGATTTGAAATGGCATTAACTTAAAGATTTTGATCTAGAATGTTGTATATCAAGTGGTTTAGCACAGAAATTGTAATATAGAAAGTGATTTACAGGAAAAACCTGTGTGAACCATATTTAAGGTCAACCAGGAGGCCAAGGAGCAGAAAAATAATAATTTAGGTGATGCTGAATTTGCTTCTGAAACTGCTGATCTGCTAAGATGTCCACAAGCAAACATCTTTAGGGTTTCAGCAGAATTGGATGCAGGTGGCAGCGTAATGAATAGGTAGTTGGCCCTGTGTGCTGTGGTGTGTTCACAATGACAAATAATCTGTCACTTAAATTCAATTAAAATAAGAACATCATACTATGACCAAAGTATGGTATAACCCATCTTCAAGTACATGTCATCTCAGGCTGGTTTCTTGAACATGACAGTGAGCTCCCAAACTTAAATTGAATACAAATGTTGTGATGGAACTGAAGATTTGCATCAAGAAGTTGCTGCTGAAAAAAACAGCAGAAAGTAGCTGAATATTAATCTTATAGATTTATAAGAAACAAGTGAAATGTCAAGAAGTTGTCAGTTTTCCCCCCATCACCCTATTATTTGAGGAACATATTAATGAATTCCTGCATCACTGTCTTCTGCTTGGGGCTGTTAAAAGTCAAAGCTAAGACTTCTTTGGTAATATTAAATGTTTTATACCAGACAAAGGTCTTTGACACATGTATTTGCCCTCAAACTTCTTGGCGCCTGTTGTTTTCTTGGTTGTGACATGGTTGGAAAAGATGAGATGTCATTTGATATATGTAGAGCTGAGGCACTGTAAGTCTGTATTTGATTATAGCTAAGTGAGAACAAACTGATCGCCATAAATCAGGACAAGCATGCATTCTGTTCTAAGCATTGTATTCCTAGGGTGTATTACAACGGTTTTATGGGAAACATGCCTAACATCAGTTAGAACAGCACACAAGTACCCAAATGGCGTCTTATTTCTTTAGGCAAAATTATCACTTAAACTAATCACTTCAGTTATAATAATCATCATCAGATAATGTTAATACATATCAAGTCAAAGTCAAAGTAAACTTTGTCATCTTTGCTATAGTCTGTGTAAGTATACAGAGAGACGAGACGACGTGGCTCCAACAGTACAAAAACAAATAAGGCACATAGAATATGCAATATATAAATAGAATATAAAATATACACTTTAAACAAGAAGTAGAAAGAAAGACAATTAGGTTACATGCGGTATTCAGCCTAAATCGTTTCATTATGGCAATTCTATACAGACAGTCTATTAAATAAAATAGTTTCTTTGTTTGTGCAAATATTGTATCATCAGACAGTGAGAAACTACAGTCAGTGGTATGTAAAAGCAATAGTTCTGCAAATATTGTAGCAGTAGTTCACAAATTCTGCAAATATTGTAGAAGCAGTCAAGATAAGAGAACTACAAATTCCAATCATCTGGCATTAAATGCAACATGAGTGAGATTGCCCACATAGCAGCATGTGCATGACAGTCATGTGTAAAGTGCAAAGAGTCTGTTCACAGTCCGAGTGTGTCTGGTGGGGAGTGTGAGGGCAGGCAGTGTGTTCAAGAGTCTGATGGCTTGTGGGAAAAAGCTATCACGCATTCTGGTGGATCGGGCCCCGATGCTGCGATAGTGTCTGCTGGATGGGAGGAGTGTAAAGAGTCGTGGGTCAGGAGTGTGAACAGCAGTGGACTGAGAATGCAGCCCTGAGGAGCTCCTGTGCTCAGTCTGATGGTGCTGGAAACGTTGTCGCCGATTTGGACGGATTGAGGCCTCTCTGACAGGAAATCCAGTTGCAGAGAGAGGTGCTCAGTCCCAACTAACTCAGTTTCACATACAGTCTTTGGGGAATGATGGTGTTGAATGCTGAACTGATATCTATGAACAGCAATCTGACATGTGTCTTTCTTGTCCAGGTGAGAGAGGGAAAGGTGAAGTGCATATGTCTGAAAGATTCTTGAACAAAATGGGGCTATAGACACCCAGTGATTAAACCGCAACAAAAGGCCAAATCCAACAAACAAACAAACCCAGCCTGTATAACAAGTGGATAATTTAATTTTGGGGGCAGTTGTTAGCATAACGGTTAAGGCATCCACCCCCTGATTGGAAGGTCACTGATTCAAATTCCGGACTGGTAAAGGTACCACTGAGGTACCCATGAGCAAGGCACTGTCTCTAAGCATGCTCATGTCAGCTGCCCACTGCTCCTTCACAGATGGGTCAAATGCAGAGGTCACATTTTGTTGTGGTGCACGGTGTGCTGTGCTTTATTCACAATGATAAATAATCACTGTATGCCTTAGATGAGGAGGATTTATTGTACGTTCTTGCCTCCAAACAAACAAACCAAAAAAAAACCAATGGTGAAAACCATGTTAATCCATTTTTTTCTCATTCCTGACCTTGACGAAAGACTTTTATGGAACAAATTCTGCTGCAAGTATCAAAATTTGCAGTTCTTGTAACGACAGAGATATTCAATATTCTCAAATTTGGGAGATCAGCTGTTTCGGTCTTACATACATTTATACATTTTGGAAAGGTTACTGCATGAATGAAAAAGTGTGTGTCTGTATGTCTGTGCATGCTAGATGTCGGAATGTAAGGATCGCATGTTATACCTAGAGAATGCTTACAAGGAGAAAGCAATGGGGAAAGTATTGTGTGAGCTGAGTGGTGAAGATGCTCCTCCTGCAGAGCTGGTCCAGAAGATAAAACAGGTGAGAACATTTGAGTTCAGTCAGCTTGAGCATTTTGAAGGTCGTGTATTTGTGCAGAAATGTTATTAGCCATTCCTCACTCTTTGTATGCAGCTAGAAAGGCAGCTTGCAGAGAAGGAGGCTCAGCTGCTGGAGAAGGGGCTGGTTTATGAACAGGTTACTCGCATGTCTGAGCAAATGCAAGCCAAGGCTGTTCATCGGAAAGAAGATACACTCAAACTGGCCAAGAAGGTCAGTTTTCTACCTCTAATTCAGAGTTTATATTTTATAGTCTATTTATATATGCTTGTTCTATGTGCCTTCTTCGATATTTGTACTCTGTAGAAACTGGAGACACGTCGTGTCGTCTCTCTCTCTCTATATACTTGTATATAGCTGAGATGACAGTAAAGTTAATTTCTTTACTTGACTCATCAGTGTTGTTTATCTTTATACTTGAAATACTACACAGTGGATGTTCACTATTACTGTTTTTTTAATGTTTTCTGCAAAATGGTACTATTGCTTAGGTATCAATGCATAATTTTTGTGAAATTTTATGTTACTGCTTAGAAGTCAATAGTGTATTGAATGTCTTTTTTTCCTGGCAAGCATTACACACACTTACATACACTACCAGTCAAAAGTTTGGACACACCTTCCCAGTCAATGTTTTATTCTTTATTATCATGACTACTTACATTGTAGATTCTAACTGAAGACACTATGAATGAACACATATGGAATTCTGTAGTAAACAAAAAGTGTGAAATAACCCAAAACATGTTTTATATCTTAGATTCTTGAAAATAACCACCCTTTGCTTTGATCACTGCTTTGCACACTCTTGGCATTCTCTTGATGAGCTTCATGAGGTAGTCAGCTGAAATGGGTTTCCAACAATCTTGAAGGTGTTCCCAGAGATGCTGAGCACTTGTTGGCCCTTTTGCCTTCACTCTGCGGTCCATCGCATTCCAAACCATCTCGATTGGGTTTGGTCAGGTGACTGTGGAGGCCAGGCCATCTGACGCAGCACGTCATCACTCTTCTTCTTGGTCAAATAGCCCTTACACAGTTCATTCATAGTTTTGATGCCTTTAGTGAGAATCTACAATGTAAATAGTAATGAAAATAAAGAAAAAAACATTGAATGGGAAGGTGTGTCCAAACTTTTGACTGGTAGTGTATATGCTCATATACCTACATAACACCTATATTGTATTATCCCAATTTGTTTGGGTGAGCCCATTTTTTGTGGTGATTAATAATCATATAATGAATAGCCTTTTGTGCATGTTGTCTGTGTGTTTTCGAAAATGCACACATGTGAAGTTGCAGAAACGTTGGGGTGGGGCGGGACAGGATGCAGACATGACTGTTCCAACATGAACTTTAATAACCAATAAATAGAAACAAAATCACATCTCAGGAACTCAGGAACACCTCCATGGAACCCAAGAGATGAAAGACAAAGACAGAGGGAAGAGGCTGGCACACGTGTCAAGAATAACTGGGGATCCATTCCACTTCCAGCAGCATATATTATTTTTAAATGTACAAACTGTAAAAACAAAAAATCCACATTTACATTATTTAATCTAATCTGCATTTAATGCATCACCATCTATTTTGCCTACTCCCTTGGTCTTTTATTGACATTACCCCCACACAGATGTCAGAAGTCAGACTTTTGAACTGCGTTTTAAGCTGTGTGTGTGTCTTCATCAGGTTAACAAATGCCAAAGCCGCATTAAGGACTCCACTAAGAAGCTGATGGCAGTGGTGTCCGCTCTTGCAATGCGTCAGGCCCAGGTCCTGCATCTACAGCAGGAGCTCCGCCAGCGGGAGATGGAGCTGGACTCGTGCCACCTGAGACTGGCACAGGGGCTGCCACCTTCAGACATTATGGAGCAGGAGTGGCAGCGGCACCTGAAACACCAACAGCTACGGGAGGCAGACGCCAAGGAGAGAGCACAGGTTAGTCTTACTGAAGGTGTATATACACACCCAGGGATGCAGCCATCCATTTTTTTGATCCAAGTAATGATACGAACACTGATCCTGACTGAGTAGTGACCCGATACCCAATCCAGCTATGGTCCATGTAGCACCAAAATCTGATATTAATTTTGGACAGCTGGAACAATGTGTGTGCTTAATACACAATACACAGGGATATTTCATTTGGAAGCAATAGGACAGGGGGAAATTTTGATTGTGTAAGTATTGTCATCATGTGGATGAAAATAACAGTATAACAGTACGTATTATTAGTACATTTATAACACATTTATAAGTACATTTATAACAGTACATATTAGGCGTGTAACAGTTCTGAAACCAAACTGAAAAACTTTGATACAAACAATATGAAGACAGAACAGTGCTACTTGGGTCAGAAGTAAGGATACATAGAGAATTACCTATCATAATGTTATGGCTGACTGATGTATTTCCCCCTTTTTTTCTTATTCAACTCCCAACCCCCAAAACAAAAAAGAGATATGAAACAAACCATGTACTTGGAGAACTGTTGCAGCCCAAGTACATAATTCTATTTCGTGGAAATTGTCCTGCACAGATGCATGTCACTGAAGAGTGGAGTACTTTTATGCCGAAATAATTATCCCCAACGACCATTGTTCTTGATTGTTTACGTAGAACCTCAATTACAGCCGTTCCAAAAGACTTCACCTTTAAGGTTTCATTGTCATACTCTATTTTTCCGGTTGTTAATCACTGGACTAAGTTTGGCCAAAATGATGATCAATTACTCATCAAATTTTCAGCCAAGGGTCATTATTAATGTTCTCTAAATTAACGTTTGCTTGCAAGTTAGACTTTGTGATATGTATGTACCTATTGCATGCATTTCTTTAAGATGGAGGAGGAGGAAGAGTGGAGTCAGCTTCCAAACGGAGTGTTCACCACAGCGGAGTCCCGACCCAATGCTTATATCCCTGAAAATGGCTCCCTGCCCCTGCCCAAGCCCTATGGAGCCCTGGCACCCTTCAAACCCACTGAACCTGGCACCAACATGCGCCATATCCGCAAGCCCCAGATAAAACCCATTGAGATTTAAATTCCAGCCTGGCGGCAGTGTCAGCGGTATGTATGTTCCTAACACAGCCATTGAAAAAAAAAATCTACTCTGCATTTCATGACTGAGTTGCACTTACTGTAGGAATGTTGTCTGCCTGAGAGGAATAAACATGGGCAGTTCATCTGCTTTCCATTTGAGAGCACATGCTTACTGGCTGAGGCTGGTTTTCATCGTGCACAGTCTGTAACCGAGAGTTCATAAGGGGGATTCCGAGGTGCTGTGGACCTGCCAAAGCTGGAGGCTTAGATGGGTGTGACTCTTTACAGACCAAACTCAGCTTCATGTCACATTAAGGAAACAAAAACTGAGCATATTAAAAGTTCTTTCTCCGTCCAACAAACACCACAATATCTACTTTAGAACTATCCATGTACAGATGTTACAAAATTAATTCTTTATATTGCACACTTCAAAGTTTGCCTTCAGTTTTTTCTTACGTGTATGCCAGAATGCTTTGCAAAACTGTTCCTACAGGAGTCAGAGTCAAATGCTTAAATATCCTGCACTGAAAGAGACAAAATGCAGAGTGAGAAACTGGAACCAACTGTTTCATTGTGGTACTATAGATGCACAGGATTTTTTTTTTTTTACAAAGTAACAAATCTAATCATTATCTAGGGTTATTCTTTAATTAAATGGTTTACAAACTTCTTCTGCATGACCCCCTTTCTGTAGATAAGAATATTTTGAGCTACCCCCTTTCTCCTCACCCATTGCCATATTTCTACCTTTTTGGCACTAAAGTCTGGCTTATAATGACATTGCAGGCAAAAGAGCGTCTTTTTCTCAAAACTGCACAGATGCTGTGAATGGGTTTCTTTTTCTCTGTAATAAATGTTTTACAAAATGGTGTTATAACTTTAAAACCAGTTCTAGGAGAGGGAAAAAAATTAAACTAACGTTTGGCAAAATCAGTTGTTGCAGCTATGAGACTTCTAAGACATTTTCAAATGTCTTTCATTTGCCCCTGTGCAATATGGGCACACCCCCACTCTGGGGACCACTGCTTTATTTTCTATTGGTTGTTAAAATATTAATGCACAGCAAGTGTAAAATGTTTAAGTTAGAGTTAGGGTTGGAGTCAGTAAAAAACTGAGCCTTGAAAATGGGAGCGTTATTTGCATTATATTGGTTTAGTTTACACAGACTGATCACAAAAACCATGCTGTTATAATGTTTGTTTTACAGTCTCTAGTGAGACAATCAGCTGGACTTAAGTGAAACTAATCAATCAGCTTTATTCTAGCAAAAAATATGGTCATATAAGGAATTAAATTAGGCAGTCATTTTGTTGAATGAATCAATCAGTTCAGGAGAATTATAAATATTGGCCTGGTATATGGACCCACGGGTGCGGGCGGTTTTAGGGCAGACATTTTTAAAATATCGTGGGTGCGGGCGGGCGGGTCAAAAAGTTACAAAACGCATTTCATTTTCGATCAAAACGTGTTGTAAACGAGGTTCGAATTACCTCTCCTCTTGATGCTGGCAAGAGCGGTGCTTTGCGTTCCTGCAACCAGCGCATTGAGTGAGCGCGCATTCAGTACAGCAGGTCGCGTGCTGGAAGCGCGCCGAAATAGGCTAAACCCCGGCGTGGTGGATTCCATTCTCTTTCTCCACAGTGCTTCCAAACAGCTGTCAAATGCAGTCGGCATATATTTTTCAGTTTTGGAGTTTTCAATTTGTAGGATAAGCTACTAGTTTGGTGAAATATCCTTTTAGACAAAATTAAGTTAAAAGAAGACCTAAGTTCATTCAAATCTGATAGAGTTCACTAAGTTCATTCAAATCGAGTTCTCAGATCTGATGTTACAGTTTTGACAACTAGTGTGTTTGTGTGTGTGCGAGAGAGATGTCTTTCATGCAATTTTCCGCAACCCTTCAATAAATAATGAAGTAAAAAACGATCTTTCAGTTTCTTTGTTGTTGTTTGGTACACAGTTAATCTTGCATGAAATTGTGTCATCATCTTCATTGCGAATCTAGCACAAATCTATGTCATCTATGCGTTACAGTGTCACAAATGACACTTCATTGGTAGGTTCCATGGCAATATAGGCTCACTGGTGTTTTTTTTTTTTCTGCTCGGGTCGGGTCGGGTTTTGGGTCATTATCCACGTGTATTTTTGCAGGTTGGGTGGGGCGGTTTGGATCTCCTGACGGGTCGGTTTGGGGCAGGTGTTAAAAAAAGCCGACCCGTGCAACACTATTGGATACACTTCCGTTTTTCCCCTGGAAAAAATATTAAAGAGAAATTTTATTGATTGCCCTGTTGTGTGTTGGCACCTGCCTAGGGTTGGTCCCCGCCTTGTGCCCGTAGTTATCGGGACAGGTTCCAGTCCCCACCGTGACCCCAGTTGGGATTAAGCAGTTCGAATAATGAATGTATGAATGAATTAATTTTATTGATAGCTTGCAGAAAGTTTAATCATAATGCATGTTTACACAAGCAATTTAAACATTAAACATTAGAAAAATCCCTTTATACATATTTAGCTGTACATTAATAACAAATTTAACTGTTGCTATAAAAATAAACAGACTTAAGAAACGTTTCAAAACCAAAGTGAACAAATGGAAATCTGCATTACATCTGGATGCCAGGTGAAGCTTCCTGCCCTCCAGTAGAATGCGATGGAATTGACTGAACTGCAGAATGTCATTAACATTGAGTATGAGTGTGATATGAGTTGGATTTTAGTCAAGCAACTCCCAGTCTCCGGCGCTCTCTTTGGGACTCATTAGCTGGTTGTTTCTTCATCCCCTCATTTCTGTCTGATTGGATGAGTTGTTACTTGTCCTCGAAGCCTAGTTTGATTAGGGTCTGCTTTAGTGCAGTTTCTTCAACAAACCTGGCATCCACATTCTCCTGCTTCTCAAATGGGTTTTGTGCTAAAACATACACACAGACATAAAAATAAAGTGTATGTATGAAAAAGAGGTAGTGGCTATGCAGGTAAGTGAACACTGTAGTATCTAAATACCTTGTTGTTCAATGTCTGAGAGGATGCTGGCAAGGTAGGTTAGTGGCAGGAACTCGAGTCGGAAGCACGATTTATCTCTGTCCAGCTGCACTGAGCCCTGTTAAATATAGTAAACCGAAATACATTGACATTAATATGTATGGTGGTTAGATGAGGATTTAAACCGGTGTTCTGCTCACTGCATCTTGATCAATAAAGTGAAAGTGAGTGATTATTTGTCACTGTGAACACACAACACACAGTGCACCACAACCAAATGTGACCTCTGCATATGACCCATTTGCCAAGGAGCAGTGGGCAGCACCTGCAGAGAAGCGCTTGGGGATGGTACCTTGATCATGACTAGCTCAGTGGTACCTTAACCAGTCCAGGTATTTGACCCAGCAACCTTCCAATTGTGGGGTGAATGTGCTAACTGTTACGCTATCGACTGCCTTAAAGAGATAACCAATGGGTTCTTGCCCTAACCTGGGACTGAACCAAGGACTTTTAGATCTTTAGTCTAATGCTCTCCCAATTTTGGCTCAGTAAGACATCACTGTAAGTTGTCTAAAACAACAGCAGCCATACCACCTGCTGTTCAGGCTAGGGTGTCATTATGAAGTTAAACAGGTTTGTGTCCGGTCAGTACTTTGATGTAAGACGAACTACACAAGCTGGGTTGCAACAGGGTTGTCATCCTGTGGTCTGTGGGGAAATCAATACCCCAATGCTCTAACGTGCTGTAAAACAGGTGCTGCCCTTTGGATGAGATGTAAAACTGAGGTGTTCACTCATAAAAAATCCCTGAGCATCTTTCTAAGAGAGACAAGTAAGAATGCTTATCTCCGAAAGTTGCCTACCACGACCCTTTCAAATCTGGCCTCTGAATCATATCCCCCATCTCTAACCAGCTAAAATCTTGCATGAAAAAATAGTTAGCCTACTGATTGCGTTCTGGCGTTGTTTGCCATTGCCAACCAATCTGGTGGCTTTATTAGCTCCAATGATGGCAGAGCGCGCGTCTAGTAGCAGCACGAGCAGGTAGAGTGGCTTGATTTCAAGAAGACGAGACATTCAACAGTCATTCAACAGATATTCACAGTATTGCAGAGTGCACGCACAATAAGCACACCAAACTTTCCAATACACACACAAGCAATGACATCGGTAGAGGCATAAGTCAGTATATCTACATTCTTTTACAAAATGGCATAGCCCAGACGTTGAGACAACCCATTGCGTGAGTACTTTTACTTAAAAAATACTTTAAAGTAAATTTAAAAGTACTTAGTACTTTTACTTGAGTAAGATTGTTGATGTAGCACTTCTACTTTTACTTGAGTACATATTTTGCAGGATATTTGGACTTTTACTTAAGTACTGAACTTCAGTACTTCCTCCACCACTGATCAGCCTTAGCTAAACCTTAGGTAATGTGTAGTGTATGTACCGGTGCATAACTGCTGCTGGAGCTTCATCCATGAGGAGCACATTGGTGCTGGTTGGATTGGCTCCCCCTTCACTCTGTGAGTGTTTTAAAAAGCTCTACACTAGTGAGTATTCATCTCAGTGAGGTATCAGGTCTCCACAAACCACCATAACATATTTGGTACCCCTTGCCCTAAATTCATGAACTCTACTAAAGGCTTTTTTAAAAGTAGACCACAGCCTATGCTTATTTAACCTTTTAACTTGCTTTTGTAAATGTAAGTTTGTCTCTTTGATAAGAGGTTTAGACATGGCAAACATAGTACAGTAGACCTGTCTGGGGTGCTGTCAACAAAACTTAAAACTGTTCTTGCTGACACAAGTCCATTCACATCCTCAGTGACGCTCCCTGTTATTTCTCTTCCGTTTTTTTCTTACATGTTGCATTAGTGTAGCTTTCAGCCACAAATTAATATAATGATTCCTTTCCCATATAATACATATGGAATGTTTTTAGATCCTTCCATCCACATTTTATGGTTATGAGTTTAAGACATCTGAAAATGGATTAGAATTTTTGGAAAATGGATGTTGGTAAATTTAGAGATGTTTATCAGGTTCAGGTCTGGATTCTGGCTGGGTCAGTCTACCACTTTTTTGTTTTCTTGCCATTATGTTTTGGGTCACTGACTTGTTGAAATGACATTTTAAATATAATGATTTCTTCTGGACCCATCCCACAAGGGTTGCTCTATATTTTCTGCATTTTTTTTCCTCCTGTTCTTACTAGTCTCCCAGTCTCTATTGCAGAAAACAGCATGATGCCGCCTCGTGTAATGGTATCAATGAGCTAGTGCTCATTGTTTGTTTTTTTGCCCTCACATCACTGCTTCTTCAGTCCAGAGGGATTTGATTCTCATGATCTTCCGTTCTTAAGGTGTTTTGGCAAACTCCCAGGGAATTGTCATGTGGCTTTTAGTCAAAAATAGCTTGGATTCTACCATAAACTCCAAATTGGTGGCGTGCTGCACTCATCTTTGTCCTTCTGTACGGTTCTCCTATCTCCACAAAGATTCTCTCAAACTCAGGTTATGAATATCCACTTGAACAGGATCCTTTATCCCTGATCCCGCAGATCCAGGTGTTCGTGCTTCCAAATCCCTTCTATGTACGGATGATGGTGGCTACTGTCCTCTTGGGCACTGTTATCGCTGCAGAAATTTTTTCATATCCTTCCCCAGGATATAAAGAATATACACCTTTTCCCCAATCCGGTCTCTGGTCTGTAGCCTATTCTATCCACCGTATGGCTTAGTTTTCAGACAGGTGTTCTTTTCCTTATCATGTCTAACAGTTTCCACGCAGCCCAGCAAGACTCAAATCAGGCATCTCAAGGGCGTCTTGTAGAAGCGGGGTCAGATAATGAATGAATTATTAAAACACATCCTATATTTGAGTTTGAAACACAAAATGTGGAAAATTTGAAGGGGTCGGAAAAAGTGCAATTGTCACTGCTTTTATTAAAATGTTATTAATTTAAACAAATTGTAGCCTGTAGGAACTTTAAATATTACTTGGGCCTGCACCTTTACCAATTTGATCACTGATGGCCTCTCTGAATCCTCGTTTTTTTTTTCAAATGAAATCATAATGTCCCTCATTAATGAAGTCATGATCAGACCCATTAGGCCTCATTCTCATGGATGTCTGAACCAGGCGTTTTTCTGGCGTTCGTGGCGCCAGGTGAGCGCCGACTGAACGCCAACCGTTTCTGCTCATTGGAGCAAATCAAAGCGTCCACATGGGCGTTCAGCACCGGCATTCGGCCGGCTGTGCGTTCGGGTGGCGTCAAATAAACGCTGCATGCAGCGTTTTCTTGGCGTCAAAATCCAGACGAACACGAGGAAAACGACGCTATTGCAAACGCCAGTGAAACGCCGCTGCTACAAAACGCAGCAAAAATGCATATGGCGTTCATTTCGAACATCCGTGTGGATGAGGCCGTAGACGGAAACAGGTTGTTTGGGATGACCTGCAACTGGTGACTGATGGACTCACCCTCTCCTTGGTATATTTCTGCAGAAGAGCTCTAACATACTCTCTGGAGATGCAGGCTGAGCTGATTGGATGATCCCACAGCTGATACACCTTCTGCTGCAAACACTAAAGACCAAAACCAACATTGGTGATCAGTCCATCACTCATCAACCCTGTTTCCAAAAAGCTATATGTATGTGATTTGTATGTGATGACTTTACTGAACAGTAGACAAGTGGAAATCACTGCATTGGTTTAGGAACACAATGTAAAGACATTATGTAAAAATGAAGATCCCTTTCAAACCTACAGCAACTGGTCTCCACAGTTCCCAAACAATTAGTGATAATAATAATAATAATAATAATAATAATAATAATAATAATAATAATAATAATAATAATAATAGCAAGTAATAATAGTAACAGTGTTGTTAAAAGTAAAGATTGAAGCAGTAGTAAAAAAAAGCTTGTGGCAACATCTTAAAATGCGTTGCTGCCTGCAAATTAGCTTTTTGGCTTGTTTTTTAAAAAATAAAATATTGCAATTTCTCAGTTTCAACATTGGATGGGTTGTTAAATTAAACTATTACGGAATTAAAGTATTGGCAAATTATTCCATTATACTTTCACATTTTACACAGCGTATGGTTTTACACTGTTCATCCACAATTTTAAAATTTTACACCGGGGCTGTATTCAAAAACACCGTCCATAAAGACCATGTGACTTCCAATTGGCAAAAAAACAAATATGCTAAATATTGACCTTTGCTTCAAATGTTCCTTACGTGAGGGCAAAGGAAAATGAAATGAAAATGAATGAATACATAAATATATACATGGGCAGTTCTCAAGTGTCTTAACTGGCCACTTGTTTTTGGATCTTGCTTCGTTGCTCTATATGCAGATAAGCATTTACAGTATGTCATTTCAGTTTGAATTGAACTTAAGTGTTGTTTTATTTAACAGCTGTTAAAAACAGACGTTTTTAACTTTAGATTGACACCACTGGAGTGGTAATGAGTTCACATTCCCACTTATACAGGGATGTGAGTGCTTTCTTGTGGCCTATGATACATTTGCTTTCACACTGCTTTAAACGTGGTCCGAGTGATCCGATCTCAAGTTGTTCACACCTGTTCTTAGAGTAGCCCACTTGTGATCAGAAAACGCAAGGCAAATGCTAATGCCTGTTGTAAACAGCGTTATACTCCCACTCTCACATCGGCAAGAATCTGTGAATCTGTTCTTGACGAGAAGAATTGCCCCGAAGAATTTATTGTGTCATACTGTATCATTAAAAAAAACATCATGTATTAACACAAAAAATTTTCCTGATAGATGTCACGCTATAAAGAGAACAAGGCTGAGGTTGAATTTTTTACTCTTTTTTTAACAAAGTGCAGACTTACTACGTTATAACGTGATGTGGTTTCACGTCATTATGAAATAACTGATTACGTTCCACCGTGATACATTTTCACTTTATTATGTGATCTTTTTGTGTCACGTGATAATCTTGTAACATAACATAATGTGGTGTTCTTACATTATAATGTTATGTTTTCACATTATAACATAATACAGATTTATAAAATTGTATTCTATTGTGGCAGCAATATGCTTCTGTATGAAGACACCACATTCTAGCACTGCATTATAACTGTGAGTTACATGCATAGAGGTATTACCTCAGGTAGTCTTTTCATCACACTGAACTTCAGCTTCTCACTTGCTTCACTTTTATCAAGGTCTGAGAGCACGAAGGAAGGAATGATGAGCGCAGAGATAGAAAGAGAAGGAACAAAACACACAGATCATGCGGCTATTAGTCCATATTATATAAACTCTTCTTTAAGCAAGATACTAATCTCAGCTTGTTGACATGGGAGTCATTCGAAAAACTAATAGAATCACTTTTCAAATCAAACTACCTTCTGTGAGATTGAAACAAAGTTCAGCTCATTTTGCAATGTGCATGCCTTCAAAAAGCTGCTTTGTATCAGTGCGAGGAAGTGTGCACACCAGGTTAAACTTGGGCCTTGGCATCCGAACAGACCCTGCTGGACTAAACCTTTGTACAGAAACTGTTCACTGTACATGCATATGATAATAATGAAGTAGATGGGAATTTCTTTCATTTATTCTACTGCTTACATTTATTTAAAACCACATGCCTTAGGAGTGAACCAGGTTACATCTGGAACTTGTCCCTGCCGTGGAACTCAGTACCTGTTGTATTTCAAGTGCATATAAGTTCTGCCAATGATTTATTATTGCTATAGATGTATTTTCCGCTGGGAACAATTTTCACAATATATTGTTATATCAGTACTGAAAAATGCCACCTGCAAAGGTTTGCATAACCACTTTAAGAGCTTAAGAAGTCCCCAGGCAATTGGTTATTCTCTGTACACTATTGTGCATATATCAGTAGAGGAAATCCTGGAATTCTGAAATCCTCAAACCAGCCTAGAAGGCACCACAACCATGCTACCTTCAAAGTCACTTAAAACTTAACTTCAGCAGGTTTACTTAATAATTAGCTGCTGCTATTAACATGTACTTAAAAGTTAGCTGTGACTAGCTAGATAAAAATAACCTTGGAAAAAATTAAGAATGTAAAGCTACAAATTAAGAATGTAAAGCTACAAATTAAGGATGTAAAGCTACAAAGTGTCTGTTTTGTAGGGGGTGGGATTATTTTTTATACCTTCTGTATATGCGTGCGTCTTAACAAGGTACCTGTCATAAGGCGTAGGACAAAGGGCTCAGTAAGTTGCAGGAAGCCGTGGTCAACATACTGCAGGAAGATATGTGGAGGTAAACAGCGCACACCCAGTACAGTCAGCAGTGTAGAATAACCTACAAATGTACACATACAATAACATGACAACAGTTAGAACGAGACATGCATTCATGCCTTAATTCAACAAAAAGGAAACAATTGTGTTACAGTGAAATAACATCATGACAACAATTTATAAGACTGGTGCGGTGGTTGGTGTAAATCACAAGTTTCATCACAATATGATATATCAATCCGATACACAATGAATAAAGTCTACTACAATACGATTTCAATTCAGTTCTATTCAGCAGCCAGTGATCGATATTAGAATAAACCATATACTGATTTAACACAAAATGACTTTCATTCAAATCAAATCACCAAAAAACAACTAAAATATCCTTTGACATTTTTTATTCCTGAGCTCAACAAGTCATGTAAATTCATGTTTTAATTCTGGACTGATGTTATGGACTCGATGATCACTGAATCGAAGTACTGATTTGGATTGTCCGGGAGGATTCTTCAAATTAGACGACTTCAGCTGGTTCCTTGCAATAAAGGTGCAGTACATTTAGAAACACAACAACCTTGCTAAATATATCTGCATCAGTATTGAGACTGAAAATGTGAATTGCTAGTTTGAAAGACTCCATAAAACATAAAGAAAGCTCCACTCACCTGGTGGAAGGGGAAGACATAGTCCTTCCATGGCCTCTAATATCCGACACATCACATGGAACAGTGACCAGTCTTCTGAGTGTCCCTGCTGCTTACTAGAGGTCAGGGAGCACATATACAACTCTGTTTAGTTAGACAACTATGCCGTATTCACGTAACACAATACATAACAGTTCATCTAGCTGTTGGTCAGCACTCACAGGCAGAACACGTTAGAGTCCAACTTAAACTTTAACCACAGCGACTCCAGCATGTGTCTCACCAACTCCAGCTGCAAACATACACAACTTCATCACAATCCTTCATAATCCCACCATCAACGTATCATAATTCAAGCATGCTCTAAGTTCTGGATGTCCTGTATTATTTGCAACGTTACTTCACTCATTCATTCATTCATTCATTATCCAAACCGCTTAATCCCAAATGGGGTCGCGGGGGGGCGGAGCCTATCCCGGAACTTACGGGCACAGGGCAGAGACCAACCCTGGGTAGGCGCCAACACACCGCATGGCACTCACACTCTCACTCACACCTAACGGTGCCACTTTAAAGACGCCAATTAACCTATAGTGCATGATTTTGGACTGCAGGAGGAAACTGGAGCACCCTGAGGAAACCCACATGAACACAGGGAGAGCATTCAAACTCCACACAGAAAGGCCCTACGGCCGACCCGGGAATAGAACCCAGGACCTTCTCACTGCACCGCCCCTGCAAAGTTACTCATTTACCCTAAACCTGATATTAAATATTTCTCCTGGATCTATTACGTAGATGTCTGGTACAGCACAGCTATGTTTAGGCACCTTTCTCACTGCTGTGTGGACACCTTTCTGAGTTGTTGTTTAACATTTGTATTCTTTTTAAAACACATTTCTATATATTTTATGTTCTTTAATTTAACTTTTTTAATTTAATATATTTACTGAAAGGTATTTCAACTTACTCGCAGTCTTAAGCGCGAACCTGGCTTCATAACAAATACAATACAATTTCGCTACATGATAAATTTTCTTCTATGTATGTAACAAATAGTGAATCTTGAAATGTATGTTGACAGGCAAATTTTTATACCATCTTGATATGTAAATATCTTATAGCATCTCGATCTCTTAGCATCTTCAGTCTTGATGTTATTATTTAACATTCAGAAGGCAATGCATTATCTTTATTTCCCTACTCTGTAGTTGTCCTAATAAATCGTGGAAATTTCGCACTGCTGAAATTTTACCCTGAAATGAAATTCCCTGAGACAGTAAAAACGTACACAGGGACAAAATGACTCACATTCACTTCCTGTTTTGAATGAGAAGTCACTGATGTTCGTAAATCCTGAACAAATTCAGCATGTTTTACCAGCACCCGATCACTAATTCACACACCCATACACTCACAAAAAGGACCACTTCTCATGTTTCAATGTTATCCGTGTTCTACAAAAACAGGAAGCGTTACCACCAAAAGCACATCCTCTTTTCATGACATTCAGGACGTTACTTGGAAAAGTGTCACTGACTGTCACTGCAAAAAAGTTAATTTCACTAATTCAGTAATGTGCTTGCCTGATAGAAGCCGTTATGAAATACAAATAGGAAACAAGGCCAGATGTGATGTCAGCAGTGTATCAACCATGATTAGCTGTGGTTTCCTGTCTTTTAGAAATGCAGTTATGAGCTACAAACACACAAGAACTCCAACACACACCAGTTTAGCCACATATTTCACCACCAACGTATCAATCTTCTTCTTCCCCATCCTTGACAAGTGTTTGTTCAAGTGCTCCCGAAGCTTGTCCACCATCTAAACAGAAAGAAAATCATTACATTAACTGTTACCTGTAACATGGTAAACTGTGTTTAATATTTATACCAGCATGCTGTGTGTCAGTTGTGAACAGATTTTTTGGTGCTATTCTATTCTATTTCCCTGTTGTTAATTTTCAGTGCTTCATCACTATAAATCTCAGCAAATGATCCCCAGTTTTCTCCTGCGTCCAGTTTACGGAACACTCCATCTGGCCACAAGTAGTGTCTTACAGCACTTGTGACACACCCTGATTTCTGGAAATCCTTCTCTTCGAGTTAGTCACAAAACTCTCCACAGCCATAAATTAGCTGGATCAGGAAAGAGAAACTAAACTCTTTATGGAAAGGAGCAAGAAGATTTTATTAAAACGTCTGCCAGGTGTGACTGACCAGGCCCACTAGCACCCTCTGCTGTTGATCCTCCTCCTGAAATAAAGGAACCACTGTCTTTTCTGAAGGGATAGAGAGAGAGGGAGGAAGAGAGAGAGAGAGAGTTATTTTTAGTGGCTTTTTATTATTATTTTCCTGTATTCCATATTTTTCATACCTTTACGACTAACTTAGTGAATCATATATCAGCAGTAAATAAATAATAAAACCATTTTGCTGGTATTGGTATAGCCAATGCTAGAAATTGTGTCTTAATTTGTTTTCAAAACAGGATGCTCCAATTCCTTTAATTCCAAAAATTATGAGGGCCTCCCTGTGAAGCAAATCACCATCATGCTGTAATGTTTGGCCATGTCTGAATTAAACATGGCATGACCCCACTTTTTTATGTCCGATATCAGTACCGACATTGGAAATTTGGATATCTGCCGATATAATACAAATCCTATAAGGTCTCTGAGTCTGACTGAGATTATTCTGTTATGCTTAAGGGAATATTTGACTTAAATACTGTTTTTCTAACTACAGTAAACCAATGTAATAACCACACACCCATAGGTATATGCTGAATTATTTATTATTAAAATGACATCTTAGGAACGCAGCTGGTGTTGTTAAGGAAATTAAACTAAATGAAATTAAAATAATCGTGTGATTTGCTTTTGGGGTTGCAGTGTGTTGCGTTGCTTGTTCTGCTCATTGCCATATCAATATGTAGGAAACAGTAACAATAAACCACCTTTACCGCAGTGCTGCTTCCCATTCATAACCAATTGAGCAAATGTTTATTTACAGATCGGCTCCATAGATCGGCCTAATGCAGCCGATAGCTATTTGAGTCGTTATTGGACCAATGGCGATCTATTTATCGGATCGGTGCCATTTCTAGTTTAATTCAGTATATTATTAGTTTTTGTATTAATATGTGGTGGCAATACAGGTGGCAATGTCACCCTTTCAGTATCAGTTTCCAAAATAAAAAAACCTCTAACTGTAGACAGAATTAGGGTACTAGCAGGGACTGTTGTCAATACTGGATTAAAAAGTACAGCTCTTTCATTATGACTGGATTCAGAGGACTTAGAAAACATCCTCTTTCTGTCTAACACAGTATAGCATCCTTCTGTCGTCTTGATATGTGTTTTTCTTTTCAGTATGTGTGGATTTGGACTCTAGACAAAGTCAAGAACATTTCCTACAGTCAAACATGGACAACCTCATTAACAAGAGCAACTGCTGCAAACCATGAAAATATATCCACAGCATTATAGTTTCCCTTACCCAAATGCCATGTGTCTATCATGGACAGCACCCTACAAAACATGGAAACGAAGATTAGAAAGATACATGTTTTCTCGTTCATTTAATGTGGGAGCAGGTTGGCCAATGTTATTATTCAAAATGTTAACAGATCCATTTTCCTTTCCAAAGTGAAAGCTTGATTTAGAGTGTTTGCAGTCAGTTACATGGCAACGTGATAGTCTGTTTTGATTATGCGTTGGCCTCTTGAAAGTCGAGATTTTCCTCTTCTCTAGACCACACACACAAACTTACACGCTTTACCATGCCTTTACACACACACACACACACACACACACACACACACACACACACACACACATATGCATATACAAAATCACATCTTGCTTCTACTGACTTCTAGATCTAAATAATACATAAATAATCTAACATTTAATAAAGAATAAATGTATTTAATAAAAATACTTCTACACAAACCCTAACCTTAACTAACATCAGCATCAGTAACCAAAGACATATATATTGAGTCTTTTAGTTTTTCAAAATAACCATAGCAACAGTGCGTGTGTGCACCCTCTGCATTCCGTCCACCTACTTTTTGGTGTTCTCTTCAAGCTGGGCAATGTAGTTAGAGGGTTTCTTTTTCTCTGAGTTCTGCAGCAATACAGTGAGACATTATTCAGCAACTTAACGGATGTGAAATCAACAGAAACACACCTATGAGCTTAAGAGTGTTAGTCCACTGCAAACCAAATCCTGCACAGGCAACACTGTTCAAACTAAAAAGAGAGAGGATTAACTGAAAGTTACCACACTGTTTGCTCTTTCTCTCTTAAACAGGGATTCTCGTAGTTTTGTCCAGTCACTCTTGATCTGAGAGGTTCGGTACCGGGGGTTTGGCACGCTCTCAAAGTACTTCACCTTCTCCACAATGCACTGCAACTCCTCCCAAAAACCCTGCAGACTTTTGGCCTTTTGAGGAAAAACACCAAAACAACAAATGTAAACTGGACAACAGGGCTCTATAATACTCTAAGTACTTCATATACAGTAAGTATATTTGATATTTATTTGATCAAATACTGGCTTATTGATAAAGCAATCAGAATAGTAATTTAAAGAAAGTTGAATAGCTGGTGTTGATAAGAATATTTTATTGCGTGAACCAAATATTGTGAACCAAAGGAGTTAATGTCAAACCTAAGTGTAATGTGTGGTTTCTTTCATTTAATTTTCAAAGCATCATGATGATCTTTTATCTATTATTTGAACTCTAAAGGTGTTAAATTTTTTTCAATCTCTTGCATTTGCAACTGTACTGCTTCACCTGGCCTTTTCCAAGCTGAGGCTCAGTAAGTTAACATTTACATCTTCATATGTGGGGGCAGCACAGCGGCGCAGTGCTCAGCGCTGCTGGCTCACAGTAAGAAGGTTCTGGGTTTGATCCCTGGGTGGGCCACGGGGCCTTTTTGTGTGGAATTTTTTGTGCTTTCCCAGTGTTTGTGTAGTTTTCCTCTCACAATCCAAAAGCATTGCATTGACCGGCTACTCAAAACTGCCCCCTTAGGTGTGAGTGTGTTCCCTGAGGTGTGCTGTTCGCCGCTTGGCACCTGAAGTCCAGGGACAGGCTCCAGTTCCGGTTAAGCGGTTCAGATAATGAATGAATCAATACGCATGTGTATTTTGTTGTAGAAGTATTATGTGCTGCAGATTTTAAATGGTTACATGCAGACAGCCGCTCTCTGAATTTATGTTAAAATTATTACATATGGTGCGTTTAAAAACTAACCTAAAAAATAAGCGTTTAGAATTTTCTTTCATATTAGTTATGTAGACGGTATTAGGGCTAGCTGCATCATATATTTACACCACATCCTGTTTCTTCATGGTACTGCTCCCTTGATACATATTTAATTAATAAATAACATGTTAATTAGGGTTGCAACTTAAATACGAGTAAAATATACAGCTATGTAAGACTGAGTAGAGTTTCAGTTGTGCACTGTGTCAGAATCCAAATGGCAAAACTCTAACAGTAACTTTCTATGGCTATGGAACCACCCAGACACATTTAAAGTGTTGAGATAACTCTGATATTCATTTTTGAGTGTATTTTAGCACAGCAAAATATAGTCTATCCCATTAAAAGCTGCACTTCTCTGGCATCTCTGTTTATTTTTATGCACACTTCACTTGTTAAGACATGAATTCCTTTGAATGCCACCATTTAAGTTCCCTGCTGCCATCTAGCATTCATACTGGATACTGCAGATGACAAGATACTATATGAGCACAGTGCTAACGCAACTCTGATGTGGACTATCCATCCCACTGATCTGTATGGCTCAGTGTTATGCCAAAGACCAAGCCTTGTATTAGCTAAAAATAACAATCACTGAAAACCTAAGGTTCCCAAATGAAAATCCTGAGCGGTGAAAGTGAGTGATTAAAAATGACAGATGAATGTACTGCTGTCCATTAGCTTTCACTCACTAATAGCCACATTGTTTCAAGCTGGAAAAATCCTCATGGATCCCAGAGGCAGAATCCAGAATAACAGGCGGACGTAATATAGTGGTCTGAGTGTCTTATGTCAATCTTGTGTTGGTGGCCATAAGATTGGGGGTCTGAATACCAGATGAGACCATATGAGGACAGTCCCTGTTGACCAAAACCCTTCACCCCAAGATTCTCCAGACAGACTGTTCTGGTGAAATTACAAAGTCGCTCCGGATAAAAGCATCTGACAAATGCAATAATGTCAATCATAGGAGCTGCTGGTTCAAATCTCTGATCCCTAAAGATGATTAACGTCCCACTGTTAAATGCAAAGGTCATATTTTGTTTGGTGCATGGTGTGCTTTTTTGTGTTCACAATTTGAAATCACCAACATTTACTTTCATGTGAACAAAGAAACCAAGATATTTTATTTCTGAATATAACACTGTAAGCCGTTATTAATAAGATATACAGGACAGTGAGCTACCTTTCCTTTAATTAATGGTTGGGCCAACAGCTCAGGCGTGCACTTCACACCAGGGATGGCAGTCAGGGCCACGGGAAGCTCCTGGAACACATATGAAGACTTTATTTACTCACTGTGGTCTACAGAGAAAGCTAAATTGTCTATAATCTAGTTAAATTGACTCTGGAGTGGGGTGGAGGTGGACTTAGTAGGAAACTTATGTTATGGACCAAGAAGTCAAGGGGCTGAGGCTCTATTTATCTCGAAACTACCACCATTCGAGCAACCCCTGAGCAAGAACCTTAGCCCCAAGTTGTTCCAGGCAGTACCTGTAATTATAAAATCAAACTGGAATTTACACTAAAATGTCATAAATGGTACCTAAAACCATTTTAACTTTATAAAGATTTCATTAGTAGTGGTAGTTTCAGTTCTCCCTTTTTGAAAAAGAAGTCAAATAATCCCTTCTGCTTTCACTTCCACATCCAAAATTCCAATGATCTGTATGGCTCACTGTTATGCAAAATGTCAAGACTTGTATTGGCTAAAAAGAACCATCAGTTAAAAATTAGGGTTCTGAAATGAAAAATCCTGAGCTGTGAAACTGAGTGATCAAAGTAAAAGTGAGTTGTGATTGAAAATGATCTCTTCTGCTTTCACTTCCATTTCCAAAATTCACTCCTCTTCATGCCTTTCTGATTTGTGTTTCAGAATCTAAATTTTTTGGTCCATTGCAGCTATGTTTCTCACTTTGTCTTGTTACTACCACTAAGCAGAGTTGCTGTTCCTGTACCAGTATGTGGCTCAGTATGTGATGAAATGGGTGTGTTATTCGGGGACATTTTTAGCAAATGGATATCCCCAAATAAACAGGGGTTTAAAATGAGCATATTTACCTTTTTCTCAAACACAGAAGAGTAAGGAAGGACTTTATCTAGAGAGAGAGACTGCTGATAGCACATCCCGTATAGTGAGGCTACAATGAGAAAAATCTTATTAATAACTCATTTAGTTAGCTTAGTATCTCATTTCATTACAAGGATATACAGGACATACATACTCCTTCATTCTGCATTCACTCCTACTCACCAAGAATAAACTCCTGAATCTGATCGAAGGCATCAAAGCTCTTTATGTTCTTGCTGATCCAGTCAATAATCTGTTTAGAGAATGTAGATTAAAATGGATGCTTATCTCTTCCCAGTAGATAACACACAAAAAAGCAGAATGCAGAGTAAAATGGATGCTTATCTCTTCCTAGTAGCCAAAACACATACACATACACATACTCGGGCAAAAAAAAATTGCACCAATATAAGCTATTTTGCGTTTTTGAAAAAAAATTGCATTTTGCCTAATAACTTTTGAACCGTAGCTCCGATTCTCAAAAATCTTATACCATCCTATTCCTTGGGTCAAGACTAATCTTTATAGACCCTCACATCTATTTCTGCCATATTTGATTTTTTGCTAATTTGCATAATTTGCAAAACCGTCTTTTGTGAACTAGTCCCTGGATTTTTGTCCAATCTGCATGCAACTGGTATCACTTGAATCCCTAGACACTCTTCTTTAATTATTATCGAGCATATTTTTAATTTAGGTCTTCATATTTCTGTAATATGCAAATAAATGTGGTCGGCTTGGCATAGGACTGCAATACCACACACCGAGTGTCATAGAAATCCAGCTCTGGGTGGGCTACAGCTTTGAAATTTGGCAGGTAGGTCTGGTACCCCTCCCACTACTCAGGCAAAAAAAATTGCACCACTCTGCCAGTTGGTGGCGCTATAATAAGCTATCTTGCGTTTTGCCTAATAAGTTTTGAACCGTAGCACCCTAGATAAAAGGATGAAACGTGTCATTTTTCAATATCTGTCCACTTCGATTCGTCAAAAACTGATAAAGCTGCAAACTGCATGGCCCCCGTAATCACTGCTTGCAGTTATATTATTATTATTATTACTATCATTATTGTTATTATGAGTTGTATATGTCAAGTACTCGCAGATTCCGTCCCGTTTATAACAAACCCAGTCACTAGATTGCTAAGCCTGGGTTTGCTTTTCTCCATTCGTTCAGCGTATGACCTGTTTCATTTGTTTGCTGGTTGTGCAGCTTCATAAATCAATAAAGGGTTAATCATTATCTTCACCTGTCCCTCCTGTTTTTTTAAACCAGTCGACAATCATCCATTCCCCACCATACTTACTGCAATCTGTGGACTGCTTTTTCTCTTTCTCCCATAATCTTCCCTTTTTTTAATCTCTGCTGACTAGCTGGTGGTGCATTCTGCTTTTTGATATACAAGCAACTTTTGTGATGTGTGTGCTCTTTTTGATATTGTCTCAACGTCAACTGTTTATACATTTACCTTCCGATTCAGTCAGATTCCAAGGAGGCTTCATTAAAAGACATGAGAGACAGATAACGGGCATATCGGACATCAGTGCCAAATATATATTTGACCACATGCTGAACCACACTGACTGTATTGGAAATTAAATTGCAAAAGCTTGCAACAGCCTAGTTCTATGAGTTTTGCCAGCAACAAGTGGAGTAGTGCTTTCGTCCTTTCATGTCATCGTTCAATGTGAATGTTCTTGCCATAGCTAACTTCTTCATCAGGCAGGGCCATAATTGTAACATGAAATATTGATTGGCTGCAGTTACAACATTATGCCTATGGTAGGACACAAGACTGTTTTATTATTTTATCAATAACTCATAAAGGTTTTATCATCATCATCAAAAACATTATTTTCTTGAAAATGATCAAAATTGTATTATTGGCCAGCACTATGTACAGTGTTGGTGGGCTTTAATAAAGCTGAATTTAAGTGATTGATTATTTGTCTTTGTAAACATACCACAGCATTGCACAGTACACAGTGCACCACAACGATATGTAACAGCTACAAGTGATCAATTTGTGGAGTAGCAGTGGGCAGCTTTTTGGCTGCCCCCAGGAGCAGTGCTTTGGCATGGTGTCTTGCTCATGAGTATCTCAGTGGCAACTTTACGGATACAGGACTTGAATTGGCAACCACGGGGCTAAAAATGGACAGTTTCATGAGCCGCAGTCCTGGAGGGCTGTTACCTGGAGGTTTTCCATACCTAACCAATACCTAACTAATAGCTGGTGAGTCGATTCTGGTGTATTTCTAAGACAAGGTGTCAATCTTCTGAACTCAAATATGATAGGAAACCGGTGAAACCGGGGAAACCCCCAAGAAAACCAGCCCTCCAGGAACACCCCAAAGAACCCCTCTTAAAATGGAACACCCCAGTTTTAAGTTATTACCTTCTGCTCCAGATCGGGGTTTGGCCCCAGGTGGACCAGCATGCCATGCAGAGCAGCCAGCTGTTGTGCCTCGGGCCTGCCAGGGGTCAGGAGCTGGAGCAGGAAGTCGTGGTTGAGGCTGACGGAGCTAATCTGGCCTGTTTGCACATTCACTAGTTTGTGGCTGGAAAGGTTCACCACAACACTTTCAGCTCCCAGTGAGTCCACAAAGGCATCAGCAGCTAGAAAAACATCATTAACATATACAGTACATACAATAAATTTATAACTAACTTTAACAGTTATTGTGAAGATTTAGATGAATTCCTCTACTCATTACCTCTTTGATGCTAAAGGCCTCACCTTCTAGAAACAGACTGTGGCAGAGCAGATCCTGCTGCCTGCAGTTGATCAGATGAAGAAAATGGCCAGCAAGATAAACACCCACATAATAACCTGCAGGGAAACCAGTAATTAAAAAGACATAATGTAATTATGTAAAATTAATTAATCTATTACGGTGTAAGAAAGAGAATCGGCAGTCAGTTCCAGTCCACTGACCCAAGTGGATGAAAAGTGGCCTGAGGTTGGGTGTCATTGTGGGCATGGCTGCTTGGTCAAGAGCTACAGTGAAGGTCTTGCTGAAGCCTGGGTAGCACAGCAAAATTAGTTAGTAGTCTTTGTCCTAAATAAACTTTATTTAGAACGTTTTAATAAATTAAAACAGTACCTCTGTGTACAAATGCAATAGTATATGTACAATCCTTACAGCCCTGAACAGGATGGCTGTAGCATACACACATGGTCCCTTTGTAGGAAGATGGAGATTAGTGATTCATATACTGCACGCTCAAAATTTCTATTAATTTATTATTGATTTGATGGTCATCTATGTTCACAGTGAGGTTATTGCGTGCCTTATATTATGTGATTTTTTTACGGGCAGAAATAAACATGTCATGCAAATTCAGAGAATTATGTCCTTAAATATCTACAAAAAGTAAATTAATTCATTACAACTTGTTAATTTTAACAATTTTAAAAACAGTAAGCTAGTTTTAACCTCTTAAACCCTGAGCCATGTTCTAGGACTTTTTATTACACCTAAACTATCTACAATAAACAAGCAATATCTCTTTAACAATGTTACAGTAGCTAACTTCATTAAGCAGTTCGATCCATAATATGTTTTTCAAACCTTCGCTCTCCAAAATGGTTTGAATGAAATAAATGCATTTGTTTATACAGACGATGCAGCAACAGTACCAATATCAAAAGATTTGAAACACCCATAAAGGAAAACAGCATTTCTTGGCATTGAGTTATAACAGTTCACACATGGGCCAATAGGTTTTAAGAGGCTAACACAATTTAACTGATTAAAGATGAAATCTTTTTTCATTGATTGCCTTATTTATTTATTTATTTATTTATTTACAATGCAAAGAATTTCCTTTCAATAATCTTGCAATACTTAATCAGATGACTTGATCGATACTTGAACAGATCATGAATCAATTGTATATTGTAAATGACAGGATGAGCGTTGCCACTTACTTTCTATTCCAAAGCAAGTAAAAGAGATAACATGGGATTAAGACTGACTTTTAACAACATGTATTAAGTGTCAAAAGTAATTTAATCATGTAAATAATGTCATTTAATTCAGCCCTTTCAAACTGTGCATGCAGCAAATGACCTACCTGTTCTGTCTGTAAACACTACAAGTTTTAGTCCCTCATTGCCCTGTACTTTGTAATTGTTGTATCCAAAATGATCAAACCTGCACCAAATCACAGCCAAATGCATTAATCATGAGTATCCTCTTCAGCTGACAATTATAAAAGTATATGGCTTTGCTTACCTCAAAGAGGTGAAAGCATAATTTGGGAGCTCCAGAGGAAGTTCAAACTATTACACAAAAACAAAACATGTCAAAAAAACTATCCATGTTTTAATCGTAACATGAAAAGACACATAACTAATGATCATTTTTACCAGAGTCTCAAAGTTGCGATCATGGAAAAACTGTGCACATTTCAGCACATATTTCTCCTACAGGGGAAAAAAAGTGGCTGGTAAATTCTTCAGACAATCAAATTGCTCAGAGAGAAAATAGCAGAGTGTTAGTAAAAGTGACTCAGTCATGATCATGAGTAAGGCCAAGTCTAGTCAGTATGGCACCAGAGAGCAAATTTCATATGACAGTGACTGTTTGGGGCGGCTGTTAAAACTATGTCTCCATTCATGCGATGGTAGAAATGTATAACTTAACAGGACCAAAAACTGCCATCACTGTGCTCTTTAAGTATATTAAGAGATTTAAGAAACTACTAAATAAATTAATTTGTTAATTCAAACAATAATTATGTAAATGGCAGTTAATTGACTGCCCTTTATTGAAGAATGCATCAAAATGTAATGCAATGTTACATATCTACAATGTATGAGTAAACTATCAATCTGAACTAGAGATTTTTCCTCACCCGCTTGGAAAGGTAGAAGAGTCTCTGAGTCTCTGCATCCCACTGTAGCCAGCAGCAATCTTCTGTTACTCTCTCTCTCAGCAGATGATCTGGGTTCAGCATCACCTATCAAAATTAGCAGAGAGAAATAAACATAACTAATACATAATAATCACTACATTAAACTGATTAATAATGGGGTCCTAATAATGATGTTGGGCGGGTCTGTTTTGCAACCTACAAGACCTCTGAATGTGTCAAATGGTAACTCATGAAGCTTCCAGGAAATCTGCAATAACACTCTTCAGGTAACATCTGGAGTAACTTCGCACATATAAGTAGTCTTGCAGGTTCCAAATCAGACCATCTAACCAGATAATAACAATTACACTAGTAATAAATTTAATGTACATCAATTTTTTTTCAATTTTGCTAACATTTTTATATACAACTTAGTGTCAGTATAAAAGGCAGACAGGTGTTTTGGTGTATACTGAACATATAAATAATTCATATTTAAACAACAATAATTCAACAAGAATTTTAGTAATGTCTTAATATCTATGTAGAGACATATCATCCCAGTGTTAACTCACAACTCGGTAGCCTTCCTGTTTCCCCAGCAAAATGTGGTACTGATCAACATCTGGCAGGTACAAAAAAAGGGCATCACTCAAGCAGAATAACTTTTTTTAATTATACAGTATGTACACAAACAGTGCATAGAGTTACTGGCCACTGTGCCAAACATTGGTATGACACACAACAACTGCAGAGCCTCTTAATTTACAGAATGAAAAGAGTAACAGTACTGCCTCAGACGAGTATTATTTCTGACCACCATCTTATTACATTTGATTTTCACTTTAGTCAAAATACAAATACTACAACTCGCTTCCGCACCAAGCGTACAATCACTTCAGATACAACTAGTAACTTTATTGATAATCTCCCCGATCTGTCGTTCCTGACAGGAGAAATGTCTAATCTTGCTGAACTTGAGAGTAATGCAGATTATCTAACGTCTACGCTTCGTTCCACCTTAGATGAAATTGCTCCGTTAAAAATTAAAAAGATCAGAAAAAATAAAACATCCCCTTGGTATAATGAGCACCTACGTAGCCTAAAACAAGAGACAAGGAAACTAGAACGTAAGTGGCAACAAATTGGATTAGTAGCGTTTGAATTAGCATGGAAAGATGCTATGGGAAGCTATAAAAAGGGTCTTAGAGTTGCGAAAACAGAATACCTATCATTGCTAATTGAAAATAACAAAAATAATCCTAGGCTTCTATTTAACATGGTATCCAAGCTGACTAATTGCCAGACTACTGCTCAAACTGTATCAACATTGTTTTCTAGTGGCAAATTTATGAACTTTTTTGACAAAAAAAATTGTTTAATTAGACAGAATATTCTACAGAATAACTACAGTGGCTGGCCTTGACAAGGCAAGTACTAATACTGCAGCCATCTTATTTGAATCATTTACTCCGGTTGACCAGTCAGATCTAACGTTCTTAATCCTTTCCTCAAATTCATCTACTTGTATGTTAGACCCTTGTTGAGTAACAAGGTTACTCAAAGAGACGATTCCAGTAGTGATTAAACCTCTACTAGCAATAATTAACTCCTCTATTAGCATTGGTTATTTACCCAAATCTCTTAAATTAGCAGTGATTAAACCTTTGCTGAAGAAGCCCAATTTGGATCCCCTGGTAATGTTAGACTATAGACCAATATCTAACCTCCCATTTATCCCCAAAATTATAGAAAAAGTTGTTGCCAGCCAGCTAACCTTGTTTTTGCAGGAAAACCAGATTTATGAAAGATTTCAGTCTGGGTTTAGAGCCAACCACAGCACAGAGACTGCTCTGCTGAAGGTAGTGAATGATCTTCTCTTATCTGCTGATCAGGGCTATGTCTCGCTCCCCTTGCTGCTTGATCTTAGTGCTGCTTTTGATACTGTTGATCATGCCATTCTCATAGATAGACTTGAACATGTCGTTGGTATCAGGGGAGTGGCCCTCTGTTGGTTCAGATCCTACCTTTCAGACCACTATCAGTATGTGAATATAAATGGTGATTCCTCAGAGCACATCAAGATGAAATATGAAGTGCCACAAGGATCAGTCTTAGGTCCCTTGCTGTTACATGCTACCTTTAAGCTCAGTTATTCGTAAGCATGCAATTAGTTTTCATTGTTTTGCAGACGATACACAGTTATATATATCGAAAAAAACAGAAGACAGACAGCAACTTCAGATAATGGAAGAATGTTTAATTGACATGTCGGACAACTTCCTCCAGCTAAATCTGGACAAGACTGAGGTTCTTCTTACTGGCACTAACACCACCAGAAGTCAGCTATCTGACATCATTGTCAATCTTGATGGATTATCCATTGTACCAAGTACTGTTGTTAAAAACCTTGGTGTTACTTTAGACTCCAATCTTTCATTTGATGTACATGCTTCTAACATTAGTTGCACTGCCATTTTTCAACTCTGTAATATCGTCAAACTAAGAAACGTGCTATCATTTTAAGATGCAGAGAAACTGGTTCCTGCATTTATTACCTCCAGACTCGGTTACTGTAATGTCTTATTCTCCGGTTGTCCCAATAGGTCGCAAAATATACTCCAGTTAGTCCAGAATGCAGCAGCCAGAGTCCTCACTGAAACTAAAAAATATGGCTGCCAGTTATATTTCGTGTTGACTATAAAATACTCCTCTTGACTTATAAAGCTCTAAATGGTCTTGCACCGCAGTATGTGAGTGACCTCATTTGCAACCGACGCGAACGCTTCGATCGCAAGATGCAGGTCTTTTAGTAATACCTATTATAAAGAACATTACTATGGGGTGAAGAGCATTTGTTCATAAAGCAGCACAGTTGTGGAAAAAACTTCCTACAAGTGTTCAGAGCTCAGAAACAGTCTCTAATTTTAAGTCAAGGCTTAAGACTTACTTGTTTACTCAGTCTTTTGGATATTAAAGTCTTTTTGATAAAGGCGAGATCTGGGGGTTCATGATCATTTGAGATTAAAGGTGAAGGGGGGATTGGTGCTGTCATCCTACCATTCTCGCTGATCGCTCGAGTTCGCAGACGGTGGTTTGGTGCGATGCCAAGACCCCTGGAAGCCCTCATGTCACCTTCCAGCTCTCCCTTATTAGCCAGGCTGCCATAGTTACTTTAGCACTGCCGGAGGCTAGGTTAGGGCACTTAACTCTCTTCTCTCTCTTCTTCTTTTTTGAGCTGTTCCTGAGCTGATCCCGAGATGACGCTTGGCCGACTGAACCCTCACCGGGACTCTGAGGAGTTGTTTCGAGCTGATGCTTGACCTCCATAACCCTAACAAGCTGATGCTGACCAACTGAACTCACCAGGACTCCCTGGAGACATCCTGAGCTAACGCTTGACCATCTCAACCCTCCCGAGCTGATGCTGACCGACTAAACCCACACCAGGATGAAGACATCATCATGAAACCAACTGGGCTTTGGACCCTATGGACCTCAACTGAAATAGTAGTATAATACTGAACTAATTTTAGCTTAATGTTGCTGAGAGGGTCCTGCAAGTGGCCCAGTAACAACTCGGGATTCGAAAACATCCCTTGGACAATTTTTGTATCTATGCTTCTTTAAATAACTAACAATTCATCTTGAAGTAATGCTTGCTGTGTATGAAATATTTGTGTGCCCGGTCGCCCAGAGGAGGATGGGGTCCCCCTCCGAGTCTTGGTTCCTCTCAAGGTTTCTTCCTATTAGAGAGAGTTTTTCCTTGCCACTGTCGCCTCAGGCTTGCTTGTTGGGGAGTTTAGGCCGGTTATATGTAAAGTGCTTTTTGACAATGACTGTTGTTAAGAGCACTATATAAATAAATTTGAATTTGAATTTGAATTTGAAAACAGGGCATGGTGGCCAAAACAGAAAAAAAGTCTCACTGTCAAAGTCTCTACTTGATGAACACAAAGAGACAGACAAAGAACAAAGAGGAGAGGCAGGCTTAAATCAAGAGATAGAAACAAGAGACAGGTGTCAAGCAAACCAACTGCAACAAACAAGAATGTTTAAGTAGCTAAATCAGATATTAAGGACCTAAATAACCAAACTCATGAACAAAAAGCAGCATGAACAAGAAATGAAAAGCTAACCAGAAACAGGCTAAACCAATAACAACACTAGACTGAGGTAAACTAGTCAATAAGAGCAAACAAGAGGCAGAACAATGGGAATGACAGACAGACACAAGACAAGAAAGCGAATGAAAATGAGTGATTATTTGTCACTGAACACCCTACAGCACAGCACACAGTGCACCACAATGAAATGTCAGAATGTTGGAAACCGTCGACCTTCCGATCACGGGGTGAATGTCCTAACCGTTACCACTATCAACAGCTAATAACAGAGATGACCAGTCAGGGGAAAGTCATTGGGGCAGCTGTTACAGACACTAAGTATAGTATAGGTTTGTATGCACATACAGTGCCTTGAAAAAGTATTCATATCCCTTGAACTTGTACACATTTTGACACCTTACAACCACAAACTTAAATGTTTTTCATTGAGATTTTCTGTGATAGACCAACACAAAGTAGCACATAATTGTGAAGTGGTACAAAAATGATACATGGTCTTCAAAATTTTAAGCAAATAAAAATCTGAAAGGGGTGAATGAATGGTGAATACTTTTTTTTAATCAAGGGGTATGAATACTTTTTCAAGGCACTGTATAAATATTTTATAAATATTTTCTTACTACATACAGCCATCCTCCGCTGCCAATAACAAGTGGCTCTCCAGCACTGTGTTCTTCGACGACAGAGGATACAGGAACTACATATAAAAAGATTCAACATTTTAAAGTAGTAAAATGTGCATTTATTTTATTTTAAAAAATGGTTTTACACATTAATATCATGCACAGTCCATACTTTGAAACACGTCAATCATCACAATTATTTTAAGTACCTGAACTTTGACTCTGCAGTCCACAGCTTTTAGAACTTTTGTGTTGTTAATAGGGTGTATTTCTATGAGGAGCGTCAGGCACTTTGAAACTAGAAAGAGAAAGTTTGAGGTGTCAGAAGAACACATTTTTATGTACTATACCCGACTTCAACTAATAAATAATGAACAATAGATTTGGGACAGTCAACACCAATAACAGTGATAATGACGTATGGCAGAATATTTTAGTTTATTTTTAAAAGATTTAATTTTTTGGATAGCCACCTTAAATAATCAAATTGCACATTTTCGTTTTAGAACATTTTGGCTTATGTTGCAATTTGCAGTGCATTTAGCTGATTTATTATTTATAAAGATAGATAACAATGGGTAAAATCTTTTAATCTTATCATTTTATTCAAGGATAAGTTACTTGTTTTAGGTGCATTGTAGGGAACTGGTTAGAGTAATGTGCTATTGAATGTGGATGTCTATATTTTTTGCTCAAAATGTTGTATAATGTTAAGAAATGCATGTATTTTTCAAGCACTTTGTATGTAATTGTTGCAAGCATTAATGTTGCGTGCTATTACAATGAATACATGAAAGAACCCTGTTAACTGTTCTACATTAGTATCACACAAAGTGTGCAGGTACATACCTAAGATAGTTACTATATAAATTAGCATGTAAAAGTACAGTGGGAAAATTACCCATTTTATTGGCTTGATGAAAGGAATTGGAAATAAAAAAGTATTTTGTTATTGGTTTTGTTGTTTTTAATTCTACTACAACTGTTTTAATTATTAGATGGATTTATATTCATGGTAGACCTTGTCCAGAGCAACTCACATTTTATTATTATAGTAACGTGGGATTACTTTCTCAGAGATCTAATTGTGGTAGTCCTAGACATAGTTTAGAGCTTGATTTGATCATATGACCTCTTGATCTGTAGATGAATATTCTACACTAATCCACCATCACATATGCACATACTGTATTTGTCAATTACCTCCACCACAATAGTACCGTCAAGCTAGAATGTGCAATGAGAAAATGAAACATTGCAAACAATGTCATAAGCAAGATGACTAAGGTGACATTTAAGTATACTAGTTCCCTTTGTACATAAATCAGCTTAACTATTAACCTCTATAACAGTTAGTTAACCAAGCTCAGAGCAATCGGTATGCGGCAGGCTTAATCTTTAGCTCTGACATGTGAAAAGGTTTGCAAATAAAAAAGTACGATTACAATAATTTATTTTAAGGTGTGTGTGTTTGTGTGGTGATCAGAAAAAGATTCAATACCTGGTTTACAGGGTTCTTCACACATGGACTGAGTCAGACTGACCGCTGAAGCAAACACAAATAATGTAATAAGTGTATGTGCAGCAGACAATCCATTAAATTCATGATATAAGGTTTAAGCAAATACAATAATGAAAGAACACTTCAGAAACTTCTATTCTCATATTTTATCACATTTTTATAAAACAAACCGTTCAGATGGGTTTGTGGAATAAGAGGGTAGAATGCAGATTTTACCCAGCAGAGTTTCTTCTTTATTCAAGGAGCAGCTGCTAATTAACACCTGCTTGTCAAAAGTGTAGAGGAGCTGTGAAGATAGAAAGAGGGTTCAGTGTGAGTGCTAAATGTCAGAAGACGTGAGAATACATTTCAATTGTCCAATGATACTGTTTCACCATTCATTCACCAATGCCACCACTCTTAAAATAGAAACTCAGTCCATGGCCTGACCATGTGAAGAGGAGGAAGTCATACAGTTGTAGGTTATAGGTTGTTAGCTCAGTCGTCTTAACAGGGTTTAGATGTAAATGACTGTGTTTATGTGTTAGGGTTATATGATTCTATTATTTCAGCATTATTATCATTATCATCTGCAAATTAAATCAAACAATCCAAAAAGGTGTTTGTTGCTTAATACAAAATGATTTCTTCTAATTTCTCTTACACATCTTTAAGAGACGTTTTGACACAATCAGCAGCTCAAATAGCTGCTCACAATTATTTTTTAACCGCAATCCATTATTATGCAGTCCACGTTTATTTCACTACAATTTAAATTGTTAGTAGGATAAATTATACATACTCAGATATAACAAGACATTTACGACCTTAAGCGTATTCTTAAGTTAAGCGTCTCACAAAATCGCTTTACCTTATTTTGTTTGGTGTGAGGGTCGTATTTACCGACTCTGGTGGTCCCGGTGGCTCCCTGTTGGGTGACATTAGACAGAACCGATAACAGGTGTTGTGTAATTATTAAACACTGGCCCTAAAATGATTTAGGGGTGGTTAGATGGTTTGGTAGCTAACCGTTTTGGTGACTCAAATGTTTTGGCAAAATGCTACTCACCTTCCACGAATACACAACGCCTCCATCCCGTTCCACATTAAGAACCCGAGTGTCCGCGACACCTGTACAACCTTTATGAATCAGAAAACTTAATAAGAACATGCAAACATGTTTTGCAGAACAACGTAAACAGTTGATAAAAACGTAAAGGAGTCCCACTGTTTTAAAAGATCAACCAACGGCATCCCACATCTTACCTTTACTTCTTCTTACAGTCTCTTCCTTCGCTAAAATACTTGAAATAACATCTCTCTGAATATCAAACGCGTGGGTTAATTTAAGCATAACTTGTGTAACTCTGTCACACACCAAGCGGCTGGATTGAGGAAACGAAACGAATCAGCCCGTATTTCACACGTCGGTAAAAACATAAGATGTTATGGTCACTGAGATTCTTAAAAACCAATACATTTTACTTCTGAATGATCACTAGGACTTCCAATTACACACCATAACAGGGAAGTCTATATTGCAAATCACGTGTCTCTCAATAAAACGCGTATTTTAGTGACCTAAAGACACACAAGGTATCGTTCCAAAAGCTCCTACAAAACATTACTGAGGAACAGAGCGCATGATCTGCCCGCCCCTGGCTCCGCCTCTTCTGGAAAAAGGTCGTGGGCGAACCTGCGTTGCCAGATCGGGCTGGTCCCAGAGTAAGTTAACATCCAGAACAACCAGACTTTTCACACCATCCAACTCTGAAAACAATAGATGAAAAGGGCACTGCATGTGTATTTTAATGCAGAGGAAACGACTGCATTTATTATTCGAACCGCTGAATTATAGCCGTAATTTGCACGGGGTTTACGTCATGACCCCCGCAAAAATCAGCCAATATAACTCCCAATAATCATATCATTACGTTGGGGAAAAGCGAGATCTCGCATTGTTAAGTTAGCTGATGATTTGTTGACTGAAGTTGGCTAGCTGGTTGTTTGTTTGTCAGTGTGAAGCTAGGTGAGGATGCCACAGAATATAATGCTGTGTAGGGCTAATGTCAGTTTTCCACTGAACGGTAACTTAAGTGCCCTGTTTGCCGCAATACCTACTGTTCACCAGCATTATTTACACCATAAGCCATTTTATACGCCAAAATGAGTCCAAATCGGCTCAAAACTACCCAAGACTTTAGTATTTCTTCATTTTCAGTTGATCAGAATTTTCCCCGTTCTATAATGCTAGAGAATAATCAATAGGAACAAAAATTATATCGAAAAATTCATTATTTGCTTTCAAATAATTTATTCTCTATCCAGATGGATACCAAATGTATAAAGAAGTGTTGCTGTCTGGCACTAACCTTATTTTTCTTCACAGCACTAAGCCATAGAATGTCTCTGCATTAATAAAAACTCTCAAGCCAATAAAATCGACACTGTTCTTACTATTTTTATACTAAATGAAGCTAAAAAATAAGATTTTTAGGGATGTAATCTACTCCTAGGGTTAGGAGTCAAAGTAAATGATATGTAAAATTGTCAACCCAACGTTAAATCCTTGCGCTGAATCCTGACTGGGGTTGCGGGGGGACCGGAGCGTATCCTGGGAACTTATGGGCGCAAGGAGGGGACCAACACTGGGCAGGCGGCAACACACCCCAGGGCACACACAATCACACTCACACCTTACGGGGCCAATTTAAAGTCACCAACTAACCTATATTGCATGCTTTTGGACTGTGGGAGGAAACTGGAGCACCCGGAGGAAACCCACATGAACAAACTCCACACAGAAAGGCTCTACGGCCAATCCGGGGATCGAACCCAGGACCCTCTCGCTGTGAGGCAGCACAGCCACCACTGCATTCCTAACTGATTTTTTTTGTCAGTGTATGAGCTCTGCAGTTTCACCTGTTGTGTTCCAATAACTTTTGTGAATCAAACATAGCAAATTACTTTTCAGGAGACTTCTGTAAAGGTAATGTCAAGACTTAAGGCTATTCTAAAAACCAATCGCAAGGTGGCGCCAAAAGGACTACCTTAACCAATGCACCAAAACGATCCACCTGTAATATTTTTGGTTCATCAAGGAAGCAAGGGCCGATCTTGTTTTCTCGAACATGTGTTCTTTTGACAGAGACATGACAACAAAAGTTTTTTAAATGATAATTAGGGCGCTGCTATATTTTCTGATGTTGTCTTTGAGCTTCTGGTTTATAACTACCACCAGAATGAATAGTTTAAAATGAGATGGAAATGCAGTAAAACTAACAGATATAATACAATGTCAATTGAGAAACATATAGATAAATGGTGAGATTGAAAACCTGTATTCTGTATGCAGATGGTGTGAACTATTGCTCTAAAAACACAACACAGAGGCAGGGTGCTCCAGTTTGACAGAATAGTGGAGGTAAACGAAAAATGTGATTTACAATACCCTTTATAAAATAAAATAATAGAGTTCAAAGACATGTATATTGGCATGCAATTATTTGGGGACTCTTGCTTAAATGTCTATTACTGTGAATAGTTAAGTGAGTAGAAGATGAACTAATCACAAACAGGTATAGATGACATTTATTTTCAGCATTTTATACAAGTTTAGTTATTATTAATTTATTATTGTTTAATACAATTATAGTTTGCAAAAGGAAAGTAAAACAAGTTTGGGCACCCCAATACATTTGAGTTCTTATGTAACTTTGATTCCGGACATTAATTAGCTTAAGGAGCTATAACTTATTCACAGTCATTGTTTGGAAAGCCCGATGATGAATATTTCAAGGAAGAATCCCTACATTCCCTATCCCTAAATGGGCTCCCTTTTAGCAACTCCCTAACATTCCGAAAAATAAAATAGATGCTCACAAAAGGGTATGAGACTATTTTCTTCAGTTCACAGTGTTAAGAAATGAAGACCAATAACAGTTTCTGAACGAACCACTCTTTAGATAATTGGAAAAGGCTAAAAAAAAATCCAGGGGAATTGCAAAAAACCTTCAGGAAGATCTGGGTTGTTACCGCACTGTGCAGCGTCACCTGAACAAATATGACCTTCATAGTACAGTCAGCAGCAGAAAACCTTTCATGCGTCTTGGCCATAAGTTTCGGTGTCAGCGAACATACATACGAACAAGTCTTCGTATTTTGGAAACAGGTCTTGTGCAGAGGTGGGCAAAGTAGCTAACTTCATTACTTAAGTAAAAGTACAAATACCACTAGCCAAATGGTACTCCAATACAAGTAACAAGTCATACAGTCAAATTTTCACTTAAGTTAAAGTACTGAAGTACTTGATTTAAAAAATACTTAAGTATTAAAAGTACATCTTCTTTCACTGCATTATTGCATTATTGCCATAACACTTACAATACCTAATGCCTCTGACTAGGCAAGGCAAGGCAAGGCAAATTTATTTATATAGCACATTTCATACACAGAGGTAATTCAAAGTTTTGATTTAAAAATTGATTTAAAATAAGTTCAAGACAGTTAAAAACAGAATGCAATCAGTTCGGACGAAGCACAGTGCTCATTCAGTAAATGCACAGCTAAACAGATGAGTTTTGAGTCTAGATTTAAATGTAGCTAATGTTTTAGAACATTTGATCTAGCTTGTAGAACCTGTAGAATATGGAACTGGTAGAACGTTACAGAATGAAATACAATCCAAACTGACAAAGAAAACCAGTCATTAGTTTGTTGTATTAATTAATTGTAAGACTGCACACCTCCACAACAGCATGGTAGGGTTCTGACACAGCTTGTGTATGTTAACCAGGAGGACCTTGCAACAGCTGTAAATGCAGCTCAGAACATAACATCAACATTCCAACCTGCTTAAAACCCAGCTCTACACCTCTAACTTCATGACTTCCCAACAGCAACAATGTTTTAATCAAGAGAGAAACAGCAGAACTGTCTGAACTTGGTTTATAGTTACAGTCTACAGGCGTGACGTAACCCTACTGGTTACTGATAGACTATCAGCTGCCAAACAACCAATCACGTTTTAGCAAAGGGGAAATAACATCCACTTTATCCACAGATTTGAAAGTAACGAGTAACGAGAACCTTGATAGAAATGTAGTGAAGTAAAAAGTACAGTATTTGTCTTTAAAATGTAGTGAAGTGGAAGTCATGTGTTTCCAAATAAAATACTACTCAAGTGAAGTACAGATACTCAAAATCTCTACTTAAGTACAGTACTCAAGTAAATGTACTTAGTTACTGTCCACCTCTGGTCTTGTGGAATGACGAAGTCAAAATTCTTTGGTTGAGGAGAGAATGGGATGGTTTTCTCAACATAAGGCTAGTCTTGGATTAAACTGCAGATACAATGGAGATTTACCGCTGAAATTCAAAGATAGTCTAGGTTTAGGCTTATTCGTTTTCTGGGAAACTGGCACAATGGGCTTGAATAAATACCAGCAAGTTCTGGGAGCCAACATCACACCATCTTAAAATGAGCTAACGACGAAAAGTCCTACAGCATAACAAACCGAAAAACCACCTCAAAATCTACAAAGGAGCACACAAGAGGCTCAAACAGAAGGTTTTTGTCATGGCTTTTACTGTCTCCCAATCTAAATATCTTTGGAAGTAGTCTGTGGCTGGACCTCAAAGTCAGAACACACTGGATAAGTAACAAAACACTCGTATTTCACACCGTCCCACCAGCCGCGCGTTTGCGTTTATTGGCCCGACGCTTTTCCGGGTTGCTTTTGGTTTCTGGGTATTGTAGTTAAAGACGTTCGTAGCGATAACGTTTTAAATGGAATTCTCCACTAAAACATATGAGATGCACAAATAATGTTGCGATGAACATGCGCTATGTTGTTCTCATAACGAGATCACAGTTTAAGTGAAATGCGTTCGTGGTTTTCGAGTGACGGTAGGCGGAGTTAAAGTAAGCATTCTGAACAGGAAGGAAAGGACTGAAAACACGATTACATATCATACAAGAACATATAAGAACGGCAAGTGATCAGCCTTCAAGGTAAGATGTAAGCCGCGTTAACATAAACAACCTTTTCCATCTGATTCAGCAATACTTATTCTTATCAGTTAAAAAGACCCAGGGAAACAAGGCGAATTATGTTTAAAACGAAATCGAAAATGTACTTTGAATTTTTGTTTTGCAAGTACATTTTCTGGCTCAGAATGAAAAAAAAAAAGATAAATTACGCGAGTCAGATTTGTCTAGATAATGTACATGTATCATATTTCATACTCCCAGAGGCTTTTACTACAGGTATTGCCCTTTCAATGGGTATTGTTGTTTGATATACAGTAATTATTGTCGATATAGTTATAGATTTAGTTATTGTAACAAGCCCATTATGAATAATAATAATAATAATAATAATAATATAATAATTATTATTATTATTATTATTATTATTATTACTACTACAGAAATGAGCAAATACGACTTAAATAATGTATATTTTTAATTGTCACATTACTGTGACTATAAAGATATTTTTGTTAAAAGCCTGTTTCTACCATTTAAATCCTGATTGTCTTTTAACTTTTATTTTTCATATCATGTTGTAATGTTATTTCTTATAAAGAACTGGAAAGATTGCTCATAGTAATATACATAGACAAGTGAGCATAATATTATTAATGTACAGTATATAACTTGAAATACCTTTGTTACCTTGTAAGACAAAGCAATGTGTAGGTAAAGCATTGTATACTTGCTATTTTTTAAAATATTTTTTACTTTTGGAAACTTACTATGGATCTCTTTCCACAGTGCAGATAAACCTAACGAAAACATGGAGGATGTGACCATTGAAACACTCCGGCAATGTATGTCTGCTTTATCTTAACTGTTAAAATGAGTCAGACACAGTGTTTACTTCTGTTCTTCTTTTGGCTTCTCCCGTTATACATTGAACATTTACCACAGGTTTGCCTCTTCACTTTTAAGATGTATGCCCTTTGACCCTGGATCCCGATACGGCCTCAAGGAATGTGAAGGTGTCCAGTGGGGATAAATTAGCATCATATAATCGTGAGCAAAATCTGTGCATCCCATACAGAGAAGGGAGATTTAAAATTCCCTTCCAAGTGATGTGTCGAGAAGGACTGTCTGGGCGCCACTTCTGCCAAGTGGAGTGGCTTGGAAGGTTTGCAACTATTGGACTTTCTTATAAAGACACAAAGTATTTAGCTTCTCCTCCTGGACACAGTGAGAATTCTTGGGCAATTAATGTGGCCATGCCAAATTATGTGCATGTCCTTCATGGTGGAATAAACACCAAGCTGTCTAAGCATTCACCACCAATCATTGGTGTGTATTTGGACTGGCCTGCAGGGATTCTGTCTTTCTATGATATCGAGAATGATAAGGCTGAGCTCATTCACACGTTTCACACTACATTTACTCAGCCACTCTATTTGGTCTTCAGCATCTCAGCTGGACTTTACCTCTTGCCTAAGAACCCTGGTCCAACTTGCAGGCATTATCATGACCCCTGGGACATGTTAAGAGGCGACCGGGACTGCAGGGGCTGCAATGGGGCAATGGCAGAATAATCATATAGTAGTCAGCCTTTTGTAAAGAAATACAAAATACATCAGCTATGTTGCCTGATACCTATGTTTTATAAATATGAACAAAAATCTAAGATTGGAGAGATCCTTATTTTATATGTCTTACATATTAAAATTGACCACAATCAGAAGCACTTGGAAAAAATAATGTCTATTGTCTAAAGCAGTTTGTCATGTTATGTGAAATGTTGTTTACATAATGCATATTATTTTAATGAAATAAATGTTAACTGCTAAAGACTTGATTTAATGATAACACTGCAGCTGGCATCTGCTGCAAAAAGCATGTGACCAAGTTACCTTCATAAAGATCTTTTACAATTGAAACTAATGACTAGTGAGAACAAGACACAAACTACTCAGTCACAAATTTATTCTTGAGTTAATCTGTTGAATGATTTCTTTACATAAACTGCAATGTGTGTACAATACACATTTAGGAAAGGAAAAAATGACGGAAAGGTTTGGAATGATTCATGGTGTCAGGAATTTTAATTCAATTAAAAAAAAAAGAATATTTATCATTCAAATGATTGTCATCTTTACTTTTGCTCTTTTGGAGCAAGACCATAAAATAAAAGAAAAAAATGAAGTAAATTTCAAGGATCAGCGTAGAAAACAGTGCAGTAAATAACCATGTCTCTTTGGGGGTGCTTCCCCATTTTATATAAGCAAACATTTTCAGGCCTGCACGGTTCGATACTGAAGTCAGCAAAACATTGGCGAGGCATCTACGGCTTCAAAAAGTTCATCCAAAAGGGGCACCACTTCTCAGCACTCCTCTTTAACATATATTTGATCATCTGTATCAGACTCCAAATTTTCCAAGCGGTCAGTTTGTCCACTCATGATCTCATCTGGAGTCTTCATGAACCTGTAAACACACACATATGGACAGAATGGCCAGAGGAAATGTTTTATTATACCAGATATAATAAAATGTTGAATGATCACAGAATATTACATTCTCATATAAAAACTCACCTGAACAGCAGTCTCTGGCCTGGCTCTTTCCTGATGATGTTCAGTTTGTAGTAGTGTCTTAGTGCTCTTGACATTTTCTCATATGTCATGTTGGTCCGGTTCTGTAAAATAAAAAAGGTGTTGCAAAAGGCATTTGTGAAGAGCTGAAAACGCTGCAGGACTTCTAAGTCAAGGATAAATGTCAAAGACTTGAGTGCATGAATTACCTTGTGGTTCCCCCACAGCCGTGCCAGACCGTTGGGGTCGATGATTCTGAAAATCTTGCTTTCACGATCCTCCCACCTGATGTAGTTCTCATAGCGACTGTCAGACAGGAGCTGATACACGTAGTCCCACAACAGTCTGCAGTCTATGACCAAGAGAGGAGAAAGGGACTTACATATGTAGACAGATTCTGGATTCATGAGAAAGGCAATAAATCGGTCCCAAGCCTAGTGATTAGTATGTTTTTCTCTCTCTCTCTCTCTCCCTCTCTCTCTCTCTCTCAGGAGTTCATGGAAAAGTATATATATACAGTATGTCTACAGTAAGCCGTCATCCATCTACCATCCACAATCCTATAAAATCAAGTAAATTCTTATGTCTTTAAGGCGTATAAAAGAGTAGTATGATTAAGTGCTACAAAACAGTACTCTGAAACTCCAAAATGGTCACCAACAGACAGACCACAGTTCGGGTCCAGGCGATATGCCATTCAATATGCCCCCAGAGCTAATATTAGATTTTGCCAGCTTTTTTGTCTTTACAGAAATCAGTGTGGGAAATGCACAGCCCTTATTATTTTTAAAATCTTATTCTTTTCAAATTTTTATTTTAATTGCAAACTTTATTTTATTTAAAACAAGAAAATAATTGTTATATTTGTCAATTTAGTCTTAAATTTAATAATAAATATTATTGAAATACTATTAAATTGTACTTAATTTATTTCTTTGTCAGTCAGTTGTTGATTACATACATAAGGCACGTTAGACATTATGGCATGTTATGCCTTAGACATTATGATGTTCCAGACTTTTGCATTTTCTGAACCTCTTTGAATTTTAACTGAATAGCCCTGGTCTAGACTCTAGCCCACTGATGCAGGAATTTTGATCCACCGAGTCAAAACCTGTGGACGGTCATTTACTGATGTGGGCACCAGGCATGAATGGGTAGGTCATGTTGCACCTGTCATGTTCTTACCAGCAATCCTTCCTATTGGCATGCCCTGTTCCTCAGGAGGTGAGACGGGCATGATAATCTGGTTTCGGTAACGGGCGTCATCCGGCTGGTGGAGCTGGTGAGGCTGTTGGTGTGTGGCCAAACTCAGAGGGTAGTGAGCAGAGGGATGATGAGCCTGGTGATTATGATGTTGTTGATGATGATGATGCTGCCACTTGCTCTCTCGCCCGTTCTCCTGGGGAGCCGCCCGGCCATGCCTGAGTTCCCCCGGTGCGCCGCCTCGCCCAGGACTGAGAAGCAGCGGGTGCATGATGGCGCTGGGCATGAGCTGGATGACGCGCGGAGGTGCAGCAGCCTCCTCCTGGCTGGGACTGCCTGGCTGCGGGGCTTCACGTGGCACAGGGCAGTGCCCATTAGGGGCTGCGGGTGACACAGACAAGGGGTACAGGTCCTCAGGGAGGTGGTTGTTGCTGTCAGGCAGCTGGGACGCCACCTGCTGTAGGTCTTCGCCGGGGGCCGAGCGTGGATGTGATGATGGTGGGGCGGGCGAGTGTCGAGGCAGCGGGTGATGGGGCGAGCGGGAGCGGTGTCTGAGCTCTATGGTGGGCGGCTGCAGGGAGAGGGCATCTGTGCCACGCGGGGGCCGTAGTACCGTTTCTGGTGCATGGAAAGAAAAGGAAAGAGAAAAGAAACCACGAAGCGTTACTTTCAGCAGGGGGCGCTGTAAAGTAAAAACATTTCATTTATCTGGCTGCCTTACACCGCAAGCGGAACCGTGTCCTTAGTTAAATTGTACATTATATTTATATTTTTATATTATACTTTTTACACTAATTAGGTAAGTAATGATGGTGGTCTACTGGGGATCTACTCGTCTGTGGACTTAGAGGTTTAAATTCAAATAGGTCAAATAGGTAGGTTCAAATTTAGCTCTATCCTACTGCCACTTAGCCCCTAAGCAAGGTCCTTAACTCCAAGTGCTTCAGGGAGACTGAGGAAAATGTATGTCACTCTGGATATGATCCAAAAATGTTGGCAGTTTTTTAACTTGCTTTTGTCTATATGCCTTTTTATTTTAAATGACTTGCACAGTCCCTGGAGTGATTTGGGTTTTCATTTTATCAAATGTTGTACTTGCATGAAAATAATTGTGATTTATCACTACTGTTAAACACTTTTTTCCACTAAAACAATGGGCCAAATTACCAAATTCTATTTAGAATTTCTTGCACTTTCATGAACTTGCATGATTAGGTAAGAGTTATAGTTAATAGGCAAATAAAGAATCTTAAATTTGGCGCAGACTTCTGAATGAAGAGTTTTATTACTATTTAAAGAATTATTTTATTCAGTGAAAATCCAAACATTTATTGAAACCTTTCATACAAAAGCTTTAGCAAGTTTTTTTGGCCAGTTTTCCAATGCTATCTGGATAAAACACCTACAACTACTGCTTTGTGACACTAAACCTGCTCTTTAAACAGAAATGCATTTCCTTGTACAACAGGTTTTCCTGTCAACATTCCAAACTGCCACTTCCTCCCTGTCCACCTGTTGATTCAAGGTGCACCCATGTTTATTATTAGTGCCGCCAAAGCCCTTGGACGTTTCAAAGTCAGTTGCTTAACAGGGAAATAAGACAAATTTATAGTCGCTAGAGGGTGAAAAAAAGAAAACGTGTTCCCAGAAATATCTAAATGCATTACCATGAAGTATGGACAAGGAGGAATGGATTGCTGAGTTTAATTTAAAACAACTGATGAACGTTATTATTTTTTATTGATGATGTTTTCAACTAAATGGCAGGTGCAGGTTATGCTATTAAAACATTCACTTCAAATATTTGATTCCATTACATTTTTTGGCAACAATTCACACCAAAAACCTTCCCAAAACCAGGGTAGGGAAAGAAAATGGGATGCCTATAACATTCACAACTTATATACTAAAAAGTGTTTAAACATTTATTCATTAGACTGTTTTGCATTCGGGATGTCACACTATGTGTTAGCCTGATCATTCGCATTTGCCCATTTGTCATTATTTTTAGGACATGATGCATGATGAGGGTGATCTACTGAAAGGATACTTGATCATGGTTCAAGAGGTTGTAGGTTTGAGTCTGTATCCCACCTCTAGCACTATCGCCACTGAACTCCTGAGCAAGGCCCTTAACCCCCAAGCTGCTCCAGGAAGACAGTCCTTGCAATTAGGGAGCACAAGTCAATCTGGATCAGAGTGTCTGCTAAATGCCATAAATGGAAAAGGAAATCTAAACACATTCCCCAGATCCCAGGGCTAGCTTATAATTCTGATGTTGTTTGGTATAAGAGCCGTGACAAGGCAGCTCTGCATATGGAGTGCATTTACAATGAGATTCTGCACCTTGTAATCCTTGCTAAAAGACACTCACCCTCAAGTTTATGGTGCTGAAGAGGCAGAGAGTGGTACGGGTTGCCAGGGAAATATGCTGAAGAGAAGGACGAGTGGGCTTTTTTCTGCTTCAGAATATGCTGAAGGAGCTCATACAGGACATCTCCTGCAAAACATCAGTGGAAAAGCAACACACAAATGCAAATTTGTCATGATCGGGTGGTATAAATTAACACAAGGCTCTACCCATTCCTTTGCCAGTAATAGTAATATTTTATTAACAAGATTTAGCACAAGTTAATCTGCCTGTTCTGAAAGTCTTTTCCCCCCACCCCCCAAACGGAAACAACAAACAGATCTAGTTTAAAAACGTGGAGAAAGAAAGACATGAATCAATAAAACCTTTATTGGTCATTTTGGGCCTTGGGGAAAAGACAAACATGCTAAGTGTTATCGTTTGAGGAAGTTCCTCCCCCGTGATGTGTTATGAAAATCTGTATTTTGACATGCTTCCAGCAAGAATTTCAAGGAAATGATTCTCATAAAGGAAGTCGACACACGCTCACACTCACACAGACACACACAGACCCACATGTACACAAACAAAACGCATAAGCAAAGCAAGATACCTTTCAGTTCTCAGTTTCTGGTCAGCTTAATGCTAAGAGGGAAATTCCTAGGGCTACCAGGTGACAGTTGTGGCTATGGTTAACACTTCCTTATCAAACATTTACCCAGCTCTCAACTTCCTCTCATGTACAATTCACACAAAAAGGCCTGGTTTAAAAACATTGTTTTTGCACTGTGTCCTTAATTCTAGAGCCAGTAACTGTTTCACCTGCTTGAATCAGGCAAGCAATTCTGAAGAATTATAGTCCAACTTTGCTAGTTTGACTATAATTTCAGAAGAAGCCTCTACCCTCAAGCCATCAGACATCTTAACAAGGACACCACAACTTTTGTCTTTGACTTTTCTAAAAGGGCCCACAACACAACTGCACAATGCACTTTATTAGGTTTTTTGGGGTCAGATTTTCTTCCATTTAATCTATTTGCATAAATGAGTTGTACATGACAATAGAATCCTGCACCATTCAACTGCTGCAGTGCTTAACAAAACCCGATTTCATCTTATTGACAATTACCTGAACAGACTGGAGTAAAATCATAAACTGGCCAGTCTTTTCCTAAGTGAGTGTAGCTAAGTGTGTGTGTATTTGTGTGTGTGTCAAAGCAAGTTTAGGTACTTGTGATGACCAGGTTGTATCCTCAAAGATCATAAATCAGAAATAAGAGAATCAGATTTGTCAGCTTTTTGGCTTTATGAGGACATTTTTCTGTGTGGACCAGCGCTCATTAGAGGGAAAAAGCTTTAACATAAATTAAGTGTTCCAACAAAAAGACAAAAGATTTGATTTTGGTTTCTGAGGTGAAGATTAGGGTTAAGAGTAGCTGTAGTATTATTTTTAATGTAGTGTTGTGTGTGCAATGAGTCACCTGAATGAGGTGAGCGGTAGCGGAAGTCCTCCTTGGTGAGCAGAAGCAAGGCTTTGCCATTCATCTGGAAGCTTCCACTAGAGATGGGCCTTAGTGCAAACTCTCTCTCCGCCCAGCGCAGCCACTGACCAACATCCTCCCTGCTCCAGCAGACAGGCTGCAGGCCTGGACATATTTCCAGACAAGGAAAGAGGAGATGGTTATCATTTAAGGCTAGCAATTGAGAAGTGTACTTAAAAAACCACAGGAAAACAAGGTGAGGTGTGTAAGCACATTTCACATAAACAAGTGGGAGACAAAAACACAGGGATCAAAAATAATTCAAGTCAACCCTTAAAACAATTAGTGAAGTTACATACTGGAACCTCCAAACAAATCTCTATGCAAATAGATTCAGAACTTACAGTATATTAACTTGTATCTTCCAGACACTAAATAACGCACAATAAAGTAGACAACAGTCAGCATTTAAACCATTTTTTGTCACACATAAATCACTCAAAGTGCAGTTTTTGTAAACCATTTGCATATTCATATCATGGTCCTGACTGACTACTGACCTTTCTGGACTAACCTCTTTGGTAAAAATGTGTACAACATACCCTGGAAAACATGCTTGAAGCCCTTTATATTATGTAGAGACCGAACCTCAGTTTGCTTTTCTAAACCTTTTTGAAAAAGCCAGGTTTAAACATGGGTCTTTATGCAGCAATTACAGTCCAGAGTTGCCCAATTTCCTCATCGGGAGCTTGCAATTCCAGTAAATCCAACTCAAAGGTAAGCTGGGTATTGTGTATACATGACATGGGCGAATGCACTTCCTGGAAAAAGTCTGCCTATTATTTTCTTTATAGAAAACTACAAAAATTATGTTAGATTTCTACCTTGTTTGACAGCAAACAAACTAAGATTTCACTGTGCCATTTTACTATTGACTTCATTGTGAGTTCAAGATTGTAAACAGGGTTCTTAGATGGGTTTTCAGATGGAACTGCTGATTCATGCAATATGATATGTAGGACTGGTTGGACTAGAACAGTTCTGAGATTGTTCAGCAATTAAAATATTAACATTGGGAATTTCAGACATGAGTATTTGCATTATGTGGTCAAAATTGTAAATCATGTACTTAATGATTTTTAAGCCACAGTTTGGCACTAATAAGACTACTGGTTTGAAAATATCAAACGAATGTGTACAGTTGTGTGTTAACTTTACAGACTGAAGAACAGTCATGGACTACAAAGTACTGTTCTAAGCAGCCCTGGATTAGCCTCTGCTAAATGCTGTAAATGTAAAAGTGTGTCAAGTTCACAATATAAAGGCTAGCTTTCTCAACTGTATGGATTTTTGTATAAGATCAATAGCAAAATTGATCTGAATTTCCGCTTTTGTCAAAAATATCAAGTTCGATTCCAATATGTCATAAATTCAGATTTGTTTAATATCCAATTGTCCAAACACAAGATAACAGAAAGGAAAAACTGCAGCTTCAAATCCGTTTACGACTGGTAACCATAGTATTTGGTGCTATTAGTATTGTCAGCTACAGAACAGACATTTGCATTCTCCACAGATACTGTACTATGTAGAGGTATGTATATACATCCAGTCACTTTTTCTACAAAACACTGCATGCCCTGTCAAAGTCTCAAGTCAAGTGAACACTGCCGAACTGGAGTGCATGCTTGCCATTTTCATCACCAACTGTCTATACTAGCAGACATCACATGGTTTTGAAAATTAGATCTCAGTTTAACTAAAAGATCATTAGTAATACCAGGGTTTTGGAATCTTAGGGAATATTAGAGCTTCATAGAGTGTGGCTTGAATCTTATTATTCTAACATAACTAATACTAGTTCACAGAGTACTTCACAATGTTTGCAAAAAATAAAATAAAAATATTTTTTATTTGAGATATAAATTAATATTTTGCTTCATCAAAAAATAAGTGTAGGTGATGATGGGAAACAACAGTGCATAGGTACTAGATAAATATATCATCACAGGTCTCAAAAATTTGCTAACTACGTATCGACATGTTAACCAAAATCATCACAAACATCACTCTGAATTCTCAAAAATTCATGCACCACAATCCAAATGCATATCAACATTGCATCTTATAAGTACACCGTATTGTAATAATTGAAATTTAATAATTTAATAATTGTTTTAGTTCACACATAACTCTTTGTCAATCTAATGTTTACTTCATGTAATTTGTCCCAGTTCGGCTGTTGTGTGAAGCCATGTGACATGGGTAGTGGTGAGGACGGTGGTCTTGGCGTGTGCCTCTCTTATCAGCGGCAGCACTCCCACACTTCCTCCCTTGGCCTGGAAGTCTGTATCTCTGACCACCAGCGTGCATGTAGTCATTGGCTTATAACCGATCAACAATATATTATGGGCCTTAACCACAGCCCCCTTCCTTCGTTGAGTATCTCAGCCTCTTCTGAAATAACCCCGTACACGAACAATGCTGATGCTTTGCTGTAAACTTATGGAGCTGTCTTTTGGGAAACAGGTTCTTGTTTATTCTCTATAGTGGAATCCCTTTTGTTCACATTTTAGCTCGGATAAACTGATAAGAGTTCTAGTGAAACCATTTTAGCATTTTTGATAGGTTATCTGAATTATAAAGGTGTGCTAGAAACTAATATGTTGGATAAGTTTGGGGATACGCTGGATAATAAGTTTGGGGATATGAAGTGAATGATCTGCAATGGAAGTTACACAGACTGGCATACTGATGGACGGGATATAAGAAAAATAAAGTAAAGCCCCAAGTAACTGGGAAAGTTCATTGCAGAGGTTTTAGACAGAAGTGTGTACCCAGGACTCCTGGTTAATTGCAATGATTTTGAGTAAAAAACCAAAAGAAATAAACACAGATAACAAAGATGATTTCTCTTGCTAGGGGAAGGTTTTGTTGGGTATAAAGTGAGATGTTTTTGGACACTGTAAGTCAGTTGTTCTCAGGACAACTCCCCATATTGCTTGGTTTTCAACTGATCTTCAATTTAAGGTATTTTTCAGATACCCTTCAGAATGGCTGGACTGTTTTTTAATGTTTCAGGGTCACAACACCTCATCATTTGAGATGATGGAAGTAACTTTGCTTTTGTTCTATTTGCAGTGACTGGATTAAGCATTGTAACTCCTGTAGTTCCAATTTCTGTCTCTCACTCTCTCGTGTGGCCCTTTCTTAAGTCACCATTCACTGAACCCACTATCATATCATATGTATCTACAGTCATCTCAATCGCACATTGTGCGCGCTGTTCATACTTGTAATTTTGTAAGTGAATATACCAGAGTTGCATTGGTATACCATGATCTGAAAATTGATGGTTACCATACAATGAACATTTGATAATTACTGGTATTACTTTTGACATGCCAAAAGTGGATGTTACAGTAGCTGCACAGGGAGAAAACACATCAACCGTGCTTGGCCATCTTCTAGAAACCTAGAACCTAGAAAATGTATCTTAAACAACCCCATAAACACTGACGTCGTGCATTGGTTTAAGAGTTTTATTACTAACTAAATTTAATCTTTTCATTCATCCATTCATTATACAAACTGCTTAATCCCAACCAGTGGCGTGGGGACCGGAGCCTATCCTGGGAACTTACGGGTGCAAGGCTGGGACCAACCCTGGGCAGGCGAATCACACCGCAGGACGCTCACACAATCACACTCACATTCACACCTTACAGGGACAATTTAGAGTTGCCAATTAACCTATAGTGCATGCCTTTGAACTGTGGGAGGAAACCGGAGCACCTGGAGGAAACCCACGCAAATATGGAGGAGAGCATGCAAACTCCACACAGAAAGGCCCTACGGCCGTCCCTGGTGCTCCAACACAGGACCTTCTCGCTATGAGGCGGCAGCGCTAACCACTGCACCACTGTCCCGCCCCTAAGTTTAATCACACAAGACTTTATTTTATTCAAACTATAAAGTGTTCAATCAAAAAATTTTCTGTTTTCATTCATTTAAGGAACATTGTATCCTGCACGTTTTCTTATATTTTCTTTAATGGATTTAGCTGTATTTTAAATGACTTGCACAGCATAGGATCAGAGCAGGTTTACATTTCAGTGCTATGTATGTGACAAAGGAAACAAGGAAATAGTGTATTCCATGACATTTCCTAATATCTCAAACTGCAATCCTACAAGCAACTACATAAGAAGAATCGTGGGGATCAACAAGACCAAGTTATGTTTTCTTATGCCTTTTTTTTTTTAGAATCTTGAATTTTGTGTTACATTTATAAATGTATCACTTGTGAACTTTTGACCTCACATGCCTGTAAATCTCCCCAGACACTAGCAATGCACAGTCCCGCAGAAGCCATAGGTCACTGGTCAGCAGGTCTTGAGATCCGTTGGGTGGCTAGGATCCAGCTTTTCGGCAGTGACCATCTGCACAGGGCCTCCAGAGAGACGGTTACCCACAGGAGGAAGGAGAGGAACAGAGCCCAAACTTAACTTCCCACAACGCACTGTAACAGGAAGCTGCCTCCTCCTCCCCCTCCTTCCTCTAGCCCAGCACAGACACACACACAGACATACACACACACTTACACACAGGCTCAATTTCAGAACAGGAAGCCTCCCGCGGTAAGGCTGGGGTGATGCAGAGTGTTTTATCAACAGTCAGTGGCAGAACGAATAGTGAAGGAGTTGGTGGTCGAAAAAGGCCCTCGGCGAGAGGGGCGATGAAACCGAGGCAGAAACAAGAAACTTTGACTCAGTAATTTTCCCACGCTGTTATTCCTCCTCCGTATCTGTGGGAATGACGAGCTAGATCTGTGATAAAGCTCAAACCCCCAGATTGTAGCTGCTACGTGGGCATTGGATCTGATCCGATGGCATCATTTTCGCCCTGGCGGAATTGTGCTGTCTCCCATAAAGGCAGAAACTCTCGACTTGAGGAGGCGCATGGTGTTGCCCAGGCAACCCCCTGCTCCAAGGATGAATGGAGGAGAGTGAAGATGAGATCACCGCTATCTTGTTTCATTGTCGCTCTCACAGCTCCCCCTCAAAGACTCTATTCACAGACCTCGCCATACACACACACACACACACACACACACACACAATTTTGACTTGTGTACGCATCACACATGTGTGGGTAGGCCTGAAATGTTCAGATGTGAGTGTTTTAGCAATATTCTTATTCCTTGTTGCTATTAAAAAGTGCCAAAATGAAATAGATAAATTCAAAAATTAATTATTTCATTAAATGTGTCATGAATTATATAAAATTGGAAATAAAAAGATGAGTAATTAAACATCTCATGAATTATTTAAAATGGGAAACATTATTAAATAATTAATTGTGTTATATACATCATTTTATTTTATTATTTAATCTGGGCACTTTAGATACATTGTGAATTCATTTTATGTCAGCCTGACCCATCAAAGTCAGTGGGCGGGACTAAAGTAACATCTGATTAGTTACCCTGAACAGCAGGTCAAGACCCAGTGGATCCCAGATAATGGATCGATACAGGGCTCGTCAACATACTCAAGAAATTCCTCTGCTTTCCTCGCCACATGTACGAGGTCTGCAGCGCCTGCTTGAATGTAATTTACTAATCCTACAATATCTTATCAACTCCGCTGTGAAATCAGTAACTCACAAATAGCAGCGTCATGCTGAAAAAGACAGCTTCAGACCAAAACAACTGCCAGAACAAGAACAGAGCAGACCAGCATTTGTCCCGTCCACTGAGTTTGATAGGTCAGACTGACAGATAAAATTAATTCATGATTCGCTGTGCACTTTGTTGGCTGCACATGAATTATGCATGAATGAATTTTATCTGTCAGTCTGGATCATCAAAGTCAGTGGGTGGGACTAATGATGATCTGCTGAAGGCGACTGTGTCTTTATTGCCTTGATATATTTGTTTAATTTTGGTACTCTTAGAGCTTGATACTTCTCCTCCATGATATTTTTTATTATAACAAGAAGAACAAGTCCTCAGTCTTTGTCTAGCTCTTTGCCTTGCCTGTGCATATACAGAATCTAAAATAAGCCAAAAATGTGCTTTCAAAATATTGGATGTGTGTTTAATCTCTGGTTATTCTGCTCAGCATCTGCCACGATTCCAATTACAACACGTGAAGCTGATACATGTAGAACTCAAGAAGAGGTGGAACTCAAGGATGGGTCAACTGTTTAGTCACTTAAATTATTACGAATTAATCTTCCTGCATCTCGACCAATCAATTCCTAGCCTGAGAGTTTCTGACATAATATTTATGTCTTGCCTAAATATATCCATTAATGAGCAGTATAAATACACCACCAGTCAAAAGTTTGGACACACCTTCCCATTCAATGTTTTATTCTTTATTATCATGACTATTTACATTGTAGATTCTAACTGAAGACACTATGAATGAACACATATGGAATTCTGTAGTAAACAAAAATTGTGAAATAACCCAAAATATGTTTTATATCTAAGATTCTTGAAAATAACCACCCTTTGCTTTGATCACTGCTTTGCACACTCTTGGCATTCTCTCGATGAGCTCCATGAGGTAGTCACCTGAAATGGTTTTCCAACAATCTTGAAGGAGTTCCCAGAGATGCTGAGCACTTGTTGGCCCTTTTGCCTTCATTCTGCGGTCCATCGCATCCCAAACCATCTCGATTGGGTTTGGTCAGGTGACTGTGGAGGCCAGGCCATCTGGCGCAGCACTCCATCACTCTCCTTCTTGGTCAAATAGCCCTTACAGAGTTCATTCACAGTTTTGATGCCTTTAGTGAGAATCTACAATGTAAATAGTAATGAAAATAAAGAAAAAACAGTGAATGGGAAGGTATGTCCAAACTTTTGACTGGTAGTGTACATCATAATCATCTTGAACTGTGCCTTTGCTTTTTTGCAATTTGTCCCAGTGACATTATCACACTTTATATTGCTGTCAAATTATCACTACCTCATCTTCTATGTTTTTAGTAGTTGTAACAACTTTTAATTGTCCTATTGTTGCTCTACAATAAAAGTGTCAGAAGGATAGCACTTGGAGTACAAAATTCATTGCTGTGCAATTATCTGCATCTTCACAGATCTAATAGTTAATTGCTTTAAGGTGCTTTTGGTTGATGGCCTTTAACTCCAAAGCACTTCCTCTTTTACAGATAAGTTCTATTACAGAAATAAAATAAAAAAGAATTTAGGCCAAAGTGCCTAAAGCACAAGTGTACAAATGAGAATGCAGGATGGGGCATGCTGAGTGAAATATTTGGGCAAGCACCGTCAAATAGATTCAATAAACCTTCAACAGCTTTTAAAACAAAAATATGAATGAAACCACTTAACACTTAAACCTCTTAACATTTGGCATTAGTTATTTATTGTTACGACTTAACTGTTACGACAAAGAAAACTTAATGATAACAACTAATATACATTGATTAACTCCTGGACAACAACTCAGTAAGAAACTGACAAAACTTTTGGGAAACTGCTGTCTTTTAAAAATGTATTATATACTGAGCCTGTTGCACTGTGATCGGAACAAGGGTACTAGTGAGATCAGTAAGGAGTTCATCTAGATCATCTTTGTTACATAAACATGCATTAGGCTGGACTTGCATTTAGAATTATTCTGCTACCGCTGGAGTTTTCTTTATGTACTTTTTACAAGAACTTACGGTTCCTTTGTATGACAAATGTTATTTTTGTAACTTGACAGAGTTGTTTTTTAAAAAAAGACTGTACCAAACAGGTGCATGATATTATCAGTTTTAAACATAGTTTGTTTAGACAGATAATTATCTTCAATCTTCAACTCAGGATTTGAGCCACTTACAACCAATACATCAACTCGCCAGTAGACCCTTGCACCTACACTCAAAAACAAATTCCAATGTAAACTTTTTCGGAACCCCTTAAAAACCTTTTTTGTGGCTCTGAAGCCATTTTTCTCATCCACATTTAGAATTTAATCAACACAAGAGATGCTATGAAAATGTGTCAACTGCCCAGCACCTTACTTCTACTACTTTGCTCTTCTCATCACAATCATGCCTAGAAATGAAAACACATGTGCACTCCAAAAATCAGCCTTCTAGTCAGTCAGAAGCTACTCTGTTTCTTGAACAAAAACATTGCAGGAAGTAAACCATCACCTGCAACTAATGTAAAAAAACAAACAAACAAAAAACCTAGATCTACAGCATTCTTTAAATGCACTTCCTCTTTAACAATGCAACCTCAATAGTTAAGTGCAAGATTTCTTTTGGCTACATGAAATATATTTGCATAATAATTATAATTAATGTCCTTACATTCAATGCTGTAAATAAAAAGTGTAACACCCTTATAGGGAATCCCCATTTACAATGGTGCACTATTACTCCCCAAGAGCAAAATAACAAATCCCTTTCTTTTCAGAACTAAACATTTGCATTTTAACCTGTTAAGCCCTGAGACTGTTTTACAGATTTTTGCTCTAAAAATGATACCCAAAATAAAATGTGTATATCTCAGCAACCACAATGTCTATTTTTATGCTTTTGGTATCATTCTAAAGGTAACACTTGTGAGATTACTGTGGAATCAGCATGTTACTGGGTCAGAATAAAGGAAGATGCAACACAGCAGAACATGAAAAAAAAATCATGTTCGCCAAAAAAAAAACCATATTATCTGCTTAATCTGTGGAGTCTCGGCTTTCATATGATATACAGTACGCATGGTTAGCCAAAGTAGTACAGATTCTACAGCCGTATTTCTTCCACGTAGACCTACGCAGTGTTTTTGTTCTTTGTTATGTGTTTGGTGTTGGAATTGTGTTATGTTTAGGTGGAATTTGTTTGAGATTTTTAGACGAGATTCTATCGGTGATGTTGATGTGCCGCATACATATGTTTGTTTACGTTTACCAACTATTTAAAGCTTTCCCGTTCTGCCCCCCGGTACCGGGACAGGTCTTTTTTCCTTTGATACTTCTTGGTAAATGAGAGATCCTGTACAGTTGACAGAGAAGGCACCTGCCATTACCTAAGTAATTTTTTACAATTATACTTATAAAAATACGAGTTTACTTGATTACATTTCTGTTTAATTGATCTTGTTCAAAAAGTTTTCCATTGTCTTATACATAGAGGGCTGGTTTCTTGTTCATGGATTAAGCCTAGTCTTGGACTAAATGGTAGTACCAATGCAGATTTACCATTCAAACTCAAAGCTAGTCTAGGACTAGGCTTAATCCTCAACTGGGAAATTGGCCCTGAGAGTACTATATGCATGTTATGTTGAAAGAAGACTTTAAATATAGTTTATAAATATGTTATAGAACATTTTCATTTCAAACATCCGATTATCGATCAGTGATATTTGGCAGATAGTTTTATCTTACTCTTTTTAATTAAATAAGCTTTAAAAGGGGTACATGTTTTCAACTATCAACAGTGCTTTCTGAAGCAGACCTTTATCCTTTTTTAGACAGTATCTCTCGCTCTCTCCCTAATGACCTGTGGAATCAGTTTCGAGCAGGAAGAGAAAAGGCTGTGCTCATTTTCTGGCCATTGGCATGTGAGAACAGTTTCCCTTTCAAAAGCAAGGGGGAGGAAAAAAAAATACACACAGTGCTTGGGCAGGAAGCGCAGTCTGCCCACTCAGGAAATTCCTGAGGATGAGAGCAGCTTCCAGGCGCAGGAAATTTCCCCTCTGAAAAGAGTGTGCTCATGTAAACACACGCGTGCACACACACTCACACACACACACATACATACAGAATGTGACCCTGACATCTACACACTTCAGCAATAGATGTAACAAAGCATGTTCTATGCTAAATGTTCACATTTGTTTTCATTTGTTTTAGCCACATTGGCATCTTCAGACAGTGTCCATTAAAGGTAAAGGACCAATTAAATATTAAATTAAATGGACAAAAAAAGAGACGATGCTACACTCTATACTACTGGCCTAGCAGTTCTTGAGACTGTAATCAGCTGGTCACCATTATTGTTAATGTTAATTAACAGACGTGGTGCTGTGGGCTTAAAGTTGTGTAGTAGTAGTTTGTGAAAATAGCAAAAATGAGCATGAAATCAGTTTATAATGACAAAAAGTTTGCTAAATGTCTCTATATAAAACTTTCAAATAACAATAAAGAATTTATTAAATGTCTTTGAGCAAACATGCATTTTTAATCTAATCAGAAACTTTTTGTCAGTTTTTAACTCCCTTTGAAATGATGACTTTTTGGATGTTCAGTCAAAAATATCACATTTTAAAGATAACCCCTGATCTATCACATCAAATGATATATGGGGACAAGCACCAACATCATTGTAAAGTGAATTTAAGTGAGTGATCATTAGTCATTGTGAACACACCACAGCACACCACACAGTGCATCAAAATAAAATGTGACTTCTGCATTTAACCCATCAGTGAAGGAGCAGTGGGCAGCTTTTTTGGCAGCACCCGGGGAGCAGTGCCTGGGGACTACACCTTGCTCATAAGTACTCAGTTCTACATTTACTGGTCTAGGACTAGAACTGGTGATCCCCTGATCACTGGGACAACTCCCTAACCATTACCAGCTGTGTAATGCACCAAAATTCAACAATTACTCAACATTGCTAACAGCCAGCTTTGAGACCTCTTCTGTACTAGAGAACTCAGGACAGATTCCAGTATGTTGCAACACTGTGCATTTGGAAAATGTACAAGTCATGTTTGCAGTTTACGCCTAAAAGCATAATCAATTTAATAATATCATAATCTAAAATACAGACCCATCCCAACCTCTGTTCTTAACCTATGCGGTAAAGCCTCCGAGTTTGAGCTACATATAAAATTTATATTATATATATATATATGAATTTATATTATATATTTCAATTTCCTGCAGTGGTTAGTGTTCAAACGCACGCACACTCAAACCCAGCAACTAAGTAAGGGTTAATGCAAGTGGCATTCTTTCAGGGTGAGGAATACACTGCTGCTCTCCTCTCCTCTAATCCACTTCCCCTCCAGGAAGCCAAGGAGGCCGGCTTGTTCTGCCCACTCTGCAATTTCCTTTTTTCTTTCTATCTTTTTTCGACCTTCCTTCCTTCCTCCTCCTCCTCCTCCTCCTCCTCCTCCCTGCTTCAACAAATTCCCCTCAACTGTCAAACTGATGGGAGTTCGTTTTCCACTGGACGGAGAAACACTTTGAGATACTCCCTCTGACTCGGTCTCTTGGAAAGAGCCTTGGTCATTAGTTAAATTAACCAAAGATTCTTCAGTAGTTTCTTTGATGGACATTGGAAACAAATGCAAATGCAAGTCTTAGACTAAATGAATAATGAAATTAAGCCTAATATTAATGACACTCTTTCACATCACTTCTCACTGAAGCTTTCTGAAGGGAAAAATGCATTCCAGCAGTGTCAGGAAGGAAGAAATGGCCTAGAGTCTTTTCTCTCACTCACACTTCCTGCCCTGCCTCTTTTCTCACTCACTCTCGCTCTTTCACAATCTCTCTTCCTTCAGGTGAAGCACAGCCTTGGAAGAACAAGGGATGTGGAAAAAACACTATTCGAAATATGAAAACGTATGAGTCATTTACATTTTTTTTCAGCTCTTCAGTTTTTTGTGAACGTGTGCATGTGCTGAACAAAATGAAGGTCTTTGGCAGAGAAGTGAACAGTAGTGCTTAGGGTCAGGTTGCTTTTAAAATGAACAAAAATGGCAAGCAGTACCACCTGGATAAACTCTGTAAGCTGGTTTGAAAATTTTGTCAAAAATAGTAGCAGTAGTAGAGTAAGCCTTTACAAAGCAAACGTTCTTCTTCTGCTTGTCGCAGGCAAAACCTTTTAGCATGGTAAGCACTGAACAAAACGTACAACTTATGCTTATAATTTTCATAATAAAGCAGAAAATTCTCTGTCGAAGGGAGACTACAATTTTACAATTTAAAGTTGAATAATGTTATGTTAATGACCTACATGAAATAATAAAATAATTAACGTTAAAGATCTATTACATTTTTAAACATGACGAAAAACTTAAGAGTAACACCCAAGCCTAATTGCATATCAATGGTATAATTTGATGCTGCATTAATAATATATGTCTATCTCACCTAAAGAACAGTACCCAAGACTTTTTTGGACATTGGTTTGGAAATCCGACCGGTTAAACAGGTGTCAGCTCCAAAACAGCTCTAACCCATTTCTGAAGTGGTCTGAGTATTTAAAAACACAAAAGGAGAGTGCATACAGGGAATCCCCATTCGCTATGGTGCACTATTACTCTCCAAGAGCAAAAGAACAAATCCCTTTCTCTCCAGTACTAATCGTTTGCATTTTAACAGTGACTTAAAGGCAGGTCTTTTTTCCTTTGATACTTCTTGGCAAATGAGAGATCCTGTACAGTTGACAAACACACTAGTTAAATATTGATGAAGTTTAGCGCAAGACAGACTTTAGTTGGTTTTCACTGCCGGCCCCATGTCCTGGCTCTTGTCCAACTCCACCCTTTCTTTTATTGGCTCAGACAAGGGCTGGTTCAGACCTGCAAGCACCTCAGTGAGCCAGCAGTCCAATTCCAACACACACACAGATCGACACACACCTAAATACACACTGAGAAGCACTTCCTCTATATATCTAACCTATGAACTGAGATCTGGCACAATGTAAAATGTTGTAACTGGAAACACGCAAATACGCACTGCACCAGTAGAAGTATCTTCACATGGTTTACTACAATGTCTGCATCAAATACATCTAGAAGGAATTTACACTAAATAGGTAGGCCCTTCTCAGCCATGGGCTTAAAAATTGGCAGTGAGCACAAGCATGTCTTTAGGCCTCTCTGTGTGTGGCACAAAAATATAGAGGAGCTACTGCTTTGTTCTGCTTGCAGGTGGTGTAGCTACACAGTTATGCAGTTAAAACTGTGTGTGTGTGGTGTATGACGAGTTTGTGTATTTAGGGAGTGTATGTATATGCATATGAACACAGAATGTGATGACTGATGAAGGTGACAGTAAGACAGAAGGAAAGACAGAGAGAGAGAAAGAGAGATGGATAGTGTGTGTGTGTGTGTGTTTAACTCACGCAGGTGTCCAGGCAGTCTGGTTGGCTCTTCATCTGTTCTGGCATTAGCTGGAGGGGGAGGGGCATGGCCAGGAGAGGAAGTGGAATTTGGCAGCGGACTTGCTGAGGGACTAAAGGCACTCCTCTCCTGCTAAACACACACACCCACACAGGAGAATTTACACACACACAACAGCTTTTAAAAAGAGCTACACAAAAACAGATCTAGCTAATGTGATGTATGTGATGTTGCTGACAACAACTGAGGCAACATCTCCATTATCAGATCCAGAGATTTTTATCAGCCAAGTTTAAATGACTTGGTGATGCCAGTAAAACGGGGCAGTTAGGGAAGGGAAGAATGTATGCAAACACACCTTACACCTCTTTATTTGGGCCACAGCATTGCTTCCAAAATGCAGCAGCTGTGGAGACGATGTCATAGGACAAGCTAAAACAAGCCCACATTAGAGAATCATGATGTGCTGCTGCTCTGATTTGTGAGAGTGTTTCTGTGTAACCATCCAGCTAACACTTCCTGACAACAACCAAGTGTTAACTTCTAGAGACCCAGATTACTCTTTAGACAGCTCAGGGGTTACTGAGAGGTCAAAGGACGGCACTAGATAGGCGATTGAGAAGGACCTAAAAAGAAATTTCTGGTGCATAATGAAGTTGCACTGCAGTGGGGATTAGTGTTTGGGCATGCATCATGGAAAAACATTAAGCGATAAAGTTTGTCATCCTCCCAACACATCCAGCCCTGATAACGCTTGAGGCAGAGCACACATGCACTCTGGCCTCTTGTGTGTAACTTGAAAGAGTAGGAATATCTACTGCATGTGTTAATTATCAATGATCATAACTTCCTCTTCACACTGCTTTCACATTTTACTTGGTGGACTCTGATCTTTGCCTTGGAGTCTAATAATTTATTTTTATTTCAGTAATGTAATGGCATGATACCTATTTTACTTTTCTAAGTCTGTACTCTGTTGGTTTCGTACAATATCAAATTGCTCCTCTTACAAATTCAACAAGCTATGAATAAGATATCTGCCTTGAGATCCATCTATAAGTATGTTTAATTTTCAGAGAATTTCTCCTCCTTCAGTAATAAACAAAAGTAACAAAATTTGCCGACACTCTTTTCAAATGAAGGAACCTGATATCTAATTATATCTCATTTGACACTGTTTGCTGAACGTGTTTTAACACTTTCAGTCTACTTAAGCATGGCAAAGACCCCATTCCTGCAGTATCCAACATCAGGCAGCTCTCGAACCAAAATGCTCAAGTAGGTCCATTCAAATGCAACTCTGTGCAAATAAAAGCACGCAAAATCAAAACCAATAAAACCACTTTTTCATGAAAGCAATTTGGCTGTCACTTCATATACCAGTAGCACATCTGAAGACTAACTTTGTTCCCCAATGCATGCAAGGTGGCAACAGTAATATGTAGTAAACTGTACAGGAAATGACCCGGTACTACCTCATAGCCTGTACTCAGTTGTTCCACACTTGAAAAACAAGACTATATTTTAGTAGTAGTGTCGGTGATAGAATGTGACCTAAATTTTACTAGAAGTAGTGATGAAAAAAGTTTATACAAACTATAGCGAAAACCAGATTTAACTCTCTTCACAATGCCCTTTACCCTCATATGAATTCTGTAGGTGAGCAAATATCCTGAAGAAGATTCCAAAGAAGCAGTTTGATAATGGAATCTTCTGGTGCTAGTGCAGGATGCAAACTTTAAGACCTGTTGTCAGTGAGGTCTGTGGTTATGGAGGTTGGGGTTCCTGGTTCAGGTTTAATTTGTCAGCATGCAGAGAGTCTTTGTAGTCAATTCTCTGAAACAAACATCTGTAATCATTAGGCTTTACGCTAATTTTCTGTTACAGGAAGTTTCAGTTTTTTCTCACCAAACAACAAAACTCCATTATAATTTCACTAGCATCAGTAATGTGCGACTTAAGACCAGAACCTAAATTCTTCCGGGTTCAAAGTAGTTTAGAACTGATCAGTATGTCAAATTGCAACATCATTTCAGCAACGAAATACTAATGTGCAGCAGCGTAATAGTCACACTGTGGAATGTCAATAAAAGCAAATCAAACCAAACACATTATCCTTCAACTTTTTTGTTACTTGCTACAAGGAAAATTCACCCGGTTCTCACATAGGGTAAACTTCCTATGGATAATCTACAACAGAAAGCAGTTATTTCTATAACAATAGATATGACAATAGGTTATGGACTTTACCCTGGACTGATACAGGAACATTACAAAAATACAGCAGAGTCATAGTGGGTCAACTAGTTAAATTTCTTAGTTTGCTGAAAATTTTATGTTATTTTTCAGCTTTATATTGGTATTGTTTTCTATAAAGGTGCAGTCTCCTGGAAAAATTCTCTCTAGATCAAATTTGCAATTTGCAAATTGCAATTTCAACTTTTCTCCAAATATCACAGAACCCTAGTGGTCCCAGACGTCAAAAGTAAACGCAGATCCTGAGCCAAGTAGCCATAAGTAGGCTGCACATTCAATTACTCAAGAGTTAACAATACTTTCTTGTCAAAAATACATTCTGGATAAAGTTCAAGAAAAAGTCACACTGAAATGTAATGTTTTTAATGCAGATTCACTTTAATTATTGCAGAAGAATCAAATAGGGGTATTCGAGTCTAGGGTGACCAGTTTTAAGTCAGCAGGGTTTGCGACACCATGGCCATGTTACTTCACCCTCCCACTACTCACTTCCACTCGATTTCTGCAGTACGGCTATAAGAGAAGCGAGTGGAAGTGAGTAGGGGGAGGGCGAAGTAACTAGTTTGGGAAAGACCCATGGAAACGCAACGCAAATCCAAGAATGTTTGAAGCTGAGGTAGAATGAAATCCCGGACGATTTTAGAATCCCGACGCATTTTCAGGTCTCAAATAGAAGGGAAAAGAGGACGTTTGGTCACCCTATTGAAGTAATTAAAAACCCCGCGTACAACATGTATCGCAGACACAGATATTACAATATGAACATTCTCCTCAATACCGTGCTGCACCAAAAGGACTTAAGTTCATCCTGCATCTTTTTCTCATTTTCACATTCATTAAAATACTAACAAGGTCGGATTTGCTTAGGGAACCCTCCAAAATTAACCTGGGACTGTAGAGGTGTATGGCTGTTATGGGTCAAATCGCGATGATCTCAAGCAACAGATGATCAAAACACGCCGACAGTCAACAAACAACGTGACCAACGCACTCTCAACTTAACAACAACCGGAGAGAAAACCCCTACATACCTTGATATTGACCTGTGACGGAGATTCGGACATGACTGAAATGTTCAAATTCACGAAGTTCTCCCGTTTCCACTTTCCTTCCCCCCTCTTTTTCCCGTAAAACAACCCCGTTAAAAACGGCGAGCATCCGACTTCAGGCGGTCGGTATTGGTCCGGCGCAGCCGCTTTCAGTTCGCCCGTAAATCCATCGCTGGTAGCGGCGGCGCAACTTCTTTGTTTTCCTATTTTGTTTTCACGTAGCCTTATCGAGCCACTACATTTTGGCGAGGCGATGGTTAATACCTTCCTGGAAGACTTGGCCGTTTGAGGCTCATTGATTCGGTTGTGTTAGTGGCGAAATGACGTGAATTCCTAGCACTAAGCGCAGCCCCCTTAAAGGGAAACCCGACTCAGGAAATCGCCTCACGAGTTCAACATGGAGGCTGCGCTCGAATATCGGCTGCTTGTTTGAAGAAGCCACGGACGAAAACTGCCATAAAGTTTGAAATAGTGTGGGAACATCACCATATTCAGCTTTTTTTTAATTCGAAATGTGAATACACATTATATATTCGTGCTCAAAGAACAATTAAGAAAAAAAGAACACTCGAATATAGTAACGTTTCTATACGTTTCCCTAAGTTTTGTTCTATTTTCCAGGTTAACACGGCCTTTAATGTAATCTAATTTAATTGTATTTACATCCCACCGGTGCACCAGGTTTTATTCCACTACTTGTGGTACTTGTGTAACCAAAAGAATACAGAGTCATGCGATAAAGCAGTCAAAAGCATTGACCCCAACGAGAGAATCTAAGGGGCCATCTAAAAAGTGCATTGTTCAAAGATTTAGTTTCATGAACACAAAACGAGTCTACTAGCATTAGTGTAATAACATCTGTTAAACGTACTGAAAGAATTTATTTACAGTAAATAAACAAGAGTTTGATATAATCTCCACCTTCCGATAATGTTTTCTCGTTTCTCATTGTTTGTTCATTGGCTCCATCTCCGCGAAATAAACAAGCATGATGGTGATGGGAGAAGGACTTACAAATTTTCTTGTCCAAAAATGGAAATGCATTGATGATAAATTATTATATAAATATATATGGTGATTGTTAAATTGCATAATGTTTATTATATCCATAATACAGATATCAAAGCTTACTCTCTCTCTCTGTCTCTCTCTCTCTCTCTCTCTTTTATAAATACATGAATACACATGGTATATATTACCTAACTCTGAAAACACCTTTAACATTTGATTGCTCTTAGGAGTAACAAATGTAAAATATTCATATTCAACAAATGCTTGTTTGCAAGCTCCAGAATTTTTCACTGCCTTGTGTCATTCTGAGATAGTTTCAGACGCTTGTCCACACTTAACTTTATTTGTTACTTTGATTTGTCAGTCTTTCACCGTATAATTTATCTCCAGTTTATTTTGTTATTATTGTGCGACAGCGCCATCTATTCGGGAAAATAAATAGTGGTTTTCCTTTTTTTTTGAGAAGTACCGCAAGCTCCTGGGCATCCAGCATCGTTCGTTGTATATATGGTCTATATAACTTTTTTATTTGAAGGAATATCCTGAAAAGGACCTATACAGGAAATACTGCATGGTTCTGATTACAAAGCACAGTTCAATGTCAGCAATTTACTGGAAAAGATGATCATTGTAAATATATTCTCACTTTTGGCCACAACATTTTTTTTCAGTGTTCATAATAGTTTTTTTCTTTTATCATTCTCATAAAATACTATCTATTTCTTTTAATATTGTATGATTGTATTTATCATTTTTAAAGGTAATGTGTTCCAAGTACACCATTAGCACCTTTTATACTATTGTAACACTTGTACACATTAAAACCACTTTTTGTTGGAATTGCTAATAACAACTAATTGAACTTCTACAAATATATATTCTACATATATATATATATATATATATATATATGTATATATATATATGTATATGTATATGTATATATGTATATATACATATATATGTATATATATTCTTGATTAAAATAGTTTTTCCCAAAACTGGTGAGCTACTTGTGATTCATTTTTCAGTTGCACAAAGAAGGAAAAATACATTGGAACTTGGAAGAAAAAATGAGCAAAACAAGACAAACTCCAAAAACCACCCATGAGATCTGGAATAAACAGACAGAAGGCTAGCAAATTATGTCTCCATCTGGTGGCAAAAAACGGTAACTACAGTATTGAATGCCATGGGCCTCCACCAGGCAGTCAAACCTATTAAAGTTTAGGTCGTTAGTTCACTTTTTCACATCCCCATTCATTATCACACCTCTCTTTTGTTTAAGACCAGTAATGGCCCTCATTCCATTCCACACATAGGCCCGATGAATCCCCGTAGAGTCTCCTCCGTTTCCCTTGTCCATTATGTCACGGTTTTCTTAACTGCAGGTTGCCTCTGGACAGCCGGTTTGTACAGGGGCTAGAGGTGGACAAGGTTATGGTCAACTTTGTCCAGGGGAGGACAAAGTTGTATACTTCAGTAGCACTGTCATAGAATAGATAGTAAATAATTGAAGAGTAGGCCAACATATGATACGCTCATACAAAAATATTTGTAATTCTAAAGGCTTATTTCTGTTAATGTTATTTTTTATGGCAAGCTAGTAGATTTTGTGTTATTACACATGCAAAGATCATTCAGAAGGTTAATCAAAATCTTTGACTATGTTAACTAAACGGCTAACCTATTACCTAATTAGATACTATTAAGCAGCCATTAAACATGATATGTGGCTCATAAATAACGAGTTAGCCTGCATGCCAGGCCTATATGAGTTGTATTCATTATTTTTCAGCGCTCTTTCAGCAAGTCTTATTTCCACATACCCATTCCAGCATATCCAGCTTAAAGTGATGAATGATATCTAATGTTAAACCTTATTCAGGATCCACATTTTTATGCTTTGTCTAGCTGTCAGCGAAGTAAACATGCAGTAAACATACAGAATGATCATGTCAGAAACCTGGCAACCTGGTTAGCTGTAGATGGTTAAGAGTAATATAAGATAAAATGAAAAGTATTGTTGAGTAATCATTTCACATTCAGCCCAGATTTAGGAAGGAATAGGTTACTTTTTTGGTAATATAAGAGAGTCGACAAAATGTTATTAAAATAGACAGTCCAAGAGCAAGCAATATATGTTAACTGGCAACATACTGCCCTGTGGTGTGTTGGTGCCTGCCAGGGTTGGTCCGCGCCTTGCGCCGATAGTTCCCGGGATAGGCTCCGGCCCCCTGCGACCCCAGTTCGGATGATGAATGAATGAGTTCTCATTAAGAAGAGATGTTACTTTATAGTATTAGTTTATAACATTTAGGATTAAAACTGTTTAAGTAAATATTAGAGACATGATGATCATATGCTGGCCTACTCTTCAATTATCCTTATTCCTTCAACAGAAACTTCACAAAATATCACGTTCACTGACATTCTCTGACCATCGGCCAATCGGGTAGCAGTTCCCTCATGAATATTAATCCACCCCTCAAACCGCCTCCGGGTTAGGAGGTCAGCTGTCGCACAGCGGATGACGTCACATGCACGCGCCGCGTTATCGTCGGGCGCGATGTAAACAACGACGATAATGACGAGGGAAAACTCTCTGGGTACAGAATATGGCCTAAGACCAACGGCTAGCAGTTCAATAATTTGCGTGCACACAATCATTGTCACCTTAATGTGACTCGGGGAACACCAGCGATTGTTGACATAGAGAGCGAGTGATCCTCCCGCACACAATGGAAACCGGTTAAATCCACAACAGCGTCTGTAACATTTCCAAAACTAAACGAAAGATATCTGAAGTTTATTGTCTTACGATCTTACAAGTTTGGAAAAGGTTATCAAACATTAACTTAACAATTAAATCACATAAAACAGCAGACACTCAGAAATACTTTTCTTTTCCGTTAAGTCCCCCCTTTCCGTTATTTAAATTTATAGAATGTACATTATTTTAATAGGGTGAGGTCTGCCGATTGAAAGTTTTGCTCTTTGCAAAGCTAGCCACTGGGGATACACGTGTCAGTGTAACTCTTGCAGTCGGCAGCGCGGATAAATAGGGAAGGTTTTATCCGAAATAAAACTTTTAAAAGTTCCAAATGCGAGGCAGTTGTTTCGCTGTGGAGGCGCCAAAAATGAGATTCAGAATGGGATTTACAGCGTCCTCAACCAGGGGAATTGCGCTCAACATGGCAACTCTGGATTTTTAAGTTTCGTTTTTGTTTCGTCACAGTTGATCGTGCACTTTTGCGGGTTCACCTGAGCCAAGGCTGGATTTTATCCATACAAAAACGTCCAGAATGGTGAACGCGGCATCTGTCGTGAAATTTCTTTGTGCACACAATGGATCCATGGAATTTAATCAACTTGTATCCAGTTTTAGATCGTCGGACATTTTTGCTGATTTGTTATATGACAGCGTAGAAAATGTAATAGAAGATAGCGACTTGTTTGCTGTCGTGTGGCTTAATGGCCAGAAAACTGTTGTCTGCAAAAGTACTATTAAACTCTGTAGGGCCAAGGATTGCAATGGATGCTCCAATTTGCATCTTTGCAAATTTTTCCTATTTGGTGACTGTCCGTTTGGAAGAGGAAGGTAAGATTTGGTAGTATCCTGTAGTTTAAGGGCTATCGTTTGATTACAGTTTCGCGTTTGTGTTTGTTGAGACTTTCCTCAGAGGCCCTCTAAATAGAAAATTATGGCTTTTAAAATACAAATTGCTTTAACAAGACAAAACATAGATATACTAACGTGTAATTTTTTGTCTCATATAAAGACACAAAATTAGCTGAGTGAAATTTAACACCTCAGTGTTTAAAATTAGCTTGGACAGCAGGGAAACCAGTTCTTACTTTAATCAGATGTGAGTACGTGAAGTGTCGTGTTGCTTAAATGGACCTACGCCCTAAATAAAGAGGTGATGTCTTTTGCGTTTGACTATATTGTAAATTACTGAGGCAGCAATGGTAAATGTGTTGGATGCCATTTTTTCCCAAGAGGCAACTTATTTAAGTTAATTGTGCCTGTGCTTTATTTAGAAGTGTTAGGGCCAATTTCCCTGTTGAAGATTAAGCCTGGTCCTAGACTAGTTTTGAGTTTGAATGGTAAATCTCCATTGGTACTGCAACATAGTCCAAGACTAGACTTAATCCATGAGCAAGAAACCAGCCCTTAGTGCCCAGTTTACAACTGTCATACATGTCCAAATACTCAAAGAAAGAAGTCAGGTGGAATACAAGGCATTTATAGATATACTTTTTGTTAAGAGCTTGTATTGAAGGATAAAACAAATCCGAAAGAAAGAAACCAAGAGAAAAGAAAACATTTGTGGCTAGCCGATTTTGCATCTAATCTTATTCTTCCAGGAAGTCAAGTGCGCTAAATAAATATGTGAGCTGTGCCTGTGCCTTATTTAGAATGGTTGATTTTCACTTGGTGTGAAAATTAGCTGTGGTGGAACAATGTTTAAAATGGTTGCTAAAATAACCATTTAGCTTTACTTAACTTTTTATAGGTTAGCCTTGGTACCGTGACTCTACAACAGTGTCTGAAGCTTATTTATGGCTAACCTTTATCCTGTGGAATACTTAGAAGACTTTGAAGACCATAAAACACTTTTAAATAATTTGGTTTTAGTTTATTGACAGTAATTGTTCAGACATATTTTATAATTATTTGTTAGTTAGTGTTAGTTCCTTTTTGTTATATTATCGTCGTGTGACCTTATACATTTGGGGAAAAAAAACAAGTCACCTTGCTCTGACAGAGCGACAAAATAAATGGTTTTAAATAGTCATAATCCTGTTTCAGCAAACCTGCAAACTCCATACTCAGGTTGTTGAGTGCGTCAATAATAAAATGGGTGGAGGAGCATACGTAAAGGAATGAGGGAATGGTCCAACATTAGTTGTGGGTGATGTCCTAATTACAAAACATGACATACTATCAATAGATGTGTCACCATATTTTGTGACATTAGAATATTCTCTGGTTTCAGTATATAAAAGAACTTCATACTAGGATTATGTGCAGTCGCAGATGTTTGTAGATGATGGTTAATATCTAAAAAATGAAGGTTTATGCTTTGTTAGGACACATTTTTATTGGAAAGTTTCAGTATTTACTTAGTTCATTCTTTTTATGTTAAAAACTTTGAAATAAATATTGATTCAAATAGTATAAGCAGGGAAGAGAAAATTGTTAAACCCCAATTAAACGTAAGTGCTACTACTAAGGGTGATCTTTTAAAAAGTCTTATTTTGAATTACAGGCGATCCTGTCGTTTTAGCCATGACTTGACGTCAGCCCTGAATACCAGAGTCCTTCAGAAACACAGCCTGAGCCAGCTGGACAGGACTGACCTCTGTGTCCTTTTACTCCAGAGTGATAACACCCTCCTACCTCCAGTAAATCTCATTTTATAAAGCATTTTCACTTGCCAGTTATTTTGCAGGTCCACTAACAGATATGATATTGGATCATCAAAAATGTGGAAATGGCTTCAGACATTTCCACATTTTTGATGTGGAAATGTCCGAAGCCATTTCCACATTTTTGATGTGGAAATGTCTGAAGCCATTTCCACATTTTTGATGATCCAATATCATATCTGTTAGTGGACCTGCAAGATATTGGATCATCAAAAATGTGGAAATGGCTTCAGACACTTTTAAGCACCACTATAATTTAAGCTTGTTTGTGCAGGTTATTAAATGCCAATGAATGGTTTTGAATTAATATATTTAATTTTGCTCCCAACGAAAGACTTTTAGATCAACAGTTCCACATTGTAGACACAATTTTGAATTAGATCACATTTTATTGTAAAGCAGGTATTGAAGCATAATTATAGATGTATAAGACTTAAACTGTTCTCATGTTATACTCAGTACTACTCAGACTTTGTGTTTCTGATCAGGTGTGCCACTCATACAACAATGGAACTGGACTATATGGGCGATGCCCTGATGGGGAATCATGCAAGAGACTTCACATCTGTGAAAAATACCTTAGGGGGCCTTGTCAGTGTCCCAGAGCCCATGACTTCTATGAGCCTCATCCCTTGAAAACTCTGCAGGACAGGGGTGTGCCACAAGGGCTTATGGGCTCTATGAAGACTGTGTACACAAACATTGAGGCGCTGAGAAGTATAAGAAATGACAAATTCCCTCAGAAAATTGCAGAAAAGACTACTGACGAAAGGCAGCGGCAGCCGTCTTCAGCTTATGCAAATGCTACCGGCAGTGGAGGGCAGCTCCCTTCTGTTTCCTCTGAAAAAACAGAAATTTGCTTGTACTTTGTCAAAGGAAGCTGCAAATTTGGTGGTAAGGGCTGTAGTTGTAATTCACTAAAAATAATGGGCTTCATTCACCAACTGTTTTTAGGAGGAAATTTATTCTTAAAACCCACTTAAACAGTTTTCACAAAGCTTGTGACACTGACCAAAGATTTGTATCTAGGTAAGAACTGAATCTACAACTGCTGAAGTACACAAATTTTATTGCATCCATGTTAGGGTTTTCTTCCATTCTGCTGTTGTTTAATATACTATTTAAATGCCTTAACTTTATTAAGAACAAATTGAATACTTATTGGTGAATGAGGCCCAATATATTTGTTACACCACTACAAATGTAACCTTCATTAAGATTGATTTAATTTATGTTGAATAGACATGTGTTTAAATCAGACACCAGCATTTTTGTTTTTAGGTTCTGAGAATAAAAATCTGTTTGTGGAAAGCAAAGAAACAAAAATGTTGGCTCCTGAATTGAACCAGTTATAAGATAAGGAAAATAAATTAGGCTCTGTTTCCTCTTTGCAGTTAAATGTAAAAGAGAACACTCCAAACTACCCTATAAATGGGAGGAGAAAACTGCCTGTGGATGGGTAGCTCTCTCTGACAACGAGGGAATAGAGAGAGACTACTGCAACCCAGCTAAGACAAAAAGGTATGGTGTTCAGTATTGAAGTGAAAAGGTATACAATTTAAAGCTTCCATGAATTACAGCTGTACGACTGTACAAATAAGACTGTCCAACACTGTTGTCACCGAATGCATGTGTCCAGAGTTTTTACTCACAGTCTACAGTATATAATGCCCTACTTTGTAATTTTACTGTACTAATGTAGAGTAAGTCAGACTGTTTTATACTGTATTTAACACACTAAACATTTTGTCTACTGAAGCTCTACAGTTGACTTTGATACAATGACCAGTGGATTTTGCTCTGTACGACGTCTTTCAACTGTGTCCTCGGTGGTCCAACCGAACTTCATTCTAACCACCACCTGGTCCTGGTACTGGGAGGATGAATACGGAAGATGGATAAAATATGCATCATCAGTAAGTAACTACTGTCTTCAGGTAATTACTTGCAAATAGGGCTGTGCGATATGACAAAACAAATGGATGACAAAATTAAAACGTCTATTGTTTCATTTTGTCTTCTATCATTTATTTCATGGTGTCACGAAATACACTGTTTACAGCAGCATTTTTTCAGCATTTGGATGACGGTTTACAGCAGTCACCACAACACCATATGAATGTGTGCACAGAGGAAAATTATGGCATTATATTCACCTTAAAGGCACCTTACTAGAGTGCTGTAAAAAGCGATCCTTTAACAACCATTTTACGCTGTAAAAAAGCAGAGTTTGACCACAAGTCACTAGAGTGCCGCAAAAAACTGTGTTTTCAACCATGTGAAAATGGTGTAAAAAGTGCTGGTATATTAGGGCACCACAAACAAAATATTGTAAACGAATCATAAAGCCTTCTAGAACTTTCTTCTCTCATTGCTTAACAGAATGGAGGCCACAATACAGCATCCATCACTAGTGAGGACCTGGAGAAGAAATATATCCAAGACAGTAAAGCAACAATAGAATTCACTGCTGGTTCACAATCCTACACACTCAGCTTCCAAGGTACCACTGGAAATTCATGCATTACTAACACTGGATAAAGTAATGATAAAAATACATATAAAATATATATAAAATTACAAACGTTATTTTACATTTTCTTTGCATGGAAGATGCAAGTAATTCTAAATTATGAATATTTTATATCGAATTACATCACATGCATTTGTCTCAAGCCTCCAACTAAAACTGTAAAAGTAATGAAAAATTTGTATTTCTCTACAGATATGATACAGACAAACAGTCGCTACGGGACTAAAAAACTTGTGAAGCGTAGACCTGAATTTGTGTCCTCAGCAGATGCACAGACAATTAGAACAAGGTAGGAATCAGGCTGTAGGCCATGATACATTATATAAACATAGTAGCACAATTGCACTTGAGTAATATTTTTGTGTTTATATGTTTTATAGTATGCAGTGTTTTGACTGACAATATTTGTTCTCAGTAAAACAGGACCCAATAGACAGGTGGATTTTAAAACTCTGCCAAGCCACTGGGATAAGGCCTTGACACCAGAGGTTGGATACAAGGTGACTTTGGGTTAAATTTAATATTGTGCTTGTTTTTTTTGCTTTTTTCTTGCTTGCTGCTGTTAGTTTTATTTTTCATTAAGCTCCATTTTCAGTCAGAATAAAATTACATTAGAAATCATTGCAATCATTGCAGAAATCATGTCCTTTTGCAATCTTGCACATCTTGTATTATTTCTGGGCGCTTTTGTAAGCCACTGACCTTTCACTTACCTAAAAGAATACAGTGGCTTTTTCATTCTTCATAGCTCATCTGAACTTCCTCTCATTTCCCACAGAGAGTTAAGATGCAGAGCAGTTCTAGTGAATATCAAGGCATCCAGAATTTATTCAATGCCACCATGCGAGGTTTCAGCATACTGAAAATTGAAAGAATTCAAAATAAAGCCCTCTGGGAAGTCTTTCAGTGGTATGTCCATATGCACTGTGATTACAAATGAATGAGTAAAATAAGTGAGGCTTTAACATTTGCCTCAAGAGGGCCAGTGAAGACCATACAAAAATTTTCAAAAACAGATATGAACATTTTCAAAAACAGATCTCTCTTTTTCCAGGCAGAGGGACCTCATGAGAAAGAATAAAACAAACGGGAATGTTGCAGAGAGACAGCTGTTTCACGGGACTGACTCCAAATACCTTGACGCAATTTGCCTCAATAATTTTGACTGGAGAATCTGTGGAACCCATGGCACAGCCTTTGGAAAAGGTATGCTAATAGGCTTAAATGTTACATTTATATTTTACAGTTTCCTAAAAATTTCCCCTAGTAATCTTAATAATCACTTAAAAAGTACATTTGACTGAACTGCGAAAGAGTGCAAATGAATGCATGGCCCAAAGGTGTTCTGTTCAGGTATATGTTGATCGTACCTGCTTATAAGTAATTTGTTTAGATGTTTGTTGACAATGTTGTACAAGGAAGAACCATTCAAGGTTGTGTATAACTTAAGTTACGGTGGAGCACAGAAAATAGAATCAAAATGCATTAATTGCCAAGTATGTTGTTACATACAGAGAATTTACTTTTGTGGTTGATGCTAAGACACAAAGAATCTATATAAATAGGCAGGAATTAAAGTGGAAAGAAAGAAAAAGATAAATATGGAAAAAGTGCTAAAAACACACCTAAACTGTTTACAAGTCATTTTAGCCTGCTTATAGGCTTTGCAATAGAGAATTGCTGCTCTTTCTGCTGAAAATGTGGTTTGTTATGGCTTGGTCTTTTTTTAAGCCTCAAAACACTGAAATGGTGTATTATGCATGACTTTCACACTTTGCTAAATTTCTGGCTCGTCATTGTGCTGCCTTTTCACCTGCAACTCCCATGATTATCTTAATCTCAGATTATATGGTTAATGATTATACAGTACTGTGCAAAAGTTTTAGGCAGGTGTGAAAAAATGCTGTAAACAAAGAATGCTTTCAAAAATGAAGGTGTTAATCATTTATTTTCATCAATCAACAAAATGCAGTGAATGAACAAAAGAGGAATCTAAATCAAATCAATATTTGGTGTGACCACCCTTTGCCTTCAAAACAGCATCAATTCTTCTAGGTACACTTGCACACAGTTTTTGAAGGAACTCGGCTGGTAGGTTGTTCCAAACATCTTGGAGAACTAACCACAGATCTATAATCCTATCCTACAAAATAATATAATGACTATAATCCTACAAAATCCCTGACTTTGTGCATGTGTACCTATAAGAATTGATGCTGGTTTGAAGGCAAAAGGTAGTAACACCAAATATTGATTTGATTTTGATTTTTCTTTTGTTTGCTCATTTGAAAATTGATAAAAATAAACAATCATTATTTATATTTCTGAAAGCATTCTTTGTTTACAGCATTTTTTCACACCTGCCTAAAACTTTTACACAGTGCTGTATATTATATGGTTATGGTTAAAAACCATACATACTTTATACTGGCCCTTGACTGGGTTTCTTGTGGTACAGCAACTGTTATTGTGTACGATATTGTGTCGATCAAAACTCTGTAGTAGACATTAACTCTGTGTCTCTGAGACACTGAATTTACATATACAACATAATTTTTTTGTGTACTTAAGAAGAAAATGAAGGTCATAGCCCCAGTTGCAAATGCTAAGTGCTGAGTTAAAATGCTGACATGTGTTCTTGTTACAGGCAGTTATTTTGCTAGGGATGCCAAGTATTCACACAGCTACACTGGAGACTCCCTAACACGATGCATGTTTGTCTGTCGGATTCTGGTGGGTGACTACACCGTTGGAGACTCCAGCTATGTCCGACCTCCCTCCAAAGATGGTGGAGACACCATCTTCTATGACAGTTGTGTTAATGACCAATACAACCCATCCATATATGTGGTGTTTGAAAAGCACCAGATCTATCCTGAGTATCTCATCACCTATAGAGATGCAAGCCTTTCAACTCAGCCAGCACCTTATGTCTCCATATCAAGGCCTGCTCCAGCACCAGTTCAAGCACCCAGGCCCCAACCACAACCCTCCTATTCATACTATGTGCCTGCTCCAGCTCCAGCTCCACCTCCCACAAAGCAACCAAAATCCGACAGCTGCATTATCTGCTGAGGGGTGGTGAATACAGCCCACTTCATGGTGAAACCATGACAGAAAAATAATTTATCTGAAATGTAATGATGTTGGTTAAACACTATCTTTTTGCATTTTTGCTATTATTGATGAAAAATAAATATACAATCAATGTTCTGTTAAAATGTATCCTTTGAATTTGAATTGCAAACTCAGGATCACTGCAAGAACTTAATGATCGCTGATATCAATGGCTTTACACAACCTTTTACTTATCTTGTACTTTATACTGAACATACTGTAGTATGTATTTGAACTTGTCACTTTTATTATGAACAAAGTTCATCTCAGAATGTTATTACCGTTTGAGTTGATTAAATCAAGAAATTCAACCAATTATCTTATTTTGTTGTAGTACTCTTTGTACTTGTGTAAATGTTCATGGGAATAATCACAGGATCTTCAGTAAATTTAATCTGTAATTATTAAATAATCGTTTAAATCACATGGTCCTATATGCAGTGGCAGCCTAGAAGTAGGATATTTATCTACGAATCCACACACAGATTAATGCACAGGCTAGACGTGGCTTCAGCCTAGGTGTCCCCACGTGTGCCAGCCTGCCAGGGGAGCCCCACTTGGTCAGTAAAAAATCAATTCATTTAAGCCTTGGGGCAGGGAAAACATGGCTTTGGGGCCCATGTAAACCTCAATCTGCCTCTGTATGAACCAAAATGTTGTAGGTTCATGCTTGAAGAGCAGGCTTTTTGGACATTTTTAGGAGCGCTACAGAAACCTATTTGAGAAACAAAACTGAAATAAAGGTCATAGGAGGTCATGAGTGAGATTAATAATTCACAATGTTAGTAAAATCGACAGATGTACTGACTCAAGAATGATCTAGTAATTTCAACAAAAGACAATATTCTAAATATTGTTGCGTTGCATTATTGAGCAGTGTATTAGGAAAGTTTTAGTAAAGATTTCACGTAAACATAAATGACTTTAAGCCTTAATTAAGGCATCAAACTTAATGATAATAAGGAAAAACACAAAAATGGTCTCGTGCTCCCGCTGCTCACATACGCTCACGCCCCTTGGGGATCTCCATGCCAGAACCTCTAAGTGGATTCATAAGTCCCTGCCACAGGGAAAGCCGAAAGGGTCCACACTCGTTCCCACATGCGAGAAAAATCCAAGGCGGCCGTAGCCGTTAAACTATGGAGTCAGAATAGTTCCATATACAGTAGTGTGCAAAAGTTTTAGGCAGGTGTGAAAAAATGCTGTAAACAAAGAATGCTTTCAAAAATGGAAGTGTTACTCATTTATTTTCATCAATCAACAAAATGCAGTGAATGAACAAAAGAGAAATCTAAATCAAACCAATATTTGGTGTGACCACCCTTTGCCTTCAAAACAGCATCAATTCTTCTATATGCGTATTTCTCGATTTACAGCTGTAAAAAGAAAATTGCTCGCACTGAACACAATTTTCATTCGCAAAATACTGAACAGAAACACGCGTTACGTGATCCGTACTTGTATATGAAAAACATTTTGCAAATGCGAAACCAAACACCTGCATAAAAATATTTTTTACGAAGATAGAATGGTTTTCAAGTACGAAACTTGTATTCCAAATCTCCAAAACTGCTCTTGCGCTCTTGCAAATAGCAACCTACGAGTGCAAATTCATGTTTGCACGCAAAAATAATTTTGGCACTAATCTGCCTAGCGCTTTGCAGAAAAAATTTTGCTTGCAGAGCCAACAGTCCGATAAAGTCATTTTCTAGCCAATCAGAAAGCTGCAAGTTACGACCAATCCTGGCCTTCCAGTAACAAAACTCACTGAAGACGGCAAAGGTGCACGTACGGAAGCGTATTGCTGCCACGCTGTAAAAAGAATTATACGTTAGAACGTATTAAATATCACATTAGAACATATATATAGAGTAACATATATAGAGAGTAACATAGTTGATCTGCTCTTGCTGACTAAGGTGGCTGGTATTTACATCAACAGTGCAAGTAAAAATGGAGACTGAAATAAGGCCGACGATATGAAATATGACTATGAAAGTAATATGACCCAGAATATGATAAGACCCGGAAGTAATCTAATCGGGACGTGAACTAGGGAGTGGACAGACCCGGAAGTAGGGAGCGAGCTAAAGGGGAGGTGCGCAGCTACGCAAAACCTAACGTGAGCTAATACACATGAAGGGAGGACACTGAAACGTGATCCCCAAGACAGACTTACCTCCCAGACTCACCCTCCTTAAAGGTAGGTCCCTTTCTCCTACGGCGGTTTGCCTGATTCTCAGAAGCCGACCTGCTGCAGGCCCAAAAACACACTAAGGTCTATAAAGCACCGGGAGAGGTGATGAAGATTGCTGAAGGAACATCCAACGACGTGGCCCATAGTGGCTGGGTGAGACAGGTATGGTTACAGGAAGTGGACCAGGAGATAATACGGTGCAGTCGCCAATCAATGTGAGGGTTGTGAGTTCTTAACCAAGGGAGACCTAATATGAGGGAATGCGTGGAGTGAGGTAAAACAAAGGGTAACTGTTCGGTGTGTGAAGGAGATAAGCGGATGGTGATGGGTGTCGTAATGGTGCGTAGTGGTGCCTGTCCTACAGAACGGCCATCTAAGGCATGGACCCTGACTGGCGTGGCCAAGGGACAGACAAGGATGACACCAGGGTTTGTGCAATGAAGTTCCCAGCCGTTCCAGAATCTATCAGGGCAGAAACAGAAGACAGTACCAATGTAACAGGGATAACAAATTGACTTTTAATTGAGTCCACCTGTTCCTTACTGTCCTTAGAGTCCCTAAGGGGACAGTCCTTTCTCCAGTGGCCACTTTGGCCTCGGAGGGGAACAGGGACTCAGATGACAGTCCAACGACGTTGCCAGGGCTATCAGCCCCACGTCCCTACAGGCGAGTTCTCGCTGCACTTCGCTGTTCAGGCCCCTCCGGTAGACTTGAGCGCCCCCTCATCCCAACCACACTCTGTACATGGAAAGTCAGTCAGTATTTGAACATAGAGTCTGTACGTTGTTTTAAGTCCAGTAAGCGGTTGCTGCTGGCATGCCCCTGTCCAGGATGATCGAAGGCGGCGTACGACGCCAGCGCCGGGCCCCCACTCTCCCAGACCGCCGCTGCCCAATCCATGGCCCCTCCCGCTGGATCAAGGTGGAGATGCGCTGGACGTCATTCAGTTCCGGGTATTCTGCAAAGTACAGATTGCAAGTAAAAAAGTGCGGTACCCCGTAGGGTTGCCGGAGTACCTCTCTGGCAGTGAAGCGTGAGACACCACCACTCAACATTGTTGAACTGAGGAGTGGGGCCGCAGCTGCTGGTGGAGTTGAAGGAGCCACTGGTGCTGGAGCTGGAGGCGCAGCCAAAACGCGGACAAACAGGTGGATCTCATCCACTGTCCTAGGAAGGTGGCCTAGCCGCCGACTGTGGTCTTGCACGCACCGCCCAATGCTCTCCATGTCATCAGGAGGCAGGGGTACCTCTGCTGCGTTGGCAAAATTCAGGAGTTCTTCTTCTGTCATGGGGGTGTCGTGTAGTTCAAAAAAAAAAGAAGGAGAAAATAAAAGATGGCAGCAGATGCAGTGGCGGAGGAACAGGTGGTTTATTTGCAAGACAGCGTGGCCGTGACAATTTATCACCAAAGAAACTGCTCTACATCTTATCCATGTAATCTGTTATTTTCAGTTTATGCTAATTGTTGATTAAGGATAAAAACATTTATCCTTTTCATCGTGGCCTTGTGTTGTGGCCTTATGATGCTGTGTAGTGATGGCCGATTCGCGAACGAATTGTTCTTTTTAACTCGTTTTTTTTAGTGAACGGGTCGAACCGATTCATAAGTCTGAACGAATCGATTTTTAAAATTATTTTAAAACATTTTTAAAACTGATCTTTGGCTATTCAACATCCAGAAGCATCTCCCGCGATTCATTTTTCATGTTCCGTCTCCACTTGTCTTATCACTTACATTTGTCACTTTTGCGTTCGTAGACTTCCTTCTGATGCCGAGAACACCCGAACGACCGAGCGCCTGATTCGTCATGAGACTCGGTTGCTACATAAGTGAAGGCAGATACGGTCTCTAACTCGGTGACTCGGTGAACCCGTTCGATGAACGAATCGAACTTTTGGTTTTCGGACGCTTGGTCGGTGACTCAAACGAACGGCTTGTGAACCGATCCCAAGAGCCATTGCGGCGTTTATTGCGGAAATGCAGCTACGCTGATGAATAGGGTTAAATACATGCATCACCGACTTATGACAGCAGTAAATTATTAAATTTATATATATACACGCATATAAAATAACGCACTTATTGCATTTGGCGTTTATACAACTGTTTGTACACGTTTATTTGTGCTTATTGTATGTGACTGCTTACAGTATTATTACTGTACTTTGTCTTTTCATGTCATTTCAAGGGTCCAATTACTCGCACGTCTTTTCCTGTGTCACGGTCCCGCCCAACCTAGACGGGACTGTGCCACTGTGAACCCAGGCTAAGTATCTGTTTGTTGTTTCTTGCTCTCTGGGTTCACTTCTGGTGTTGTGTCTGTGGTGGTGTTGTGTTGTGTCTCCTCAAGTTAGCCTTAGCCTTCATTGTTAGCTTGCTCCTCACTTCCGGGTTCTGTGTCTGCACTTCGTGCCCTTCTGAGTAGTTCACTATCTGTTTAGACCGCACCCCACTTCCTGGTATGTTGTTTGCACTGCGTGTTCCCTACCTAGTAGGTCAGTGTCTGTGTAGAACACCCACGCGCTTATCATTGATTTCACCATTGTGTCTTGTTCTGCCTTGAGTTTGGGATTGGTGCAAGCACTCGTTTGTTGAGTTCTGTGGCCTTATTTAAGTCCGTTTAACCGGTGTGTCTCCGAGTCTGTATCCATCATACTTTGTGTGGTTGTTCGTGTCATGCTGTTTGGATATCCTGGCTAAATTCTGCTCTTCCCCTTTTGTTTGGACTTTTGTGATTTTGGTTTGGTTTTGTGTCTCTGGTTTGATTGCCCTTTTTGTCTCCTCATTCTCACCCATTTCTCCTGTGTTTTCCCCCAGGCTCGTGACTCCCAGTGAGCTTTCCCCGGTTGGCCAGACTGCCTTGGTGACTACCGAGTCTGGGCCATTGTCAGTTCACCTCCCGAGTCTTCAGGCGTAAGGACCTCGCTTGTTCCGGTTACTCTGGGAGGTTCTCCCCCATTACCCAACGCCTACTACTGGGAGCACGGGCCTCACCTTTCTTTTGTAACTTTTGTTATCCATTTTTGTGCTTGTGGACTTGGTTTTTCCCCCTGTGTTTCTTGTGCCTTCATTCCCCTCAGTAAACCCTTTTGTTCTGCCTGCAACAGTGTCCATCCCCTTCCATCCTCCTCCCTGCAACCGCACCCGTGACATCCTGTATTAAAATAAAAGTGCATGTGTGCTATTTCTCCAGCGAAATTGTTGCAAAGACTAGATTGAATGCAATCAACAATGTAAAAACAGATCATACTTAAACAAGTCATATGTCCTGTAATAACTGTTTTATTCGTGCTAATGTTATGCCGAGAACATCCGAACGACCGAGTGCCTGATTCGTCGTGAGACTCGGTTGCTGTATAAGTGAAGGGAGATACGGTCTCTAACTCGGTGAACCCGTTCGATGAACGAATCGAACTTTCGGTTTTTGGACACTCGGTCGGTGACTCAAACTCGCGGCGTTTACTGCGGAAATGCTGCTACGCTGTTAAAAGAAATAAAATTATTGCATTTCTGTATAATAAAACTGTCCTTCATCAAAAAACAAAGATATTAACTTTGTTTATACAGCAACGTATGCAAGTTTACTCATGCTCGTTGTATGAGTATGTGTGATTGTATTGGTAATATTGTACTTAACTGTGATGTCCTTGATACTGCACATGAATTTGGCTTAAGTAAAGAAATTAAGGATTATATATACACGCGTGTTTATTCAGCATCGACACCCTTTCTGCTTTATATATATTGTTTTATTATTATTATTATTGTTATTATTATTATTATTATTATATTATTATTATTATTATTATTATTGTGGTTAGTCAAGCTGTTACTCTTGTTGATTACCAGCTATATTTCAGTCAAATAACGTACATTGAGACACCGTCGATTGGCCATTCAGAATCCCATGATTCGTTGAGTCATAGTCAAGCGCAAAAAAGACGGAAAAAAGATTCATTACAACGGACAGTCTGAAAGAACTGAATCAGTTGAGTCGAACTCCTCATCACTACGGTACGTAAGGGAAGTTTGAGGTTATTTGGGCAACCAAGTTGCGCCCGTAAGTTTCGATTTCCATTCCGCAGAAGCGGCGCGGGTGGAGAAGGACAGCCGTGACGTGCAGCGCGTTCATCGCCACTCGTTCACGAGTCAAGATGGCGAGCGAGTGTCTTCTAAAAATCATCTGTGACAATAATGGGCCGCGGACTATGGATCGTGTTCTGAAATCACGTCCGAATGCCAGAAGTGTCCACGTTGGACAGCGTCTTAGCGAATAGCGACGTCTTCACTGCCGCCAGGAAAACGGAACCAAAAAGTCATAGCTACCCAGCAAAACTCAAGCTCTGCAAAACCCAGACTGCAAGAATGAGCCATGTAGGACCTGTATTTGTGCAAAATTTCACCTTGAAAAGAATGCAGCAGGTAAGCCGACATTTTATGAGCTATTATAAATAAATTATACAACTCTATCTTTGGGGATTTATGGGGCTTTATATAGACATGGACATGCTATATGTAAATGATTTTATGGTATATGGTTAGGTATGCAAGTACATGTTAAACTTGAAGTACAGCATATTAAATTATTATAATATGAGGAATAAATTAACAATTGTTGAGGTTATAAATCAATGGAAGTTACAGTAAATAATAATGAGGACCTCCCATGTTAGGTGAATGAAGCAATACCAAAGTGAATCACTGAATGATTCTTAAGTGACAAGTTTTTGTGACAAATTATACCTGTATATATGCAGCTTGTTCTGGATAAATGAATATAGTAATATAGAAAAAATTGACAGTTCTTTTCCTCCATATTATTTTATCTTCTCTTACAGACGGAGGTGCAATTACGGCCATGACTCAAGTCTGAATACAACTCTGCAGTCCTGCTAGAGCGCCAACTGCAGGGTTTAAGCAAAGACCAACTGCGTGTGTTGCTCTTACAGAGTGACAGCTCACTGCTTCCGCCTGTAAGCCAAACAGCTGATCAACAATGTGCTGATTACAAAGCACATACCTACACAAGTCAGGTGTCTCGTGTTCTTCACAGATTGAAGTCAAGTGGGGGAGGAGGTTTTATTTTTGCCTTTAGACAAAGCAGTTGAAAAACAAGCCATTCAAGAATCAACACATATGATTAGAAACAAATGCTATTAGAAGTGGTAAGACGTTAATCACATTAGCTTACTAATTTATTGCTATTCACTTTCATATATGCCAATTGTTACATATTTATACACCAGTTATATATTCAACTGAAATGTAACCTTATTCCTTGTAAGAAAAGTAATTTAAAAGTATTTACAATCAGATGCAATTAAATCAAAGAGAATATAACCTTAAGTATTATAAACACAATATAAAAAGTTTATCCACCAAATATAAAAAGTACATAGTAGTCAAATATCCTGTCAAGTACATTTGTGGGCTCAAAAACGGAAATCCGACAAAGTGTTACTGAAAAGGCTGACAAAATATACACAATAAATTAGCTATAATGTGTAGTGACTAGAGCGACGCATTGGTTAGCACTGCCGGCCCCAGTGATCGCCCTGTCTGACACCATAACGGCTGTTGGGTCTTTTCTTGGAGTTTGTATGCTCTCCCTATGTTCAAGGTCTGGGCTACTCCCACAGTCCAAACGCAGGTACTATAGGTCGATTGGTGAATCTAAATTGGCCCCGTAAGGTATGAGTGTGATTGTGTGTGTGGTGTGTTGGTGCCCGCCCAGGGCTGGTTCCCGCCTCATGCCCATAATTCTGGGATAGACTCCGGTCCCTGCAATCCCGATAGGAGTTAAGTGGTTCAGATAATGACTGTGTGATAGTGTAGTGATAAGTAAATTTGAGTTGTAGGTTCAGGTCTTACTGTATCCTACTCTTAACCCCAAGTTGTCCCACGAAGTCACTATAATTAGGAAACAGATGAAAACAGAAATAAATGTACAGTTTGTCTGTTCACAGGTATGTGCATCCTACAACAAAGGTAGCGGGAAGTTTGGTAACTGTGATGAGAAGACATGCACCAGACTCCACATCTGCGAGAACTACATCAGAGGAACCTGTGATGGGAGCACCTGCACTCGATCTCATGACTTTCATGAGCCCCATCCTGCGGGAACCCTCAGCGGAAGGGGAATACCAATCAGTTCATAGGATTCCTTCCATCAATATATGCAAAATATTTTGGCAGTGAAAGACTATACCAGTGCTAGGGCAAAATGATGCCAAGAACAAAGAGAGCATTCAGTTCTGCAACAGGAGAAGTGCCTGAACCAGCGCAAAGGAAAAGTGTAATGACTGATGAGACTTCATGAATTTTATTTTGCTTCCTCTGGTAAATAGACATTTATTTTATCATTACAGATAATGTATGTCATGATGACTAAAAATATCTCCCTCATAAGATGCATGTAAAAAACATAGAGCTTAAAACGTTTTAATTCATTTTAATGAACATGAATTGGTTAAGTAAAAATTGTGTAGATGTAGTAGTAATAATAATAATACATGAATATGTAATAATAATAATAATAATACCACTTGTCACTTTTATTTTTTACAGAAAATATGATTTGTCTCTTCTTTTTGTCGCTGATATTGCAAATATGGAGGTAAATTCTAAAGCTGCCTGCTTTTACGATGTTTATGTATGAGGATTAATTTTGATGTAATGCATTAATGCCAAATCTATTTAAAACTGAGTCCTTAATAAATCAAATCCAACTGCTAAAAAAGTGATTATGCGTTTTCAATTAAGACGGTATTATGTTTTGAAGCTTAGGCCTCATTATGACTGCATCTCTTATGCACTTAAATGTCAAGTGAATCAATTTTGCAATATAGAAAATCGAAGACAAGTTTTTGCCTTTAATGAAATAATATATTCAAGTTTTTTGTCATTTAAGGAAATATTATATTAAATTAAATGTAAAGATGCCTGTCTCATCCAGAAATGTTAATACTACAGATAAATGCTGGAGGGTCTACTTTGGACATGCCCTACAAGGGGAAGGCGCAGAGGTGGACCAAGTATGGAAAGACATAGTGAACAATGAGGAGGTGGAAAGAGAGTACAGCGACCCCACCAAGATGCACAGGTATGTAGGCATGAAGACAATGACAAAGCGCTTGAAAACATTATAAAATAAAAAAAACTGTGAACTATAGCACTAAAATATTCTCCATTTTTTATTATGAGTTCTCCATTTTGTTTGCAGCTAAATGAGCAAAACAGTGTAAAATTCCTAACTGTCCTTATGCTCTTTTGCTTGGTAGTAAGGAGACCGAGCCTGTGTGCTGTGAAACAATGACTAGGATCTAATACTAAGGTGCTAAGACTCTCTACAGACTCTTCAGTTCTTCAGCCAACCTTCTGTCTCACTACAAAGTGGATCTGGTACTGGGAAGATCCGTGTAGAAACTGGATCCAGTATAGACTGGGTTGTGTTTTACTCTTTCTACTGCTCTACTTTTTGTTTAGTTCTCAAAAGAATTCACATTTTGTTTAACTGCAAGACTGTTGCGGGACAATCCTAATATATAATATGTAAATGAGGAATAGTTATATGTAATAGTTTAAAGATTACTCTGGATTTAAGCCTCTGTGCTTATCAGTTTTATTCATGGTGTCCTGGAAATTAAGAACATTTTAAAGGAAATTTGTGGATATGAAGACATTTGACTGCAGCTTGCTTCGTGTAAACATCTTTTCTATCCTCCTTTTCAAAGCTTTTATTATTGATGTGAGACTAACTGGACTGTGACCAACTGCTGTAAATGTGGTTATTTTCCACACGCACACACGCACACACGCACGCACGCACGCACGCACACACACACTTAGTCTTGTATTACTATCTTGTGAGGTCTTCCATAGGCTCCTATAGTGACTAAAGTACATAATTTTACACTTACACCTAATCCTAACTTTAACCTTAATCTCAGTAACCAAATGCACATCTTTTACGTCCTTTTTAGTTTTCAAATAAAACAAGCACGCTTATAAAGTCATTTCTCCTCATGTGGGGACCCCTCAAATGTCCCCACAAAACCAAAAAATATATATAACTGCAAGCAGTGATTACGGGGGCCATGCAGTTTGCAGCTTTATCAGTTTTTATGAATTGAAGATATATGCTGAGATTTGATATCTTTCATTTTTTTCTATGTATTTACGGTTCAAACTTATTAGGCTAATCTCTTAAAATAGCTTATTATGGCGCCAACAAGTGGGATATCGATTGAAGCGAAGCTTGCAGCCATATAAAGAACACCTGAAAAATAACCCCATTAAATTATATATGAGAGTGTCTAAAAACTGTAAAAAAAAGTTTCCATGTTCAAACATAATGTCTTGTTGAATTTGTTTCAAAGTATTGATTTGCATAATATAGCCATATGAATAGGTAAATGAAAATTATGAAATTACGTAGCTCACCCAGAGCTACATTTCTATGATATTCAGTGTGCATTGCATTATTATACTTAAATGAAAGCACATTTATTTAAAAAAATACAGCCAAATGAAGACCTAAATTAAAAATATACTTGATAATAATTAAAGAAGAATGTCTTGGGATTCAAATAATACCAGTTACATGCAGATTGGATAAAAATCCAGGATCTAGTTGACTAGTTATGCCGATTAAAGAAAAATCCAACATGGAAAATAGATACGTAGGGTTTATTAAGATTATTCGACCTAAGAAATAAGATAATATAAGATTTTAAGAATCGGAGCCATTTATCTGCAAGCATATGAAAAACGGCGATATAATAGCTTATTAGCTGCCACTCAAGTGGTAGAGTGGCATTTTTTTTTTTTTTTTGCCTGAGTAGTGGCACGTGAGGTTTGAACTGTTGGAAATATGGGCAAAGTGGTGCAATTTTGTAATTTTCAGTATTGCAGAGTCAAGGACCTACTCAAGCAAATTTCAAAGCTGTTGCCCACCCAGAGCCAAATTTCTATGACACTGTGTATGGGTTTGCAGTCTCACGCCAGGTTTGAGCCCATTTATTTGGGTAGTTATTGGCAGAAAAGTTAAGACCCAAATTAAAAATGTGCTCAATAATAATTAAAGAAGACTGTCTTGGGATTCAGGTGATACCAGTTGCATGCAGATTGGACAAAAATCCAGGGACGAAGCTTGAAAAATGATTTCTATTTATGCAAATGGCGAAAATCAAATATGGCAAAATAGAGTGAGGTCTAAAAATCGCCTTAAACGAAAAGAATAAGATGATATAAGATTTTGAGAATCAGAGCTACGGGGTTCAACATTTATTCAAAAATGCTAATTTTTTGGAAAAATTGCAAAATAGCTTATTTTGGTGCAATTTTTGTTTGGAGTAGTAGTAGGCACTGGACCTACCTGCCAAATTCTCAAAGCTGTAGGTCTTACAGTTTTTTCTCCACAACGCGTTTTAAGGCAGAAAAAAAGAATTGGCGCAATAACAATAGGGTTCCACACAGTGCTCCACTGCATGGCCCCCTAAAAAACAGATAAAAGTGATTTTAGGGGACAAAAAGGTCCCCACAATGCAATAAATACATGGACACACACACACACACACAAATCTGTACAACTATCTCTGTGGGGTCATTCCATAAACTCCCAAGACGACTAGATGTATATAGTTCTATAGCTAACCCTAACCTCCGTAACCAAATGCACATATTTGACCTCTTTTAGTTTCTCAAATAAAACATGAATATTTCCTAGTCATTTTTTTCATGGGGACCTCTCAAATGTCCCCACAAAGCCCAACAAAAGGAATAAACCAACACTCAGCTCCCCCTTGACACTGGACACCATAAAACACACATGTGCACGCACAGATACTGTCACTGTCTCACAGACACTGTTGGTGTAAATGAGGAGTCCTCCTCACATAATGTGTAATATTTATCATAGTGACACCTCTAGTTATTCTTGACGATCAAGCTTAGAACATATTATGCTTGTAGGTTGATTAAAAGTCCAATGCAGGAGTGAAATATTTTATAGCAATCTGACTACATCCTGCTGTTTAATCAAGACTTCATTTTTTTTGTTAAATCACAGATGTCAAACTCCATCACCAGTGAAGTCCTGGAGCAAAAATACCTGCTTTTTTTGAATGAAAACAACAATGCGGTAGTCCAATTCAGTGCTGGGAGACACTCATATGAACTAAATTTCAGAGGTGAGATGTTTATCATTAGTTTTATTTAAAAATTCTAATCAAAGCGTAAAACCATAAACATGTATTTTATTGTGTAAGAAATGAAGCAGAGAAATATACGGACTGGGACAGAGAGAAGCGTCATACGGCGGCCATTTTTTGTTTCTTCCTCTGATGTCCGCCTTGCTCGAAGCAAGTAAGCGATTCAGTGCAAAATAAATTTATGTATTTTAATGTGTTTCATATAGCTTATAACTATTCTTTGACAAAGATAAACTTCATTGGTTCCTTTTTCCTATATATGTATTTATTTTGCAATGGCATTCCTTTATGTTTTTCACTTTAGCAAAAGAGGTGTTCACTCCACTTCACAAAGGTATCCCAGGCTTCTGGGATAAATCTGCAGTTAGTGATTCTGGATTTCAGGTAAAATATCCTAAAATCTTCAGTTTGGATTTCAAGTCATTTTTCCCCATTTAGCCTTACTCTTTTTAAATCTCATTTTCACCTCTACATTATCTACTTGGTTTCTCATTTACACAGAGAGTCTGTCTCAGCCCAACACACAAGGATTACATCAGGTTCAGGAACATTTCAACAAAACTATGAATGACTCTTGGCATCCTGTACATTGAAAGGGTCCAGAACAAGGAACTTTGGGAGGATTTTCAGACGTGTGTATCCACTCACTCAAAACATACTCTTTCAAACTTATTCATAATATTTAGCCTGTATGAACATAAATGTACATGTAAAATATATATTTATTACCAATATTAAGTTACGTTATTTTAGGTAGTACTATTATATATTTAAATAATTGACATTTGATAAATAAATGTTATGTATAAATATGTTGTTTTTAAGTATAGCATGTGCTTCAGAAAGTCTAAATCCTAAGGCACACTGAATGTAACTTTTTCATTAGTTAATTTTGTCATCCAAGGTGTGAATGTGAGTGTGATTGTGTGAGTATGTGTGCCCTGTGGTGTGTTGGCACCTGCCCATGGTTGTTCCTCGCCTAGCACCCGTAAACTCCCGGGATAGGCTCCGATTCTTCATGCACTCCCAGTTGGGATTAAGGCGGTTTGGATAATGAATGAATAGATGAATTTGTCATCCAGAACATGTCACTACTTAGTTGAAACCACTTTACTTTTACACTCTTTACTTGTGAAATCAAAAGATATATTATGCTTGTGAATTTTATTGCTGACATTCCTGTATAGAATTTAAGAAATTAATATTTAAGCTTAGTTGGCATACATTAGATGTAACATTTCTGCTGACACTTCCTACTTTTTAGGAAAAGAGAGCGAATGAAAAAGGCAAACATAGACAAGAAATACGGTGAGGGGGAACGACTGTTATTCCACGGCACAAGATCTATGTTCATCGATGCTATATGCCTTCAGAACATCGACATGAGGGTCTCTGAACCAATGGAAACCCGTTACGGGCAAGGTAAGTAAATACCTTTTCATCTAAAACTGTATTTTGATATTTCTCTATAGAAATGTAATCTAATTTTCTTGGATTACTTGCAGGAAGTTATTTAAAGGATGCAAGATATTCCTCACACACACTGACAAAAAAATGGGGAGAAATCAATGTTTGTATGTCAGGTCCTGGTTGGAGAATATACTAAAGGACAGTGTTCCTATCGTAGGCCTCCAGAAAAAAATATTTCAGGCATTCTTTACGACAGTTGTGTTAATGATGTCCGAATCCCAGTATTTTATGTGGTGTTTGACAGGTCCCAGGTTCACCCAGAGTTTTGATAAAATATGATAAAAGCCCTCTGTCTACGCACAGTGTATACACTCTAGGGTTGGTCTTTTTCTTATCTCAGTCAGTAACATAGATACCAAACTTACCATTAAAACCAATAGTCCTCTCAATGCGGTCAGCCAAAACACAGTCTTGGTTTGAGAGCTCAGTTAACATATAATTCTAAATCCACTTCATGGGCAAGTTCAGCTCACTTCAAGTTCAGGTGCTTCAGAGCAACCATTGCTGATGTCCACTTATACAGCAAGAAATCATGACAATGTTTTCAATTCAATAGAAATGTCTACCAGCTCTCTTCTACCCACCACCTCTCCAATAACAGACAAAACGCCAACCACTAGTCCAGATTTCGCAAATGATGAGGATGTGCACTCTACAAATCAAACCATGTGTTCAGCTGAACCCAGCTTATCAGTGTTGAATATAGAAGCAGTGAGAGAACTACCAAAAGTTAAGACGGATTTGTCAGACAATGCCATTTATTCTGGCAGTGCCAAAGTCAAACAACAGTCTTGGTTTTCAAATGAACTTCATGATACAACCTTCCACTTGAAGGTTCAGGCACCCCAGAGATGGCATTACAAGCTTCTATTATTTCAAGAAATCCAGGCTTTGCCTTGCTTTCAAGAGAGGGTTCTGTAGGAAACTTATCTTCTACCAACCTTCTGTCAGATCTGACTCCAGATAAAACTCCAGTTTTTGCAAAGAGGGAGGATGGACAGTCTACAAACTCGGCCATGAGCTCAGCTAAACTCAGATTAGGTTTGCAAGCAGAGGCAGCCAAAGAGTTGCCAAAAGCAGAAACATTCGTTTTATCTAAGTCAGAAATAGTTAAGTCTGACTTATCATGCTTGGGTAATACTGCTAGTGCCAAAGTTCAAACAGTAGACAAAGTTAAACTAGTCACCCATCATGCATTACCTGATTTATGCAAGATTCACAAAACACTACCCGTCTCCAGTCAACAGGCAGATTGTTTTGAAAAAATGACGGTTACCATAACTACACTTTAGACAGTCAATCCCAGGCTGTGAGTTCTAAACCTAACTATACCCCTGCTGCTCAATATTCAGCGAGTGTGAAACGAACCTCAGTACCATGTGACAACACTTCTGCTCTGTCTAACAGACAAAACCCTTTCACACCTGAAAGCACCCATCAAAGAGTGCGTATAGAGTAAATTACATACTAAATCCCCAAAACACAAAAAACCCTCAGGTTGTGTAGTGATTTAAATTGCCTGTTGGTTACAGTCAAGGGTTGAGCACAAAATGAAACCTTGCGTGATTGTTATATTATTGATATAGTAAGTTGTTTACTAATTGTTCACCACTGTTTAATGTCCTGATGATGCCAGGCTTGTTCTATAGTGTTACAATTGTTTCTGATTGCTGGTGATTTTATTTCAATATTGAGTTGGAGTTCATTGTTTAAATTCTTCCCCTTGATTGTCACTACTTGCTGACCATGGATGATTTTTTCTCTTTTACTTCTCAAACAAAGGTGTCACGCTGAAATGAATGATTCCATTGTGTTGTAATGAAGAACAACAATTGTTAAAATGATTTGCAACCCTGGGCAGGCACCATTGCAGCATATTATATTGTTATATATTTGTATTAACTTATTTGATTATCTTGTTATAGTTGCTACTAAAAAACGTTGATAAGCTCTTTCAGAAGGTCTACCTCAGTAGAGCGGCTTTGGTGGCACACTGAGGAGCAAGTGTCCATCATTTGACACTATATGAATCACAAATCTTTTCAGCAGATTATACTGAGAGAAGGTTTTGACCTTGTTATTATAGTAAAAATGTAATTTTAATGGGTTTTACCTTTGTCCAAATATTATTTCTTCTGAGATTATTTGGTGTAGTTATATGACTTGGCTCGCAAATTGTGAAGCTATATGTCTCCAGTATGTACAAAAATGCAGGTTATTGGTTTTCTTTTCAATAATGTTTAATAAACAGTGTTGCATCTAGGATATATGGTGCACCGTGCAAACTCCTTCTTTGACACCCATACACCTTGCCCTCTCTCATGCCCTTGTTCCACAAATCTCACCCCTCTACCGACAACAAAAGAAAAATACCACATTATGCACATATTAACTGTCTATTTAATGATCATTATTATGATTGATTTTACTAATTCATTAGATTGCCCCGCTCCGGTGAGGAGACTTCACGTCAACCTATTTTCACCCTCCGAGTTCTTCCCAGCCAACAGATCCTCCTCTCAAACTAGTAGGGTGCCCATTCCACCCAACACATTGATATGATATTATTGATGGACAGGTGGAAGGAAGTGAGAAGGCTAAGTAACAATGTTGAACATGAAGGTCTGATGCCCAGTCTCCATTGTAATTCATCCCAAAGGTGTTTGAATGGCTTGAGGTTAGGACTTTCTCTCAATGTGAGGCCTACATGCAGCTACTTGGTCGCATACACCATACAGTTTCCTTCACAAAGTGCTTGTACTGAGTTACTACTCAAAAAAGTTTGTACTGTTACTAAACGCTTCCACTTTCAATAATAATACTCTTTTTTTTTATTTATTCAGCCTGTTCGTACAAAAGATGATGCACTGTAATTAAATGCAAATGTATAGAATGAAGTTTTTTAAGGCAAGCATGCTGTATTAGTTATTAACAGTACAGTACTTTAACTGCAAAATACAGTAGGTCACTGTAAGAGTGCTTGATATTTACTAATATGTGCAGTATTGTGCTGTGTTGTCTAATAGTCACTTTTTTCAGAAGCAATGATTCAAAATTTTTGTATACTGCATGTGAATGAAGACAATGAAAGAACATTTATATATATTTAAAAACAGCTTTAGAGCTTTTCTTTAAAAATTACTATATTTTACTGTTATGAAAAGGGACAACAGTAGTTTACTGCAGTTGGTTACAGTGTAAAATTTTACAGAATAAAGCCAAAGGTTTTAAAATCTGTGACTGAAGTACACGAATGAGCAATATTGTTATAAGAAAGGCTTCTAAAATGAAAATGAAACGTGGCATTACTGAATTTACCCATGCCTTTTTCTGAAGTGGGATAGTACATTAACTATGAGTAATTATTTGTGTACCAAAAAATCAAGAAGATCTGATTAGGCACACATGCTGTCACACTTCACTCAACCTGACAACACAATAGATCAAATTAACCACAGCAGACTTTGATAGCATTATTCCCATTATAATTTATTTCGATGTATTCTATTTAATTTGATTCAATTTCATCATCAAGAACATTGAACCAGTCCGAAATGACTCTGATCAGCTGCTCTTCCAAAGTGCAACACTGTGCATATATTTACCTTTTCTAAATCAAATAGTTTTATCAGTTTGCACCTAAGATTTATTAGCATGCTAGGATGTGTCAACAGAAACCATTTTGCCCAAGGGATTCAGCAATAGATACATCCCGGAATAATACGAACCCCGATGGCCGTAGGGTGCTTCTGCGTGGAGTTTGCATGTTTCCGTGTTGGCGTGGGTGTGCTCCGTCATGCGATATCGACCATCGCAACTTAAATTGGCCCGGTAAGGTGATTGTGTGAGTGTGTAGGGTTGGTCCTCCCCTTGCGATGCTCCTGAGTCAATTTGACCCAGGGCATGTTTAATTATCCAAAAGTGTCAGAAACCAAAGAATCCTAATAAACATTGTGTATATCTCATTATTAACTCCATTCCTAACCATTTTAATCAATATTTGGTGTAATGGTGTTATTAACCTTTCACAGATCATGGTTGAATGAGAATAATTCACTCGTTTTTCATAAATGTGTTAAATGAACTATTTTTATTTTATATGTTGATTACCCTTATTAAGTTTTCATGCACATAGTTTCCTATGCTGAAAAAAAAGCTTAAACTTTTTATTTATTTATTTATTTAAGCTTATTTATTTATTTATTTATTTATTCATTCATTCATTTAAAATGGGTCATTTTGACCCGCAACAGAGAGAGAGAGCATTCGAGTAGTCATAAAAACACTAAAAGTGCCGTTTGCATTTACAGTATAAAAAGGTATAAGGAAGTACTGTAGCTACCACATGACCCACTCTAGCATTTATGACGAAACGGAACAGGCATAGCAGAAATACTGGTTGAAAACAGAAGGACGACAAAACAGGAGTTCCGAAATCATGTCAGCCGAAGCCTTTGTTAATAAGCTTTTATGCATAAACGATGGGCGAATGGATTTGGAAGATTTGTGCTGTCAGATATCTGACCTGGCATCAGAGGATGAAGTGGAGACTGTGCTTAAAGATTCAAATATGTTCGTGCTCAGTTTTCGGGAAAGCAAAATGGTGTTTGCAAAGACTGAACTGAGACTGTGTAGTGCTTTGGATTGTGAAGGCTGCAATAACTTACACCTTTGTAAGTTATACCTGTTTGGAAAATGTCCATACCTCGAAAGGTAAAATTATGGATTCGCCTAGGCTCCTTTGTGTCCTTTGTGTTTACCGCATTCCTGATAAGTAACAGTGGCAATTATCAAAGATCTAGTAACAATGATTTTACACTTGCAATGTAGTAACTCTTTCTGAAATCGCTATTCTCACCACTAGACAAGGATGCCATTTTTGCCATGATCTATATTCAGAGCATAATATCAATGTCCTGTGTCAACACAACTTGCTGGAACTGGACCACAGCGAGCTGTGTGTTATACTTCTACAAAATGACCACACCCTATTGCCTCACGTAAGCCTCATACTCATACTTTTAATTCTTCCTATACAGTAAATAAAGATTATTTGTTATTTACAAGCATACATTAAACTTACTTAAAGTTGAACATTCTGTCTTGAAAGCTCTTATAATAACTCTTGTTGACTACCTAGACTTTTGCAATCGTACAGCTTGTAGTTTAGGCTGCAACTTCACATCTAACCACTAGAGGGGACTAGTGATTTTGTGTTAACTCTCTGACAGTTTCTGTGGCTCCTTACCCTTTTTTCACCAGTGCATCTACGCTAACAGCATTTAGTAGATACTCTTAATCTGCAGCTGCGTTCTAAATCAGTTGAAGTGATCTTGTCTCCTTCAGTGAAAGTGCAGTAGAGTAGCAGCAGTGAGGGTTGGATCCTTCTGATGTTGTAAAGAAGATATCTACAGGTCCTCAAAATGTTGAACGTTGTCAGAGAAGCAAATGACAGTTCTTTTACGGACCAAGAGGTTGTAGGTTCAGAATCAGCTCTGTCCTACCCCAAGCAGCATTCAGCCCCAAAGCAAGACCCTTAACCACAAGGTTGCACAAGGGAGGCTGTCCCTGTAATTAGGAAAGCAACTTTGGGTAAGAGTATCTAATAAATGTCATAAATGTAAGTTGAATACAGCCAGATTTGAACCAGCAAGCTTTTGGTACATAGTGTTCTATTACTTTATCACCACCACTAAATTATATTTTGGAACCTTGCCTTCAATTATCTTTTCACTAATTCAGGGCTGTTGTAAGGTAGCCCGATTCTAGAGCAGAGTCCTCCTCTCCAGATACAGTGCATCCGGAAAGTATTCACAGCGCTCCACTTTTTCCACAATATCCTATGTTACAGTCTTATTCCCAAATAGATTAAATTAATCTTTTTCCTCAAAATTCTACACACAATACCCCATAATGACAAAGTGAAAAAAGTTTTTGCCAAAGTGAAACTTTTGCAAATTTATTAAAAATAAAAAACAAAAATCAAACATTTACATAAGTATTCACAGCTTTTGCTCAATACTTTGTCGAAGCACCTTTGGCAGCAATTACAGCCTCAAATCTTTTTGAGTATGATGCCACACCTATTTTGGGCAGTTTCCCCCATTCTTCTTTGCAGAACCTCTCAAGCTCCATCAGGTTGGATGGGGAGCGTTAGTGCACAGCCATTTTCAGATCTCTCCAGAGATGTTCAGTCGGGCTCAAATCTGGGCTCTGGCTGGGCCACTCAAGGACATTCACAGAGTTGTCCTGAAGCCATTGCTTTGTTATCTTGGCTGTGTGCTTAGGGTTGTTGTCCTGTTTGAAGATGCCCCAGTCTGAGGTCCAGAGCGCTCTGAAGCAGGTTATCATCAAGGATGTCTCTGTACATTGCTGCATTCATCTTTCCCTCAACCCTGACTAGTCTCCCAGTTCCTGCTGCTGATGAACATCCCCACAGCATGATGCTGCCACCTCCATGCTTCACTGTAGGGATGGTTTTAGCCAGGTGATGACCAGTGCCTGGCTTTCTCCAGACATAACGCTTGGCATTCAGGCCAGAGAGTTCAATCTTTGTTTCATCAGACCAGAGAATTTTATTTCAGGTGCCTTTTGGCAAACTCCAGGTGGGCCGTCATGTGCCTTTTACTGAGGAGTGGCTTCCGTCTGGCCACTCTACCATACAGCCCTGATTGGTGGAGTGCTGCAGAAATGGTTGTCCTTCTGGAAAGTTCTACTCTCTCCACAGAACAATGCTGGAGCTCTGACCATCGGGTTCTTGGTCACCTCCCTGACTAAGGCCCTTCTACCCCGATCGCTCAGAGTGGACGGGTGGCCAGCTCTACCACAACTCAGTTTACCACAGGTGGACTGCAATCAAGCTGTAGAAACTTTTGAAGGATAATCAGTGGATATAGGATGCACCTGAGCTCACTTTTGAGGGTCATGGCAAACACTGTGAATACTTATGTAAATGTTAGATTTTTGTTTTTTATTTTTACTAAATTTGCAAAAGTTTCAAATAAACTTTTTTCACTTTGTCATTATGGGGTATTGTGTGTAGAATTTTGAGGTAAAAGATTAATTTAGTGTATTTGGGAATAAGGCTGTAACATAGGATATTGTGGAAAAGTGGAGCGCTGTGAATACTTTCCTGATGCACTGCATCTGCTTTGGACTCCCATTCTGGATCTTCACAAAGACCCTTGAATATGAGATCAAAATCACCACATTTTAAAATAATTTATTTGGACCCCCCCACATTTACCATGTAAATTATTAGGGCCCCAGACCCCCATCCAGTGTGTTCCCCCACTGTACAAATGCTTCTGATGCCTCTGCCTGCCTTCCTGTGTACCGACCATTGTTTCGACCATTGTGTCTAATCTGCATTGAACTGAATTGTCTATACTTGCAGGTGTGTTTGTCATACAATAAAGGTCGTGGTCAGTATGGGGACTGTCCTTACAAGGAGGGTTGTAGAAATCTCCACATCTGTGTGAACTACCTTAGAGGAACCTGTGAAGGCAGTACAGAATGTGGCCGATCTCATGATTTCTACGAGCCTCAACCTATGAAAACTCTCCAGGACAACGGTGTGCCCGCTCAGATGATAGGGTCTGTGTGGCCAGCCTATCAGAACATGTTAATAATCCAGGATGCTAATGCTCACAGAATTAACAGTGATACTGTGCTATCCCATACACAAGGTAATAGCACACTGCTTACACAATATTCCAGAACTGCACACAAGGGCTACGTTCACACTGCCAGCCACATCGTTCAATTCCGTTTTTTTGCTCAGATCGGATTTGTCTATCTTGACGGTTCACATTCATAACTACAAGTGACCTGTATCTGACTGTAATGTGGACGCATCGGTTCTCCGAAACGTCACGCATGCGCACAGTGTTACGTTTTTACACGGGGACACGAGGACAACAAACAGTGAATCTGCTGTACATGAGCAGGTCGAAAAGGAGAAAAAAAGTCAGGCGGCTAGCTTTTTCTGTTTTCGCAGCTCTCCTCCATTTTTACCTTCCCCCACTCCCGGTGCAGGCTGATGATATCAGCGCATGCGTATAAGCAAAAAGCCACATGAATTCCAATCTGAGCGTTCACATTCAGGTTGCATTGCAAAATGGAGGCGTTAGTAGCTCACACATGTATCACACTTTGCTCTGGAGGACGACAAACAGTGAATCAGCTGTACATGAGCAGGTCGAAAAGGAGAAAAAAAGTCAATTAAATCCCCAACTTCTCCATCCTTCCACTGACTGTTATCGCAGCTCTCCTCCATTTTTACCTTCCCGCACTGCTGGTGCAGGCTGATGATGTCAGCACAAAGCCACATGAATTCCGATCTGAGTGTTCACATTCAGGTCGCATGGCCGCGAATCGGATACGTATGAGATTTAGTACCACATATGAAAGTGACACAAATCTGATTTGAAAAGATCAGATTTGCGTGTCCACACAGCCCTGAAAAGATCAGATCTGTGTCACATTAAGGCAAAAAATCCGATCTGAGTCACTTCAGCATGGCAGTGTGAACGTAGCCAAGATGATAAGTCACAATTAGGCCTAAAAAAAAAGTTTGGTTCCTGTTGGTTGTCAGTTGAGGTCATGGGTCGGTAGGGATTTTTTTTCCCCCAGTGGCAGCAAGGAATGGGAAGTTTATTTTATTTTTTAGTTTCCTTTACAGCAGTTATGTTACTTTTTTATAACATAATCTATCTATACCACATGTACTCTGCCAGCTTGTGTGTCCCAGCATGTTACACACACGTGCAGACTGGGGTAGACTGGACCATCATCATGACGTTGGAACAATAATGAGGCGTGATCACAGAAACAAGGCCAAAACAAGGCCTGGCATCCAAAAGTATATCAGAGCGTCTGTCATATGAACACGGGGGTGTGAGACTGCGGTAAAGCTGGTTTAATTTTCGACATTCGTTTGAGATTGTATCCTTTTTTATGACAAAACAAAGCATACAATTTTAGCAAATCGCGCGATTATAATGCTTAACTTCTTTAAATACTCCGGCTGTCCGTCGCGATCTCTATGGTGGCGGTCGTTTCAGCGCCGCAGCGCTAGGGATCATCGCAAAATTACACAATTGTGTTTACACAAATCCATTCTGTTCTAAGACCACTTGCCCTGATAAACTCAAACTGATTTTGAAGTACGTAGGTGAACACTCCTGATGTACTACACGGCTGATTTTTAAATAATTTCAGTCCTTTAATTTATTATAATTTTTATTATGTTTTATTTAAGCAAATCTATTATTGCCCCAGTGACCTTAAACTGCTTTCAGGATATTTAAATAAACACCTTGCACATGCTACAAGGCCTATTTATGAAAAAAAAAAATCTTTTTTTATAGAATTTTTTTTAATATAGAGTATATATTTAAACAAATCTATTATTCTCTAAAGCCACTTGCCCTAGTGACCTCAAACTGCTTTCAGGACATGAACACGCAAAAGATTCTATAAAAAATTTTTTTCATTTTAAAAATTATAATAAATTAAAGGAATGAAATTATTTTTAAAAAATAAGCCTTGTAGTACATCAGGAGTGGTCACCTACGTACTTAAAAGTCAGTTTCAGTTTATCAGGGCAAGCGGCCTTAGAACAGAATGGATTTGTTTAAACACAGTTGTGAAATTTTGCGATGATCCCTAAAGCTGCGGCGCTGAAACGACCGCGACCATAGAGATCGCGACGGACGGCCGGAGTATTTAAAGAAATTAAAAATTATAATCGCGCAATTTGCTAAAGAATTGGGGTTGTGGTGTGGTGTCTTCTTTGTTCTCCTCAGTATCCTATCGATTTGTGTGAAATTGTATGGTTCGTGTTGTCATAAAAAAGGAGACAATCGCGAATATCAAACGAATGTCGAACATTAAACCAACTTTACCGCAAAGGACGACCCGCCCAATGAATATTAAAAAAGAGAATGCTCTCATCCCTATACAGGATGGAGGGGTGCTGTACAAAAACACAATTATTTTTACACAAACTTTTTTATTTGTGGATTTATTTAATTTGTATTTATTATTTCTTCCCCGAGCTCATAAAATAAATTTGGGTCGCACATAAATTACAAGGGTCGGTCGGAAACCGGAACCAAACTTTTTTTTTTTTTTTTTTTAATTATTATTATTTTTTAGGCCTTATGAGTTTAAATTCTTGAACATGTAGATACTACTCTTTGAGAATGGTATTCAACTCTCAATGGAACTTTGCAGAATTTCCTTTTTAACACAAGATTTCTTCATTTCTTTTTCCGCAGAAAAAAACCCTGACATATGCCTGTTTCACATTAAGAATTATTGCAAACGAAAAGGTAAGATTGCACCATTCAAAACCTAAAACACCACCTATGGTATTTCAGTAATTAAGATTATTCTTGTGTCATGGTGGGTTTGGCAGACAGATGTCCAAATGTGCATTTCCAAATGCCTTACAAATGGGAGAGAAGAGATGAGCACGGCTGGAAACTTTTGCCAGACAATGAAGAGATAGAAAGGGCTTTCTGTGATCCTGCTAAGTCATGCAGGTGAACACTGCCATGCTGTCCATAATTAATCTTTGTGAAAAAGCACACAAATATTTCTAAACTTTTATTTGTTGGGTTAGAATATGTGTCTAGACTTATCAGATAGTATTACAAAACAAAAACTTTTGTATTCTTTAATGTTACCCTTCTGCAGTGAAGGTATCCAACCTGTAGACTTTGAAAATATGACTCAGGATGGCCTAGAGGTTCGTCGTTTGACTACTCCTTCCTTGGTTCTTTATCCCACTTTCATCCTTACCACCACCTGGGTCTGGTACTTCGAAGATGAGAATGAGAACTGGATTCAGTATGGATCATCTGTAAGTGCAATTCTGGATTGCCACATAATAAAAGAAAGTGTGATATATTTGCTTCTCTGTTTATTATGCATTCACTTGTTCAGGCTGTTGTAAGGTAGCTCAAATCTAGAAGGGAGTCCCCCTGTCTGGATAGACTTTCTGATCTGTACTCAATGTTGCAAAAACATTGATTATGAGATCAGATTCACTTCAGTTTTAACTTGCCACATTAGTGACTTCTGGTATTTATAGAGCTTTGGTCTAGCTGCTTCCTTGCGAAGAATGACAGTGGAGCGTTTTTCTGTTCTGCCTTCCTGTGTGCTGACCATTGTTTTGTATTTCCAGATTATTCTGTTTGGATTTGGATTTGTTTGTTCTGTGGGCTGGGTTTGAACTGTGAAGGTGTATTTTGGTTGGCCTGTGTGCTTAATTCTTTAATGTTAAATATTATTAATAGGAAGGGATACACAACACCTCTGTCACCAGTGAGGAGCTTGAGAGGAAACACCAAGAAGACAGCAGTGCTATGGTTGAGTTTACAGCAGGCCAGCACTCTTATGAGCTCAACATGCAAGGTTGAACTACTACTACCATTACTACTGCATGTATTTTTGTGAAGACTTAAGATTCCTTCTTTTTGTACTCCCTTTCTTTGTAGATCTGCATTACTCAGTGCTTTGAACTTAGTGGGTCAGTTTTATTTCCCAATATCCAATAGACCATAATGTTTTGAACAGAGGAAAAAATCCCTCACAGTAAACAACTGTGGCATAATTCCATATTTATTTTACAGGTCCTAAAACAAACAAAACATTTAAAAAGAAATGTTTACTTTGTATGCTTGAATATTTCTAAAAGCAGATATTCAGGTACTTAAACACTTAAAAATGTTTAAACCAATTTTAACCAAGCATATATATCATGAGTCAAGTAATGGTCAAAACCTTCTTTATTATTTTTTTATACTGCATGTAAACTGACTTTTACATGCTTGGTAAGGTGTTTCCTTTGGGACTAGTGATATGTGCTTTGGATTGATTGGCTTCTAATAAGTTAGTGGTGGTGGTCTAGTGGTTAGGACACTCGCCTCTTTACCAAGAGGTCATGAGTTTGAATCTTACCTCCAGCACTACCATTATTTGGTCCCTAAACAAGACCCTTAACCCCAACCTGTTCTCAAGGAAACTGTCCTTGAAATTAAGAAGTGGTCGCTATGGATAAGAACTTCTGCTAAATGCCAAAAATGTAACTTTAAAGGACAGTATTTTTTATTGATGATGTATTTTTAAGTGGAAATTATTTTTAAACAAAAGTAACATGAATATGTTCTACTTGTTTTCAAACTCTCATACCAATTTTGACTTAAATGACTTTCTTCATTTTCTAGATATGTTAGAGTGCAACAAAGAGTTTAGAACAAAAAGGCTGGTTAGGAGGAGGCCTGTTTTTCTTTCAGCAGAAGATGTACAAAAAATTAAAACAAGGTAATTATGTTTAACTCCATTGTAAGTTTTAAAAATTCATTTTTTTCTAGGAATCCTTGCTTTTTGCCCCACATAATTGCTAAATCACTGCTCTCGCATTGAGTGCTTTTGTATATTTAATTAGCTGCTTGTTACATAATATTGGGTATCTACTATTGATGTTATCATGTCATCTCTCAAGTTGACAGTAATCAGTAGCATACATTATCTGGTTCTAAAAATACACAGTGTATGCAACAAAATCTTAGGCATTGTTAATAATTTTCTAACAATTTTGTCATTTTATTTCTTTAGTAAAAAGGACAACAGAAGTCAATCTAAGGCTCTGCCTAGTCACTGGGAAACGACTAGCATGCCAGAAACTGGTTTTAAGGTAACACGTTAATATTATTTTAGCAAAAAATTAAATTACAATTTCACATCCATGAACAGGTTGTTCATGATGTTTGTAAACTTATCAGGCAGTTCTTTCCCTTCTCATATAAAAACGATAAAAGACTGATTAAGCTAAACACCAAATTACAGATTACTAAAGGGTGATGGTCTTGCGGTATGATGCTCAATTAGGAACCAAGACATTGTGGGTCAAAGTCTGACTATCCTACCTCCAGTACTGCCATTATTGTCTGTTGACCAAGACCATTAACCTCAAATTGCTCCAGAGAGGCTGTCCCTCTAATTAGAAATTACTTTAATAGTAATTAACTAGTAAATTACTTTAGTAATAGCATCAGCTAAATGCCATAAATATAAAGGTTATTTTTTTATTATGGCGATGGTTGGTTTTAATTATATCACAGTGAGTCACACAGTGCAACAGTCCTTGAGGAGTGTGGGGTTGCATAAACACAGACCAGTCTAAGAGACCTGCTGATTGCTGTCCACTATTGAAAACTGTAGGTTTAAGTTGTTTCATTGCAACCCAGTCAAATCCAGCATCTTTGTGATCTGAAATTCTAATGATTATGATTGCTAGTTCACAGTGACCACTGGTTCAGTATTTTAAAAGGGCGACCCTTGGCCTTTAGAAGCCCTTCCTTAAGCATTAAGCAAACTAGAAGTTGCTGGCCACGTCCTGATACCAGATAGCACAGAACAACTTCAGAAGTCTTGTAGAGTCCATGCCTAAGCAGGCCAGACCTGTTTTATGTTTTTGTTTATGCCTATGAGGGAGTGTATGTGTGTACATGAAAGAGAGAGATTTGATAAAATGTTTTCTTTTTCCTCCAGAGAGTTCCTCTAAACAGCACTTGTGATGAATATAACAAGATTGCTGAACTCTTTAATCAGACCATGTCAGGATGCACTGTGAAGAACATTGAAAGGGTGCAGAACCAGGACTTATGGGAAATTTTTCAGTGGTATGTGTCACTATGGTTTGGAGTGAAAGGATAAGTAGATGGATGCTGGTGCAGAGATGGCTTACACATTAAATTACTCATTTACATTACATTTACAGCATTTAGCAGATCGCGTTATTATTTAATGTGATCTGCAAAGCATAGGCCCCCTGTATGAATCAAGAGAATTCAATCCAAGAAACCATTAAGCATTGCAGTGCATGGTTCAGCCACGTCTGATGTGTAATTGAGAATTACTGACAATTAAGAATATTGCCTGTTTTTGTTACATTTTATGAAATGTACTGTATGTTTTGGGCATTATGCAGGCAAAGTAATGTCATGAAAAGGAAATCAGAGAGAAAAGACAATGAGAAACTTCTGTTCAATGGCACTGAGTCCAAGCATGTTGATGAAATCTGTCAGCAAAATTTTGATTGGAGAATCTGTGGAGTACATGGAACAGCATATGGGAAAGGTAGGTTGAGAAAAACATGCAGCCAAGTAAAATACTGAAATTGGAACACAACACTGTATGTAATTGACACAATACCTGTTGATTATTTACTTTAAATGTGTGGGAGCACAATCAAATTTTGGTGGTGGGACATAGGAAAATGTTTATGAACTATGCAATACAGTAAGACATTTAAAACATTGGGGATACTGGATACTATTTATGATATTGTTATACTAAATGGTAGAATGCTGCTTATGGACCAAATCCAGTTCTATCCTGCTGCCAGACCTATCACTGTTAATGCCCTGAGCAAGACTCTTAACCTCTCCAGGGAGACTGTTAATGTAATTAGTAAATGGAAGTTGTTTGGATAAAAATATGGATAATAAATCTGCTTTCTTATTTTTCACAGACCTGCAACTGCAATAGCTCATAAAAGAATAGCAACTTGTACATTTTACACTCACTGCCACATATTGCAAAGTCAGTGTACAGAAAAAAGTGATGTGGTCTATTTTTTTTTCAGAGCTGTATTTGCATTCTGTTGTTCAATTTATGTATTCTTGAATCCAATGAAAGTTGGAATCCAAGGAAAAGTAACAACATTCACTTAATGTATTGTTACAGGAAGTTATTTTGCCAGGGATGCCAAGTACTCACACAGCTACACTGACAAGTCTGGGACTCGATGCATGTTTGTTTCCCGGGTTCTGGTTGGAGAATACACCAAGGGACATCCCAACTATCTCCGCCCTCCTCTAAAAGACGGAGGATGCAATATCTGGTATGATAGTTGTGTAGATGACATCAACAACCCCTCCATATTTGTTGTGTTTGAGAAGCATCAGGTGTACCCTGAGTACTTAATTGAGTATGAAGCGGGAAAACCGAACTGTCCTCAATTAGGCCTCTCCAATGTGTTATCCTCAATGACTATTGCTAGTTTAGATCCCACGCCTGCCCACCAGTTATCGCCAGATACCCCCAGTGGTCAGAATGTAGAATCAAACCCCCCAACTCTAAACACTTTAATGTTTAGTGCCCCACCAGCAGCCCCAGTCTACCATATTCCTCAGCGTAATGCACGTCCATTTGTTCCTACACACTTTAAGACAAGACCTAGGAAAAGTGATGCAGCCTACTTCACATCGTTTTCCAATTTTCCCTTTGTCAAACAATCCAGAGCATTTGTAAGACCCCCAGGCCAACTTAAATCACACAAAGGGTTTGGGCCTATATCTTCACCAGCAAATTTGTCAGCCTACTCTGAGAGTTCACAATCAGATAGAAGAAACAATACCAGATGGCAAAGACCAAACATTACCAGGTCAGATAGCAGATCAGGTCCAGTAACCACTGCTGCAGATAAGACATATAATCACAGGAATCCAAAGCCAGTTAGATTTCAAAATCCAAGACAACAGCATCCCAGGTCAGATAGTAAAACATGTCCAGGAGTTTCATCCACAAACCCGTCGACTGGTAAGACTCCTAAGTCTGCTACAACCCAGAATCCAAAACAGCATCCCAGGTCAGATGGTAAAATAAGTCCAGGCGCTTCATCCACAAATCTGTCAACTGGTAAGACTCCCAAGTCTGCTACAACCGAGAATCCGAAACAGCATCCCAGGTCAGATGGTAAAACAAGTCCAGGAGCTTCATCCACAACTGGTAAGACTCCTAAATCAGTTAGAAATCATAATGACAGACAACAGGCTGGGTCAGCTAGTGGAGTAAATCCAGCAACTGGCAAATCAGCAGCTCAAACTTCAACTACTAAAACTTCAAAGTCAGACAGAAACGCGCACGGCGAACCAAAAAAAGGCTCAGCTCACACTCCACAACCTAAAACTGTGGCTCCACAAAAAGGTAAATCTGCAGCGAAGACTTCAAAAAAACATTAGATTAGTTAGTGTTGCATCAGTTTCATGAATAATTAAACTAATGCATTATACTTTACAACTGAAACCTTTCAAATATTCTAAATGCCATATTTAGTTTTATCTGTATGACAATATTCTCAAAAATTTACAAGGTAGCAAGTATTGATAAAATTTTGAAAAAGAAAACAGCATTTATTATGAATGGTTCTGCCTTATATGTCTTGTATATTTCAATTTTGCTTGTTTTGTTTCTGGTTTAGTTTAATAGCATACAAACATATATTTCCAAATGTCTTGTTTTTGAAACAGTAAACTGCACATCACTGCAAAAAAAAAAATCTGGAGCTCAAAAGTGGTCCTTTGTTTGTTTATTGTTGGTCTCAGTGATGGACTATATCCTCAAGTATTTGTTAAATAATTGAAGACAAATCGATGCAATAAACAGTAAGTGCAGGATCAATAAACAGGATCTGATGCATAGCTGTACATCTTTGTAAAACACAGTAATTTGGGAAAATTTAAAACTGAAAGAGACATTCTGGGAAATATGGCATTTAACAAAAATATATACTATATTTAAATAAAACAATATGAAGATATAATATAGGCTGCTACGGTAGTTTTAAGGCATAGTGCTTTTATCCCTTTAGGAGTAAAAGGTGTGCATTCATGCTTAGCAATATGAGGGGGCAGTGTTTGGGCTATATAATCAATGTTGCAAATAGAATGCCTTTTATTGTCACTATACACATGTACACTGAAATTAAAAGAATCTGAAAATCTGAAATTTAATTTAGTTTTGCTCAAGAAATCAATCAAGTCTTATTCACTCATTTATTTCCTCGCTGACCATCTGTGTACAGAGATACAGACTCAGATCTGTTTACACATTGCTTTACATATTGCATATGGCCTCTGGGTACAGCAAACTGAGACACTATTACGCTGTTGATGACGGGCTTCTTTGTCGTGAATAAATCCTTTTCAAAATTATGGATCATGTTTAATATTTTGGACTCTTTTGAATACCTCAATTCTGACTGAATTTATGAGACACAGTTCATTTGCAATTTCGCTGTATGACTGTTCTTGAACAACCTTTCTGATCCCATGACAGTGGATGCAAACATGCTGCAACAATTTGCAGATGGAATCCTATTCTCAGCAGTCTGTGCATCTCTCTGCAGATAGTTGCGCTGATCGACTCGCAAACACAGGATCTAGGTGTTCTCTTGGGGACAGTAGAATTTCACATTTTCACAGGGTTTTGTTCACAGCAAGTTTCTTTATTTTATAGATACTTAATAAAGAAGCTTATCCATTAGTCTTTGCTTGTGGTCCTTGTGTTAAATCTGATGTGCTTGATTTAAAGCACATTAAGGATGATACACTGCATCACAAATATTGCTACTTTAACAGAGAACCTGCAGTTTTCATTTGTAACAAAGCATCAAAAGACATCCCAGTCGCTAGTGAAATTCGATCTCTTCTCTGACTGGGTGCACAGCAATCCGCTAATCATCATCAACTGTATTAGAAATAGATTTGATCCTGCATGCAATTCTCAAGCCCATTTATCACATGTATGCCATTCTTTTGAACGATGCGCTTTGATCCACAGCCTAACAACAATAAACAATCTATACAAATCTATTGCATCCATGTTTGCTGTCGCACCTGCGGTCGCTCCAGACCGACTTCTAAAATATTAATGTACCGCGCATCACATGGAAAATACCACCAGGAGCTTTTTCAACAGTTCACCAGCCGCTTAGCCAATGGGACTCCAGAGTAGTACAGCGGCACGGATGCAACGAGACGCCCGCGTTCCCGGCATGCATTGTGCAACGGGGAGAAAAGCTGGAGCACGAATCGCGCGACTGTTGTGGCACGAGCGCAGGGCATCCCCCCACGAGCACCGGATACACGCACGCTGAGGTAAAGGGAGGAATTAAAAAGATGCGACATGCATGATTCCTGAATAACGAGGTTGGGCTTGCTACCATGCAAAATTACTTGGAGACATCATACGTTTTTTCTCTAGTAAATCTGGCAATTAATAGCTAGAAAACGAGGGGCTGCGACTGTCATCCATAACCGCTCCCTGCTCCAGTCTATGGTCTGATCATCTGATCAAAAAAAAATGACAGTTTGTTAAGGTGCATGTTTTTAAAAGATATAAAATGGTATTTTGGCATGCAGTTCAATTATTCGACTTCATTTTATTAGATGCATGACAGAAAACGTCGATTCCGGGTGTCGTTCCTGACTTACAAATAGGTTTGGACCGGGGGAAGTCGGTGGGGGGAATTCCCTCCCCTCCCTGCCTCTTTCCGTTTCCCCCCCCTTTCTTTCTTTTCCTCCCCGCGGATACGCCTCATATTCCGCACAAATGCGGCGTATTAATGTGATCTGTTAGTGTACATGTGCACGCGTATTAATGCTCATCTGTATAAATCAGCATTTTGCGATGGATTTTGTGATGCTGGCTTGTTATCAAAAGTGATTTGTCACGCTGGTTTGGCACAAAATCAGATTCAAGGGATCCAAAACACTGCCTCAGATGGTCTCATGTGAAATGGCTCTTTGTACACCAGCTTATTTTTGGTATATATATCAACTGGCTAAATCCAGTTGCCTGGACCAGTCTTTAACAGGATTTGCAATGGCTTGCCGGTATGTAGAATGGTGAGGTTGTATGTGCACTTGTTGAAAATCCTACTGGCCAGTGTACTCAGCCATGAAATCATTTGCTGCCTCAGCCTCGGTGTGTGAAAATACATCTTTGCTCCTGGTTTAGATCATGTTCTCATGTGGCTTCACCGCTACCCTTTTCGCAATTGAATCAGCCTGTGCTTTAGCCCTGGGCAGGATGTTGCTGCCGAGGTCCGAAGTTAATTGAATGGGGCCAAAAGGGCATGCTTGGTTTTACATCTGCACATTATTACAGAATTGAACATAAATGATTAATTTATTAAATGGAATTTGTTTCTGGCTGTTAAATTCCAATTCACAGTCCTCTCTTTCTTACATACCTTTATGTTTTTATTAGGCTTATTTAGTTGGAGGCTATCTTTGAATCCGTTTGCTCCAAGTCCCAACATATATCATAGATGCTCAGAGATTTATTTTTTGGGTGGGAGGGAGGTGACCAAATTTCAAAAGATATCTAATCCTTGAAGCAGTGTCTCTGAATTTTTAGCTTGTTATATTTTGACTCATTGCAGGTTTGGGCAGGAATTAATTTTTCAGTACACATATCTATGGCTTTATTCAGTTTCCAGTATACAGTATTTTTTTACATTAATTGTGAATGCAAGTTAGTACCATTGCCTAGTTAAGGTTCTTTAAGATATGTCTTCATTAGCTGAAGCCTACGGTAACTCCTTTTAAAAGCCACTAGCTCCAACGTGGACAGTTGCTCGATAAACACAAAGTATGGAATAAGTACGAGTACTTAGTCCTCCAGGATGATCTGATACTGATTTGGTAGGAGCAAAAAGGTGTCCAGGAGTCATATAATCCTCTCTGCATCATTCTTAGTCCTGAACATATAAAGACTTTTTCCCTTGTCATAATTTGCTATACAATTAATTATTACACCCCCCTGTGACTGTTTGGGTCAATTTGAATTTAAAATAATCAATGTCTTGTAAATGTATTTTGTTTTTATATGTAGGTCTTTCCAATGCACATTTTAAAAGTTGTAAAATGAGTTAATGAAAAACGAGTGAATTATCCTGATTAAACCATTATCTGTGAGAGGTAAATAACACCATTACACAAAATATTGATTGAAATGGTTAGTATTGGAGTTAATAATTAAATATAAACAATGTTTATTGGGATCTTTTGGTTTCTGACACTTTTGGATAATTAAACATCATTGGTGTTCCTGAGAGAACATAACAGAAGGGTTAAACTTAATGATTACCCTACTCAGGGTATGATTGGGTGCACTGGTGCTGGAAATACAAAACCTGTGCAGGATTAATTTCTATTTATAACTGATTATTATTAGCATACACCCAGTGAGAGAAGAGCTTATGTTTTAGCAAGAATGTCCTTTGATGCTTTGTTGCACAGATAACTGCAGGTTTTGTGTATTTAAATGACAATTCGGAACCCTAGTTATAAGTCATTTGATTTAATGCATACAAAAGAAGTGGTGTGGGTTACGTCCAAATAATATATTATTTTATATGACGCACATAAATTGCAACTAATGCGATGTAGGATAAAATACAGATAAAATACCCTCTTCTGGATAGATTAACACGAGCAGGTAACTGGGGGATAGTACCCATAGCACTTCAGAACGTGATCAGTACATAGGTATTGTCTAGCATCTGTTGACTTGGTAAGGAATGTACAGCATATTGGTTGTTTTGTTTCCTCCACAGCCACCTTAACCACTAAAACACACTGAAATGAAAACATGAAGGGATTTGTGTTTTAATTGTATTTAGGGGCAGTTATCTTAACATTATTTTTCACTAAATTTAAAGTTTGGCTTCCATTTCTATTGGTAAACTCATCAATAATGCTGTACATTTAAATACTAACTAGTATTTGGTGTTAACTAGTATTAGCTGTTAGTGCAGGGACAGACTGAATGAGTGACCAATGATTTGGCATGTTATTGTAGTCTAATAATTTGTATATAATGGCAATAGTTTGCTTGTTTAATTTGCCACTGTTTGATAACTTTATTTATAATTAGATATACTTGTACATTCAAATGTAATCTTAAAAAGTTATATCTTAGAACATTTTGATTACCTGAATATCACATTTGATGATCAAATGAGCTATTGTTAGTGAACACCACAAAAATGAATAGTAATTTATGTGGCGTTATGCTGAAGTTTTGTCAAGACTACAATCTTAAGCTGCTCTCACTTTATTAGATATCAAGAGTCTCATAGATGGGGCCGGATTTACTGGTTGTGTAAACTGCAATGACGATTTTTAATTGAGATACATAAGTTTGAGTTGGAATACACAGAAGACAACATTTGTTAGCTTGAAGAGGCTCAATTTGTCAGTGAACTACAACACGAACATTTCACAACTACAACATTTCAGTGGCAGTACAGCCAAGATGACTTCACAATCAAAACACATTAAATGGCACCATCAGCGAAGACCTGGCAGAAAACAGTGGAACCCATCTACAGTCTAGAGGATTCTGATTAGAAATGATATTAATGACTTGCATCACACATTACTCTGTTCCCAGCAATAATAGTCCTTTCAGTAATGTGAAATATGGTTTCGTTTTACTGCTCATGGTGTATCTTGTGTTTAGCAGTAATGCAGTGGATGAAGAAAAATCTCAAAAAAGAGAAAAATCTTTCAGCTTCTTAAGCTGAATTAACAGAACTGCATGTGCTGTTAAGCTGTGAAAAGACTCCAGTTGAAGTCTTCAAGCTAAGACGTGACCTGATAAACATGAGTATTGCAGTTAGTATCTTTAAACCTTATACTCTCTATATTAGCATAAAGCAATAGCTTTAACTACATGTTTACACTGTCATCATAATCTTAAGAAAATGTAAATCAGCATTAATTTTGGCAGTTATTTTAGTTTTAGTCATTTCCAGCCTTCATAGTTTTAGGCCAGTTTTAGTAGCTTGAACTGAAGTCTTAAAATGAAGTGTTGAAATATTAAAATTCACAAAGCACCATTTCACCACTTAATAATAATGTATAGTGTAATCAATTCTTAACATTTTTTTTAAAGATTCACATTAAGTGTTAACACAAAACAACTGGGGCAATAATAATAGCTTCAGGGCACAAATGCATGACCAAAACAGGGCCATAACAAACAGAAAACGCTCTTCTAGATAGATTAATGGGCAGGTGACACTTGGGGCAGCACGGTGGTGCAGTGCTGCCGCCTTACAGCGAGAAGGTCCTGGGTTCAAACCTTGGGGATGGCTGTAGGGCCTTTCTGTGTGGAGTTTGCATGCTCTCCCTGTGTTTGTGTGGGTTTCCTCCGGGTGCTCCGGCTTCCTCCCACAGTCCAAAGGCATGTAATATAGGTTAATTGGTGTCTCTAAATTGGCCCCGTGAATGTGAGTGTGATTTTGTGATTGTGTGTGCTCTGCGCTGTTTTGGCGCCTGCCCAGGGTTATTCCACGCCTTGTGCCCGCAAGTTCCCGGGATAGGCTCCGGTCACCCACTGCAACCCCAGTTGGGATTAAGTGGCTTGGGTATTGAATGAATGAATTAAAAGTAACTGGGGGACAGATGAAGCTGATTATAATGGTTAACTGAGGGAAACTGACCAATCACAAACAATGAAAGGCCAAAACAAACAGGAGATTGACGGACAGACAAAAAACAAGATAGGACAGAAACAAAACTGAACATTGCCAGCCTCTGGTGGCTGCCCAGGGAATGTCCTGGGGGATCTTAGATAATTGTACCAACTCTAGAATTTACAAATCAATCAAATAACTAAACAGATATCTTCCAAATTGCTCTGTGATTTTAGAAATAACAAATTGCAGTTTGACTAGGTAGGCATGCAATTGATCTAACGCAATAAAGTGAATCCAGGTTCACATGAATAAACTCAGAATTAACCATAACAGCATGATGCACATTTAGACATATTGGGAAACACAACATGATGTTTAACTTGAATAAGACAGTATAGATCAAAATATACTTAAGGTAGAAGTTTACCTTTGGAAAAAGCCTTAACATATTTGCCATTTAAGTTGTCACAGCTGACTGCCCAATAACACTGACTAGCAAACTTTATATGTATATTGCAGGATTTATCATTTCATTTTGCAGTTGAATTGGTAGTGTGCCTTCAAAAGTCTCTTGAGGTTGGTTACATTTTTAGCATGTAATTTGAAGCCACAGGGTGTCTCCATCGTCCGTTAATGCAGTGCGTTTTGTGTTCCATAACTGTGTTTTCCACCCAAGCAACCCTGTTTGCATTGAAGCTACACTGCCTAAACTTACTATTTATATTTTAGCACCTGGTTGTTGGTTTAGAAATGTTTCTAGTGCACACAAAATTATCCTGTGCTGATGCCAAACTCACGTTTATCACATTCCTCACTGAACTTAGGGGCTACTTGGTTTTGGGCATTAGCTGTGGTTGGGGATTGCTGGGATTCCGTCTGCACACATCCCTCAACCAATCCAACCAATGTCAGTGATGCATTGTTGCAACGTCTGCTCAAAGGTCATTGATGAATTCACTTTTTGTTATTGAAATTAACACTGGTCCAATTGTACCTGGCACATATCAGTGGAACTTATCAACAGTCAGGAGAAATCTGGTCAGGGGTGATATTTATGGAAGACTTAAAGAAACATACCTTCAATGTGGAAGCAACTTGTCTGCGCAACAGCTGACGTGCAGAAAAGTATCAACGAGTGTTGTAGACTGATGAGTCAAAATGTGGAATATTTAGCAGGAACAAAAGGCAGCGTGTTCATTGCAGGCCTGGGGAGTGATAAAAAAGTGTGTGGAGTTGGGGATTTGATGAGACATACAGGCTTCTTTTTATGTCTGCTAACCAGTGCATGCATCACAATTTGTAAGTCTCTCAGATCCTTACACTTGACATCAAATGACTTCACTTGCTGGCTAATACTGTATACCCTACTCCTTGACAGTTCCCATTGTGACAAGACAATGAGGGTTACTCCTTAATACATAATGTAGGAACTGAACAATGTATAATTATGACATCCAGAGGTTTCTAGTTAGTGTCACTTGGACTGTGTAGTAAGTAATGACCAGATTTACCGTGACTCCACGCTTCTCTCAATGCCTGGCTTGTATTGTAAGGTTTGATAGGTTCATGTTGGAAGACTTTTTACCACATGGGTCATAGTGGAGAGATGTCAAAGAATGTTGAAGCAGTATGAACAATGGACAACACATCAAACTGTGGTACTTTGGCCCAAAACAAAGACTCCACTAATACGCTGAATAATGGCCAATATGGAGCTGGTCCTGGTTTTCTATTTGCACATTGTTTTAAACATTTGAAATGGATGCACTCTGTGAAGGACATACGTCTGCACCTAAGTGCCAATGGTGGATTACTATTAATGTATGAAACTACATACTTCTGTGGATACATTGGCTGCTGTTTCTTGAATTTTCAGTTCAGTATGTCAAAGGGTGGAAGGCAACAAAGGTCTCAGCTTCCTAAATTCTGTAGTGGGAGCCAGATTTATGTTCCTACAATAAAATGAAAAGAAGTGAATTGTGTGAAGAAGAGGTAGCAACTGTGCATTGTAAATCTCAATGGGCTTTCAGATCTTAGAAGAAGACTGTAAGGGAAGTGTGCTTTAGTCAGTGTTCTCGTTTGATGCTGAATGGATCATGCATCACAATTTGTATGCCTTTAGTTAATCATTTCATTAAACTAACTACGTAGGAGAAAATAAAACATTTTTAATCAAAATAATTAAGTCTAATGAAAAATAACAGTGGAATGTGGAAGCTATTTAGTTCTCTACACTCTATACTCTCTACACTTTTTAAATCTACACTGATTATAGTACTGGAGACTAATTTGTACTGCACACCAGTTTATCTGGAATCTTGTCCCAGTCCTCAGTTTATTACCCATTATTCATGAACATGTAAGCTAGACTGAGCTCTTCACCCAACTTTCTTCACCCGCTATTCAATCCCAACTTTAAGATGACTGCAAAACTTCAGTGTGATCCAGACCATGCTTTTGCTACTACTATTATGCTTCTTTCTATACACTTGGTACGAGAAAGCAAAAGAACTGGTAAAGAAGCCTGTGTGAAGTCTGATTATCTTTATCGAAGCCCTGTCTCAGGGCGCACTTCATTAGGAGGACTGATTTAATAACCCCTTTCACAAATGACAGAGCTAGGCCATGATCCCACTTCTACTTCCTCCTTCCTAATTGGTGGCTACTGTTTGGTCTCTCACACAAGCCTTAGGGAACGCTCATTGTAGCTGTTTTGCGTCCGCCTCAGCCACTGAGAACATTCACTCCTCACTTGCCTTAGGATAAATATTTGTGGGTGAAAGCCTGAGAAAAAAGAAAGAAATAGAACAATGAAATAATTAGTGATGCAGCAAAAGTCACAGGTGTGGTGTGACAAACTGAGGACACAAATAAACCACAGGCTTTGCTCTGAACCTTGAAAACAAAGACCAATGCACAGACAAAACCTAATATAGCAGCACAAAATCACAACTACTCTGCATAAGACAACAGAAATAAGACACAAAAAGGGAAGGGACGCATAAAATAGGCAAATATGGATATAGTTGTAAATAATTGTAAGCTAATGGGAGAGTGGCAGTCTCACAGTGGCAGTATAACCTTTGGCCAAATTGCTGACCAAAATGTTCATGTTTAAACTGAGGTAAATGAACAGTAAAGAAGCACAGGGAAGATGGGACATGGTGGCCACTAGTGGTCCAACAGTAAATTGACAACTGTGACAGGATATGATATCCAGGATTAATTACATCAGTCTTCAAGTGAAGGTTTTGTTCTCATTATTAAAAATCCACTGCAGACTGGCACTAATAAATAGGGACAGGGTTCACAGGTGTGTTCATGAACATCGTAATGTACTATATGGTATACACTGTGCCAAATTCTGCTTTCATGGATAAAATTCAATGCTTAAAAAAGAAAGAAAGTGAGGCAAGTTCCTGCAAGTCACATTATTGAATGAAACAACATTATTCCAGAGTTGCAGTAAAGCCGTCTCCTTTTACATCGACACACATCAGTATGCATGTTCAGCAAATCCAAATCCACCTGCTGTGTGTGCTTCGTAAGGGTTATGCATATGAATGCTTCAGTTTGCATCTCTCCAAATCCCTGGTTATGCAATTGTGTGTCATCTCCACTCAGATCAAACAGAATCTCTCGCTTTCAACACACACCGCACAAGCCAGGGCTGTATCAATTAGCGCCTTATCTCACGCCTTCCTGTAAATGTCTTTATCTTCCTCCTCCAGCTCCCCTCATAGCTCTCTAATCCTTTCTTCTTCAAGCCTATTTAAAGTGTCATAACCCACTCTTTCCCTCTAATCACACTGGGTCTCATCCAGCTAGAAGAGACCACACCATTCTGGACTCTCTCTCTGCTTTCTATGCAAAGCCTCTGTGATGGTGAGAGGGTAAGATGTATTAGAGCAGTTAGCATCGAGAAGCACAGCCTCTTTCCTTTCCCAGCTCATCTTTATTATAACAGATCTTTTGCTGTATGCTTCCCTTCGTCATAAATGAGAGGTTATGCAACTGATGTTTACCTATTTCTTTATCTGTCACTTTGATGTTTTTATAGCCTCTCTGTGTATGAAAGAACAGCTTCCCTTCCTCTCTTTGTGAGGAAAACCTTATTAGAGATACCTACATTTAACAGCTGTTTTTTTTACTGGAAGCCCTAATTTTTACCACAGAAACACTCTTGAAGGTTCATTGGACCTTCCATTTGTTAGAAGGAAGAGTGCTTCTACCACATGGAAGGATCTCAAAGAAAACCGAAGCATCATAATCAACTGACTACAGCCAAAACCGTGGTCCTGTACTCCCATCTTGCTAGACCCAAAATAAGTACCATAAAGTCATCTGGATAAGGACAATTGTGGAACAGAAAACAGTCTTGGCGTTCCAGTTGGAAGCTGTTCTAGAGGTCTGCTATGAATACACCCGATGAAGGGCCGTATTGGTTCCTAAAGGTCTCATATTATCACTTTTTCTGTTCATTGGACATCCATTTAGGTCTGTACTGCCTCTACACTAAGTTTGACAAAAATGGTCAATTGTGTTAGTATTAATTTACAAATGTCAGAAATCATATACTTAAATGAGATGTTAAGATTTCTCCCCTACTTCTACGCCACGTTAGGGGACATTTGAATAACTCGACCCTCTTATCTGAGATCCTCCACCCACCAGGTAGAACTGCTAGGGCTTCCTGATCTGCCATGTTTTCTTGCAAGCACGAAAACGGAATAAATCTGAGGTTAGTTTCAAACGCAAATACGTTTGCGTAGTAATAATAAGAAGTAGTTTTTTATGTAGTTTTTGGAATACAGAGGTCGGTATGATGATACTGACAAAATTGGAAAGCAACAGTTTGGTTACCATTTGGAAACGTCTTGCTGCATTCAGAGTTGTGACAGTCAGTGCCTCCCCTTCTTCATGGTCAGATTCATGCTGGAACAGGTACGACTGTATGGATGGTCTGTTATCAGCAGCCATGTCGATTATTTTCACACGAGGTAAACTCTCATTGTGCTGTCTATGCCCCAGTTCCAGAGTGGGAAAAGGGCAGCAGCGGCTCATTTGCATTAAGGAATACTAATAAGTATTCTAAGTATACTAATAAGTAACAGCCTATTCTGAAAGGGACTGAAATAGAGGAGTAAAACGTAGGCAAACAGTCAAATATGGTATTTTCAGCACACTATTTCAGAGACATGTTTAGTGGAGCTCATAGACCATTGTTAATTTTAATAAAATGTATAATATGGGACAACTTTGAAAAACTTTATTAGAAGTGCCTATATTTAACAGCTTGGTTTGTCCTGGCCATTGCTCCTTGACGGATGGGTCTAATGCAGAGGTCATTGTTTCATGGTGGTGTACTGTGTGATGTGCTGTGGCGTGTTCACAATGACAAATAATCAAATAAGGGACTTTGCCTAGGGGCGCCAACATCTCCTTCCCAAAATGAGTAGTGAAATTAAATTCTAAATTACACAAGTAGTATAATTAAATAACTAAATTGAATAGATCGCCCCCATAGATTGGCCAGTTGCCACCGATACCTGAACTGCACTGAACTGATCCCTAAACCTATGGTTGCGTGACCGGTGAGTGTGTGTACTTTGGAGCACGTATTCTTCCTGAAGCTCATGCTGTACATCCATGTAACGTGAAAGCACACTTACTTGTAGTCGTGTTTGCAGTCAAACATTACATCCTTGTTAATTTCCTGAGGATCTTTTGTTCCTCTGACATCTGCAAAGTCTTAGGGCTAAGTGTACACTCCAGCAGTTTAGGCAATTATGATGCTATTGATTCAGATGCCTGCAGATATTTACCCCCACAGCCGCACAGTGAACGTCACTAACTCTAGATATCCAACTGTGCAAATTTATTGACCATATAATTCATTAAGTAGAAGTGCTACTGAAATGTTGAAAAGTTTAAATCTATTAGAAGTAAAGTATACCATGGCTATATTTTATTACCAATGCATTGATTATTTTCTTCACCTGCTGCTCTTAACTCGTACCACCTTTCCTCCCAAAATTATGCAGACATTTCTTATTTCATGCTCATCTATCATTCAGACATCTTCACAACTTGGAAATTTCTGATTAGAACCACATAAACAATGAATCTAAATTTCACAGCGGTGACAAAACTAATGTGAAGACTATTAACACATGGAGGAATAGCTTTAACTTAACAATATTTCAGTGCTGTCATGACGTGGGTCTTGGGGGAAGGAGAGGAGGACGCTGTTTCAGGCATGATAAAGGGTTTATTGAGGGAGTCTAACCAGACGGGGAAAGCTCACTGGGAGTCATGAGCCTGGGGAGAAAACACACGAGAGAGGTGTGAGGATGAGGAGACAAAAGGGCAATCCAAACTGAGACACAAAACCAAACCAAACCAAAATCACATGGGTCCAAAAAGTCCAAAGGGGAAAGAGCAGAGTTGTTCCAAGATCTCAACACGTAACAAACAACCATGTGCTGTCTGAGGGATACAGACTCAAGGACACATCGATTAAACTGACTTAAATAAGACCACACAACTCAATAAACAAGTGCTTGCATGAATCCCAAACTCAAAGCAGAACGAGACACAGCTGAAATCAATGATAAGCGCGGGGGTGTTCTACACAGACACTGACCTACTAGGTAGGGAACACATAGTGCAAACAACATACCAGGAAGTGAGTGCGCTCTAAACAGAATGTGGACTACTCAAGAGGGCACGAAGTGCAGACACAGAACCCGGAAGTGAGGACCAAGCTAACAAGGAAGGCTAAGGCTAACCCGAGGAGACACGAGGGGCAAACACCAGACACAACACCAAAAGTGAACCCAGAGAGCAAGAGAAACAAAACAGATACTTAGCCTGGGTTCACGGTGGCACTGTCCCGTCTAAGTCGGGTGGGACTATGACAAGTGCTAGTTTAAACTAGACCCAGATACTTAGGGTATCATATCATCCGAATGTAGCAAATCTTTGTTCTTCTCTTTTATTACTTTATTTAGATTTTAGTACAACATCCTTCTAATAGGTGGCCATATGTTCATGTGGGTGTAACACAAATCTCAGTAGTGTAGGCCATTGGTGTGGCTTCATATTTTATTTTTTAATGCCTGTACTGGATCCTATAGCTGTGTCCAGACAATTAGCCCATCAATTCAGGCCAGAATCTGGTGTGAGAGTTCACAAGTAAAATAATTGCAGAATTAGCTTTTGAGGCTTAAAATTGTTTGGCTATAAAACTGTGCACTGAATACATTGTCATCTAAGATTCTGTTCCTGCTTATTAACAGATAAATGACATCTAAGGTCAGCAAGAGCAATATAGATTAATTGTTTATAAAGTTTTATTTTTAGATTTTCAAATATAGCATGTACACACCTCTCTATAACATATTTTAGTCTGGATTGGATAGGATTTAGTAAATCTTTTTGTCATAACCTCTCACTTTTCTTAATGAATAACACAGAAAATTGTTACATTTCTTAGGGCTGCACAATATATTGTTGCATTTGGTAGTTGTTAGCATAATGGTTAAGACATTCGACCCCTGATTGGAAGATCGCCAGTTTGAATTCTGGACCAGTAAAGGTACCACTGGAGTACTCATGAGCAAGCTGCCGCCGCCAAACACTGATCCCCGAGTGCTGGCCATGTTAGCTGCCCACTGCTCCTTCACGAATGGGTCAAATGCAGAGGTTTGCAATGTGTTCACAAAGACAAATAATCTCTCACGTCCACTTTCGCATGTGCAATGGTCACAACACAAGACAAATTCTCAGTTCTCCTGTTCTATGACTGATTTACAAGGAAATCTGTTTGATGCAACACCAATTACTCAATGTCGTCATATCATGATGAAGGAAGAATGGATTGGGAGGCTGAAGTACCTGGACTAGTGAGGGCCGAGAAAGGCATGTGCTCACCTTCCTTTGACCCTGGGTGGTGGAACGGCGGTCCGCAGCTTTGCCTTTCTTACTAATTCAATTTCAAAATGTAAAATTATACAATGTCAAAGTAAAAAGAAAAATAACTTTGTTGTCATCTTATCTATATACAAGTATACAGTGTTGGCAAGGTTACTTTAAAAATGTATTCCAGAATGCATGCCATAAAATATCATTTGTAATGTATTCCATTAGATTATGTGAGTAATGTATTCTGAATATTTTGGATTATTTCCACATTGTCTTGCTTTTTACAACTGTATGAATGTGGCAATCACACCCTTCATATTCCATTCTCTTCCTTCTTTTAACCCTTACAGCCATGAGAGAATTTGTGCTACCTTTGTTTTTAGGATTATTGTAGTGGGTGTAGAAGTTAACCATACATGCCATATGTTGTGTTCATGAAAATCTGCACTATTCAGATTTTGATGTGTAAATGCTGACAAAAGTCTTGAAATCAGTCCATTTCTGATGAAAATTGACTTGCACCTGTAGAATTATTTTCAGTAGAATTGTTTTTCGTTTCTTTTTTATGTAGTATAAAAGTACTGAAACTGTAGACATGACTAGTAGAAATAGTAAGAACAGTGTCTGTTATATTGGCTTGCCAAGGTTTTCATTATGTAGAGACGTTCCATGGCTTAGTGCTATGAAGAAAAATGAGGTTGTTGCCAGGTGGAAACACTTTTGGAATTCATCTAGATATAGAATAAGATTATTTTACAACAAAGCATATAGTTTTCTATATTTATTTTTACTCTCTAACAATAATTGACAATGAAAAACTAGTGAAGGTTTGGCATTTTTAGGACAATTTGGATTCATTCTGGACAACTATACCATCACAATACAGCTGTGGAAATGCATCTGGAATAAACACTGAAAATATCAAGTAAACAGCTGAATTGTGAGTAGAACGCTGGTTGTTTATGTAATTTATCAGCTAAAACATAAGGTTTGTTTGTAATAAATGGGGAAAATGTGACTGAACTAGAACACTCTACTGAATGTTGGACTTCCCTGTGAGAGAGTTCCCTGTGTGTTTACATCACAAAAATATTTTCCGCTATTAATTTAGTTTTTGTGCACAGATTTACTCACAAATAACTTTTGTTCATCAATGTTAAATGGTTAATGTGAAGTGTTGTCTGAATTTTCAAGACTGAAGTGCGTTTCTACCTTGGCTCTGTCGTGCTGACCTCAGCTCTTACTCCTCCGTTTTGTGACTGCAGCAACTTACATTAAATGGACGTTTGCATTAGAATCTTTGGTTGTAACTGTATTCTGATTACCATCCATTTTTATGTAACTGTAACACATTCCCATAATTTGTAATCTGACTCCACAACACTGCAAGTATACAGAGAGATGATATGATGTAATGTAGTGGTCTTGCATTCTGTCAGCAAGCAGATGTGCAGGAAGGAAACTACAGGTGCAAGGTTCAACCATAAATTTATTCTAAACAAATTCTAAACAAACACCAAACCAAAGACACAAAACAACTGCACCATAGACAGCAGATGCAAGACAAAGACGGAGGGCAGAGGTGGGATAAATACACAGACACAGGTGTAACAGGTCAGGATAGATGAACCAAAGTGGTTCATCTGGTCGAAGGGAGGGCAATTGTGACTGTTCAATTTTACATTTTCTTGATAAATGCAAAATGGTTTGCTCAAAGGTTTTCAGGGGAAAAAATATTGGTCACATTTTTATATAGGTCTGCGTGGGTTGTTAGTTGTCCAGGACATGCTGGTCTTAAGGGCTTGATCCGCAGCCAACTGAACTTTCACCATCAGAAAGTCAGCAATACTTCACATTGTCTTTGTTTCTTTAAATTCTTTAAATACGGGTTAAATGGAAACATTTTAGGACTGCAACTAAGCATCTTTATTGGCCAAGATTGTGAACAGCACCCGAACTGGCCACATCCATATTTACAAAATGTATTTGATTACTACTGATTATTAACTTCTCTTTCCCTCTCTCTCTCTCTCTCTCTCTCTCTCTCTCTCTCTCTCACACACACACACAGCCAGCCTCTTCCGCCTATCACCAGCATCACCATGAACTACCTGCGCAGGCGCTTGTCTGACAGCAGCTTCGTGGCTAACCTGCCCAATGGCTACATGATGGACTTCCAGAGGCCCTCCACCGGCCCCACCAGCTCCACCAGCTCTCCTTCCTCCCCAGCCACGGAGCGGCGACAGCAACCCTCTCAGCCAGCCCAGCCTCAGGCTCCATCAGCCACCTCCGGGAGTTTCCTCAGCTCCTTCTCTAGCGTGGTGAAAACGGCTCAGATAGCCAGCGCCGTGCAGGCCAGAGTCCACGCGGAAGCCGCTGCTTCCACCGCTGCTTCTGCTACTCCGGCTAAGCCTGCTGTACGCAAACCCAAAGTGCTGTTAGTCATCGATGATGCACACACAGACTGGTAAGAGCTGTTTTTGAATATGACATGATCTAGCTCGAACAGCATATGCATCTAGTCATGCTTTGCTGTGGCTGCATGTTCCACCTAAAACCTAGCTTACTGATGTATGCAACCATTGATAGGTTTCACTTGTGAATAAGTCATCTTCAATCGAAGTACAGCACAATAAAATCTAAGAATCACCTAGATTAAAATATGAATAAAAGAGAAAAACTAAAATCAAGAATACAAGTTTAGAACAGCAATAAAACAGTTAACACAATTAAAGCCAATAAAAAACAAACTTAAGTGACAGATGGGAAAGAGAGCTTCCCACGACAGGACAAAAGGTTAAATAAAATATCTTTAAAATGCCCAATGCATGGCAAAATACTTTGTTAAATTTGACTTAAATGTGTTTATCAGATATAAAGTTACGAAGGAGAGATGAGTGTTCTAAATTCTTGGGACAGCTACAGAAAAGGTCATCTTTAGACCTTAACCTGGAGTGTGGAATAACCAAAAATTGTTAAAAACAGCAAGTATCAGAACCTGCCTGGTCTGATACTCAGTTATTAAAATATTGTATATAGCATCAAATACCTCCATGTCAGAGGAAATGTAGGCTACGATGCCCATCACTCAGTTTTTCACAGTTCAGAGGATGAAGTCACACTGCCCCAATAAAAATATTATAAAATATCATTCTCAGTCCCAGCCAGAAGGGAGTAGAATCTCCCTTTAGGAGTCTCTTGCTGCTTTCTCAAACATCCAAGCGGAAAAACTACTGCGTGTACCATTTTTTCCTGTATGTTTGATTTTTCTTTGTTTTTTTCATCATCAGCATCTCATCAGCATTAAATTTTTTCACTTTCTCATAATGGGGATGATCATGCCCTATATCTTTTCTATAGTTTTTTGTGAACTATTTCATATGATTTTTCTAATTTTGCCAATTTTGTTGTGCATCAAGAGACCATATACTGTTGACACTTTAGTGTTTGTGAAGCTATGTCTTATGATCTAGAACATCAACCCATCAATAAAAAACCTGATGCTGGAGAAGGGGTTCATTAGTAAAATATTTCCAGTGTGTTTTTTGGTTATCTTATATGAATTGTGTGCAATCAAATTACTGAAATGTGAGTGTTATGTTTTCAGTTATGTTTTTAGTGATTGGTATAACAGAAAGGCAAAACTGATGCTTTTTAAATCTAACCACAAGATGGAGCAATAGACTTGGGATCCAGCAAATGCAATCTGCCGCACATCTGCAGAGGGAGTCACAAATTGCACCAGTGATCAGTGATTGCCTTCAGTCACAAATATTTGTTTACAGTGAAGTCATAAACCAGAACAAATTTCAAACAGCTTTTCAGGAGAATGCCACCTTAGCTTTGACTTGGCACAAAAAGTGAGTGATTACTGTTGAGTGATCATTGTGAACACACCACAACATTCTCAGCCCATAAAGATTTCTAGCTAACGTTAGTCATGCATTCATATTCACATTTCTTATTGACCTTCCATGTAGAATGTTGGGTAATCTCTCCTGTACACTTTGCGTATCTTTCTTTTTTTAACAGGTTGCATATTTTGTTTTGTACATTGAAAGTTTGTGGTAGAGGGTTCTTTGCCTTTGTTGGTGTAAATCTAGTTCAGCAAGTTGTTGTCCAGTGATGCTTTTTATCTTATTGGATAAGGACTTATTTAGACATTGATTTACGTTGATCAGATTTATATATTTATTTTTGCATGCACAGGTATTAAAAACTGGCTTGACTCTCTGAAAATCCTTAAAATTTAGCATCAGTGATTTTTGATCATTTTTATTATTATTTAAATAGTTAGAGATCTTGTAAATTGATTTGCAAGAAAACAGACATGGTCATAAGATTCCTTCTTTTTATTTTAGCACAGAACAGCATTTCAGTCCCTGCAAACAAAAACACACTGCTCTAACATGACCTCGGGGGGACAATAGGGACTTCTGTACACATGTGTCTATGCACACAGACGCAAAGCAAGGAATCAGTGGATCTCTGAGCTCAGCTCTGAGAGATTTAGCCACACTGACCAGCTTGACATTTCAGCAACAATGAGGCTTTATCAGCTTTCCTTTCGCAAAGTTTTGTCTCATGTAGTGAAAATAGCTGGAAGTCTCCTCAGACTTTCTCAGGGTTTTTTCCTGACCTCATTGTCATGGAATGAGAAGGAAACAGAGATGTTACCTTCGCCAGATCAGATGCGCTTCCTATGCTGAAGTATTTCTTGAACGGCACTTTGTACTGGATTGAGCATTATCAATATTAGCAGCTTTTACTCTAACAACATATCAACATATCAAGATCTGAGCATGTACTTTAGTCAAATAGCATGAGACAAAGCCAAATTAAATAGAATAAAATCATGATACAAAAGGAAAACTCATTTTTTGTAACTAAACAAGCGAAGCCTGATATAACACATTAAATAACACTAGTGATGGTGTTATGAGGAGTCAACCAGTGCAATTAATTGCAAAACTTGAGAAGTGTTTGGACAATAGGCAAACTGAACTGAATGCGAACTGAACTGATACAGGTGATACAGATATCTGTCCTACATTAACATAAAGGACCAATCATACACAAAGAGGGGACAGGAGAGATGGGACAATTGACAAGACAAAGGACAAGACAGGGCAAAAACAAACCAAACACTGGCAGCATCTGGTGGTTGTGTGAACAGTCTGGGGGAAGCCCTGAGAGTAATTATAAAGCCAACTGTGTAGGTAGTGATGGTCTTTTGTATGATAAAACAGAATTTATTTTGAAAGATTTTTTCCGTGCAGATGCACTCCTCTACAAAATTGACTAAACCCGCTTGTCTGGGGTTTGGGTCGTGGGTATAGAAGCCTCAGGAGAGATTCCCATACATCCCTCTCTCCAGCCACCTCCACTTTGGGGGGATGTCGATGCGTTCCCAGGCCAGCTGAGAGATATAATCCCCCCAGCGTGTCCTGGATCTACCCCTGGGCCTCCTCCCTGTAGAACATGCTTGGAAATCCTCACCTAGTGGCCACCCAGGAGGCATCTGTACCAGGTGTCCAAACTACATCAACTGGCTCTTCATGAAATGAAGGATCTCCTCTACCTTCACTCGCGAACAAGACCCCAAGATACTTGAACTCCTCCACTTGGAGCAGTACCTCCAGCAATGCGAAACAAGCTTCTGCTCCGTTCATACAGGAACTGAATTGCCTGCAGCAGCAGGCCCTAAACCCCATACTCCTGAAGCATCCCCCACATAGCGCCACAGGTGATCTGGTCGTTAGCCTTCTCCAGTTTCACAAAACACATGTAGACTGGATGAGCAAACTCCCTGGGCCCCCTCCAGTACCCTCACAAGGGTATAAAGCTGGTCCAATGTTTCACAGCAAGGACGAAAACTGCATTGTTCCTCATGAATCTGAGATTCAACTATTGATCTCACCCTCCTCTCCAGCACCCTGAAACAGACTTTCCAAGAAAGGCTGAGAAGTGTGATCCCCCTACAGTTGGACCACCACCACAGCCTGCCAATCCAGTGGCACTGTCCCTGTTGAGAAGGTGTGTCAGCTATGACAGCCTCACACCAGAGACCCCCCAGCTAACAATGCCCCATAAGCCTCCTTCTTCACCTTGACGCCCCCTCATGTTTGGTGTTCATCATTGTTTTCAGGGGTTACCAACTCAACTGGGACCAACCACCCTGCATCCACACCCTCCCCCTGTATGCAGCTGGTGTTCTGACAAAGGTGTGAGTTGAAAACTTTGTGAACAGGAGTCTCCACAAGGCATTCCTAGCAGACCCTCTCTACATGATTGGGCCTGCCAGGTCTGACTGGCATCCTCCCCTGCCACCTGTGCCAACTCACTACCAGGTGGTGATCAGTTGACATCTCTGCCCCTCTCTTCTGTCCAAGACAGAAGGCTGCAGATCATCCAATACAATTATAAAATCAATCATTGACCTGTGGCCCGGGGCATGTCCGTACCAAGTCCACTTGTGGACACCCTTATGCTCAAACATGGTGTTCATTATGGACAGACCATGCATTGCACAGAAGTCCAACAACAGAACACCACTGGGGTTGAGATCAGGAAGTCCATTCCTCCCAGTCACCTCCTCCATCCTACACTGTTGTTGCTCACATGAGGGTTGAAAAACAATGGAATCCCCCCACAGTGTGCTGTTCTGCACCCCACTCAGGGACTCCAAAAAGGCAGAGTAGTCTGAACTGTCATTCAGCACATGAGCGCAGATGACAGTCAGGGACCTGTTCCTGACCCGAAGGCACAGGGAGACAGCCCTTTCGTCCATCAGGGTAAGCTCTGATGATGTTAATGCACTGAGCTGTGGAGCCACCAGTAGCCACACCCCTGCCACACAATTCCAGATGAGAAGAGTATCCAACCCCTTTCCAGAAGATTGGTTCCAAAGCCCACGCTATGTGTCAAGTTAAGCCCGACTATATCTAGCCAGTATCTCTCAACCTCCAGCACAAGATTAGGCTCCTTCCCCCACCAGAGAGGTGATATTCCATTCCTGAAAGCCAATTTTGTCAGCTGGGGATCGGTCTGCCAGGGCCTCCACCCACAAAGCACCGAATCCCTGATGGTTCACTTGTGGGTGGTGGGCCTACCTGGGGACGGTCCCATGTAATTCTTTGGGGCTGGGCCCCGCGGACCAAAGCCATACCACCAGCTGCTCTCCCATGGGCTCCTCCCCCAAGCCTGGCTCTACGGTGGGGCCACAATGAACCTAGTCTGGGCAAGAGCAACAAGACCTTTGATTTTACACTCATCAGGGGTTTTTGGAGCCAATATTATGCAGTCCAACATTATTTTCTGGTTTCTGTTTGCCAAAGTTGGTGATTAGTTGTACTAGAGGTACTAGAGATATTGTTTTTTCATGCCCTTAAGTGACATTAATACAGACGCCAATAACAATCTGCCTGTTACTGATATAAAGTTGCATGTCATGTTAAGCCAACAGTGTTGTGAAGGATGTGATGAGGCTGAAAAGCATAGGGAGACAGACTGGCCAGGCCTGTCTTCCCTCTCTGTCTCCCTCTTGCTTCCTCTGTGGGCATTCCAGAAGGAAGGCATGGTGTAGCTTGGAGACCCGGACGGCCCCTGACAGACACAACCCCATTCTCAGCTCCCTCGCTCTTTGTGGGCCTCAATGATGCCACACACACATCAGCTTTCAGCAGCCCATCTCCATCCCTCCCTCTATCCTTCTCTCTTTCCTTTTCTCAATCTTGATATTTGTTTTTGGCACTTTCTTCCCTCAGTATCTCTTTCTCCCTTTTACTCTTTTCTGTTAACCTGTTTTGTCCTTATGCTATTCCTGGGTTTCACTAGACAGTCTTATTAGCTTACCTAATATATTTCAATCTCTTTTCACTGCTTCTTTCTCTGTTTATTTTTGGTGCTGGATCTTGCCACAAAAGATTAGTAAGTGGAGGCAAAAAAGGAGCTGAAAAGCTTTGCTGTGTGAATTCTGACTTATCATCGGAACTTCAACTTCGCAGGCAAGCGAAAGTGAAATCACTGTGTCTTTCTGCTTTGACGCAGATATCATCTTTAGTCCAAACACATGACTCGTCATGGCATACCGATAAAGTAACACATTTGGGGCCAAGATTCTTAGTCAAGCTTTCCCCTGTATTTCTTCCGTCAACCATTCTGCCTAGACAGTCTGAGCGTCGGAGACACCGGCATGCCTGTGTCACTGCTGAGATAGGACTTTTCCATTCTGAAAACCAGCACCAGGTTGCTTGCCTCTGGAGAGTTCCCTTTGGTGACTGCTATCATAAATCCTGTCATTTTTAAGCTGATGATAGTCTGTGATGGTCCACAGGAGCATTTTACCATTATTAATTTATCAGTAATGGTAATACAATAAAAATAGATCTGTAAAAAGCCAAAGGTTAAGAGCGGCTCAATCTGTAATGCCTATTAAACTTTTTTTTAATTACACAGCAACTATATTTACATTTACTGCATTTAGCAAACAATTCAATAAAGAACAACACATCCAAATTACATTTACAGCATTTAGCAGACACTCTTATCTGGACCAGTTTCCATTTCCTATGGGGACATTCTCCCAGGAGCAACTTGGGGTTAGAGGCCTTGCCAAGGGCACAGTGGTGGTTCCTAGGATTTGAACATCTTATGATCCTCAACACTGTGTTTCAGTCACTTGGACCACTGCACCATATCATAATTACAGAGACAGTCACACAGAGCCAACTTGGTCAAGAGTCCCATTGTTGTAATGCTGAATGTGAACCTATGACATCTTTGTCCATAGGTGGGTCGGCTTACGCTAGACCATTCCACACGATAATTATTAAAGTATTTTATTGTACAAAATTACTACACTTTGTAAATGATAGAAAATCATTATGAATGTGGCAATAGAAATTTAGACAATTATCTGTACTTTTTGTATGGTTAAAAACAGTAATTGTATTGTTTTTACAAATAAGTTATTCTGTAAAATGTTTGCTATTTTGTCAGCCAGCTGATCTGAGACTGTCCAACTTTAACAGCTGGGATACGTTAAACTCAAAATATGATTGTGATACTGACCACAATCCCTCTGACGTGCACAGAGGCACAATTGATGGGTGGGCAGAGACAGAGTTTGCCTTAAAAGGATGGAGGCACTTAAATCTCACTGTTTTAGGGTGTCTTAGATTTGGGTAATTGTATAGAGGAATAGCTAAGACACTCCCACAGCAGGTATTACATCAGAGTGACTGATGAGATGCTGAGGGGATGTCACATTTTCTAAGTATCTACAATTAGTTTCCTCCAATAGAGGAGGTGCCCGACTACATGTGCATGAAGCAAGCGTGTAATCAGTCATGCACACAGAAACAAAAACACATTAGACATTTCATTAGGTACTGCATTGACTAATTAGGGTTATGCAAGTCCTTTCCTAAAATGTGTGTTCGTGTTTTTTTCCTGGCAGGGCAAAGTATTTCAGAGGGAGAAAACTGAACGGAGAGTATGAGATCCGTGTGGAACAGGTGGGTTCAGCATGTTTTGCCGCAAGACTGTATGACTTCTGTGATGTATGCCTTTGATTGTACTCAAAAGGCTGATCAAGCCACAGACCTTTTCTCTATTCCTACTGATCTTAAGCCAGTTGGATCTTGTTTGCACCTTCTATTTTGGTGCACACTGTGGATATATGTCTAAATTCATTGTCACTACTTCTCTGCTGAAGAAATCAGCATAGAGGTTTTAAGGTGGTTTTTGGTGTATAGTTATTGCCAGGTTGAAGGTTGTTCCTTTTTATTAGCTGTTAGAGACTTGCTGATAAATCTTAACGCTGGTATTAATGGTCAATATGAGCAATTTGTAGATAACTAATTTTCTGCACTCATGACAGCCAAAAAATGACAAAAAGGAAATTAGTGTTGCCATTGCATAATTTGTCCACTAAAGGAACACTGTAACTCTGATGTGCTTTTTCTGTTTTTTAACCCATTTTTAACCCACTTATCAAAACCTATATATCTTTTGCTATACTTTTGTTTAAAAGTAGTATTCATGAAAATAAATTAGTTTAAAACTACATTTTATTATGTTATCACTGTGAGGACTTTTTATTAATTAAGCATAACAGGTGAGGGAAAATATTAATTTTTCATGTCAAGTATATATGCCAATAAATAATTTAAAGAGTTTAATATCTTCCAAATAGCACAATCTTAACAATCATATTTCATTCAGGATCTGTTTCCTATTTTGGTTCTGGTGCTGCTGGTCAAACTGGTGTTGCTGAACCAGACTGTGGTTTAAACAAGTTAGTCATCCCAACTTAACCAATTTCTCAACACAATAGAGCCTGTTGTAGAGATTGGTAGCTCTGATTTAAGCTGTGAACTAAATGGAGGTAGAAAAACCCGAAAGGTAGAAACCCGAGGTAGAAAAACGGATTGGCTTCTGGAATCCACTTAGCCGTTAGCTTTATGCCAGGTTTTAATTACTGCAAGAATAACTGAGAGCTCGTTCAAAACATGACTGGACCTGACTTCTTTATGAATCTAATCAACATTGTCTTTTCTTTTTCTCGAATTTTAAAGTTCAAATCTATAAACAGCTCCTGTTATCTGCCGGCTAACCATGCCACTCCCTTATCGCATGTTTATAACTCTTCGAATAAGCCTATACTGGCGCTGCCAATGTCTACACTATGCGGCGTTGTCCAGAGTCTAGACACTCGTTATTTCAGGAAGGCCGATAACATCTCGCCACGTTTGCTATACATCTGCAAGTCATTGAGCAGACTTGGTTTGTCTTTGAAAAGAGCTC